>JARGCV010000051.1:3412500-4012500 GCA_034064705.1 Bothrops alternatus | reverse complement strand
TAAATGATTTTGGGACCTGTTTGATTGTATTTTAAACTTTTTATGTTCTGTTTTAATATTTTGTTTTAGCCGTCTTGAATATTTTCCAAAGTAGAACAGTGAGGTATAAGGCAAATAAATGGATGAATAAATGAGCAAATGTTCTTTTAAACCGCTGCTTGTCTGCTATGCAGATTTTCTGTTTCAGAATGATCATTAAAACTGGGGTCCTTTTAAAATATGATAATCTTGTCAGTGCTCTATTCTCTCCTCCCTTCTTTCACTCCATAAGTAAGGAAACAAGAAAAAAAACACATGGGCTGCACATTATCACTTGGATGACACTCTTCATATTTGAAATTGAAGTGTGGGGGAGATGTTGGTACATTCTGGGCCAATTTGGTATAAGAGATACACTTTCCAAAATACTGGAAAAGATAACCAGTTCCCGTAGGAGTCTGGAAGATATCACAGTCACATTGCATGGATCTTGACATCTTCCTACAAATTATGTGCAATATGCAATTCTATAATAACACATGCATCATGATGTTATTGTGCAGTTGATGTGCCTTACACATTTGTTGCATAATTGCATCCTTTGTGGGTTGATATCATGATACGTGTGACATCATTTTGATTTGTTATGGATACTGCTGTGAGCATCTCTACCAACACATACTTAGGCAAGAAACTGGAAGGCATGCAGAAAATCACATCTTCTTCTCCTTGACCTGTACAGACCTTCCCCCCCAAAAAAGATCCCACTATGACTCATCGAGTCCAGATACCAAAAACATAGTTCTTTTGTTGAGATGCTAGGGGGAAAAAAGAATGTGCAGCTTCCCCCCCCCATACATACACCTTGATTTATTAGCCAAGGAAGTTTATATGTAACATTTATTTTTAAACTAAAAATGAGTGTACTGCAGAAGCCATCAATAATTTGGAAACAATGATGTACAGCCATGTCGCCCTCCCCCCCAAAAAGCTGGAAAGAATAGCTAAGAAAGGTGACCCATCTCAGGGAGTAGAGAAACCACACCAGAGCCTTTTGAGTCCCTTTGACAGGTTGGTTCGCATAGTACAAGGGAAAAAAAAACCTTGACAATCAATATTTCAAAATTATGTTTTCGTGTTACATAAAAGCGAATCTGACAGAGCATAAGTTCAAGACCACTTTGTGGCAATGAGAGACATAAAGTCCCTTCACTTCTTTATCCTTATTGCATTCGTAGGCTATCATCCAGCAGTGTTGTGTTTTGTTTTTTTATCATAGCCAGTTCCCTTCTAGAGAAAGCACAGCCGGCAACATTCCAAGCTGGCTACTGGAACTGTTTTGCACTGACTTTACTGAAAATGTCATTCAGATTTGCAAAAGTGTTCCATCTTCTTGGGATGCTTTGGCTAATTCCAACTGTGATTCTACAAATCTTTGTGTTGAAGGTGCAGAGATATTATGAGCAGGGGAGAACAGAGGAGCACCCTATAATGATTCTCCAGTATTGTGCGGTCCTTGGTGCACTCTGAGCTTGGTTGTTTTCTTGCAGTCGATTCACTGGTGAAGGGGGCACAGCAGCCCCTGCATTTTCTGCATTGCATGAGAAAAGCACATTTTCCTTCCCCTGTCCTAACCACTTTCTACAGAGGGATGATTGAGAGCATCCTGTTATACAGCATCATAGTCTGGTTTGGAAGCATCACTGCTTCAGACAGGAAGGCAGTGCAGAGTGGTGAGGATGCCTGAAAAGATAATTGGCAATTCCCTCCCTTCCATCCAGGACATAGCACATAAGTGTTGCTTGAGCAGGGTCCGCAAGATTGTCTGGGACACTACACATCCTCTTCACGACCTGTTTTCTTTGTTACCTTCTGGGAGGAGCCTTCGTGGTATCTGAAGCAGAACATTCAGATTCTAAAGCTTCCTCCTTCCATTATGTATTCAAGATGGACAGTGATTAATATTTATAAGTTGCTTATATGTAAGGGTGTAAGTCTATGCATATGTTGTATATAGCATGTTTATATGTGTGTTATGTATGTGTACACTTTGAGGGCAAGCAACTAAATTTCATTTTTAATGTGTGCCTTTGTGCCCACAGGAAAAAATAACAATAAAGGTTATCTATCTAAAGCTTATCTATCATTACCCAGCTAGGTAACAACATTAGTGCTAGAAGGGAGTAGGGTTTGCTCTCTGTTTATGTATAAGTGGCTTGCCCTGTCTATGTTGGTGGGAATGTTCTTTGTAGTTCCTTGATTGCATTACAGTCTCTGCTATGGATCCTGAAAGTGACGGAAAAAACCAAGCTCCAGGGAGCCCACAGTTCAACCCTTAGCTACACATATTCTCTTCTATTGGAATCTTCAGTAATTTATATTAATTTAATATATAAATGTTTGTTTATCAAATTTCTATACTGGCCAACATGCTCGCATTCCTCTGAGTAGATTACAGATAAAACAGTGAAATGATACAAATGCTATGGGTAAAAGCAGATTAAAAGCAGATTAAAACAAACTTAGAAGGGACAATTATGTTAAAAAGACAGAGGGGAACACCAAGCTCCCCAGGACTTCATAACATTTTTTGATGTTCAGTCCAGTTGGCAGAATTAGGTCTTAATGTACTTCTGGAAGGCCAGAAAGTAGGGACCAGACTTGCCCCTCGGTGCCAGCTGTTCCATAGGGCAGGGGAGAAGGGCACTAAGATCTGTGGGGCAGGCAATGAGACTGGCTTGTATCATAGCCCAGGCTCAGGACTCATATTCTGAATTTGAATCAGACACTGAAGAAGAATCTCCAGCTGAACTGTGATAGGACAACTCAGGAGAAATCCCATGAGGCTGGTCAAAGAAAGGCAACATCTGGGAAAGAAGAGGATGATGTGAGATCTCCCAGCCCACACACCCCACTAGTAAGAGAGGAGAACAGAACATCAAGGTTCTATTAGGCTCCTCAACAAGCAAAAAAGTTAATCTTCTGATTAGTGACAAAGGGCTTCAGCCTATATGAGAATCTGCTCTACTTCTGTCCTCTATGCTGGAAACAATGTCTGACCTCTGGCTTGTGCATGACTCCTGTATGTGAATCTACTCTTGAACTTCTGAACATTTGACTGGCTTCTCCTGCACACTCCTGTTTTAAAACAATCTTTGGAGACAAGCCTTTTCTTTCTTGATATTTCTTGCTTCTTTGTTAACTCTGTTACCTGAAAGTAAGATTAATAACTTCCTGTCAAACTATGTATGTATATTGTATGTTTGATTGAAATCTGAAGCAGCACAGGTTGAGGAACTGAATTGGGTTAAGTGTTTTAGGTGTGTATGGGAAGTGAAACAGGCTTAGTTGAAGTTAGTGAGAAGAAAAGTGGGGAAGGAAAATCAAGGATAGCCACTCACTAGTGATAGGGGGTGCTCTTACACTGTGTCCTCTAGATTAGAGTTCCCCAGAGTTTTAGCTTTGTGGACTGGTGGGGGCAGAGAGGGGATGGTGCATGCTTGCCACCCCTTCCATGGCAGGTGGAGTGCTCAGGTGAATGGGAATGCACATGTGGGCATGCTCGCCACCCCTTCCATGGCCTGGTTACAAATGGCTCAAGGCCTGGTAGTGAGCTGTAGCCCGGGGGCTGGGGACCCCTGCCCTTGATTGACTTAAGAGTAAGGATGAGTAAGGTTATGTTGTGAATGTGATATGAATGGACTGCCAGCATGATTTGTTTTGCTGAACCTCAATTAACCTATTGTTGTTCTTTTCATTGTTGTTCAGTCACTAAGTCATGTCTGACTCTTCGCAACCCCATGGACTTACTCATCCTCCACTGTCTTCTGGAGTTTGCCCAAATTCATGTTCATTGTGTTGATGACACTATCTAATAATCCTATCCTCTGCCATCCCCTTCTTCTTTGGCCTTCAGTCTTTCCCAATATCAGAGGTTTTTTTTTCAATGAGTCTTCTCTTCTCATTTGGTGACCAAAGTATTTGTGCTTCAGCTTCACTATTTGTCCTTCCAAAGAACAGCCTGGGTTGATTTCTTTTAGAATTGACTGACAAACTGTTGCTGAAATGTGAATCAGTTAGAGATAAATTCTGTTTGCAAGGAGAATGGCAGGTATATTCTCATTGCAGTAAGTCAAAGAAGCTGTGTTGGGAGAGAGGTTAGCTTCAAAGAGAAAAGTCTCCACTTATGGGATTGGTCCCTGCCCTTCCTAAGCCCTGGGAGAGGCATTGTTTTGCAGTGGCTCCCTCCTCAGTGGTCAGATCTACTCAGGGAGGTGGGAGATCAGTCAGGCAGCCCAGGTTAAATCAATCATTCAAATAAAGAAAACCATACTTTCTTCTTCTAACTGGACCTTGGGAGTTCCTTATAGCATATTTTCATTTTTATAGAAGACTGGCATATTAGGCTTGGGAAGTGGGCAATGTGCACTTGGGGAATTTATAGGGCTTTTCATAAAGTAGCTGCAGTGGTTGGTATCATTAAATACCTATTTAGCAGAAGGAAAACTAGTGCAGTTTCTTTTATTCTCCATTCTAGCTTTCCAGTGTATTCTGCCATCATAACTTACTGTCCTATGCCTGACCTACATTTTTCAATTAACACCTGGAAGAGAGGCTGCTTAGACAAGCTAATTCTTCCTATTTATTCTTGCAAGTTGGGAGATAACAAACTTTTTGCTCTAACCCTGATCAGATAATTATTTTTCTTTTGTCGTAGCAGGCACCCAATGCCTGCTAGATACTTAATCCTCATTAACATCTAACCTTCCTTTGCTGGTGCCTAAACTGAGAAACTCTGAAGGTGGAGGGGGAAAGAGAGGCTGCAGGGCTATAAAACTTGCCCAACAAAATCAACTCTTTTGTGAGTCTTATTTCAGAAATCATCCTTAATGTTTGGAATCATCTGGTAGATTAGGGAGGCAATCTGTGAGTATATTTGAGGAAAAATCCTTCATAAACTTTAGGTAAAGTTTGTTGCTATCCTGAATCTCCCTTTGGTTCATTCATTCTTTGGTATCCATCCTGCAAATCCTAAATAAAGTGTGGACACACAAATTAGCAGCAAGACTTACTCTGATTAATCTTATCTAAAGAATATATCTAGGAAGATTCTCAGTCATCCAGGTAGAGTTGTCTGGAAATTGAGTCATGGTAACTGGACTTCTTCCATAGTTGGCTTGAAAAATTTTGCTACTTGCTTATCCAAGTAGCTTCTTCAGAAGCTTCTTCACAAGAAAAAAAGTTCAGTTGCTATGATTCAACTTTCAAACTTGTTCAAAGAAGGCATGGAGCTGAACCAACCAACCATTTTAATTTTGAAAAATGCCCTTGAGATCTACATAGGATCCAGATGAATTACTGAAGGCACGGATTATGCCTTCATATTGATAGCTAGATAATAGTTGTTGACAGCATTCACTGGTTTACTTTTACTCCAAGAGGTTCCATATAGTTGTGTAGTTGTGTTCTCTGTAGATCGCTATGTAATTCTCTTCTCACTCAGATGTAATGGATAGCAGCTTCAGCTCCTCGGCTTTTCAGATCTCATGATCTTGTTCCATATTTTAGACATTTAAATTGATTTAATACTTTCAAAAATGGGAAGGTTTTTTTGTTTAAAATAATTGGTAGTCTTTATTTAGTAGTAACCTACTTTGGATTTTATTAAATTGATGAAAATGCAGGATAGACCTATCAATTCATCCGTCACTTTTCCCTGCGACTTTTGTGTTCTGAGATGGTTACAGGAATTGGAAGAGACTCCCACAACCTCCTTTTTGTTTTGCAGAGATTCTATAGGCCTTCAGATAATGAGCATCCTGACATGAGACTAGGTCCTAAGAAAACTATACCAATAAATTTATTCTTGCAACACCGCTATTAAAAGAGAGATGTTGGTGGTCACATAAAAGAAGATGAGCAAAAATCTGCCTGTCAAATTTGAACTTCTGATTTTAAAGGGAGAAGGATGAATAAGACAAACAATGTTTACCATTCAGGAACTTATAGGAAAATTATAGTAAGGATTTTAAAATGACTCAAAACTATGATCAAAATCCACCACATCAGCTTTCACTGACCCTTTCTACCTTCTTACATTCAGTGTCTTCACTGAAAAATAATCCCCTTGTGATATCCTTCCTTTAGTTTATCTAATCACTGAATCAAGGACTGAACCTTTATTAAATACAAAATTATTCTTCCTCCCATTGTATGTATTAATGAGCTAGAGCAACATGTGTGCATGTTTCTGGGTATGCATGTGTATTCTTTTGCCATTGAAAGGGTTAAATTGTTAAAGATTTCATGCAGCTATTGTGATGGAATGTGCAGCTGAAGAAAAAGTGGCATTGCACAATTGCATTGTGCTTTCCAGGGAGGTGGCAGCACATTCCAGAGAGAGGCCCAAAACAAGAGATTGCACAGTCCAGAACTGAATGGGGGAGGAAGGAAAAAGTTCACGGTGGTCAAACCTTAGAAATTCCCAGGATGTATGTATTAAGTTAGAAGGTTACAACAAGATTCTATTAGGTGCAAGCAAATAAAGACCTGGACTCAACTAGATTTTACCATGTTGTCTTTGGGCTTATGCCTGACATCTATGTTTCCCTTTCTTTCAGAAATGCATTTGTCTCCTGAACAAGGAGTTCTAAGCATGAACTCAAGACAAGATTTATCAGCAAGAAAACAACAATGCATTAGTTAATTTCTTCACAACTCTGCATCAGCAACAAAATAGCTTAGAAGCTGTAGTTGAATCTATAATCTATGATTCTAAACAGCCATATCTGCAGATCCATGATACTAGACTAGACTAGACTAGACTAGACTAGACTAGACTAGACTAGAGCTGGAAGGGACCTTGGAGGTCTTCTAGTCCAGCCCCCTGCTCGAGCAGGAGAACCTATACTATTTCAGACAAGTGACTGTCTAATCTCTTCTTAAAAACCTCCAGTGATGGAGCACCCAAGATTTCTGAAGGCAAGCTGTTCCACTGGTTAATTGTCCTCACTGTCAGGAAGTTTCTCCTTAATTCCAGGTTGCTTCTTTCTTTGGTCAGTTTCCAACCATTGTTTCTTGTCTTGCCTTCTGGTGCTTTGAAGAATAGTTTGACGTCCTCTTCTTTGTGGCAGCCCCTCAAATACTGGAATACTGCTATCAAGTCTCCCCTGTTTCTTCTTTTCTTTAGACTAGCCAAACCCAAGTCCTGCAACCATTCTTTATATGTTTTAGACTCCAGGCCTGGATCATTTTAGTTGCTCTTCTCTGAATTTTTTTCCAAGGTCTCAACATCTTTTTTATAGTATGGTGACCAAAATTGGTTGCAGTATTCAGGTGTGGTTTTGCTAGGGTTTTATAAAGCAGTACTAATACTTCATGTGATCTTGATTCTATGCTTCTGTTTATACAACCCAGGATTGTATTAGCTTTTTTGGCTGCTGTTGCACACTGCTGGCTCATAGTCAAGTGATCATCCACCAGGACTCCAAGGTCCCTCTCACAGTTACTGTTTTTGAGCTAGGTCTCACCCAATCTTCGATTTTTTTCCTGCCTAAATGTAAAACTTTACATTTCTCCATATTAAAATTCATTTTATTAGATAGGACCCATTATTCAAGTTTGTCAAGATCCTTTTGGATCCTGAGCTTGTCTTCTGGAGTTTAGTATCATCGGCAAATTTGATGAGTTCCCCTTCTATTCCCTCATCTAAGTCATTGAAGAAGATCTTGAAGTCTACTGGGCCTAAGATGGAACCTTATGGTACTCCACTGCTTACAGTACTTCTCTCTATGTGGATGTGGTACCATTAAGGACTACTCGCTGAGTACAGTTTGTCAGCCAGCTACAGATCCATCTGGTGTTGTTGTCTATCCCACCTTTTTCTAGCTTACTAAGCAGCAGGTTGTGGTCTACTTTGTCAAATGCCTTACTGAAATCTAAGTATACTATGTCCCTAAGTATACTATGTTCTGTCTACTTTTACTGGCATAGAAGTTACTTGCTTGGTTCTCTAGCCAGAAGAAAATCCAACATTTGGATATAATAATTTGTACCTCCTGTGGATCATTTGGGTTCCTCCAGTAGACTGAAAAATAACCACAGTTGGAATTTCCTTTATTCATGCAGTAATTGATGCCGTGGAATTACTTAGTGATGATTCCTACTGAACTCAATATACTTATACTTGGATAATTGGGCATAGCTTTGTTTGTAGTCCTAACTTGCTCTCCAGATTCTGTTAAGCTCAGTTCGCTTCCACTAATGCTTCAAGTTTATTTTCCTTTAAGACATTGTAAGTAATCTACAATAAATTCTTGGTCTCCAATTTCTTATTCTAGTCATAGTATTCAGAACATATAATTTAGGAGAGAAAAAATAAGCGTATACTGTAAGTAACATAATGTCTGTGATCCCTTGTTAAAAATATCTAAAGTAGCAATTGGTTGCTAACTTTACTGAGATGAGCAAAAATGTAATAGAACAGAAAGCAACATTTTGAGTTTCCTTCAACTCTTATTCTGGCTGAATGACAGAGAAAAAAAATGACAGGGATGAGGGGGAAAAGAATGGAACACCTTCTGTGATGGTTGAGACAGATCAGAATGAACATTCATTCTGGATATTATATCATAGCAACCATTTGGATAAAAAGAAATGCAAAGGCTAAATAAATAAACACTTACCACTAATGAATAAGGCAAGGAGTAAGGTGGACACGCATGTAGGTTACCTGAGGAACTGGCTCATCTAAATGGGATTGGCCTGCCCTATTTGCACCAGCAGAAGGGGCATGCCGTGGAGCCCATTGGCCAAGGAATTGCATTTGGCAGGGTCCAGGAGAAGAGTCTTTTCTGCTGTGGTTCCCTCCCTCTGGAACACTGTACCACTCAAATTGAGATCCGCCCCCACACTCTTGGCTTTCTATAAGAGCCTCAGAATCTGACTCAGCTGGTTGGCCTATGGCCTTGATGGGACATGCCATTCTGGATTGGGTACTAATACTTCCATGTCGGAATCACTGTGGGGTGCTTCTGTGGGGAAAGGATTTGCGGTGATATCACTGATGCCTTGGAAATGCCAAGGGGGGCTCCTTTCACAACTCTGTAAAGTTGCTCACCGAAGTGGTACCCATTTATCCACTTGTGGTTGCCTGCTTTCAAACCACTAGCTCAGCAAGAGCTGGAGTGTGTGATGGGAGCTCACTCTGCCCTGTGGTAGCAATGGGTTTCAATCACAAGGCTGTTGCTCACCAGCCCAGTGTTCTAACCTCGTGAACCACCACGCTTCTACTTCTGGATCAGGTTACTGGATTAAATAGAAGGTTCCACCTTCACCCCATTGTACCTTGACTAATTAACTATTAATTGTGTTATATTTACTGGTTTAATGTTTCATAATTATTGTTTTTATCAAGATGCAAGCTGCCCATGTGGAAGCGAGATAGGCAGCATATAAATTAAACAAACAAACAAATAAAACAACGATATGCTATCATTTAAAATACAGTTAAACCATCAAAATCAAGCCCTGAGCAAATCTTCATTGGCAAGCACTAAACCAATTTGTTTCTTAGAGACAGATCTGTACTACACAGAATCAGAGAATCCACTTTCCCTTTAGTGAGATTCTCCTTTTCAAAACTGCTTCAAATAATAACCAAGTATTAAACTAAGTATCTTATAGTGTGCAAAAGGCACAGAATTGGAAATGCAGGAAGATGAGCTACATTTTCTTGCAAAAAAGATGAATGAGTGAACAATAATGTTGATTACCACCCTACATTATACTATAGTAATTAGCAGTATGAGCTTGTTAGCTGTTTTGCACAACATATTAACTATGTGCTTCTTTTCTGGGTTACATACCACATTCAAGACCCACTAGATTCAAATCTCCATAATCAGATGTTTTATAGTTTGCCCCTGTTTTAATTCATCAGTCCCCTAAAATGTGCAGTAGTCTGTTCTTGCCAAGGGCTGTACTGGAATCTGATCATAATGAACTGGATTTGGAGAGTCAATTTGCATTTCATTAGCACATAATTTATATAATCAACATAAAAGTTGCATGATCATGTTGGATGCTAGCCGCAGTTGATAGATAAATTGCTTGTGTGCAATTTCTATTATGAGAAGTAACTGTTCAAAGGATGTTTGGAGGGAATGAGCAGACATCAATTGAAATTTCAAGTTGCACTCATCATGGTTCAGCAATAAAAATGTTTGCTCATGAATGGAGGAGCACTGCTGAGAAAAATGATAGTGGCTAAGAAAGTTTGTAAATAAAAAGCTCGCAATCTAATTTTTCAGTATCCACAGTAGGTCTTTTTATCACCAGTCTGGCATTCGTAATATCATTGTTATGAGCTGTTCTTAATGGATAACAAAATGATTCAAACAGTCATTTAATTAAGGTATTGCATTGGGAGAATGGAAGATGGATATTGTTGGAACAGGGGTTTGCTTTAGTGGATGTGACCACTACCTTGGCAGTTTTGTGGTGTGGAAGGAAATGACATGCATTTAATGTGATATTAGGAAGGTTGTCTACAAACATGAAGCTGAGTGAGCACAGGATGATCCGTACAGACTCAGAAATACTGGAACAAGACTAGTCATACTGAAGTTTTATGGATAGATTTAAAGGAGGTATAAGATAAGAGAACCTTTATTGTCATTTTTTAATATGGGAACACTGACACATATTAAAAATGTTTCCTGCTCTCAAAAGTGTACACATATACAACAACAACAACAACAACAACAACAACAACAATAATAATAATAATAATAATAATAATAATAATAATAATAAAGTTGGAAGGGACCTTGGAGGTCTTCGAGTCCAACCCCCTGCTCAGGCAGGAAACCCTATACCATTTCAGATAAATGTCTGTCCAGTCTCTTCTTAAAAACTTACAGTGTTGGAGCATTCACCACTTCTGGAGGCAGTTTGTTCCACTGGTTAATTGTTCTAACTGTCAGAAGGTTTCTCCTTAGTTCTAGGCTGCTTCTCTCCTTGATTAGTTTCCATCTGTTCCTTCTTGTCCTGTCTTCAGGTGCTTTGGAAAATAGCTTGACTCCCTCTTCTTTGTGGCAGTCCCTGAGATATTGGAACACTGCTACCGGTATCATGTCCCCCCTCGTCCTTCTCTTCATTAAACTAGACATACCCAATTCCAGCAGCCGTTCCATAGCCTCCAGTCCCTTAATCATCTTTGTTGCTCTTCTCTGTACTCTTTCTAGAGTCTCAACATCTTTTTTACATTATGGTGACCAAAACTGGATGCAGTATTCCAAGTGTGGCCTTACCAAGGAATTGTAAAGTGGTATTAATACTTCACGTGATCTTGATTCTATCCCTCTGTTAATGCAGCCCAGCACTGTGCTGACTTTTTTGGCAGCTGCAGCACACTGCTGGTTCATATTTAAGTGATTGTCCACTAGGACTCTGAGATCCCTCTCACAGTTACTACTGTTGAGCAAGGTACCCCCTATACTATACCTGTGCATTTGGTTTTTCTTGCCTAAATGTAGAACCTTACTTTTTTCACCATTGAATTTCATTTTGTTAGATAGCGCCCAGTGTTCAAGTCTGTCCAGATCCTCCTGTATCTTAAGCCTGTCTTCTGGAGTGTTGGCTATTCCTGCCAGCTTGGTGTTGTCTGCAAATTTGATGAGTTCTCCATGTATCCCCTCATCCAAATCATTGATGAAGATGTTGAAAAACACTGGGCCCAGAACAGAGCCCTGGGGCACCCCACTACACACTTCCCTCCATGTAGATGTGGTTCCATATATCAGCATGCTATATACAATATATATATATATATATATACCTACACCAATGGTGGGATTCAAATAATTTAGCAACCGGTTCTCTGCCCTAATGACCATTTTAAATATCAAAAAATGATCTACCAAAAGGTAGTTTATTGTTTCATGCATTTAATACTTAAATAAGAAGAATAAAAGAGGTATACAAAACTTGATTATGTTATAAGAAAGAACCAGTGTGAAACTGGCTGAATCCCACCACTGACCTACACCCTTACATATAAATACATGTGAATATTAATCACTGTCCATCTTGTGTATATAGCAGAAAGAGGAAGTTTGAGAGTTCACAAGGTTAATACTGTATGGAACAAAACTGTGACTGAATCTGGATGTCCTGCTTCGGATGCCACAAAGCCTCCTCCCAGAAGGTAACAAGGAAAACAGGTTGTGAAGAGGATGTGTGGCGTCCCAGACAATCTTGAGGACCCTGTTCAAGCAATGCTTATATGCTATGTCCTGGATGGAAGAGAAGGAACTGCCAATAATCTTTTCTGCCATCCTCACCACTCTCTGCACTGCCTTCCTGTTGGAAGCAGTGATGTTTCCAAAACAGACAGTAATGCCATATGACAAGATGCTCTCGATCGTCCCTCTGTAGAAAGTGGTAAGGACAATGGAAGGAAGATGTACTTTCCTTCATACAGACTCAGAAATACTGGAACAAGACTAGTCATACTGAATGTGATGTTCTTTTTTTTTTTGAAACACATTTTATTGGTTTTTTAAATCTTAAAAAAAGGTGCTCAGGACTCACCATGGTGTTTGGGTAATCAAACATTCAACAATAGAACCATATATAAATAACTCAACTCAATACATTCAATGTCCCCTCTCTATTTCCCTCAACTAGCATAATACATTTAAAATATTCCATTTCTAATTTAAATGTTTATAACTGCTAAACCTGTTTTAAAACTTTGTAGATTTACAATTACCATAATCAAATTTAACTTTAAGTCAACAAGTTATCAGTTCAGGTATCCCTTCCAGCTATATTCTAATTCTTAATCTCTTATATCCCTCATTTTATCACAAGTCTCATTTATTTCTTCTTCCACTACACAATAATATGCTAATTAAGATAAAATATTAATCTACCCTATACATATATAATCCATCAATAGATCTATCTCTTTAAAATAACAAAATTGTGTAAGTCTTAACTCATTTCAATTCATTAAACAAAATTCAAATTTCATCCAATTGATTATCATGCCTTATCACATCTATATTATCATACAGAAACATCATCTTTCTAATTTAAAACAATTAATTATTAAAACAATCCAACTCGAAAAAGCCAGCATTTTTTTCATTCCAATACATAGTAATTTTCATGAAAATAAACCTATTATTCCAAAAAGTATTTATTATTTATTATTTATTTATTAATCAAATTTCTATACCGCCCCTCTCCCGAAGGACTCGGGGCGGTGTACAGCCTAAAATTTAAAAAACATATAAATATACAAAATTTAAAATAATTAAAAATAAATTAAATCATTTGGCCAAAATCCCATTTAAAACCCAAAACATACAAAATTTAAAATCTTAAAAAATACTCAGTCCCCCTAAAACATTTTGACCCTATTGGAACCGAAGCTTCTATGCCAGGCCGGCCTGTCGGAAAAGGAATGTTTTTAGTTCCCGACGGAAGGTGCGTAAATCTGTTATTATACGGAGTTCGGGGGGGAGCTCGTTCCATAACGTGGGAGCTCCCATAGAGAAGGCTCTCCCCCTGGGGGTCGCCAGCCGGCACTGTCTGGCCGACGGCTCCCTGAGGAGGCCCTCTCTGTGGGAGCGTACCGGATGGCGGGAGGTATTTGCTGGCAGTAGACGGTCCTGTAAGTATCCGGGTCCGATGCCATGGAGCGCTTTAAAAGTGGTCACTAACACCTTGAACTGCACCCGAAAGACCACCGGCAAACAGTGCAACTCACGCAGGAGCGGTGTTACGTGGGAGCGCCACGACGCTCCCATCACTACCCGCGCGGCCGCATTCTGGGCAAGTTGGAGCTTCCGGATGCACCTCAAGGGGAGCCCCATGTAGAGAGCATTACAGTAGTCCAGCCTGGAGGTCACGAGGGCATGAGTGACTGTGCGTAGCAAGTCCCGGTCTAGGAAGGGACGCAACTGGCGCACCAGGCGAACCTGGTGGAACATCCTCCCGGCCACGGCCGTCAGATGGTCCTCTAAGGATAGCCGTGAGTCCAGGAGGATTCCCAAATTGCGAACCCTTCCTGTGGGAGCCACTGTTTCGCCCCCAATACACAGCGATGGAATCAGCTGGCTGTACCGGGACGACGGTAACCACAGCCACTCGGTCTTGGAGGGGTTGAGCTTGAGTCCGTTTCTCCCCATCCATACCCGCACGGCCTCCAGGCACTGGGTCAGCACGGCAAGGGCATCGTTGGGGTGGTTTGGCGTGGAAATGTACAGCTGGGTATCATCAGCGTACTGGTGGTACTCCACGCCAAAACCACGGATGATCTCACCCAGCGGCTTTACATAAATGTTGAACAGTAGAGGCGAGAGGACCGACCCCTGAGGTACCCCACATACGAGGGGTCTCGGGGTCGACCTCTGGCCCCCTGTCAACACAGACTGCATCCGGCCAGAGAGGAAGGAGGAGAACCACTGCAAGACAGTGCCTCCTATGCCCAGCCCCTCCAACCGTTGCAGCATGATACCATGATCGATGGTATCTTTTCAAGAGTCACTCGTTTAATCTAATGTTTAATCTAATTAAAACATCTATTCTAATAATCAACCTTTTTTCTTACTTCTAACTATGAATCTTAATCCTTATAACTGTCCATAAATCAACATTGCCTTTAAATCCATTACACAATTTTAAATTCCTCTTTTCAGTCTTATTCTGGCTTTTTTTCTGTGCCAGGAAGGTTTCCATAACCAAGCTTCCCTTTCAGCCAATAGATCTCTCTTTATTGCTTGTAGTACCCTTTGAAACAATAGGAATCCCATCCTCTGCCTTAGGCATCTATTTCTCTCATCCTTAAAACTTTGTTGCTTTAAAGTTTCCAGTCTCAATCTTTGATTCTTCTGGTCCTCAAAGCTGTAGATGGAATATTTATAAGATAAAGTAATTTTCTCATTTATCTCAGTTGTTTCCTCTTCTAGTATGTTTTGATTTATAGAATAGTTCAGATGTAGTCTGGAGATCAGTTTGAAGATTTGAAGTACAACTTCTGGATCTTAATTCTGTAGTAAACTCTTTCATTGTAGCACATATTTCTGCAGTGGCCTCATAAATCTTTTCCAATATAAGTTTGCAATTTAACTGTAAATGAGCTTTCTCCATTTTGATAGTAATTAAAAAGAGTCTCTTTTTTCTTCTTGTGGAGGCTGTGTTTAATAAAAGTTAAACAATGTCCACCCCCACAACTCTCACAGCTGCATCAGCTTATCTTTTCTCTTCAAAGGTAATTTGAAGGTCCATCTATTCCATCTCCAAAAAATAGCCAAAAGTTGCAATACGTTTTCGCCACTAGATGTCCTCAGTAAGTTGAAAAAAACTTTTCCAGACACCATTTTTCCTCCTTTTTTCTTTCTTTTGAAGTATAATGTGAAAAAAGAAATAATCTTCCAGCATAAAATAATAGTACAGCTCTTAGAAAAAAAATTTTTTCTGTACCCCAAAACATATGAAAATAAAATATAGTCTTTAAAATGTTATTATATTCTTCTATAATGCCTTTTTTCCCCAAGCATGTAGACGCTGCTTTTTTAAGCCAGGGAAATAATTCCAACAAGGCTCTTACAGGCAAAAAAAAAAAAAGCAAGATACAATGAAAAGAGGAGCAGGAAAAAGCAAAAAAGCCTCACCTGGATTCACCATGGTGGTTCTTACAGCTTAGATGTTCTTTGACTTGGAGTTTGAAGCGGCAGGGTGATCGGCCATTTTACTGGCCAATCTTCTTCTCTGTCGGCCCTCAGAGATAGCTCAGACAGCTGGAGGAGCCGCTGCTCCTCCGCAGCCCAGCAAAACCTCCTCGACAGAAGTCGCACCCTCCAGGGCAACTTTTGACCCGCATAAGGGTCTACCGGTGGAGGGAAGCTAGTCAACAAGGAGACAAGTCTCTTTGTGTGGCTAGAGGTGCCGCGATCCGGAACCGGAAGTCCTGAAGGTGATGTTCTGAAGCTTTATGGATAGATTTAGGGGAGGTTTGGAGAGATATAAATAGAAGAAAACCATAAGAGGTACATTTTTAAGCTGTCACCCTCCAATTGTGCTTGATTATATTTACTACCATTCTCAGCCACCATGGTGAATGGGCCTGTTGACTGAGAAGCAACTGTTGACTGAGAGCAGTCATAGACTCAGACATGAATCTATACGGAACAGTTCTGCTCAAGAGACGGAGTTCTGTTTTCAGCTTGAAGCAACTTGTTATTCGTTCAGCTAGAGACATCCTAGTAGTGGCAAAACACGGCAGATTTATATTTTATCTTTATGTTAGTTGTCAACATGCGCACCTCCAAATTACAAAACATATGGCACATGCAAATATGTAAGGAGCACATTTTCTTGCAACATGAGGTCACAACATATATTTTGTCATTTTGACAAATCTCAGGTGGCTGCACAAACCATGAACTTAACTTTGGACAGTATTCTTTGTTTCACCTGTCATGTCTGTTCTTCTGTGTGAAAGAGAGAATACCTATCAAGTAACTCTTCTGCCAGAGCCAGGGGTGCTGCTTTTCATGCTGGTTTTTTTTTCTTCATAGCATAGAATATAAGGTTGGAAAGGAGATCATCTAGTCCAACCTAGCAACATCAGATTCTTGCATTACAACATCCTGAACAGATTACTGTATAATGTAACCTCTGTTTAAACATCTGCAATGAAGGAGATATAATTACTTCCTGAGACAATTGTTGGACATCTTTTAATGAAAAGGATTTTTTTTCTGCCGTTCAGCCAAAATCTACTTTCTTGAAATTTGAACCATATTTTCCAGTCCTGATATTGAAACTATTCTGCAAAATTATTTCTTCCACTTTTCATACAGTTGGAAAGGAACATACCTCCTTACAGTCTTTTTTCCTTTTCCAAGCTAAACATACCCAGTGCTTCCAATCATTCTTCTTATTTTATTTCTCTTTCCTGGTCCCTCATTATCTTGTCTGCTCTTCTCTGGACATATGTCAATTTGTGACTAAAAATGTGGAACCTTGAATGTGGCATCTAGAACTAGGTAGTCTAGAACGTGATACCTAGAACTAGTCAGCCTAAAATGTGGCACGTAGAATGAGTCACATTATTTTAGGTACAGTCTGACCAATTCTAAGTAGCAAGGATCTATGATGTCATGACACTGTACTTCTAACCAGTCATATAAAATATATTTTATTTTTTGCAGTTGCTTCACACTGTTGTCTCATATTCACATCAACTTGCATTATATTATTGGTATAGATCATTAATTCAAGAATTCTTCTCAGGTAATTTTAAGGCACCTGGGATGATCTCACTGCAGTCACACCAGAAGCAGTTAGATGGTTAGCTTCCTTAGATATTGAATTATAATATATATCTCCATGCAATTCCATGGCTCCATATTATGGTGATTTTATTATGGTTTTACATTTCGCTAAATTTGTGTATCAGTGATTGCCTGACCTTGGTATATGCCATATTCTAAATAAATAAATAGTTAATTAAGACCCCCAAATTCTTTTCACGTGCAGTATTTCTCAGCTTGCCCCTCCCTCTCTTCTCCACCACATCCTATACCAGGGGTGTCAAACTGGTGGCCTGTGGGCCGGATGCATCAGGTGCAGACCACGCCCACCCCAGCTCCACAAAGACAAAAAATGTCACGATACATCACATGACACGATGGAGTTTGATACCCATGTCTCATACTCTTACCCTGAATTTTCTTACCCCAGTCAAGGTCTTTTGCTTTATCTATGTTGACATTCATCTTTCTGCCAATTTGACTCTCAAAATGGTCTCTGAGCTGTTGGCTATTTCCCCTATCTCTGTGCCATCTTCAAATCAGATAATAATATTTTCCAAGCCCATATCTAGATAAGTTGCAAATATGTTGAATCAAATAGGATCCTGCAACATTCCCATTTATGTTTCATGCTTACTTGATGTAGAACGTTTAATGCTCATTGATTGGCTACCATTGTTCAACCAGCCCTTCATTCATCTAATGGTACAGTACCACAGTCCAGCCACATTTTATCATCTGGAAGATTTTTGTTGGAATATTCATGAGCAGGAAGAGTCATGTGGTACCTCAGTCAGCCAATGTGAAGAAAGTGCTACTGAGTCTGTGCAAAAGGGTATTGAGTTAGGAGCTGGATTTTTCCAGTCTTAGGTTTGTCTCTGTATCTCTCTGTAAGAAGTCTTCATTGAGCTATGTTGCTGTAAAGAAGAATGTACTGTATGGTATTGTAAATATTTTGATATGAATATAAAAAGGTTATTTTGAATCAGCTACATGCAGTCAACTGTGAGAGCTTCTGATTTTTTTCCACCAATAGAGAAATTAAAATTCTCTAACAATTTTGCTGAATTCTTTGCTAAAGTCGGGGGTGCTTAATATTCCCTGCATTCCCATAGTTAAATAAAGGTCACTATTTAAAAAAAAGGATCAAGCTGGTTTGGCAGAATTGATTCTCAATAAAATAATGCTGGCTCCTGTCATTTTATCTTCCTCTGTGCAGTTATTTAGCAACTTGCTGGTAAAGTTCCTTGGTGACTGTACCTATTTAATTATTTATTTGTTTATCCAGCTCAGGAGGCTGTACACCTATCTCTGGCCAGCAAACAAGATAAAAACAAAGAATTCCATTGAACTCTCTGCCATCAGATAAAAAGCCCTGGAGGCACACTAAAACCACAAAACTGTGAAGCAGATACATCTGAGTGAGAATTCCCATGCTAACATCCTGACCAGAGTTTCAGGGTTTCCAAGCAGAAATCACAACGCAGAACAAGAGATCAGAGAGTTGTTTCCAAGATCAGCAACAGCACACAAAACTCCAAGCATTCAGCATTTGTTCCTGACAAATGCCCTCCCCACATCATCTCCTTAAGTCTCAGTCTCCAGGTGTGCCTTGTGGAGAGGGGCGGGGTGCTCTCCTCCTGAGTATTTGAGCCTGCCTGCCTGCTTTGCTCCCTCCGTTTCTCCACTCTCCATGCTCTAGGATCAGGAGGGGGTGGCACTTGCATGAGCATGTCTCTCATGTTCATCCTGTCCAAATCCTGAAAGGCCCTGATCTGCTTCAGCCTGCTCTTCCCCACATTCCTCTGAAGCCACAGACACACCTCCCTCAACCTCCGTCAGCTCCAGTTCCAGCTCATTTTCCTCAGCAGACTCAGGCTCCTACGGGGCATGACAGCATGGCTGCGGGGGTCACAGCTGACTGGGTAAGTGTGACCACCTCAATGTTGCTCATGGGGGAGGATGCCTATGGGGCAGAGCAGGTTGGGGGAGATCCATGGGCTCTCTGGCAGGTGGGCCGGTGGGCAGGAGGTGGGGTCCTGCGGGGTGAGGTAAGGCAAGGCAGGGGCTGGGGCAGCTGCTGCCTTACAATATTGGCCCCTGCATACAGAGGGCAGTGAGTGCATGGGGGCCGATGGTGTCCGTCAGCAGCCACAGCCTTCCGGCCCATTGACCAGCACACTTGGGGGTTCCACAGCCCACTATGAATATTGGGCTAGCCCACCAGCAGCAGGCAGAGTAGGGGAGGGAGAGAGGCATATGATGCAGTCCACTGGACATGCCTACTTCATCCCATCTGTTTTTGCTTGTGGTTGGAGAGCAGGTTGCTGCTGGTCATCTCCTCAGCCCCCTCACAGATCTTGCCCTTGGCCCATGCATGGATCCTGTTCCCCTTGTGCACCTGATGCAGCTTGGCCCTGTCTCAAGCTGCCACTGTCAGCAGCTCGTGCAGGTCCATTATGCTGCTGCCGCTTGGAGTACCTGGCCTGCCCAGCACAAAGGAGACGAAGCAGCCAGCTAGAAAGCCCCAGCTGGATAGAGCATACCCAGCAAGCAAAAGAACACCCCTCCCCCATCTCTGCTGGGCCTGGGCAGCCATGGTGCCAATGGGAATCCAGCCTTCCCCACTCAGGGTGGCCTTTTGCCTGTTGGCCTTAGGTGTGCTCTACCATCTCTATTTGGGGCTTCCTAGCCAACTGCTTTGCCTCCTTCATGTGGGCCTGCAGCTCTGGGCGGTGGCCTAATGGACCTGTGTGAGTAGCTAGAGGCCACAGCTGTGGTAAGTACCAAGGTGTGCAAGGGGAATGCGCTCCACCTGCAGATCTCCACCTGCAGATCTCCACCTGCAGACCTCGGGCAAGACCCTTGAGGGGGCTGAGGAGATGACCAGTGGCGATCTGCTCTCTAACCAAAAAGAGATGGGACTGAGTAGGTGTGTCCAGTGGTCCGCATCATGTGGCACTGCCCCCAACTCCATGTGCTGCCGGTGCCGCCACAGTGCTGCTGCTAGAGGGCCATCCCAGTATTCACAGTGGACTATGCAGCCCCTGTTCCCATTCCCTGTAGCTCCACGTGTACTCACCACCTCCTGTGCGCACGCCTTGGAAGCCGCCAAGCTGGCCAGGGCCAGGGCGGTGGGGGCCAGTCCCTCACCATCTCCAGGGCATCCCCAGGGGCTGAATATCAACCAATTGTGGGCCGGATCTGGCCCTCAGGCCTTGTGTTTGACATGTCTGTTCTATAGCCTTGAAAAAGACCGATAGAGAGGGGCAATTTCAATTTTACGTGCATGTCTCTTTTAATTCTTAGCTCAGATAAAAACTTCCAATGCACCCACAGAGGTATCCTAAGCTTCCCCCCCCTCACTGTAATACTATATAATATCCCAAATTAAGGGATTACAGGGTTGTAAAAAGGAGTTTTTTATTGTAATACTATACAATCATATATCCAGTATCTTATTTTGTAACAACAACAACAATAATAATAACAATAATAATAATAAAGTTGGAAGGGACCTTGGAGGTCATCTAGTCCAACCCCCTGCTCAGGCAGGAAACCTTATACCATTTCAGACAAATGGCTGTCCAGTCTCTTCTTAAAGACTTCCAGTGTTGGAGCATTCACAACTCCTGGAGACAGGTTGTTCCATTGGTTAATTGTTCTAACTGTCAGGAGGTTTCTCCTTAGTTCTAGGTTGATTCTCTCCTTCACTAGTTTCCATCTGTTGCTTCTTGTCCTGCCTTCAAGCGCTTTGGAGAATAGCTTGACTCCCTCTTCTTTGTGGCAGCCCCTGAGATATTGGAACACAGCTATCATGTCCCCCCCTAGTCCTTCTCTTCATTAAACTAGATATACCCAATTCCAGCAACCGTTCCTTATATGTTTTAGCCTCCAGTCCCCTAATCATCTTTGTTGCTCTTCTCTGTACTCTTTCTAGAGTCTCAACATCTTTTTTACATCGTGCTGACCAAAACTGGATGCAGTATTCCAAGTGTGGCCTTACCAAGGCATTGAAAAGTGTTATTAACACTTCACATGATCTTGATTCTATCCCTCTGTTAATGCAGCCTACCACTGTGTTGGCTTTTTTGGCAGCTGCAGCACACTGCTGGCTCATATTTAAGTGATTGTCCACTAGGACTTTGAGATCCCTCTCACAGTTACTACTATTGAGCAAGGGACCCCCTATACTATACCTGTACATTTGGTTTTTCTTGCCTAAATGTAGAACCTTACTCTTTTCACCATTGAATTTCATTTTGTTAGATAGTGCCCAGTGTTCAAGTCTGTCCAGATCCTCCTGCAAATTTGATGAGTTCCCCATCTATCCCCTCATCCAAATCGCTGATGAAGGTGTTGAAGAGCACTGGGCCCAGAACAGAGCCCTGGGGCACCCCATTACACACTTCCCTCCATGTAGATGCAATTCCATTGAGGACCACAAGGTGATTATGGCCGGTCAGCCAGCTATGAATCCATCTGGTGGTGATGCTGTCTAACATAATTAATAACCTGAACTTCAGGATGATGTGATCTCTTTCTTGAAACAATATCTGCTGCTTTTATGTTACCAATTAACTGTTCCCTATTATAGGTAGAGCCAGATCAATTGTATCTTCTTCAACTTTCTGGAAATTGAAATAACTTATCAAGAAGAGTTTGGGAGACCTTACATTATTAACTGAGTTGGTTTTCCAGACTTTTGAAATGTCCATATGCCTGGAGGTTGAAGTGTTTTTATGTGAGAGTAAGTGTACCCTGGAATTGGAGTCCAATCTAGGCAGTGAAAAAGATTTATTTAAATATCAGAGGGATGACAGGAATATGTAAAGCTTGTCACCTGGCTAACTGCATTCTTCAGGAGAAGAATCAAAGGATATATGTTCCATGCTTGTGTGCCAGTTAAGAGAATCAGAAGGAAGTGACTTCAAAGTAGCAATCTCTTAGATCAGGGGTCTTCAAACCTGGCCCTTTGATGACTTGTGGACTTCAACTCCTAGAATTCCTCAGCCTAGCTTGGTGATCTAGAATGCTCCCACAATAACATCCTTGTTGTTTCCTCTCAACTGGATCCTTGTGCTCAAATTCCAGGATTTCAAGACATGTGAAATTTCTTTGCATCTAATGCTATTCCTCCTCCACTTTTGCCTGTTATGTTCATCTGGATCTACATAAGAATGATAAAAGAAGCATCATTCTGGAAGCTTTGTGTTATGACATGGTATGTGCAATGACACAACACATATAGTATACAAAACAGGCAGAGCTTGAGTCACAACAGTACAATGCTACTTTTGTTGCGTTGTCCCCATTGCTCCACTGGTTCTCTTCCTTTGAACATAAATGTGAACGTGTTTGCATCCAAAATGGGCAGAAATGCTTCAGATCTGCTCTAAGCATATGGCACCTTAAAGATGCTGTTCCTGGTCTTTTTTGGTACCTACACAGTTTCAAAAACATAAAAAATGAGTTCCAACTGAATTAAGCAGGAAGTGACATATAACTGCAGCCTCAGTTCATCCCTTTAACATCTCCTGAACCCAGTCACATAACATGTGTACTCATAGCAGATCTGAAGTAACTTTCCTGCTCCGGATCTGAATATTGCACATCTTTATTTTGAAGTAAGTTAGTTATATTCTTTAATCCTTGCACACATGTACGAGTACATGCTCTTTGATTTGTCTCCTGATACAGTGCAGATAACCTGGTGCTTTGTTTATTTCTGTCATCTCCAAAACTGATTGTGAGTTTAAGCCAATGAGGTTTTACAAATCTCTATCCAGAATCCATGCAATGTTCTTACTGAACATCAGACTTCAGATTAAGAATTCATAGAGCCTTTTCCAACTGGAGCAGTTTTAAAAACATATTCAACTTTATTTTTTTTTACCATTGCAAATTAATGATAGCCTAACTTTTAAAGCTCTAAATGGGACAGCACTAGGATATTGAATCTGCCCATTCAGTTGCTTTTAAAAGGACATAGGTATGAAGGAAACAGCAAGCTTTCTCTATAAAGGTCCCCATATGATTGATTGTAACCATCTATCTCATGTTTTATTTTGATTCTGTTCTTGATATTTATCTTGCTTTAACTTTCCATTATTGCCTGGGCATTTTTCTTTCTTTTGATATTTTATACCATCCAGAGTTTTCAGGGGTTATAAATACAAATGAATGAATACCTCAAGGCAAAATAATTTAAAGCTATGGCTTGGGCAAGAATTCTGAAGAATTTCAAGGAAATCTTTTCAGTAAGGGTTGTTTTTTTTTTTTTAAGTCACACAAAAGTTCAGGGAGAGAAAGAAGGAGTTATATTCCACAAATGTTTTTTTTCCCCAACAATTTTTGCCAAGTATTTAAGAATATCTAAAGTTGGATCCTGGTGTTTTAAACAGAAATAGATCTGAAAATGGGAAAAAAAATAGCATCGTTTAGTAGCACATTGCCAGGCTTTCTTTTGGATAGCAGTGTGTGAAAGCAGATGACAGCGTAGAAAGACGACATGTGCTAAAGATAATTGCATTTGAAGAGCAAATATTCTGACATAAATGTTCAAAAGAGCATTGTCTATATAAAAAAAAATAGTTTTGCTAACTTACAGCTTCCCCTTTGCATGTATTTTTCCCCCAAAGAATTACCAATGCTATGTGTGGGTGATGAAACAACATGGGTCAATTCTAAAAAGTAATTTTTGACATATGATATAACACAGTGACCCCAATGCAGCCTATTCATTTTCTGCATCTCTTTTCTTTTTTTCTTTTTAGTTTCTATTCCACAATAGCTTAACGTCCTAAACCCCTATTGTCTGATCTACCATGGGCAAATATTTAAATCCTTTTATAATTAGTAAAATGTGCGTTAATAAGATTTTTTGCCTAGAAGATATGACAAACGTTTTTCGGAGTCCTCTAGGAAAATTATGATGTTATTGAAGATGACTGATGGGTGGACCAGACTTTGCATATTTTTTCATCCATTCTACTATATTTGAACCCTCACAAACACATAGATGCTCTCTCTCTCTCTCTCTCTCTCTCTCTCTCTCTCTCTCTCTCTCTCTCTCTCTCTCTCTCTCTCTCTCTCTCTCTCTCTCTCTCTCTCTCTCTCATCTCTATCTCTGACTCTCTATCTCTATATCATCGCTATCTCTATCTCCCCCCCTCTCTCTAACTCTCTATCTCTAATTCTCTATTTCTATCTCTCTATCTCTAAATTTCTATCTCTCTCTATCTCTATCTCTATTTCTATCTCTATCTCCAGGGCTTTTTTTTTTTTTTTTGGTCATAGAACGCCCAGAACGGAGTTCTGGCACCTTTTTGGGATGGAACCTTGTAGGGTAGGCAAGGCAGGTTGTATGACATGTGTGAGTTCCGACACCATTTTTTTTAACAAAAAAAGCACTGACTATCTCTATCTACCTACCTCTCTATCTCTATCTCTCTATCTTTCTGTCTCTCTAACACTCTAACTAACTCTCTATCTCTATATCATCTCTATCTCTGTCTGTCTGTCTGTCTACATATATATCTACTTTCTTTACAAACGCATGCATGCATGTGGTTGCATATACACATACTTCAGAGTCAGAAGAACATTTGTAGCGCAGGGTTGAAATGAGGGCTCCTCAATGCTCTCTGAGTTTGGTTGCTTTCTTGCAGACATTTCATTACCCAAAATAGTAACATCATCAGTGCCCCACTGATAGTATAGTTTGCCTCACTCCTTACTAGCACTGATGATGTTACCTATTTTGGGTAATGGAACATCTGCAAGAAAAAAACCAAGCTCAGAGAGCACCAAGGACCTCTCACACATTTCACAACTAGACTTGCTTGGTAGTGGTGGTAGTTGTGAGCATGTAAATATTATATATTTTTTTTACAATAGGGAAAATTGTTTTTCCTCCCATAGGCATTACTTGGGATGAGGTTTAAGCCCTTTCTTCCTTCTCTTTAGTGATCCTGAGGAACTAAGTTTTTCCTTATTTAATAGTAGCATAGACATAGTGATTTTTCCTGTAGGAAAGGGGGATAAGGAGATAAAAGCTGCTTTTGCCTCTGCTCACCAATCCTGAACAAGGTACTGATGAAAAATGCCAGAATAAGTAAGGAAGCAAAGGGAATGAATGACACACAAGCCATCTATACTTTCAAGCTTCTGGTTTGCTCACATGCACCTTATGTAATTCATCTTCACAGAACTGTTTGAGTTTAAGAGCTAACAATGTACAAAAATAAGGACAGTGCACAAAACAGCAGATTTTTGTCCAAGTTAAGAACAAATCAGCTGCACACTAAATGTCTTCAGGAAAAGACTCAAAACAGCATAAGGTTTTTGTGTTTTGTGGAGAAAAATACCCTCAGTTTTGTTCCCATTTTCCCATGGGAAGGTGAAGGAACATTGAATTCTATATACCACCTGAAGTGCAGAAAATGCGAGCAAGTGCATGATTTTTAAAACATTTTATTTATTTATTTTATTTTATTTATTTGGGTTTGTATGCCGCTCCTCTCCAGGGACTCGGAGCGGCTAACAACATATATATAACAATAAAATTACAATAAAAAAACCCAAAACATTAAATCCCAGAGAAAGTAGTGTGAAAACAATTCTGCTCTCCCCATACCAAAAATGCCAACAGACAACAGACTCCCATTTTTCGACATCGACATAAGGAGGCTAGACAATAGACAACTGGAAATCCACGTCTACCGCAAACCCATGCACACAGATCAGATCCTCAGCTTCACAAGCAACCACCCCACCACATACAAAAGAAGATGTGTCCAGACCCTCTTCAGAGGGGCCAGGACACACTTCAGTACCACAACATTAAGAAAAACATCACATCAATTAAAAACCAGGATCCACAAACACCGGCTGGCAGTCAAATCCCAAATCCTTAATCTCTACCCACACTGACACCAAACAGCACCAGTTTGATTGGAGCAACACAAAAATCATCAGCCATGCTCATGAGCTCATCAAAGCCTGGCAGTCCACAAGCAATTCCATCAACAGACACATTGACCTAAAACCAGCCTATGAATCCCTCAGAATCCAAATCAACTGCACAGCCAAGCAGAGACCCTCAATCAACCTATGCAAGCCCCCCTCCCACCAACAGTTCACCTTCCAATGATCCTGACCTGATGTAACCTCCCCATCACAAGACCCATCACAAGATCTGATGACTCACACCTGATCCATCACAAGACCTACTGACCACATGAGGCCCTTATAAACAGAAGAACGCTGACACTGACATCCCCTAAATTCCACTGAAGATGTTACCTAGCCTGGTAACGAAACATTCAGAAATTGATCCACAAGCATGGAGAACGAACCTTCACTCTCATACCAAAAATTGCTATCAAAATAGCTACAGAAAACTCAGTCTTTCCTCTTTTTTTAGATAAATTCTCTGGCTTGATCATGTGACAGGTTTCAGGACAAAGGAAACAACAATTAAGATTATTTTCAGTTAATATACAGTATATCTCACACAAGATTTTCTGGCAACTTTTTAAAAGTCTCTTTAGACAATTTTTGGCACTTTTTTTTAGCTTCCTTTCCACATATAAGTCTTAAAAAGCAGCTGTTTAGTGTAATTCTGATGTTTTTCACTAGCACATAAAGAATAGCTTATGGCTACAATAAGAGAAAAAGAAAGATAACAATCTGTGTAAAATTGCCAAAGAGCATGCCAAAATTCCGCAAAGCAAACAAGCCAACAGTGATCTTAACAAGTATAGACACCCAGCATCATTAGCAATACTTATCTATAAAGCAGATTAGTGCATACTTTGCATTATAACATAGAACATAGAATAATAGAGGATCTTGGAAGTCTTCTAGCCCAACTCCCTAATCAAGCAGGAGACCCTATACATTTCCAGTCAAATGGCTGTCCAGTCTCTTCTTAAAAATCTCCAGTGATGAAGCACCCACAACTTCCAGAGGTAAGGTGATCCACTGATTAATTCTTCTCATTGTTGGGAAATTTCTCTTTAGTTCTGTCTTTAATGATGTGTCTTTAATGATCTTCCACTCATTACTTTTTGTCCTGCCTTCAATGCTTTGGAGAACAGGTAGACTGGTTCTTCTCTGTGACACTCCCTCAACTACTGGAAGACTGCTATTATATCACCCCTAGTCCTTCTCTTCATTAAACTAGAGATACATCATTCCCTCTCTATCTTTCATCATATGGTTTAGCCTCCACACTCCTTAGCACCCCTTAGAGGGCTCTTCCTGGCACTCTTTCTATGGTCTCAACTTCTTTTATGTATCATAGTGACCAGAATTGGGGGCAGTATTCCAAGTGTGGTCTCACCAGTGCAGTATAAAGAGATGCTGTCACTTCATGTGATCTTGAAACTATCTCTTTGTTGATGCAACCTAGGGGGGTTTTGGCAGCTGTAACACACTGCTGGCTCATGCTTAAGTGGTGGTCTACTAGGCCATGTAGATCCTTCTCACAGTGGCTACTGTTGAGCCATATAGTATCTATTTGATATCTGTGCATTTGTTTTTTCTTTCCTGTGTGTAGGACCTCACTTTTCTCATTACTGAATTGCATTTTGTTTTTAAATCGGGCCAGTGTTCCTGCAAATTAAAGCACAGCAGAGCACTGATGGAATCTACCAACATACACTCTAACTTCATCACAGCAACATTTGTTTGCTTCTTTATAAACTAAGTAATTTCACTAGGATGCAAATATTCAGCCTTGAGTTACTGTCTTCTTCTGCCTTACCCTGATCTTAACTGCTCCTTTCATCTCTACACCTGATTCCCACCTCATCTGATCAGATCTAAATCAATAGCAGCACCGATGATGCTAGTCTATATTCTCTAGAGGGGGAAAAGGTTGTAAAAACAGTATAGTCTTAATTCACAAAACAGCTGCTCGTGTTGTCTAAAACTCAAAGCTCTTTAAAAAGTCCAGTAACAACTACAATCCCCAAGTCCCTCTTTGCATATTCAAAAGATGTTTCAAAGTCAGAATATTTGAGTGTGAAATACTTTTCCCGCTCCTATTTTGTACAATAAGTGTATACATGAGGTGAATATATTATAAGGTTGATAGAACATACATAATAGCTTATGTGTGTAGGGTATTTTATACATCCCACAGTTCTAATAGACATTAAGTTCTTTTTTCAAGACTGAGTAACGTCAACTTCTATCCAAAGTATTTGTCTCTTTGTTTTTCTTACATATGGTGTGCTTTCAAGGCTACATGATGGCGAACAGCAAAATAATGTATTCTTGTAACATTTTGGGCTCTGAAGCAAATGTAAACGGTCTGTGGTGATCAAGCAGAGATTTATGGCCAGTGCTTAACAGAGTGTGGGCCAATTTGTTTGGAATCTGGCTGGATTTTTCTGAGAGATTTATGAAATTGTTTACAGAATTTCAGTCACAAAAGTTAATAGCAACTTTGAATGAACAGGATTGGTGGTGCCAAAATATGGCTAATGTACCAAACAACAGAGTCGTATGAGTATAAATGTGAAGCCAAGTAAAATTATTAAACTGGACTATAAACATGAACTATAACTACTTTATCCCATTTGTTCAGCTAAAGAACCCACTGAGAGAAAAATGTCAAGTGCAGAAGCAAAAAATCAGAATAAACTTTGCTGAGTTCAACTACCTTAGACAAATATAATTCAATTAATTAATTAACTAAAGTTCACTTTTATATTTGTTTTTTCTAGATTTCTTTAAGATGAGGTGTGTCTGACATATTTTAAGAATATATAATTTATCATGGAAAAATCATATGCCCAGATTGACCAGCATGCACAAATCATCCGAGAGAGGGTGGCATAGCTTGAATGGGATCAGAAGCATGGTATAATATGTGAAAAAGATCTGTCCTCATATAATAATTTTTTGAGAAACTGTCCACATTTATTCTTAGTAGTAGTAGTAGTAGTAGTAGTAGTAGTAGTAGTAGTAGTAGTAGTGATAGTAGTTAATTTTATCCCTGGTGGTAGATTAGAAAGAGTGAAATACAGTAAATGTTGTACATTGTTGTCGTGTTCATTTTAAAACTGATGTGCATTTTATAATAATTGCTTTGAGAAAACATAGTAATGATTTTGAAAGATATTGCTTCATTATGAAGTAATACAGGTAGCCCTCAACTTACACCACAACCAGGCTGGAATTTCCATTTGATAACTGATGCCGTCATAGAGCTAGATGTTACATGACTGAATTGCTTAGTGATTGCAGCCCCAGCACTCCCAGTTGCTGTTGTTCAGGGCTTTTTTTTTTTCACATAACGGAGTTCCGGCACCTTTTTTGGATGGAATCTTGTAGGGTAGGCAAGGTGGGTTGTATGACATGTGTGTGAGTTCTGGCACCTTTTTTTTTTTTTTTTTTACAAAAAAAGCACTGCTGTTGTTTAAGTCCAAATGCACAGATCATTAAGCAGAGGGAATTCCAGGTAAGCAATGGGGGAGTCACAAGGGGGGGGAACCCTGGGAGGCCCAGAATAGTCCATGTGCAAGTGGGGAGTGCTGCAGCATGGCACTAACTCAGGAAGACCAAGAAAAGAACATACTGTAGCTCAGAGACTTCTGGTTGCCACACAAAGGCATAGCTGCCCCTGGAAGCCTCAGCTGTCCCAACCTGACTGAGGAGAGTGGTGTGAAGCTGAACCCCAGTAGCTCAGCACAGCATGCCCAAGCCCAGTTCCTTTGCATTTCCCAGGCTCTGGCATGACCAGCTGGCCTTCACTGTTTACCTCACATTGCTGACAAGATATGCCCGACCTGACCCGCTCTGGGATCTTACTGTCTTTGAGATAAACACTCTCTGTCAATCCAATTGATCTACTTAACCAGATAATTAGGGATAAAATGATGGAAGACCCCAGGACAGAATCTAGAAGATTTGGATAGTACTGTAAATGCAACAATCAATCAATCAATCAATCAATCAATACCTAACCATCTCTAATGTGATTAATTTAATTTATTTTTAAATATTTATTGTTATTATCTGTTTTAATTGGGCTGTAAACCACCCCGAGTCCTACGGGAGAGGGGCGGTATAGAAATTTAAGAAAGAAAATAAATAAATAAATAAATAAATTATGATACTAATGATTATCATTTTTATATGCCCTAGTTTCTCTAATTCCAGCATACAATGTCCATACATGTTAGGGTTGGCTTAGTTCTAAAGAATTGGCTTAATAATGTGGAACATTATCTGCAACATCTAGTTAGAAGCATGAGTAACTATAGGCCAACTGAGCTCCCATTCTTCGTAACAATCAACCTTTTTATCACTGCAGCATTGCACTGGGATGGATGTTCTGGCATGCTGGCTCCTTTCCACTCTCTGTTAGCATTAGGTTATTGGTTTGATGCTAACTGGAAAAGGCTTCCGGCATAGCAGCTGGCTGAATGCATGATAGGAACATGCTGAGAACCAAATCTCACAATAACACCATTTAATTCTGTGAGCACAGGACATTTGTTTTGTTTCTCCAACAAAGTTATATTTCCTAGCTTCTTGAATTCCAGGAAAGTTCTTTTACATAATGCTTGGACTCTGAGTGGTGGTTCAACTATATGCTGGCTCAAGCACCTGCAAATAAATTGGGATGTTTTTGTGATGTTTTTGGATATTTTGGAGTGGAGCTGGTGCTCGAAGTTTAGTTTTGGCTTCTTGTGGGTCACATAACCCTTTTGTGTGAAAATTGCTATGGATACTTTCCAGGTCAGTTAGCATCCGGCACATTCCCAATCAATCCCTATATCCAGATTAAAGCAAGCAACGCAAGTGTCTCAGTTCAGATAGCAAAGCATATAATTTGATATTTATTTATTAAACATCAGAAAACATCAAAACATTTTACTGGTAAAATAAAACAAAAGGCAGGCAAAAGAGAGGAGAAAAAGAGGGAGGAAAGGAGAGAGAGAGAGAGAGAGAGAGAGAGAGAGAGAGAGAGAAGAGCAACATGTCTATCAATTTAAACATCTGTTTCATGCAAGAGAGCTCGGAGTGACCATATGTTTCGATAATGTTTCTGTAATTCCCTTAGATGAAGTCTATTTGTCTGATTTAATAGCTGACAGGAGAGACAGTTTGGTCTACTAGTTAAGGCGCTAGTTTAAGAGACCTAAGACTGGGAAAAGGCACATAGCCAGCTGTCTAAGTTTGGGCCAGCCACTGTCTCTCAGCCTAGGAAAATGGACAACAGCAAGCCACTTTTGAAAATCTTGCCAAGAAAACTGCAGGCATATGATTGATTCAAAGCAAAACACACACACCACAAAAAAAATGACAGGAATGTTCTGCCTGAAGAAAATGTGTTCATAAACACTACAATGACATGCCTGCTATGGAGCAGAATCATATCTTGCCAAATTATTTAGGTTGAGAGAAGAGCTAACAAAGAAACAAGCACAATTGCCTGTCACAACCCCAACTCTCTTAACTCTAAAAATATTGATACAGAAGCATTAGCCGAAGATCTGGCATCTAATTTGTCAAATCTTCCAATTTGGAAGAAAGGTAGATGACAAAGCTAAGGTTAGCAATATTGGGCAATCACATCCTGAAAAAGAAATTGCCTCGGCAAGGAAATACATTCAGGAAGCTGTGGATAATAATCCTCTTTATCAAAACAGTCGATATGGTTCTGCCTCTCAAGGGACAGGATAATATATAATTTATTTCTATTCAGGCCCAGTGTTGCCAACAATGATCTTGATAAAATTCATCCCTTCTAATTTTGCTAAACAAAGTGATGTGGTCAGATTAAATATCCAGTTATTTCATGCCCTGACCCAATGAACAAATCCACTATATGGTGTAAACTGATAGGAACTGTATGAGCAGGAAAGGCTCAATCCATCCATGGGCTAAAATCAAGATGATACTACTACCGTGTTTCCCCAAAAGTAAGACCTACCCTGAAAACAAGCCCTAGATTTTTTGGGGTGGGCCTAATATAAGCTCTACCCTCAAAATAGTTTGGGGGTGAGGCACATGCCTAAAAATCAAGCTAGGCTGGGGGGGTGGAGTTACACGGTGCGTCCTGCACCCACTTACCAGGCCTCCCATGAATCGACACCTGCCTCTCCTTGCTGGCCCACTTCTTCTGTGGTGTCCCCCAGCCTGCATTTCACAGTCAGAGGCCTTTCTGGAAGGCCTCTGCAGCCGAAAACCAAGCTATGGATTCAATCCGTAGCTCAGTTCTTGCCTGCAGAGACCTTCCGGAAAGGCCAGGCCAGAGCTCCATTCTCAGCTGCAGAATGAAGCTGCTCCTTTGGCTGCAGAAGAAGTGGGCTGGCTAGGTGGGGCTGCCCATGCCACTGCCACGAACTGAGTGGAAAAGACACCCCCCAAAAAATAAGACCTGCTGTCTTTTGGAGGAAAATAAAAATAAAAAAATAAGACCGGGTCTTATTTTCAGGGAAACATGGTAGTGGTTAATTAGCAAATGCAGATCTCATTTCTGGTTATACAAACCATAAGCCCTTGCATGATGAATGAAAATTGACCTTACTAGAGCCAGATGGTTTATCCATCCTAGTTTGGATAAAAATGATTATGTTACTCTAGTCCAGTGATGGCGAACTTTTAGAGACCAAATGCCCAAACTGCAACCCAAAACCCATTTATGCATTGTCGGGTGCCGGGTGGGTGTGGCCCATTGGCTGGGCGTGGCTGTGGTGGTAATGGCAGACTGGGTGGGACTAAAAAGTTCAATCAATCAATTTCAACTTTGCAAGATCTTTTTTTTCCTGCGAGAAGTTGAAATTGATTGATTAATGAACCTTTTTTTTTTTGCACACGGCGGCAGAGGCCTAAAGCAAAAAGGTTTTATAAAACCCAGCTGAAGGCCTAGGACTGGGGCGACGGTGCGCATGCCCACAGAGAGGGTTCTGAGTGCCACCTCTGGCACCCGTGCCATAGGTTCACCACCACTGCTCTAGTCTATGTTGACTTTTTGCAACTACATAGATATATTTTGTTCAGGATGATCTGTCCCCTGCTTAGTTCATTAGGTAATATTATTATTATTATTATTATTATTATTATTATTATTAATACCTCAGTGAGGTACTACCTTGACGTGGTTGTGGGGCTTGTGTACTCTGAGGAAGATGAGAGCTATGCCAGAGGTTCAACCATACTGGACAGGTCTCATCAGAGGAGTCAGACAAAGAGTGTCTCTCCCATAAAAAATATGATGAGACATAAATTTCAGAAAGCCAGGGTTAACAAAATCTGTGCTAGATGTTGGAGTTCCTGGATATCTGGTGAAACATGCGTTACAGGACTCTGTACTGTTGGCTGAGCAACCAGGGCCAGCAGCTGCAAAACTACTGGAAGAAAAGGTGTTTACCCATCGCAAATACACAGTGATTGAAAACAAAGAAATAATGATCTGTTATTACAAATCAAGTCCAACAAGAAGAGGGTATCTAAAAAGAATGCACCAGTTCTGGAAAGAACAACATCCAGAATCAGAAATAACAGAACAGAGACTAGCAGATCAATGCCGATTTATAATATGAAATAAAGTATTCACAGAAACAGAATTGGACAAACTGCAAAGGTTTACTCAGGGCAAACAAATCTAAGCCTTTCCAGAAGTAATTCAGAAAGTAGAGGCAAACCAGGGGGAGTTGGCAGTGAAGGAATCCAGCAGAGATGAAGCGTTGTCTTACCTGAACGTTCTTTCTCTGCATGGGGGGATGGAGAATCCACCAATTGGGTTACGACAGTCCTCTGCCCAATGAGAGACTAGGTCCGAACTTTAGCTCCGCCTCCGGCTTCCTTCTTCCCCAGTTTTTGCCAGGCGAAGCACTCCATCAGATCGGACCGTGTAGCTCCTTCTCAATGACCTGTAAGAGAACTCCTGCCTAGACCAGTTAGAGGAGGGTGTGGATTCTCCATCCCCCCATGCAGAGAAAGAACGTTCAGGTAAGACAACGCTTCTTCTCCTGCATGGGTGGATTCCGAATCCACCAATTGGGACGTACCCAAGCCCTCATAAGTCCCTTCGGGTGGGGGTCTAGGTTGTCTCTTACTAGTCCTGAACTATCTGCTGCAAGGACCTCCTTCCAAATGAAGCCCCTGCTGCAGCAAATTGGTCTATCTTGTAATTTCTTATGAACGAGGACGGAGAGGCCCATGTGGCTGCTCTGCAAATTTCCTCTAGTGATGCCTGGGTGCGCCAGGCAGCCGACGTGGACGCACTCCTTGTGGAGTGCGCCGTGATGTTGTCTGGCACTGGTTGATCCAGCGCCTCATAGGCCTTGGCTATGCATGTTCTGATCCATCTACTAATGGTCGAGGCTGATACCTTCAGGCCCTTAGATGTAGAGTGATATGACACAAAGAGGGCCTCGGACCTTCTGTAGGTCGCTGTTCTGGTGACATAATGGCGCAGAGCCCTGCACACGTCCAGTGTATGCCATCGTCTTTCCAGACGATGAGTAGGATTTGGACAGAAATCTGGTAGTACTAGGTCCTGGGACCTGTGAAACCATGTGTTGACCTTCGGCACGAAGGATGGGTCCAGACGTAGGATTACCCTGCCCTCTGCGAAGGTGATCAGATCCGGTCGGACCGAGAGGGCCCCCAACTCCGATACCCTTCTTGCCGATGTGATGGCCACCAGAAAGGCCACCTTCAGCGTCAGGAAACGGAGTGGACAAGTCCCCAGTGGTTCGAAAGGACCTTCTGTTAACGCCTGTAGGACCCTGTGTAGGTCCCAGGATGGAAAACGGTGAACTACAGGAGGTCGCCTTGTGGCTGCCCCCTTTAGGAAGGCGCTCACCGCTGGATGTTGTGACAGAGGTCCCCGGTCCTCGCAGACTAGGACCGTCTGTAATGCCGCTACCTGCCTGCGGATGGTGTTGAACGCTAGTCCCCTGACCATGCCCTCCCAAAGATACTCTAGGATGTTAGGGATGTTAGCGGTCAGGGGGTTTATGTCCTGCCTGCTGCACCAGGAAGCAAAATTCTTCCATGTGGCATCATAGATCCTATTTGTGGAAGGACGTCGGGCGTCCTGGATGACCGAGATGACATGCTGAGAAAAGGCCTGCCTACTCAGACCCTCCCGCTCAAGTGCCAGGCAGCTAGTTGTAGCCACTGCGGGTCTGGGTGTAGGAGTTTCCCCTGGCTCAGGGATACCTGTCTCGGCGGCAGTTTCCATACTGGCGAAAGCGATAGGTCTACCAGGTCCGCAAACCACGGACGCCTCGGCCAGTATGGAGCAACTAGTACCACCTCCGCCTGCTCCAGGATGAGCTTGCGGACTGTTGCTTGGATTAGGGGCGGAGGGGGAAAGGCGTACAGTAGCCCCTGGGGCCACCTGCATCTGAGCGCATCCGTCCCCTCCGCTCCCCAGGTCTGGAACCTGGAGAAGAAGCGGTGCGTTTGAGTGTTCTCTGGTGTTGCGAAGAGGTCCAGGCAAGGTCGGCCGAACCTGTTCGAGATCGCCTCGAACAGTTCCGGTGCCAGTCTCCACTCCGCATGGTCTATGGTGACCCTGCTGAGGGAGTCCGCCTGGTGGTTTGCCTCCCCCGAGATGTGTTCTGCCTTTAGTGAGGCCAGGTGTCGCTCCGCCCACAGGCCCAGCGCCCTGGCCTCCTGCATGAGAGCCACTGACCTGGTCCCGCCCTGCTTGTTTACGTGCGCCTTTGCTGTTACATTGTCCGTCAGGACTAGCACGTGTTTCCCTGCCAACAGGGGTGCGAACTGAAGCAGGGCCAGGTGAATGGCTCTCAGTTCGAGCCAGTTGATTCTGTGTTTTAGGTCCCCTGGGCTCCACCTTCCCTGGGCCATCTGATCCCCGGAATGAGCCCCCCAGCCGAACAGGCTTGCATCGGTTGTGACGGTCACCCTGTTGGGTTCCTTGAGTGGAGTGCCCCTGTTCAGGGCCCCCGACCTCCACCATCTCAGGGAGGCTAGGACCTGGGGGGGCACTCTGATTTTCCTGGGTGAGGCGCTCTGATCCTGCCTTTGGAAGGGCAACAGTAGCCACTGCAGACCTCTGGAGTGCAATCTGGCCCACGGGACAATTCCCAGGCATGATATCATCTTCCCCAGAAGCTGGGAGAGCTGCACCACTGTGGCCACCCTCCTCTGCATTACCAGAAGCGTTAGTTTCTGTAAGCTCTCCCGGCGCTCCTGGGAGAGGTACACCATGCCCTGATCTGAGTCTATGATCGCTCCCAGATGCTGGAGCCTCCTTGAGGGTGTGAGCTGGCTTTTCTTGTGGTTGATCGAGAAGCCGTGCCTCTGGAGTACGTCTATGGTGATCTGGATGTCCCTTAGGGCTGCCTGGTGAGACGCCGAGAGTATCAAGATGTCGTCCAGGTAGCATTGGACCCGCACCGGTCTCATGCGCAGGTGCGCTCCCAATGCCGCCAGCACCTTTGTGAATACTCTGGGCGCTGAGGACAGCCCGAATGGAAGTGCCCTGTATTGGTAATGTTGCCCTTTGTGGCAGAACCTCAGGTACCTTCTGTACCCTGGTCTTATTGGGATGTGGAGATAGGCCTCTGTGAGGTCTATTGAGGATAGCAGATCCCCCTTTCGGATACTGGCCAGTATGGATCTGAGGGACTGCATTTTGAACTTCCTGTATACTACGTAGCGATTTAACCGCTTGAGGTCGAGGATTGCTCTCCAATCCCCTGATGTTTTTGGCACCAGGAAGAGGATGGAATAGAAACCCTGTCCCTCCTGTCCTGGAGGAACCGGCTCTATGGCCCTTATTTCCTCCAGGTGTCCAATGGCCTGATCTATGAGACCCGCCTTGGTCCTGTTGCGTGATAGTGGGCATCTTATGAAGTGATCTGGTGGTGTGGAGTAGAATTCTATTGCTAGGCCCTGGGTCACTGTCTCCCTGACCCAGGCATCTGTCGTGGTCGCCTGCCATGCCTCGCTGAACCGCGCCAGGCGACCCCCGATGGGACTGTTCCAGGAGTCACTTGGAACGTCTGTAGGGTCGTCCTCCCCCCCTTTAAAGGGGCATTTGGACGGTTGGCCCCTGCCCACGGCTGGACGGTCCTGGCCGCGCTCCTGCCTGTATGAGAAGGTGCGCGGATTTCTGGGCCCTTCCCAGGATCGTCCCCCTTGAAAGGGCTGCCTCCATTCTCCGGCCCCGTTCTGACGGGGTGTCTGCCTACGGAACTCCTGGGTTCCTTTGTCTGTCCTTTTGGATGGGTGGGCTAGCACTTTCTTTTTGTTTTTATCCTCTATCAGGTAAGGATCCAGGATCGCTCCGAAGAGCTTTGATCCTGCATACTTAGCTGTGGCAAGCCGCCATTTGGATTTAAGGTCCGCCTTCCAGTTCTTGAGCCATATCAACCTCCTGGCTGCCACTGTCCCTGCAATGGACCTAGCCGAGTATCTGGACGCGGACAGTGCGGAGTCTGCCATGAATTCCGTTGCCCTCCGCAGTTTGGTCAGTGTTTGTCTTACACGTACCTGATCTGGTGGAACACTTGCCTGGATTTCCCGCAGCCACCTGATCGCAGCTCTGGCGACTAATGAGTTAGTGGATGCGGCTCTGATGGCCCAGGCAGACGAATGGTGAGCCCTGCGGAGGGAAAGTTCTACCTTCCTATCCTCCGCCTTCATTGATTCTGCTAGGTCTCCTGGGATGGCTGAGGAAGGAAGAAGAGAACTTAGTGGAGCGTCCACCTGTGGCACCTCTATTAATGTTGCTAATGGACTGCAAACATTATACATTTTCTTTTCTACACCATTTGGCGATGGGATGGTGCCTAGATTAGACCACTGGGTCCTTACCGTTGACCTGAACACCTTAGTGCATGGTACCTGAATCACCTCTGACACCGGTGCGTGCAGTAATGGATCCTTTGCGTCCTCCTCCTCTGAGGACGGCGGTCTGGCCTCCTTGGTCTTAGCTGGCAGCTCTAGAACAGAGCATGTCTTAATCATGAGGGAATAAAACAGGTTATGGTCAAATAAGCCTGACACTGGAGCCGCCTGTGGCTCTGCATCCTCATTTTCTGACAACGGGGCATCCTCATCATCCCAGTCCCCCTGCTCCTCGTCTGCCACCTGTGAAGAATTCTCAGACCCATCAGAATCCTGAAACAATACCTTTCCCCCACGGGAAGATGGTGTGCGTGGTTTGTGAGCTCTCTTGGGAGGGGAATTCCTCCTAGAGGCCCTGAGGTGCTCTAGGGTTTCCTCTAAGAGGGAATGGAGTCGTGAAGGCCACTTACCAGATCTCTTTCTTTTCCTACCTCTGTGCTCAGGTTCCTCCTGGCTTGTTGAGGGCTCGGAATGCTCTGGTGATGATGGCACCGAAATGGGGGACACCTCCCTTTCTGTCTCCCCCCTGGGAGACCATTCCTGTTCGACCGCTTCTGCAGGCTCGAAGGAGGTTGGTGTCTCCCTGAGGGGCAAGGCCGGACTTTCCATCCCGCTGTCCCTCAGTCTCTGCGCCTTGGCAAACTCCTTCTCCAAGGCTTGGTGTCTCCTTACGGCCTGGCGCTCGTCCGCCTTTGATGGCTCAGACAGATGCTTTGTTTTGGCCTTCTTCTTGCCCCCCCCCGCTTCCTCCGTTCTGCGTCTAGGCGGCGACGGAGGGGGCGCTGAGCCCTGGGCCGGAGTGCCTTCTGCCATCGCCATGCGCCAAGAAGCACCCTTTCCGGGTATCTAGTAGGCACAGCCGATGTCGGCAGCGTTACAGGGAATGTCCCTAACGTGCCTGGTCGAAGTGCTCCTGCGGTCACGTGGATTCTTAGCCAGGGAGTTTTGTCCCTATGCCCGTTCCGACCGCCTTGACTCCGCTGGGGAATCCGCCCGGTTCCAACCCTTCTAGGAGCCAAAAACACCAAGAACAACACACACACACACCTCCGACTGGACCCCCTGGGTGTTCGGCCTCGGTTCTCCTGATCTGGCAGGCCGGAGCTAGGCCTCAGCCTTGCCGGCAGTCCCTTCTCTTCCCCTGGGCCCACAGGCAAAATCGACCGGGTGAAGCAAAGGCTTTCGCGCCAGCAAACAAAGGCTTTCGCGCCAGAAAACAAAGGCCTTCGCGCCAGAAAAACGAGGCACCAATCAGAGGTCTGAGGTGCTCAGACACGCCCCTCTTCCAAAATGGCGCTTCGCGCCAGTAGACGAGACCTCCCCTTTTTAAAAATGGCCGCCGCGCCGAAATTTCGGTCGGAGCTCTGTGCTCCCGGCCACGCGGTGCCTAAGGGATGCTGGCCTCGGCCTACCCCTCCGGTAACCGACGGTCCCCGCCTCTGTCCGCCTCCCGGCTGGCTGGCTGGGCTCCTCCCCGCACCCCCTTGCCCCACTTGCATTTTCCTTTGCGACGATCTGCGTCGAGCTCTGAGTAGTTTTCCCTCGACGCCTGTGATCCTGTGGGGCTTCCTGGAATGCTGCGAGTCGACCAGCGGAGTCCAGGGATATTTCCCCCTTTCTCTCCGCTATTCCCAGGCCCTGGGCCCGGGGCGGACTCGCCGTCGCGCTCCCAATGCGTGGGGGAGAGGATCGACCGAAGGTCCCCGAAAAATAAAAAAAATTAAAAGTAAAAAAAGGAAAAAAGCTAAAGTTCGTCTCTTAAACCTATTTCAAATCAGACCAACAAAAAACTTTCTCTACCAGTCTTCAACCGAAAAGAAAAAAATACTCTTTTCGCGGAGCTAGTGCGAAGAGCTGTTCCTTGGGCTTCAGACTAGGTAAAAACTGGGGAAGAAGGAAGCCGGAGGCGGAGCTAAAGTTCGGACCTAGTCTCTCATTGGGCAGAGGACTGTCGTAACCCAATTGGTGGATTCGGAATCCACCCATGCAGGAGAAATACAACTGTTCTCATTTGGAAACTAGGCACTTCTTCCTCAGGAAGAACAAAACCCTCTAATTAAAGAAATAAAAGAATTGAAACAAAGAATAACTGAGCTAGATGCACAAAAACAACAGAATAAGGCTGCCTGCATTGAAGCTTGTTCCAAAGAAACAGCTAGCACAAACATTAAAAGATGCAAATACTGCAATATCAAGTATCAATGGAGGAAATACCAGTGGACTGGACTCAAGCAGAACTAAAAGCAATAGATAGGAAGACTAGAAAAATAATGACAATACATCATGCCCTTCATCCACGCAGTTACATTGACAGACTCTATCTATCAAGGCAAATAGGTGGGCGTAGAATGCTGCAAGTACACCAGATGGTTGAAGAAGAAAAAATGGCTTTGGAAGAATATCTGAAGGACAATGATGAAGATGCACTGATAATTACGGTAGTATATCAGGAAGGCTTACTGACTACTGGAGAGACCAAACTGGCCTACAAGAAAGACCAAATAAAGAACAGAATAGAGACATGGGAAGACAAAGCACTACATGGCCAGTGCATTAAAAAAAATAGCTGGGAAAACAGATAATAACAAGACCTGGCAATGGCTAATAGCAGGAAAATTGAAGAAAGAGACTGAGGGACTAATTCTGGCTGCACAAGACCAAGCCTTAAGGACAAATGCATACAAAGTCAAAATTGAGAAGACAGCAACAGACAGTAAGTGCTGCCTATGCAAAGAAGCTGAAGAAACGGTGGACCACCTGGTAAGCTGCTGCAAGAAGATAGCACAGACTGACTACAAACAGTGGCATGACAAAGTAGTAACAATGGTGCATCGGAAGATCTGTAAGAAATATCATTTGCCTGAAAGCAAGAATTGGTGGGATCATAAAATAGAGAAAGTTATAGAAAATCATAAAATTAAACTGCTCTGAGACTTCAGGATTCAAATAGACAAGTACCTACAACATAACACCCTGGACTTAACAATTGTCAATAAGAAAGACAAAAAAGTCTGGATAGTGGACGTGGCAGTGCCTGGAGACAGCAGAATAGACGAGAAAGAAATGGAGAAGATAACAAAATACAAAGACCTACAAATAGAAATAGAACGAGTGTGGCAAAGGCAAGCAAGGGTAGTACCAATAGTAATAGGCACCTTGTGTGCAATCCCAAAACAATTGGAGCACCACTTGAACACCATTGGCATTGACAAATTTGCCATTAGTCAATTGCAAAAGATGGCCTTAGTAGGAATTGCTTCCATCCTGCGACGATATCTGTAATACCATCAAATATCCACATCTGCCTATCCCAGGTCCTTGGTAAGGACTCGATAGGTAGACAAAAATGCCATATCCAGTCTGAACATCTGGCTGACTATGCAATTGATCAATCATCATCATCATCATCATCATCTTCCAATGATGTACCCATCACCATTGTAATTGTGACCATCTATCTTGTTTCTTGTTGTCATGGGCTGTCCCAGCAAGGAAATAGCATTTTATGAGCTATCCTCTCTTAGCCCAAACACTACACAGGATTGTTGTTGTGGGATAATGGTTGGATATGTTCACTGCCTTGAGTTATTTGTAAAAATAATAAAGACAGGATAGAAATAAATAAGTAAAACATGTTGCTGATCGTGAGATTCAGGATTGTAAGTGAGCCTGCCCTAATAATTGTAAATGTTAATATGAAATCTAGAAGCACCAGTTTCCAATACATATGATAAATAGTTCCAAAGGTGCTTTTTCCAAAAGCAACAGGACTTTGTTTTTCCTTGGAGATGTTTCGCTTCTCATCCAAGAAGCTTCTCCAATTCTTCTTGGATGAAAAGTAAAACATCTTCAAAGAAAAACAAAGTCCTGTTGCTTTTGGAAAAAGTACCTTTAGGACAGCCATGATCTGGATGACTGAGAATCTCCATAGACATATGATAGAAAGCTAGCTAGCTAGCTAGACAGACAGAAAGACTGACAGACAGACGATATATTAGAAGGAATTTCAGTTGATACTATCATACTTTCTCATAACTTTAGTACAACAATGGGCTGATAAACATAAAATAACAGAACACATTAATCTTGATGAACTTTAACTTCAACAGATATTTCATTTGTCTTTCACTGTGGTGTTCCAGTTGTGGTGTTCCACCTAATGTCAGGTAAATGTATTCTGCCTGTTAAAATTTCTCTTTAAACACTACTATTATCACACATTTGACGTTAGCTTGTCATCAGATTTATTCATTTCTATCTCAGTCTTTGAGTGAGATCTTTAACATTCATCTTTCCTTTGCACATTGTATGATTAAGAACTTCCTTGCATCTGATTTCCATAGGTTCCACACTTCAAATACATAGATCAGGGGTCTTCAAACTTGGCCCTTTTATGACTTGTGGACTTCAACTCCCAGAATTCCTCAGCGAATTCTGGGAATTGAAGTCCACAAGTCATAAAAGGGCCAAGTTTGAAGACCCTGACATAGATCATTGCTGGAAGCACCATGATGTTGGATCATATGTCCTTTTCATGATGTTTTCCCATCTATTTGAGATTTTTTTATGTGATTAAAGTTGAGCATTTTGCTGCTCTTGTCTGCTATTTCTTGATTAATTTTGTGTATGATTTCTTGCCAAGATGTAAATATTTACCTTTTCTATCTGTACATTTATTAGTTTCATGTCATGGTATTGGCAGATTTGGTTCACATATATTGGGTTTTGTCTTTCTTTATTGATCTTTATGTCAACTGTTCTACTTGTCATGTTGAATAAATTAAAGCATATTTGAACTTCCTCAACTTTATGACTTAAAGTCACAAACCATCAGTAAATTGGTGTATGAAGGTGTTATCTGTATTAATCCTATACCTTCCAAATTAAGCCATCTAAAAAGTTTTGAGAAGATTGTCTTGCCTTGTTAGCTTATTCAGGTATTAATTGAGTGTAAATTGGCATGAATATTGATTGATCCATCTTCATTTAGACAGATGGAACCATTTGTTTTCATTCCCTTAATTTCTTAAGGTCTTTACAATTACATTTGACTTTATGTTGTCAAATGCTTTTTCATTTGACACAATGAAAATTTTTCATAGTAAACAATTGCAAGGGATAGGGACATTGTTGTTGTGGTTTGTTTCATGGTTTAGACTCTAGATTATTGTATGTAAGTGGTCCATGATCAAGTAAACAAAATCCAATTTGTAAACTTTTAGGGGGTCTCCTTTGGAGGATTAAGATTGTTTTTGAATTTTTACATTGCTGAGGAATAGTTCCTGCATTTAAGCAATCACCAAAATATTTGGTTTTGCTAGTGATTTATAAACCTCTGAGGTGGTTGCATCTGGTCCTGGGGCTTTATTTGACTTCTTATTGCATGAAGCTTGTTCATCTGATTTTGGCACTGTTGAGTATCCTTCCAAAGAGTAATATATTTAGATGGCTATTTTTTTTAGGAGAAGAAGCCAGTATAGAAGCTTCAGCGCTCTTTTTAAGTTTCACTTCAGTTGGTTGTATCATCTTTCTTCAGAAATTTGAAGTCTTCTGTTGTATTTTTTCTGATGATGTTACCCTTTGCATCTGCTGTTCTTAAGAGTTATTGTAATAGATAATAGTCTTGCTTTACTTGTTAATTTGTTTTAGTTCACAGACAGCAATCCTTCAAGAATTTCTTCCCTTTCAGTTATTTCTCCTTTGCTAAAACTTCTTTTTTCATTTTTTATTTTATTCAGAAGATTAAATTCAAAAGAAAGAGGTTTTACACAGACAAAACAGAACTAGAGAAGAACATTAAAAATATGATTGTTTTGGACTTCCGGTGGCTCCGCGGCCCCTGCTGGGTCTCCTTTGTGAGACTCTGCTCTCTGGATTTGTAAAGCCGCGAAAAACAGCGCTCATCAGCTGTTTTTTCGCGGTGAAAAATCCCCTCTCCGGGCAAAGGAGAGGTGTAGAGCATCGGGAGTAAGGTTGAGCCTTCTTAGATCCCTGGAAAATAAGTTTTCAGGGATTAAGAGTGAGCTCCCTATAGCTCCGGAGAACGCTCCTTTCCAGAGACGCCTCTGTCTTCTGACAGAGAAAGACGCCGCGACCACCTCTGCTTCTTTTAAGTTCAACACTGGAGAGACTGCAAGCAGGCTGAATGAATACAGGAGTTTTAAATGGATTGCAAGTATTTTTATTGTTTCTTTTTGGCTATACATTTCTAACGTTCACAATCAACATAATGCTTCAAGATGGCGCTTAACTTTCACTGCTTTCATTGTTAGGGAAAGTGCTGGATAGTGAAAGTGGATTTGTTACTTTTTACTTCCTGCTTCTTTAAGCGCAGTTAGAGAGATGGCTCTGACTGTCTGAAATTTAAAATGGAGCGGAATTTACAGTTAAATGCTGAACCTATGTTGGATTGTACTGATGAATTTTATGAAGAAAGACCTGATACACAGGGGATTTTTATTTTTACGCAAGAGTTTAAAGAGATTAATGCACTTTTGAAGGAGGCTTTTACAGAAATATTTACTATATGTGCTGGATACCTTCCTTTGAGCGAAGCTGAACAACTTACTGCTGAACAATTTATATCACAATTTGAATATGGAGAAGAGTTGGAACATTTAACTGGAATCTCTCCTTCAAATGAATTACAATCCTCTGTTGAGTATTATACAATACAAGAGAAATTAGGAGATCAACAGGGAAAGGAAGAGGATACTTCTGAGAATGGGGACTATAACTGGATTTTGCTTGATGAAAAGTTTATTTATGGAGAGGAAGAGGTTTTGTTTCAAGAAAAGGAATTCTATCCAGTTAAGCACCAAGAAGAGGATTTAATTCACAAAAGAGAGACATTGTTTCACCTCAAGAAGCACTTAGGCTACAAAGTGAAATGGACTTTGTTTGATGAGCAGTTTATTTATGGAGAGCAAGAGGAATTGATTCAAGAAAGGAAGATTCAGTTTCAGAAGCAATTTATTTACGGGGCTGAAGAAATAACGAAGAGAGACTTATTATTTGAAAGGGTGGCCCTGTTATGGCGGCTTGTTTGGTTAAGAAAAAAACCTAGAGTTCGTTTGAAGCAATGAAATTTAAATTTGTATGTAAGGAATTATTGGCAATTTAAAATTATGGACTGAATTGAGGACCAAGATTAGGAGTAAGATGCAAGAGAAGATGTTTAATGGTTGACATAATTAAATTGACGAAGGATGTATTTGTTTTGATGATCTGGGTTTGACATTAGATTGATTTAATGATGAGATAGATAGACTGGATAAAATTGAAGGAATGTAAGTTAGAAATGCTATAAATAGTTTGTTAGATGAGAGAGCCCAGAAGTCGATTGATTAAATGAAATTTATAGATGATAAATATTATTTTTAACAAGATGAGTTAATTGTTTAATAAGGAATTAAGCTTAATTTAAGATTATGGGTTGAATTAAAGATAAATATTATAGCTAAGGTTTTGGTGAGGATGGTTAAATGAAGATATATTAAGATATATTATGAGAAATTAAATTGATTAGAATGTAATTGATATTGCTACTATTATTATTATTATTACTTTTCTTTTTTGAACTGAGGGATTCATTGATATTGTTATCATTATTAATATTATCTGTTTAATTCTAATAAGATGAGTTTTTTTAGAATGTAATTGATATTGCTACTACTATTATTATTACTATTTTTCTTTTTTTGAATTGAGGGATTTATTGATATTGTTATCGTCATTAATATCATCTGTTTAATTCTAATAAGATGAGGTTTTTTTTTAATGGATTGTTTTGATTTAGAGAATGTATATATTACATAGTTTAAAATTCTTGTTAAGATTATACAATAATTATGTTTGATGTAGTGGGGTTTTCTTTTGTTATACCCTGTAAGCATTCTGGGAAGTCGTGGGTTAGGGAGGGATTATAATTTTAGATATGATGTTTTCTCAACTGTATTTGGGGTTGGTGGAAGAATAATTAATTATTGTTACTAAAGGGTTGTCTGGGTGGCCTTTGGTGGAGTGAAGATTGATTTAAGTGGAAGTTGATAAGAAGGGGGAATAATAGGATGGAGATAGAGAAGGATGAAGGTTATTTGTTTGAGATGTTTATTTTCAGTTGAGTTATTATCATTAGATGCATTGGAAAATGTATTTATGCTCTGTTTATGGATGATTGTTTATTTTAATACTATGATTTGATATGATTAGTCTCTTTTTTCTGTTAAAATTTTAAAAAAAACCAATAAAAATATTTAAAAAAAAATATGATTGTTTTAAAAAAAGACAAAAACATATATTATCCCTCCTGGTTTAACGCTGAATCTATTGCAACAATAATAGCTTCTCGTCTTGCAAAGCAGATCCAAAATTTATAAGCTTTTTTTTTAAATGGGGAGAATAGATGCAACACAAGAACTTTTAGCAAAGCTTATAAATTCTTTGCTAAAAAATTCTTGTGTTGCATCTATTTTCACCATTACAAAAAAAAAATTCACTTTTTCATGTCAGTTTTCCAATGGTTGGGACAAGCACTGTGATCCCAATTTACAAAAAGAGATCAAAATTTGACTTTTAAAATAAAATAAAGGCTTTTAATCTGATTGATATTCTGGCCAATGTTTATGCAAGGTATTTAGCCAATAAATTAGATTATTGGGTTATTGACAATCTTGGAAAAGAGCTCAGCATTCTATAACTGATTGTTTGTTTTAGAACAATTCAAAAAATAGATATGCAAAACATGCCAAAATGAATGTTTGTTAATTTTCTTGGTTTTCATATATTTTTTCACTCTATCAATATAGTCTAGTTGTGGTCCAAATTGGATCAGCTAAATCTTAATAGAAGACTATAGCTATTAATTTAAATGTTAAATAGGAATCTTCAAATAAATCAGGGATATTTGATTTTAAAGGGATGAAACAAGGATGTTTGCTAATGCCTGTTATTCCAATGTTTTCAAATTGAAATATTGCTTGTTTCAGAAAATGTCTTCCCAGTAAAATTGATAGTTTCCAGTATTATCATGTGCATATGTTCTATTACCTATTTCAGATTCTCATACAGACCATAAATTATTATAAACATTGGACAAATATTGTTCTAAAAAATTCTTAGTATTAAATAGACCTAGGTGGTACTGCTTGGTGAACAAATGAAAAGACATAATTGAAGACTTGGAGAACATGCCATAGATAAAGTCTCCTCTTACCACATCTTGACATTTTAAAAATATGGATTATTATTATAATAGTTCTGAGTGGTTGGCATTCTCACTGTCGGACCCAACAAATCAAAACTGACCAATTTGGCCAGAATAATAAACGTTTGGTGCACAAGTAATAAAGGTTAAATTCCCACAATTGTAACTCTTGAGAAGTAAGTCATCTCACTATTTACCATGTGATAGGATATGGGAATTTCAACCCTCAATGATGTGGATATGGATATAAAAAAACCATAAATATCTTTTTAGAGCAATCTTAAATATACTGGTTTCGGCCAGTAGGGTGATGACACGTACCTGGATCCAGGAGATTGTCAACGCTTCTTTGAGGGAGGGGTCCTTTCTGGCTCCTTTAAAGGAGGCACTTGTGTGCCCCCTCCTCAAGAAGCCTTCCCTGGATCCAGCAACTTTGACCAACTATCGTCCGGTCTCCAACCTCCCCTTTGTGGGGAAGGTTGTTGAGAAGGTGGTGGCACATCAGCTCCAGAGGTCTCTGGAGGAAGCTGATTATCTGGGCCCTCTGCAGTCGGGGTTCAGGCCGGCTACTCCACCGAAACTGCTTTGGTTGCTCTGATGGATGATCTCTGGTGGGCCCGGGATAGAGGCCAGTCCTCTTTCCTGGTGCTCCTTGACCTCTTAGCGGCGTTCGATACCATCGACCATGGTATCCTTCTGCGCCGGCTGGAGGGATTGGGAGTGGGGGGCACCATGTTACAGTGGTTCTCCTCCTATCTCACTGGTCGGTCGCAGTTGGTGTTGGTGGGGGGTCAGAGGTCCACCTCTAGGTTACTCCCGTGTGGGGTGCCTCAGGGGTCGGTTCTCTCCCCCCTACTTTTTAACATTTACATGAAGCCACTGGGTGAGATCATCCATCGGCACGGAGTGAGATACCATCATTACACTGATGATACTCAGCTGTACATTTCCACTCCTGGCCATATCAGTGAAGCGGTTGAGGTGATGTGCTCGTGTCTGGAGGCTGTGAGGGTTTGGATGGGTGTTAACAGATTAAGGCTCAACCCTGATAAGACAGAGTGGTTATGGGTGATGCCTCCCAAGGACACTTCCATCTGTCCTTCCATTACCCTGAGGGGTGAATCTATAAACCCCTCAGAGAAGGTCCGCAACTTGGGAGTCCTCCTAGATCCACAGCTGACATTGGATCATCATTTGTCGGCTGTGGAGAGGGGGGCATTTGCCCAGGTTCACCTGGTGCACCAGTTGCGTCCTTACTTGGATCGGGAGTCTCTCCTCACAGTCACACATGCCCTTGTCACCTCGAGGATCGACTACTGCAACGCTCTCTACATGGGGCTGCCCTTGAAGAATGTTCGGAGACTACAATTAGTGCAAAATACAGCTGCACGAGCAGTTGTGGGCCTTTCGCGTTGTGCCCACATTTCACCAACTCTCCACATGCTGCATTGGTTGCCTATTGGTCTCCAATTCAAGGTGTTGGTTATCACCTATAAAGCCCTTCATGGCATGGGACCAGGATATTTATGGGACCGCCTTCTGCCACATACTTCTCTATGACCGGTGAGAGCACACAGGGTTGGCCTCCTCCGGGTCCCGTCAGCGAAACAATGTCATCTGGCAGGCCCTAGGGGGAGGGCTTTCTCTGTTGTGGCACCTGCCCTCTGGAACCAACTGCCTCCTGAAGTCCGCGTTTCTCCGACTCTCCCGGCCTTCCGGAAAAATCTAAAAACTCATCTTTGCCAGCAGGCCTAGGGATGATTGTGGTTGTTTGTTGAATTGAATGTGTGTTTTATTGTATTTTTTAGATATCGTTGTTTGGTTTTTTTTATTGTAATTTATTGTTATATATATGTTGTTAGCCGCTCCGAGTCCCCGGAGAGGAGCGGCATACAAACCCAAATAAATAAATAAATAAATAAATATAAGTAAGGACTCATCTGCTTTGTTTTGCATGTGGAATCTAGTATGCATCCAATTAAAGTTACAATAATTGTCAGGGCTTTTAATAATAAAATAATCATCAGGGCATAAACTCCTCTCATTCTCTAACTCCTGTCTGGTCAAGCTGTTCCTTCTGGAACAAATGAAATCTGCCATCTTCTTGCTGATCTAGCTGATTTACATTCCAACCACTTATAGGAATGTCTTTAGCTTTTCACCATAATTGGTTCAGAATTTGAACAATTTAATTGGTACCCAGCTTTTTAAGAACAGGCTTTTGGATGTTGCTGATCGAATTTTTCTAAAGTCACACAAAATAACAATGTCCCTTGGTTTGCACTTAGCAGAACTAAAGTCAAATGTTTGTATTTAAAATGTATAGCAGAGCTACCGTAGCTCTTCAATTTCAACAAATGGTCATCAACTATTAGGGAGGACTGACTCCATGAAACATCACATCATTTGTGCTTTTGTCCATGTTCTAATAATAATTCAAAAGAGCTACCACTTTTAAAAAAAAAAAACCTTTCACTGCCTTATTACTTTTGTTGTTTTTAAAAGGAAAATCCTTCTGGCTTGATTCATGTAAAATGGAACATCTGATGAATCAAGAAGGAGACCCTATTGTGGTTGGCAAGCCTCTAAACAAAGCAAATATTTATTTAATCATCTTGTAATTAGCTGTTGTTTATACAATCATTGTATTAACTTTGCTATTTACATTTTAATAGCTTTCATGTATTTTTATGCATTTTGTTTATGATTGGCTGCTACCCTATCTAGACATTGTATTATTAGTTAATTTAATAAAAGCAATACATGGATTGGTTGATGGCTTGATTAACACTCAGTTTTAAAAAGAGATTCTTTCTTTCTAAAACTTGGATGATGTATTTGTGATGACAATAGAAAATTGCAATTCCTGTGAGAACAACTAGTGGAAGCGATTATGGGAGGACAAAATGAGGGGCATCAATTAGACTTTGATTAGTTACAAGTGGGAGATGTTGCCCTAAATGAGAGTGAAGCATTTAGGGAAGAAAATAGATGGGAATGGAGTGGCAATAGAAGCTACACAGTGAGATAGGAAATAACTGCTCCCAGCTGCAGAACCTGGAGTATAGGAAAAGGCCAAGACTGATCAACTGGAGTAGATAATGAAGAAGAACATTGGAGACTGTATGACTGGGAGGCAACAAGTTTGCCTGCATTACTTTGGCTTGCTATGAATGATATCATGCCTCAGCCAAGGATTCTGGGCAGTGGGTATAAGTTGTTTGTTTGAGCCTTGCAAGTCTTACAATCAGGTGATTGTGGACTCCTCCAGGGAGAATATAGCAGCAATAAGAGCACTGTGGACAAGATATGTTGATGAGGAAATGGATGTTGGGTGGGGGGGGGAGAGAAATTAAGAAGAGAAAGACTGAGAAGCAAAATGAACAAACAGAGTTGCATTTTCAGTTCTGTCCCTCACCAGTCTGGACCTCTTACCATTTCCAAAGGAGGAATGGACAGCATTGTCTTCCTCTGATTCCATTCTATTGCAAAGGTACTTGTGCCCATATTTTCCAGTTTCATTTCAAATTTGCTGTGTTATGACCTGAAGTAGCTTAAGTCTTTAGAACACCCCCGCAGGACTTTGACCAATTCTAGAAACAGCCACACCTTTGATTGGTTCTAGTCCTGGAACATCCCCTCCTCTCCAAATGGTTAGTCATTTCCCTGTATAGATATAGGTTATATGTGGTGCTGCTTTTTTCCTTCTGTTTGCCCATCCTTCCATATCTAATATAGAGGGAATACTCCAGGCTCCTTCTGTTAAATCTTCTTGGACCCTTGAGTGGAAGTATTTGTTCTGGGGAACAGCATCCCCCTGAAGATTCAGATGGCACCAACCTTGTTAGCATTTTTGCATGACATTGAAGATCTGGCTTTACTTTGGTTACTAGGGAATGCTATGTTTGGGGGTTTGTTTTGTTTTTAATCTTGTAAGCCGCCCAGAGTCACTTGTGTGTGAAATCTAGCTGTAGAAGCTATAATGTGTGAAGCAACTATATAAATTATACAAACAAACAAATAAATATTTATTTTTGTCTTGCAATGCTATTTTCTCTCATGGTCAGTAGTTTCTGGTTTCGTTTGGTTTTTTACAATCTTGGTTGATTTACTGATGGCCCATAAAATCAATGATCTATCCTGGAGGCTCATACTCCATTCAATCTTGGCATCCCCTACTGGGCAACTTTTTGACTTCTGCCCAGACTGAGTTGCTTCCCATTCCCCCTGGGTATTGGGCTGCTTCTTTCCCTTGACTTTTGCCTTCAAGTTGCAATATAAAAATGCTGCTACTACTTTGTTGAATTATCAGTTCTTCATTGCCACAAATTTTCCATGGATGTAGAGAGGAAGTTAGAAATGAAACAACAATGTGGTCCTATTGGGATGATTATTATAGCATCAGAACTATCATGGGTGGTAGAGGGGAGAAAAAAACAAGGCAAAATTGTTTTAGTGTCAAAGGAGATCCTGTGGGAAGGAGGACAGAAGAGATGAAGACATCTATGTGTGCAAACGATTGAAAAAAAGAGTAATGACAGCCATGGACCTGACCCAGGTAATTCAAGGCCCCACACACACAGGGGGGAACACGCTTGACCTGGTTTTTGTCTCTGGACAGTGGCTGAGTGGTCAGAGTGTAGGGGATATAGTCATTGAACCCCTGTCATGGTCTGATCACTCTCTCCTATGCTTGGACTTTCGGACCGTTGCACCCCACTGCAGGGTGGCGGAACCGGTGAGATGGTACTGCCCCAGGCGGCTGATGGAACCCGAGCGGTTCCAGGCAGAGCTTGGGCCAATTCCTGAGGTTCTGACACACGACTCAGTTGGAGAGCTGGTGGCGGCCTGGGACAGGGCGGCTGCCAGTGCCCTGGATCGAGTTGTGCCTTTGCGGCCTCTGATTCGGCGTGGGTCTCGACCGGCCCCGTGGTATAACGAGGGGTTGAGAGAGATGAAACGCCGGAAAAGACACCTAGAGAGCAGTTGGAGATCGAGCCGTGCCGAATCTGACCGAACATTGGTAAGAGACCATATTAGGTCCTACCTAATGGCGATAAGAGCAGAGAAGTGTTCCTACCTCACTGCTCTTATTGCGTCATCAGATAACCGCCCAGCCTCCCTGTTTAGGGTGACCCGCTCCCTCCTTCATCAGGAGGTGAGGGGAGACCCCTTAGAGGGTAGAGCTGAGGATTTCGGAAAATATCTGTATGATAAAATCGCTCAGATACGGGAAGGCTTCGACTTCAACTGGGTATGTCCAATGGGAGAGGCGGAGGCTGGTCTTGAGACTGTTACCTGGGTTGAGTTTGACCCCGTGACCCCCAAGGACATGGACAGGTTGCTGGGGGGACTTAGGGCGACCACATGTTTACTGGACCCGTGCCCCTCCTGGTTGGCGCTGGCCTCCCGGGAGGTGGTACGAGGCTGGTTCCGAGCAATTATCAACGCTTCCTTGAGTGGGAGCTCCCACGTTATGGAACGAGCTCCCCCCCGAACTCCGTATAATAACAGATTTACGCACCTTCCGTCGGGAACTAAAAACATTCCTTTTTCGACAGGCCGGCCTGGCATAGAAGCTTCGGTTCCAATAGGGTCAAAATGTTTTAGGGGGACTGAGTATTTTTTAAGATTTTAGCTTTGTATGTTTTGGGTTTTAAATGGGGATTTCGGCCAAATTATTTAATTTATTTTTAATTATTTTAAATTTTGTATATTTATATGTTTTTTAAATTTTAGGCTGTACACCGCCCCGAGTCCTTCGGGAGAGGGGCGGTATAGAAATTTGATTAATAAATAAATAAAAATAAATAATGGCAGATGCTGGGAAATTGCTCCACAAGGACACAGCCAGCGACACTTGGGATCTCTGTTGGATGGGAAAGACATGGAGCCAGGGGATAACCAATTAAGTCTTGAGGTAGCCATTGAAGACATGCCTTCTCTGTCTCTATCCCTGCCCTCTGGGTTTGCATCCCCCTCAAAGTCCACATTGTCCCAATCTATTCTCTCTTTGGGAAACATTAAATATTGGTTTTTTTTCCAGCAGACACAGCCTTGGGCACAGCAATTTGTGAAGCCACATCAAAGGGTTTGTACTTTAATTCTTTTATAATTCCCCAGCATGGAACCTTAAGCATTTTGGTTATTATTACTTGTTTCTCATTTGTTTGCTTTTATAATGTGTTTTCGATTTTTGTACATCTGCTTGAACTGCTATGTTATTGGCAGTTTAGAAGTCAAATAAGTAACCATCTTCGTTGCATGCTCCCAATAGTATCTATACATTCAGTTGGATTTGGTTGAATGTGCTTGTTTCATATCTTTTCACTCAGAGAATGCCATCTTCAGGAATCACACAATTCAACCACCTCAATTGTTTCCTGTCTGTGGAATCAGCTTCCCCAAGATCTTCAGATGAGTACTTTCTTTGTTTTCAGGAAGATCATTAAACATAGCTATTCCAGCAGTACTTTGGCCTACAACAGTGGTGGTGAACCTATGGTATGCATGCCAGAGGCGACACTCACAACCCTCTCTGTGGGTATGCACACCGTTGCCCCAGCCCTGCCACCCCCTGTGGCCCCCTCCTCACCAGCAGCCCCCCTGGAGGAGAGTCACCCTGGGCGCAGCCTGCGCAGAGCAGCATAGCCAAGGACATGGCAGCCGGGCAGCAGGGACAAGACTCTGCCCTTGCATCCCATTGCGTGCAGATGATGCTGTGGGGCATGGACAGAGGGCGTGGCCACCATGATGCTGCTGGGCTGCCTCGGTGATCTGCTGTGGCCGTTGAGGCAGTGGGTGACCCTGCGGGCAGGAGAGGCGGGGCAGGGGCAAGGCGGTTTTTGGGCCCTTGGTCTCTAAAAGGTTCGCCATCACTGGCCTAGAATATTTGATCTTATTCAGATAATGGAATTGTTTTGGCTTAATGAATCAAATTGTTTGGCCTTCTACTATTTATTTATTTGTTTGTTTCCCACCTTAATTATTTTTTTACAAATAATTCAAAGGTGTGAACATATCTAGCACACATTCTTTCTTCTATTCTCCCCATAACAACAACCCTGTGAGGTGAGTTAGGCTGAGAGAGTTATGACATGTATAGTGTTCATGGGTTTAGAGTTTTTTTTATCCTGTATTATGTTTTAATCAGAGTTAACATAAGAACATAAGAAGAGCCATGCTGAATCAGGCCAAAGCCCATCGAGTCCAGCATTCTGTGTCACACAGTGGCCCACCAATTGTACATGGGGATCTTGAGCAGAAAGAGAAGGCAAAACCCTCCCTTTCCCTTGACCCCCAACAAATGCCTGCCTCAACCAACATAGAGGCGGCACATGGACATCCGTTTTAATAACCACCGATACACTTGGCATCCATGAATCTATCTAGCCCTGCCTTGAAGCTGTCAAGGCTGACAGCTGTCACGACCCCTTCTGAAAGTGAATTCCATAAATCAACGAACCTCTGGGTGAAGAAATATTTCCCTTTATTTGTCCTCACTTTCTTAGCTATGAGCTTTAGGGAGTGCCCCCTTGTCCTGGTATTGTGTGATAGAGAAAAGAATTTGCTAATATGACTTATAAATATTGGACTATCTACTATCCAAAAGTTCTGTTCTGAACCCACTGCTCACAACTGGAGAAGCTTATGAATCCAATAAATTAATCAACTGATTGATGAATGAAATAGCTTCCCTGAATTAGTATGGTATCTATTGCCTGTTTCCCAAACCTTTTCCTTCTCTTTTTTCCCCCCTTCAGACTAGCCCTTTCAGATAATTTTCTATATTTGCCTGGCAATTGATGGAATGTCTCCAAATGCCTTTTGAAATTACTGTTTACCTCTGGAATCTGCCATTACAATCAACTTTTGCTGCATCAGTTCATATTTTTTTTTCTGCTACATGTCAGTTTAATCACAGAGGCTTAGTTATGAACAACAGGCTCTTAATTATCATCTGTTACCACTTAACAGTACTTTGAACTGTTCAAGCTGTCTTTATAAACCTATCCACATAGAGTCAGAGGGGAAAGATCTCAGATCAAATAAGCCTTTCAACAACTATTTGAAGAAATGGAATATAGTAACAAAGATAATACATATGGAGACATCCTGATTAGACCATCACACCTTCATCTTCATACACATACATGTACACATACATATACACATAGAGAGGCAGTATATATGTATTCATTTGGAGGAAAAAAATATACAACAGAAGCAACATGTAAGTTCACTAATAGAAGAAACTCTGATCACAGCTGGTAAAGAGATTAGAAAGAATTCCAGAAGCCAGGTTTGCATGTTTTTCCTAAATTGTTTTAATAGTGTATATACTAGATCCTTTGAAATATATTTCCATAGTCAATAGTAAAATAATTTGGAGCTCCTTATATATAAATAAAATATCAGCACAAGTTCTTTCAAATTAAAAATGAAAGAGGTCTTGCTATGAATACAGCAATATAATTCAGGAATCAGTTTATATATCTTTGTTGAATAGGAGGAAAACTGTGTTGCCCTAGGGCAATGTTTTTCAAACTTGTCAATTATAAAATGTGTGGACTTCATCTCCCAGAATTTCCCAATGGTTGAGAAATACATTGTCTATGTTATTCTAAAATTAAAAGGAGCTATCAGCATCTTTTCCACATTTTATTAAAAGCATAAACTTTCCTGAGCTACATAAATAGGGACACTCTTTTCCCACATAACATTTTTAACCCTTGTTCTTCATTCTTTCCTTTTGCTAAATTCGTTGGGCGTGGACACTTTCTGTAATGTACAAAAATCAAAGAGGCAAGTTTAGGAAAAAACCCTCCGACAACTCAGCCATACTTTCTGCAGTTAAAGGAGTTGATTCTCAAGCCCTAAGCCAACATAGTGGAAAATCAAACCAAAACGAAACTGGATATGATCAAGAAGCAGGAATAACACTAATTACTGGCCATATTATACATCTTATAAAAGCTTCCAGCCTAAAACGCAAAATGCAAAGGGTGAGAGTGCTTTATTATTCATGTTTTAAAGCAACAACATTTTTCTCATTACATTTGGACTCTTATCATAAAAGGGGGCCAGTTTACAAGTGTCAGTTGTGAGAAGTGAACTGAACAAAAATGTCTTATTTACCATAAGAATGTGAATAACTATTGATAGATATTCATAATTTTATATAATGACTTTGTAAAGTTATAAAATGAACTGAACCAACAGCATAGGGGAAAGATGGGGAACTCATCAAATTTGCAGATGACACCAAGCTGGCAGGAATAGCCAACACTCCAGAAGACAGGCTTAAAATACGGGAGGATCTGGACAGACTTGAGCACTGGTCACTATCTAACAAAATTAAATTCAATGGTGAAAAAAGTAAGGTTCTACATTTAGGCAAACCCCCCCCAAATGTACAGGTATAGTATAGGGGGTACCTCGCTCAATAGTAGCAACTGTGAGAGGGACCTTGGAGTCCTAGTGGACAATCACTTAAATATGAAAAATGAGCCAGCAGTGTGCTGCAGCTGCCAAAAAAGCCAACACAATGTTAGGCTACATTAACAGAGGAATAGAATCAAGATCACATGAAGTGTTAATACCACTTTACAATGCCTTGGTAAGGCCACACTTGGAATACTGCATCCAGTTTTGGTGTCACCACTATGTAAGAAAGATGTTGAGACTCTAGAAAGAGTACAAAGAAGAGCAACAAAGATGATTAGAGGTCTGGAGGCTAAAACATATAAGGAATGGTTGCTGGAATTGGGTATGTCTAGTTTAATGAAAAGAAGGACGAGGGGGGACATGAGCAGGGGTTGGACTAGATGACCTCCAAGATCCCTTATTGTTATTGCTATTGTTACTCTAGTGGACAGTCATAAGTGCCTAATTTTAACCTATTACTATGTGGTCTAATTGTGCAATTTTTAGGATTTTTGTAATTTTTAGGATTTTAGGACTTGTATATATTGGGTTTTATAGATTTTATGGCCTAATTTGTTTAATTTATTTTTAAATATTTTAATTTTGTACATTATATGTTTTTTTTTTAATTTTAAGGCTGTAAACCGCCCCGAGTCCTTCGGGAGAGGGGCGGTATAGAAATTTAATAAATATATATAATATATATATATATATATATATATATATATATATATATATGTGTCAAGTGGTTATTTTTTAGATTGCACCCTGTAAACCCAAATATGGGAGGAAGAAATCATTCTTTCCTTTGCTTGTTTCAGCTCAACCCAGAGCCATCTGCAAGCACAAATATATATATGTTGTTTTAAAATTGTTGACAAAGAAATAAGGGAATTTCTGATATAGCTATTTCGAGTTTCTTAACTCTCTTCAGTCAGAACTCACCCTTCTGGGATTCGAACCTGGGCAGTCTGCATGCTAAGCAGATGCTTTAACCTGCTGAGCCACAAGTTCTCTCCTGCTTTGTCAGTAGTCAGGGAGTAAGGATATGTGTCAAGTGGTTATTTTTTAGATTGCACCCTGTAAACCCAAATATGGGAGGAAGAAATCATTCTTTCCTTTGCTTGTTTCAGCTCAACCCAGAGCCATCTGCAAGCACAAATATATATATGTTGTTTTAAAATTGTTGACAAAGAAATAAGGGAATTTCTGATATAGCTATTTCGAGTTTCTTAACTCTCTTCAGTCAGAACTCACCCTTCTGGGATTCGAACCTGGGCAGTCTGCATGCTAAGCAGATGCTTTAACCTGCTGAGCCACAAGTTCTCTCCTGCTTTGTCAGTAGTCAGGGAGTAAGGATATGTGTCAAGTGGTTATTTTTTAGATTGCACCCTGTAAACCCAAATATGGGAGGAAGAAATCATTCTTTCCTTTGCTTGTTTCAGCTCAACCCAGAGCCATCTGCAAGCACAAATATATATATGTTGTTTTAAAATTGTTGACAAAGAAATAAGGGAATTTCTGATATAGCTATTTCGAGTTTCTTAACTCTCTTCAGTCAGAACTCACCCTTCTGGGATTCGAACCTGGGCAGTCTGCATGCTAAGCAGATGCTTTAACCTGCTGAGCCACAAGTTCTCTCCTGCTTTGTCAGTAGTCAGGGAGTAAGGATATGTGTCAAGTGGTTATTTTTTAGATTGCACCCTGTAAACCCAAATATGGGAGGAAGAAATCATTCTTTCCTTTGCTTGTTTCAGCTCAACCCAGAGCCATCTGCAAGCACAAATATATATATGTTGTTTTAAAATTGTTGACAAAGAAATAAGGGAATTTCTGATATAGCTATTTCGAGTTTCTTAACTCTCTTCAGTCAGAACTCACCCTTCTGGGATTCGAACCTGGGCAGTCTGCATGCTAAGCAGATGCTTTAACCTGCTGAGCCACAAGTTCTCTCCTGCTTTGTCAGTAGTCAGGGAGTAAGGATATGTGTCAAGTGGTTATTTTTTAGATTGCACCCTGTAAACCCAAATATGGGAGGAAGAAATCATTCTTTCCTTTGCTTGTTTCAGCTCAACCCAGAGCCATCTGCAAGCACAAATATATATATGTTGTTTTAAAATTGTTGACAAAGAAATAAGGGAATTTCTGATATAGCTATTTCGAGTTTCTTAACTCTCTTCAGTCAGAACTCACCCTTCTGGGATTCGAACCTGGGCAGTCTGCATGCTAAGCAGATGCTTTAACCTGCTGAGCCACAAGTTCTCTCCTGCTTTGTCAGTAGTCAGGGAGTAAGGATATGTGTCAAGTGGTTATTTTTTAGATTGCACCCTGTAAACCCAAATATGGGAGGAAGAAATCATTCTTTCCTTTGCTTGTTTCAGCTCAACCCAGAGCCATCTGCAAGCACAAATATATATATGTTGTTTTAAAATTGTTGACAAAGAAATAAGGGAATTTCTGATATAGCTATTTCGAGTTTCTTAACTCTCTTCAGTCAGAACTCACCCTTCTGGGATTCGAACCTGGGCAGTCTGCATGCTAAGCAGATGCTTTAACCTGCTGAGCCACAAGTTCTCTCCTGCTTTGTCAGTAGTCAGGGAGTAAGGATATGTGTCAAGTGGTTATTTTTTAGATTGCACCCTGTAAACCCAAATATGGGAGGAAGAAATCATTCTTTCCTTTGCTTGTTTCAGCTCAACCCAGAGCCATCTGCAAGCACAAATATATATATGTTGTTTTAAAATTGTTGACAAAGAAATAAGGGAATTTCTGATATAGCTATTTCGAGTTTCTTAACTCTCTTCAGTCAGAACTCACCCTTCTGGGATTCGAACCTGGGCAGTCTGCATGCTAAGCAGATGCTTTAACCTGCTGAGCCACAAGTTCTCTCCTGCTTTGTCAGTAGTCAGGGAGTAAGGATATGTGTCAAGTGGTTATTTTTTAGATTGCACCCTGTAAACCCAAATATGGGAGGAAGAAATCATTCTTTCCTTTGCTTGTTTCAGCTCAACCCAGAGCCATCTGCAAGCACAAATATATATATGTTGTTTTAAAATTGTTGACAAAGAAATAAGGGAATTTCTGATATAGCTATTTCGAGTTTCTTAACTCTCTTCAGTCAGAACTCACCCTTCTGGGATTCGAACCTGGGCAGTCTGCATGCTAAGCAGATGCTTTAACCTGCTGAGCCACAAGTTCTCTCCTGCTTTGTCAGTAGTCAGGGAGTAAGGATATGTGTCAAGTGGTTATTTTTTAGATTGCACCCTGTAAACCCAAATATGGGAGGAAGAAATCATTCTTTCCTTTGCTTGTTTCAGCTCAACCCAGAGCCATCTGCAAGCACAAATATATATATGTTGTTTTAAAATTGTTGACAAAGAAATAAGGGAATTTCTGATATAGCTATTTCGAGTTTCTTAACTCTCTTCAGTCAGAACTCACCCTTCTGGGATTCGAACCTGGGCAGTCTGCATGCTAAGCAGATGCTTTAACCTGCTGAGCCACAAGTTCTCTCCTGCTTTGTCAGTAGTCAGGGAGTAAGGATATGTGTCAAGTGGTTATTTTTTATTTCTTTATTTCTTTGTCAACAATTTTAAAACAACATATATATATTTGTGCTTGCAGATGGCTCTGGGTTGAGCTGAAACAAGCAAAGGAAAGAATGATTTCTTCCTCCCATATTTGGGTTTACAGGGTGCAATCTAAAAAATAACCACTTGACACATATCCTTACTCCCTGACTACTGACAAAGCAGGAGAGAACTTGTGGCTCAGCAGGTTAAAGCATCTGCTTAGCATGCAGACTGCCCAGGTTCGAATCCCAGAAGGGTGAGTTCTGACTGAAGAGAGTTAAGAAACTCGAAATAGCTATATCAGAAATTCCCTTATTTCTTTGTCAACAATTTTAAAACAACATATATATATTTGTGCTTGCAGATGGCTCTGGGTTGAGCTGAAACAAGCAAAGGAAAGAATGATTTCTTCCTCCCATATTTGGGTTTACAGGGTGCAATCTAAAAAATAACCACTTGACACATATCCTTACTCCCTGACTACTGACAAAGCAGGAGAGAACTTGTGGCTCAGCAGGTTAAAGCATCTGCTTAGCATGCAGACTGCCCAGGTTCGAATCCCAGAAGGGTGAGTTCTGACTGAAGAGAGTTAAGAAACTCGAAATAGCTATATCAGAAATTCCCTTATTTCTTTGTCAACAATTTTAAAACATATATATATATATATATATATATATATATATATATATATATATATATATATATATATATATATATATATATATATATATATATATATATATATATATATATATAATATAATATATATAATATAATATATATAATATATTAAGGTACCAGGCTAGAAAACAGAAGAATGTGAGTTCAAGTCCCTTCTTATCCCTAAAAGCCAGATGGGTGACTTTGGGCCAGTCACTCTCTCTCAACCCAACCCACCTCACACCCCTGTTGTTGTGGAAGAAATAGGAGGAGGAAGAGGTGTTGGATATATTTACTGCCTCAGGTTATTTGTAAAAATAATAAAGACAGGATACAAATAAATAATAATCAGCTGTGTTTAAAATGAATTTCATAAACAAAATCCCACATACACCCCTGCAGGTAAATCAATGGGACTTACAAGCAGGCAGTTCATAAATCCCATAAATCTCAGGGTTTGATTAAATCCAGGCAAAGATGTCAGCTCATACATTTCAGTTTATTTTAGTGTTCATGTTCCTTTATATATAAATATTATTATTTTATATTGTATGAAAGGTGTTTTAATTTTGCATGCTGCTTGTGGTTCAACAGTATGGCAGATGGTATACAATTTTTTTTAAAAATCAAGTAAATGAAGAAATGAAAAATGCATGTGTTTATTATTCCGTCACATTAGCATATTTCTATTGAAACCAGCAAAGGCAAGAGGAAAATGTAAGCTGAACTCCTGCCGACTTCATGAACACATCCATGCAACTTTCCTAGCAACACAGTGGAAGTGGTTCACTGCAGTTTTCTTCCAATAATCTTTTTCAGCTTTCCTATCTTGCAAATGGTTCTAGGATTTCCTGTTGCTTTCTCATCAAATAATAGCCAGCTGGACTCTGGCTAACTCCCAAGGTTAGCCACATCATGCCATGCTCTTACATAAGGGGGCAGGTGTGTACAAGCTGTTTTAGCAAAATTGCAAAGCAAAACCCCCCAAAAAGAAACAAAAGCTGCTGGCAACAATATCCATGGTAAGACATTAGTAACATTGGATCTATTTAAAACAAAACTTCAGAAGAATGACCAAACAGGATGAAAAGAATGCAAATCTTCACCCTAAAATATGGCAGCCTCACATTAGGAATAAAACTGACCAGGGCTGTGCATTCCAGTTATTGCCCTTAATGGTACTGACTCAATTTCTGGAGATGAGTAGGAGGCTGATAAGTAGCAAATGCAGTTGATAAGAAGAGAGATCTTTAAGGAAAACATGGAGTTGTTCTTTAGTTATTACAATGTTAACTGACAGAACCAAGAAAAATCTATAAACAGAGACATAGAATCAAGATCATGCAAAGTATTAGTACCGCTTTACAAAACCCTAGTAAGACCACACCTGGAATAGTGCAACCAGTTTTGATCATCATACTACAAAAAAGATGTTGAGACTTTGGAAAAAGTTCAGAGAAGAACAGCTGCAGGACTTGGGTTTGCCTAGTCTAAAGAAAAGAAGAAATAGGGGAGACATGATAGCAGTATTCCAGTATTCCAGTTTCCAATATTCCAGTATTCCAAAGAAGAGGGCATCAAACTGTTTTCCAAAGCACCAGGGCAGGACAAGAAACAATGGTTGGAAACCGACCAAAAGAGAGAAGCAACATGGAATTAAGGAGAAACTTCCTAACAGTGAGGATAATTAACCAGTGGAACAAGTTGCCACCAGAAATCATGGGCGCTCCACACTGGAGGTTTTTAAGAGAAGACTAGACAGTCACTTGTCTGAAATTGTATAGGTTCTCCTGCTCGAGCAGGGGGCTGGACTAAAAGACCTCCAAGGTCCATTCCAGATTCTATTCCATTCTATTCCGTTCCATTCCGTTCCATTCCATTCCATTCCATTCTATTCTATTCTATTCTATTCTATTCTATTCTATTCTATTCTATTCTATTCTATTCTATTCTATTCTATTCTAACATAAAATCAGGCAGAGAAAGACAGCCTGACATGCATCATTCAGAACTGGCTGAAAGAGAGAGAAAGATCAGTGGGGAGGATTTAGAAGTTGGAAGACTCAAGGAAGGATGACCAGAATCTTTAATAACTGATGAAGAATGAAATAATATGAGTACCAGAGAAGACCTGAAACCAAAAGCAGGTTAATGTAAAATCGAGGTGTTGCCAGGACCCTTTTAAAATAAAGGGAGAGAGATGGAAACAAAGACTCCTTCATCTCACATGAAGGAAGACTCTTCTAAATATAATTTAGTATTTGAAAAGTTCTGATTTATCAGTGTTTTATGACCAAGTGTCCAAAATATGTGAGTGCATAAGACTGCTACTTTCTCTGGATCTTGAAAAGGCCATCATTGAAATCCCTTGATAACTTGAGTATGAAAGCAATATTGCTAGAGTAAAGCTAATCCATTTTTTTAAAAATGATGATTGATGAATGATGACATGGTGAATATAAAGCAAATTCAAGCCCCTTATTCTGATTATCTCCATTTCTAGTCACATAGGTTAAGAGGAGTTACCCGTCACTGTAATTCAACCAATGTTGGAATGTCAGCTAACTGTCCTGTAGAATATTATCAAAAGACCACCATGATTGTCTCTAGGCAGATATTTCTTATGCAGGTGGAGAATCTGTAGATCTCTAGATGTCATTAGACTTCAGTTACCATCATCCCTGATAAATAAGAGTAGGCATCCCACACTTTCTGGAGGTCTACAGGTTTCCCCAGACTGCCTTATAGTCAAGAATGTCCTCTCCAATAGCATCAGCAATTTACAGGTCTGTCAGAATTTTAGGATCTTACAAAGCCCAATTTCTCATTTAGAACAAGGGTTTTTAAAGAAATTGCTCTCTTCAGGGCTGTCTGTTTCCAATGAAGCTGGATGGCACAATGTCTACTGACCATTTGCAGTGACATTAGCAAGTTATTAAAATTAAAAGCTATTTGGCATGTCCAAGTAATGATCAGAGTCCCCCTTTTCTGATATTTTTTCCTTCTGTGTTTGCCACTGCATGAAATGTTACATAAGAACAAAGAAGTATCTATTTGTGTCTCTCCAGCATTTTTCCAGTGATCTGAACGTGTTACTCTTTACACCTCAGAGCTGATCATCTACATTAAGAAACTATTTATGTAACATTCTCCCTCCTGACATTACGCTAACTCCATCCCTTTTGATGTTTTGGCAGTCCTTCATGATCTACTTCAGGGGTCTTCAAACTTAGCCCTTTTATGACTTGTGGACTTCAACTCCCAGAATTCCTCAGTCAGCATGCCCAAACTGGACTAAAAGAAAGACCAAATGAAGGATAGAATGGAGGTATGGGAAAACAAAGCACTACATGGCCAGTACGTTAAAAAAAAATAGCACAGAAAGCAGATAATAACAAGACCTGGCAATAGCTAAGAGCAGGAAAGTTGAAGAAAGAGACTGAGGGACTAATTCTGGCTGCACAAGACCAAGTCTCAAGGACAAATACAAAGCCAGAATTGAGAAAACAGGATCAGACAGTAAGTGCTGTCTATGAAAAGAAGCTGAAGAAATAGTGGACCACCTGGTAAACTGCTGCAAGAAGATCGCATATACTGACTACAAGCTGTGGCATGACAAACCAGCAACAATGGTGCATTGGAAGATCTGCAAGAAATATCATTTGTCTGCAAGCAAGAATGGGTGAGACCATAAAATAGAGAAAGTCATAAAAAATGAAGAAGTTAAATTGCTCTGGGACTTTAGAATTCAAACAGACAGGTATCTGTCATATAACACCCCAGACTTAACGAAGACAAAAAAAACTGGATAGTGGACATGGCAGTGCCTGGAGACAGCAGAAGAGAAGAGAAAGAACTGGAGAACATAACAACATACAAAGACCCAGAAATAGAAATAGAAAGACTGTGACAAAAGCAAGCAACGGTAGTACCAATAGTAATAGGCGGCTTGGGTGCAATCCCAAAACAATTGGAGCACCACTTGAATACCATTGGCATTGACAAATTCGCCATCAGTCAATTGCAAAAGGCAGCCTTTCTGGGAACACTTCCATCCTGTGGCGATATCTGTAATATCATCAATTTAAACATCCACATCTGTCTATCCAGGTCTTTGGTAAAACAAAAATACCAACTGCAGCTTGAATATCTGTCTGACTGTATGATTAATAATAATAATGATGATGATGATTATGATGATACCACCACCTCAATTATTTGTGCATTACTTTGTGCCCTGCCCACAATATTTTATTTTTATTGTTTTATTGTTTAAAATCTTGTTACTCTTGGAAATAAACAGAATTTAGTGACTTATTAATTTTGAAAATGGAGAGAGCTTTTAGGCAACTCTTCGTCAAACTTAGAAGAGTTTATGAAGGAAAGTTGCTCCCAGATATTATCATTAAAAAAACCAAATTATTTTTTCCCAAGATTTCTTTTTCCTTGTTTAATGAAAAATTAAAACTCTTGCCAAAATTAATGGTCACTTAAGAACAAAGCCTTCCATATTGAGATTTCTACTTTGGGAGAAATGTGACATAGTGAAGTAAAAGAATAAGACTAATTAATAAAAATTCAGTTTTTTGCTGCAGTGATTTAAGATTTTGCTGAATTTGAAATTTTCTACCATTGCTCATGGGCCAGAGATATAGATAAATTAAAGGCCATAAATCAGCTGCAAGCTGGTTTGTATGTAAAATCTTTTTATTTAATGGGCTCAGCTCTCATTATGTTAAGACATTTCCTTTCTTGGGATTACTGTCTACCCATCTCATTTCTTGCAAAACATACAGCTTCTCAGCACAGCGAAACGTGAGGCTGACAAAATCCTTGTTTATTTGGATGCTACCCAGCTGTGGCATCAACCACTTAAACATACTACACAGACTCTCCAAAGAGCTACCCCAGTTCCCTCCCCCCCACGCAGACACTAACATAAGTTTTCTTCTCTCCCAAGAGGTTCAAGCTCCTGATCTGACTGCTGTTGTTATCAGTCCCATGACATACCGAGAAACAACCAATTCAGGCTAGTTTTGCATGTGCTGTAAACTAAACTCATAACCCTTAGAATGAAAGTGCCGTGACTGATAAGGTCTTCAGAAAACATCTGTGGAAAGATTAGCAAGTTTACTCAAAGCTCCCCAGTGATACCATAGATACTTCTCCAAATGAACTAGCATACAGTGCCAATCTTGCCAACAGGACATGCTTGGCGTAACTGCGTTGTAATGTGCCTCACCTTCAGTTCTGGAAGAGGGGGAAGGTTTGTGTGCTGGTGACTGCAGGTGATAGCATATTGAATAGTAGGAATGCAGAAATTACTAAAAACAAGGGGTGTTTGGTGCTCTCTGAGTTTGGTTGTTTTCTTGCAGACGTTTCATTACCCAAACTAGGTAGCATCATCAGCGATAATGTTAATAACATTACTTAGTTTGAATAATGAAACCTCTGCAAAAGAACAACCAAATTCAGAGAGCTCCCAAGATACCTCATTTCAACCCGAGCTACAAATATTCTCCTTTATTGGTTACTAACAATTCTTCCTAAAGCATTCCTTCCTACAGCTACGAGGTTTGAGAAAGAAAACACTCAGTCAACAATAATCTGTTCCTTGTTTATTTGTTAAACTGAAAAGACAATTTTGGTGGCAATTGTATATGCAGCCCAATTATGTGTTTGTATAAAAATATATTCTGAGTAGCAATAACCCAGCAATCAACTCAGCAGAACATCTGCAATATGAGCTTCCCAGTTAGCCTAAAATCAGTTCTGATTGGGGCACTATTTATACATTTCCACCAACAAATTCCAAACAATCGCTGTAGATAGCCAAAGAGCAGGAAATACAAATGCTTTGTGTGTGGCCTGAGAGAGAGAGAATCTAAGCTATTGTTACAAAATATGAAGCAGATTTAATAACCATTACAGAACCTGCAATTTATTAACAGGAAAGATATCAGGAGGATAGGCAAAGTTTAGCGCCTAGATAGCTACATCTTACGCCAATAATACTTGTTCTGTACATGGGAAGAAAGGCAGAACTAAACTCAGGAGACCAGGGGTCTCCAAAAGTCAACAGCAATATACATTTTCTTACAACAGACAATTGTTTGCCATCACTGCCAATTTTCCTTAAGCAACTTTGTACACATTAGCTCTCATGCTGACTAGGGAATTCTGGGAGTTGAAGTCCACAAGTCTTAAATTTGACAAGTTTGGAGACCCCTGTCCTAGACAATAAGCAATCGGACTCATAGACAAGGAGGGGACACAGTAAATTCTGTCTACTTCATTTTTGGTCAGTGGGCTATGAGGTGCTAAAGAGTTCCATTGGATTGACACTTCAAACACTTCAAACCCATAGGAAGATTATAGAGGGTACACTGCATTCACATAGGGTGCTCAACAATTTTACTGAGAGCAAACGTGTACAAAGTTGCTTAAGGAAAACCAGCAGTGATGGCAAACAACTGTCTGTTGTAAAAAAATGTGTATTGTTGTTGGCTGGGACTAGAATTTTCTGTACCCCTTTGCTGCTATCTTGTGCTTCTCCTGATTTTTTTGCAGCCAGATCTGGGAACGCTGCTACTGATATTCTTGCTAAGGAACCCTGAATATCTTCACTGAACTAAGAAATGCTGCCAGGTTGCTCCTACAGTGGGGAGGTTGTGAATGGACAAAGAATAAGATAAAATAGTAGACAATTCTAAGCAAATATAAACTCAGTGGGCTTCTTTACATATTGAAGTTTGCTTAGGGCTTAGTGTGAATCTATCTATTTTTGGATTAGTGTTATATAAGAGTCATTCACAATCATATGGCTTAAAAACTCCTGGCTTGATGTTGTATATAAAAGCAGCCACTGAGTGGCAACTATAGAAAAAGAAAATTCATACCAGCTTTTTAGGAAACAAAAATAAGGCAAAGCCTTTTTAAAATTAAGGGTGACTGCTGAGATTTGTAGCTTTCTTGGCAACAATATGGGAACAATTCCTTATGATCTTCTGGAAGCTCTTTTTGACTCTTCATTGTGGACCATATTTCATCATAATATGTACCAAGTCTGACCCTGCTTTGTCTTTTCCGTGATGCACACAAGCTTACAGTTCAGTTTCCTTTTAAACAATATTATGTGGGTCTCACTCCAACTAAAGAAATAAAATCATAGCAATGAAAGGGCTCATAAGAATTCCAACCGAACATCTGGAGGACTGCAGATGTCCAAATGGACTACAGTAGGAGAAGAAATAGGAGATGGGAAAAGCAGCTATAGAATAACCAAAACTAGATAACAATAATTTACACTGCTATTGCTTATTATGCATATACAATATGGACAGATTTCCCATTTATAATTTGGTAAGCTGTCCCAGAAGTCATTGACCTCAATAATGTTATTTTGCAAGTTTTAACTTTTGAATGTTTTTTATTGTTTGTTTCCCTGAAATTTTGGTCTTTGGTCTAGTCAATATATCAGCCATTGCAACTGAAACATGACCTTACTGTATTCTCTTTTACTAGTTAGAACGTGGTGGAATATAGGACAAAGCAGGCAATTGGAAGGTTAATAATGGTGTTGTTATTAAAAATATTCTGTTGTACTAATTTTCTTCTATAGAGAAGCAAATTAAAGCCTTGTATTTGAAATTTAGCTGTGAACCCCCTTCTCAAACATGTTTGGTGATTAATTTTTAATCCTCTACTGATAAAATCCTGCACACAATGATATTAAGATCGCACTTCTTTTAAAGCCATTAATCTGAAGCTCTTTTGTTTGTACAAATGGGGTTAAAAAAAACCTGCCAAAACTTGGCACAAATATGAAAAGGAGATGACTGAAATGAAAGATTTTTCTGTTTTCATATTTTTGCTAGGTTATAATAAAGGCACTTTAATATTACTCTCCAGTTTAAAAGAAGCAAATTCATACTAGCTACTCAAAAAGGCACTTTGGTTGCATTAAAGGAAAACATTTCTTTACTGCTTTGTATCTGTTAAGTACTTCGTTCGCGTGTGAATGATGAAGACACATGGCGATGTTAAACAGCTCTTTATTCTTCTCTCTCAACAATCGAATGAACAGGCAAAAACACGCAGGCTTTTTTATGTGGCCAGAGACCCGGACAATGGCAAACAAGTAACAGACCGTTTTCCTCACCTTGTGCATGAGCACAAGGCTGGCACCGCTCTGTCTGGTCCCAGGCAGCTTTTGGAATGCCCGGGACCAATGCAACGTCCCAGTATCTATTAAGAGGTTTTAAAAAACATAAGTTACTCTTTTGCCTTTTCATACAATTTTATTAATAATTTACAATAGGTTGGTATTTGTAGCCTGCTTACTGAGCAAGCAAATTGAAGGTACATAGCAATAAAGAAATTATTAGAAGCTATGAGATTGAGAAGGTTTTCAATTTACAGTTAATTGTGTTCAAATAATATGTAAGCTATTCAACATGCATTTTTTAGAAAGAAATGCACATTTTCTACTAAACAGGCTTGGAACATCACAAGCCAATCTTCTGGGTGCATTACTCCTCACGTACAGATATCTGAGAGTTGACATGAAAACCTTCAATCTGTATTTGATGCACAATTAACTGTTTGATGAGTCCCTAGAACTGAATTATCAAACTTTTTAGAGACAATATTTCTTAAATATTGGAGATATTCTAATCGTTGGCTGTTAGATTCCTTGGGCCTTTCTCCACTTGTAACTAACCATAAAACAAATCCTGGAAATCATTCTTTTCTGCCTTGTTCCCCTGAGGCATTACTTTAGCCTCATCCCCTACCCATAACAGAGGCAGCCTTTAAGTTGTTGTTAACTAACTAATTGTTATTTATTTATCTCTCTTTTGAACTGAGGAAAAGCTGTGACACTTTCAGCTTGTGCAAATTATGACATTCTTTGCATTGGCAATATAGCCAGGTGAGAATAAGGGGTAAAATTAGCCCATGCAAAGGTTGGCACATCCAGACTTTTTCGTCAAGGGCTATTCTATTTGGTGTAACTGGAGAATCCAGATCATTCATTCGCCTGGAAAGTGGCAGATACAGCAGAAAAATGTACTTCTTTTAAAACTGATCCTTCTGAGAGTGCACAGATCATCCCTTTGGTGAACCTGGGAGATGCCAAGTTTGGACAAGTAGTTTCACTAGCAGGCTTGACAGTCTTTCAACTTTACTCCTGTGCACTCCTGTCTTACAACTGTAAATTCTGAAGTTGGATTAATGTTACAGAGGTGCACAAAGTTGCTGTCTGTCTGAACAGACATACCATGCTGTTTCTCATTTCTTTGATCTTATGCACAGACTTTGATTTAAAGCTTACATTTTGCTTTCATTTTGTTTTTGGTATACATAGCCCAGGTGGGAAAAACTGGACAAATTGCCATAAATAGAAAGCCTTGGGAGTTTTTTGTCTGCATCGCCAAGCATAATAAATAACTGAATAAATGAGACATGGTTATATACTTCTGCTGAAGGGGGATTTTCCTAAGCAATACTGAATTATGCTCCAAGCATCTAATTAAAAGCCACTACCTACAATAAACACACTTAAAAGAATTGTTTTTTTGTGTGATGGGTGGCTAGTTAAATTTGATTGATGATAGAAAGAAAGAAAGAAAGAAAGAAAGAAAGAAAGAAAGAAAGAAAGAAAGAAAGAAAGAAAGAAAGAAATGCAGTTCTTTCAATGGGTAAAACAAGAAGCCATTGGCAGAAAAAAGCAACCCACAGTTTTAAAGCATCACTGTCTATTTCTAGGTTATCAAGGTTTATGACAGAGGAATAGCTGTAGTGTAGAGGTTTCCTAACAAACATCTTGCCCTATCTAGATTTATTAAGGTAATCATATAGCTCCAGGTTTCTATTCATTGTTTAGGATCACATATTAGTTTCTTTAACTTGGTTAATCCTGAACCAGCCTAGATATCAAGCCTTTGAAGCATTTATCTAGAAGTCTATAATTACTCCTGAGTGCAGATAACTATTGACCTTGCCTTACATAATTTGTGCCTGTTGTTTTATGGCCTATTCACCTTTTAAGATCCTCACCCAATTATGTGGCTGAAGAAATTGCTCTGTGGTTTATTTTGGATCATCCATAATTTTCTTTCTAATCTGGTGCCTAGTTCCCAGTTCTAGAGTTTGGATCAACACACCTTGCCATGACCTCTTTCACCTGTTATGGTGCACAGAGATCTACATCTTTTTAGAATGATACTGAAGAAAGATTCTACCAACAGTTATAAGAAAAAGGTCATTGATTTCCTGCAGCTACTACTGAAGGATGATGCCATTAATACTACCGCCTTTACCCTAGGGAAGTTACTCCATGCATGTATGGCCTTCCCAAAATCCACAAAAAGGAACTTCACTCAGGCCAATTGTCTGCAGCATCAACTCTGTCACCTGCAAAATTGCAAAACATCTAACCACCTTATTAACCCCTCTGGTTGCCAACACCACCCATCATATCAACAATTCACAGGGGAAAACAAAGTTCAGTTGCTCTTTGAAAAAGCATCCTTGGGACAATCATGACTTGGATGCCTGAGGATCTCCATAAACATCCACCATCATCAGAATAGAGCTGGAAGGGACTTTGGAGGTCGTCTTGTCCAGCCCCCTGCTCAAGAAGGAGACCTTGTATCATTTCAGACAAGTGGCTGTCCAGTCTCAGCCACAATGTCTGAAGGCAAGCTGTTCCATTGGTTAATTAATTGTCTCCAAGCCTTTAATCATCTTAGTTGCTCTTCTTCGCACTTTTTCCAAAGTCTCAACATCTTTTTTGTAAGGTGGTGACTAAAACTGGATATAGTATTCCAGGTGAGGCCTTTTAGAATACTTTATCTCTTGGATATGTATCCAGTAGGCCCAATTCCTGGTTCTATGTAGAATTTGTTTGGCCTGATAAGTTTCTTTTCAAAATGCTGTTTTATCACCTGATAAGGATTTTTTCTCCCCCCCAACTGTCTCTGTTTCAATCATCTCTATCTCTTTTTCTGCTCCTATCTGTGCCTGTCTATCTCTACCTCTTTCTCTATCTATTTCTCCATCTCTATCTTTCTCTCTGTGTGTATGTCTGTTTTCATGTATTATTATGGTTAAATAAGTGGCACATAGCTACTGTAATATATTCTAATATTACTATGACAAGCTTTCTATGGTTACTCCTGGCTTTCAAATATATTTTTTCATCAAAATGTTTTGGACTTTAGTATCTCATAATGGATTAGATCTCTGTTTTGTATCCCTAAAATTCCCATCACACACACAAACAAGAGAAAAATACTGTCCTTGGGTTTTTCTACAAAGCAGTTCACAGCACATATTTTTTGTATTCAGTCTCTGAATTTTAGTTTCAATTCAAATTCTAGAAATAAGTTTTTTCTTATTTCACCTCACAAGTAAAATCTTATGTATTCTATTTTTTCTGGAACAGATAATTACTGTATAAGCATCTGTCATTTTCGTTTTTCTTCTTTTTCTTATCTATCAAATTCAGTCTTAATACTCCTTGTTTTCACCAGTAATTGAATTTCCATTTTTCCTCATATCCAATGAAACATTATTTCACTCATACTACTTTTTCATCAGTATATGATAAGTATTACCTTCCTTCTCCGCCTTTCTATACTTGGCTTAAGATATCTAGAATTAGTATGTTGTCCATATGCATACCGTAGAATAGCTTCTTAACAAATTTTCTATAAAAATGAACATTGCTATTTATATGTGTAAATATTGTTAAAATATTATTATATTATTATAACATATCAGATCTCAACTTTCCTAGTGCACATGAATACACAAGTTGTTTTGCTTTAATTTCTTTGTATTTTGTAAAAGTTAATTTACCTCAAATTAATATGATAATTATATTCCCAAGTAGTAAAAAAAATGGCACCTGAATTTATCCTACTACAGTACAAACAGGACAGAATCAAAATTTATTAAAAATGAGCAGGAAAAAGTATTTCAGAATGCATGAGAGCACAAGCACCTCTTCTTTAAAACAGCCATGCCTTTAAGCCCTAAAAACAGCCTTTAAAATGACAAGACTGCTTTAAGGAGTCAATTAAAGCAGCCCTGTCTTTTTCTAGATTAGCAACGGAATCTCAAAAACAGCTGCAGCTACATTAAAAAGGTCATTGTCACCACATTTGCAGAATCCATGATAGCCATAGCTTGTTATATCCATATAATGGTGGTCCATTTTTAGATTTCAAACTGTATTGTTCCAATTCATTTCTGAGATTTAAGCTTCACCTGGAGAGGCTGTGAAAGAGACTCAATATAGTAACCCAAAGTGTTGTCCATTTGAATTCAGCCATGTACATGAATATCCTACCTACCCAAAGTTGGATCCTGCAATATCTTGCCTATTGAGTTTGTGTACTATTGCAACTTTTATTTAAAGAAGTAGAATGTTATCCAATTTGAATTTCCTTTGAATAAGAATTAGAGTGAAATTACAATTTACATTACCTTTCCTGCTCTAGCAAAGGTATTCAGAGAAAGAAATATTCCTATCCATATTGGAAAGAAGCTCTACAACATAAAGGTATTTTCAGCTAACTTATAGCTTGGTCACACTAAAAAAATCCTTCTAGGTCAATGAAAAATATAGTGTAGCATCTATTTCCCTGTATCTCCATTCCTGATTATAAAAATGTAAATATAATTGGCAGAGATAGAACACATTTTCCAAGCTTTGTTGACTATCTCATACACGAACTCATATAGAGGTTCCAAGCTACAGTATCTCCTGAATATTTGCTCCCATCAGTCAACCAATCTGGACTATTAATTTACAATCTGCCCAATGAAAATGACTACCCAGTTAGTGTGCTGGAATTGATGTAACTGACAATTCCCAGCTCACCTCCTATAAAAATAATGCCTTATTTAATGCAGTGTTTATGTCTGACATGTGACATCATTCTCACATAATGATAATACTAAAAATCCTGTTCCTGTAAAATATAATCTGTGAAAACTGACGCTAATTGTAGTGTGTGTCTCTCTGGAATAATCAGTTACAAAATTTATTCAAAGCTTTAAAGGAAACAAGTCTGAGGAATGAGGGAGGGAGTTCCACCTTCATAAAATTCATGTTTGATTTTCAGAAATTACAAAGAAAAGAAAGAATTGTGCAATATAATAATGAGATAACTATATCATTCAAATATACAGTACATAATTGAATTAAGCGTTTAAAATTAGTATACTACTTTTTATTTTTATGACAACATACAAATACTTAATGATGAAGGAGGATGAGGATAAAATTGGTACGCTACCAAATCATTCAGACTCCTGATAGCTTGCAACAGCATAAAATGTGCTAATAAAAAAATAATAGAACATGCACAGTTAGGAAAGACAAATAGTTAAATTCAGGGCTTTTTTTTGTCATAGAACACCCAGAACGGAGTTCCGGCACCTTTTTTGGATGGAACCTTGTAAGATAGGCAAGGCAAGTTGTATGAATTCCGGCACTTTTTTTTTTTTTTTTACAAAAAAAGCACTGGTTAAATTTATTTTAAAATAATAACATCAGGACTCCCCCACAAAAAACCTCAAGGAATCAAGCAGTAAGAGTAACACTTTTAAAATATGTAATGATGTTGAACAATCACATCCCAAAAACCTCCGGAAGAGTTAAGCCTTTCCTAAACTTTAAAAAGCCAGTGTCAAGGGTGAAGACTTTCAAAGGAAGACTGTTTCAAAGCATAAGTGACACAAAAGAAAATCCCACACTTTCTGACTTCAGTCCCTCTCATTTTACAACAATGGGATGCAATCAGCAACTTATCCTAGAAGATGTTGATGAAGATTCTCAGTCATCCAGTAGAGCTGTCTGAAAGTTGAATCATGGCAATTGGACTTATTATCTTTTATTGGTTTAAAACTTACCCAAGAAGCTTCTTCAGTCTGAGTAAGTTAGTTAAGGGGAATCCAAGTAGATAGAAAGTCATTGGAATGTACCAACTAGTAAAAATTCTTAGGAGTCACTATGTGTGGTCTACCTGGTGAACTCAGGTTTCAAACATTTTAAACCAACAAAAAATAAAATTCCAATTGCCATGACTCAACTTTCAGATATCTCAGGAGGACCTCCTTGGATAGCAACCTCCAAACTGTCTATCAAAGGGGCCGTAGAATCAATGTAGAAAGTGTCCTATATGAATTTTCAAATAGAAACCTTTGGAGTTGTTGACCAACTCTGTGGAACTAAGCTTTGCTACCTCTTAGGGCGGAATAGGGATAGGGCGGCATAGAAATTTAATAAATAATAATAATAATAATAATAATAATTCTGGGATATCAGGGAGATTGCCATAGCTGGTTGGCAAAATTGGTTCTTCCTTGGTAGGGACTCTCTTATCACTAGCCTAGGTTATGTCCCAAGCTGTGTGGGCAGACTGGTAAAATTGATCATTTTTGGACAAGGCTCAGAAGAATTACCAACTCATTCCTATTGGACAATATAGTTTTATTGTGTTTTTTGGGGGGGGGGTTCTGGGGTTCCAGAGTTGGCATGTTTCTGGAGTTTGATCCTTCCCGGAAAAGAGGGTCTCACTCATAATTGGCAGCAAAAATTAATGTCAAGTGTGGGACTTGTAGGCAATTACCAGTGTTAGTGAGGAAACACAGCAGAATTAAGATGGAATAATGAGACACAGTACTATCAAGAAAGACAAACCACAGTGAAAGAAACATCAAGCATTACCCTACCCTTCATACCCTTATTTTTAGCCAGTAAAAGTTTGGGCCAGTGCCTTTAAGTAGCACATTTAACTTATTGCCAAGAAGCTCAAACATGTTGCTTTGTACAGGAAGTAGTATGGTCAGTCTCGAGTGCACAATCAGAATCCTGAGAGCTGAACTGAGTTCCCAGTTGGCAGGACAAATAGGGAAATGTAACATTCCATTAGGATGGGAGAGAGCAAAGTTAGACCTTACATCTGGCCACATTAAAGAACTTGAAAGCTGAGAAAGTAAATGAAGCCCAAAGCAGTGTGAACCTTGCCATTTCAAAACAGGTCTGGTAGGCAGAGTTTAATGAGGTGCTACATCTCATTGGCCAGCTGCTCATATCAATGTCAGCCAACCCATCATTCCACTAAATCTCCTTTCAGTGTTCTCTGTGTAAGAAACTGAAATCACAGAAAAAACAAAAAAAAACAAACCCAGAGATTTCAGCTTTGAAAAATTGTATGCCCTGTAGAAGCATCCCATTTATCTTTGCTTCAAAGCAAGTCCATGCTTTGGTTTGTAAATCTGAATTGATGGTGTTGTTTGATTAAAGTTTGGCATGACCTTGATTGTTATCTGTTCCTTTGCCAACAAAAGTGTCCATATCAGAATTGGTGGGAGAAATCAGGCTAGGGGTTTTTTTTCCCCTTCCCATAATCCTGATTTGAGTTTATTCTCCTTTCTCCATATTGCTAGCATTGGAAGAAGCAACCATATTGTTTAGGATGACGGACAGATGGGATCTTGATGTACAACAGGGGGCTGTGTAAGTGTGGGGGTTGTTGTTGAAGGAATGGCAGAATTTGGGGTGGAGTGAAAAGAGGGATTAGCCTTGAATCCCTATGTAGCCACAAGGGACTATGTCCATCCTCCCCCCCAAATGCTGATGACAGTTATCTAACTCTGAGCAGATGCTGACTGTTAATTGAGAATATTCTTGTGTGCATAGGCTTTTAGCAATAAATCAATTTAATTGGACTTTTTGTGCCTGACAGATGTCATATGGAGTCATGCATAGGAAATCCTACCACCTCACCAGGTATTAAAAAGCTCTATAAAAATCAGTATAATCTACATTTCCCAAATATTACCATCTTCTATTCTATAAAATGTAGGTTATATTTTCAAGCCAGAAATTTACCTTTGGAATTTTTTCCATTGCTTTCCTGGCCCATTCACTTCCTATTTCTCTTGACCATTCTCTTGACCTATTTCTCTTGACCATTGGGCAAATGATATAGGTTTTTTCCTGTATCATATTAATTCATTTCATATTGTTTCAGCTTGCATTTGATAACTCTGAACAAAAGTGTGCATGTCAATATAGAATCATAGAATCAATATAGAATCAGGTCATGCTCTCAGTGAGGATAAAAAAAAAACACAAAGGAGGGTATATATGCCTCTTCACAAGGCAACCTATTGTACTGTCTAACACAGGGGTTCTCAACCTTGGCAACTTTAAGATTTGTGGACTTCAACTCCCAGAATTCCTCAGGCAGCTTTGCTGGCTGAGGAATTCTGGGAGTTGAAGTCCACAAGTCTTAAAGTTGCCAAGGTTGAGAACCCCTGGCTAACAATTCTTACATCAGGTATGTCCTCCTAAGAGTCACCTCATTTTATCTCATTGGTCCTGCTCTTGACTTGTAAGGTAGCAAAGTCTACCCTCTTATCTATGTAACCCTTTAAATATCTGAAGACTGCTTCACATTTACCCTTTTAGTTCCATGCTTTCTCCCACAGTACACATTTTAAAACAAATTATGAAATGTTGGTAGACATCCAAATTTAGTACATATTTAAATGTTGATTTTTAAATTAATTCAATGTGTGTGGATCTGGTAAGTTCATAACTGAATTTAGAAAGAATGAGCTTCTTAGACATTTCTGTTCAAGACTCATTAATTTCAGTCAAATTGTATAAAATGACAATATTATTTCCCAGGTCTGCAGGCCCTGAGGCTCTAGGGCAGAAGAAGCAGAGGAGACCTGAAAGAAACAGGCATGGTTCTGAAGTTCCTCCAGAAGTTGCCCTGGAAAATTTTCTGCGGTAGAAGGAGAAATGCTTAAGTATATATGTGTTATGTCTGGCCTCTCTCAGCTCATTAAAATCCACGTAAATATATCTTTAAGAGGTTTATTTAACACATTTCAAAAGGATTCATTTCAAAGCAAGCTGCTGGCATTTTTTTTTGTTGGCCGGAACGGCCAAATCAGATCTATGTACATTTAGATTAAACATGCTCTCCTCCTCCTACTTCCCAATTAACTTACTCTTTCTTTATCACATTGTCCAAGACCTCATTATTCTTCGGTAGGTTTTCAAAACACCAGAATTCCAACGCACTGCAAAAGTTTTTCAAGCCTCTCCTTGATTAACGTTGCTCGTGACAAAGGCGTAGTCTTTCTTTCCCCTTCTAATATAGTGTCCGATACGTCACTTCCCCCCATTACTTCCTTTTTCCAGTTAACTGACACCTTCGCTTATCAAACCTTCAGAACCTCGGATCAATCCATTTATCTTCTTGTTCTAAATCTGACTCATCATTTTGAGAGTCTGATTCAGAATGCATACAAAGCTCCTCATTGTCTAGCTCAGCTGCCGGGAGGGGCAAATACCCAGAGGGGCCTGGCTGCCCTTCCTCGGCTGCCGGGAGGGGAAAACACCCAGAGGGGCCTGGCTGCTGATCCTCATATTCTGACACTTCCCAAGCTGGTCTAGGGACACTCACAACAATATGAATAAGGGGAAAAAATGTATTACTTTGCTTAAATATAAATTTGAAAATCAGGCTTGTCAGATGTTATATTTTTTCTATCCTGCTCTATGGAGTAGAGAGTTGGTCTCTGACAGAAGGCCACCTGAAGAGACTAGAAGCATTTGAAATGTGGATTTACAGGCAGCTGTTACGTATAAGCTGGGTTGGCAAGATCAGAAATGAGGAGGTGATAAGCCGCCTGGGAAAGGCAAGGAAAATCATCAAAACAATTAAAAAAATCAAAGTTAGAATATTTCGGACATGTGATGCGACACCCAGAAAAATACGGCATACTCCATTTAATCCTCCAGGGAAAGATTGAAGGCAAACGAGGTCCAGGCAGAAGAAAAACATCATGGTTTCAAAATCTAAGGGACCGGTTTGGACAAAACTCAGCAGCACTTTTTCGTGTGGCTGCTGATAAAAACAGGATCGCCAACATGATCGCCAACGTCCAATAACAGATATGGCAAAGAAGAAGAAGAAATATAAATTTTATTATTTAAATTAAATAAATGCAGTGTTTATCTTAACTGCCTTTCTGATTCTCCAAAACTCCAAATATTAGCATATATCAAAATGAAATCAATGAACATTTCCATTTGGACAGAGTAATCATTTGTATTATATGATCTATCAAAATGGATATAAATTTGAGAGGCACATCATTGCATTTGGCTTCCCTGCACTGTCCTGAATCTAGTGGATAATTTGGGAATCTGGTTTAGAATTTAGTTTGGACAGCCTAATTACTGGCATAAAACATGTGATGAAAAGCTACTGCCCAATATATATAATTAACATTTTATTTAAGCAGAACATTTTAGGAACAGATAATATACTATAATCATTTCTGCCTTGGACTGATTGATTGACTGGTTATGTGCTATCAGATTGTTGTCCATAATGATTATGTGCCATCAAGATTTTCTCAGTGATGATCTGTCCCAACAACAGACAGTTCAAGAGTGGAATAAGATAAACATACCATCACCTCCTAGAGATCTTCCAATACATATAATATTAGACTCTCTCCAGTTGATGCAGCCCATTGATGGTAGGGCATAGCTTCTGCATAATTATCTGGGATACTGTTAATGACAGAAGAATTATTATTATTATTATTATTATTTATTAAATTTCTATGCCGCCCTATTCCGGGAACTCAGGGCGGCTTACAGCATAAAATATATAATACTGTTTCCCCAAATCTAGTTGTTCTTGTCTTTGGATTAAAATACATACATACATACATACATACATACATACATACATACATACATACATACATACAGTTCCATGGTGGCATAGTGGTTAGAATGCAGTACTGCAGGCTACTTCTGCTGACTGCCGGCTACCAGCAGTTTGGCCGTTCAATTCTCATCAGGCTCAAGATTAACTCAGCCTTCCATCCTTCTGAGGTTGGTAAAATGAGGACCCAAATTGTTGGAGGCAACATGCTGACTCTGTAAACTGCTTTGTAAAGCACTGTGAAGCAGTATATAAATCTAAGTGCTACTGCTATTCTAATATCCATCTCACTAACACTCATGCCATTGATTGCTCTGGAAACTGTCAAGGCAAGGCCCACAACACCTAGGAGGAACTGCCATTCAGTGATCACTGATCCCTACTTTATAATAAAAAGCAAGCCTGAACAAAAGAAAAGGAAAGAATTTTATACATATTGGGAAACTGTAACACAGGAAGTTCTGGGGGAATCTGATTTGCTGACAGAGTTTGGAGAAGGTGAACAGTTTTCTTTGGATATAAATAAGCATGTTCTGTTGTTAAGCAAAAGCAAAACTTTTTGCTTTGCTAAGATTGCAAGGGAATCTTTGTGAAGGTGGGAACAATCCTTCCTGGACTGACTGGGGTTAGTGTCAAGCACCAGGGAAATCAGGATATCCAGGCAGTTCAAATGCGTATAAAGATTTATTATAAGCATAAGCTCTCTACAAGAATCTGAACTACTAATGGTCAAGGGAAATTAAGAGCCGTTAAGAACAGAAAGGAATCCAAGGTGGGCTTGACTTATATCTGTTGTGGGCATGAAGGGACTCATGATTGATGATGCATTTGACCCCTCCCTCTGGTCATCTCCTACAATTAGGCACAGCCTGGGATTGATCCTGGCTCTAATCATGTCTACAGACAAGGGAGAGGAGGGGAAAAGAGTCTGCAATCTCCATTATGATTTTATTTTCCCCACCACAGTAATTTCAAAGACTCTCTTGTGAATATGGATTCCATACTAGACTTTAGAGCATGTACCCAAGGAAGAAATGTTCATTGTTACTTACAGAATCAAATTATTCCCCCCCTTTTTTGCAGGATGTAGGAGAAAAAAATGGTTGTTTCAAACTTGTTGATTAACTCATGAAGAAGCTATCAGGACTGGAAAAAAGAATGGGATTCTTTCCATCTCCCTGGCAACTTCAGATTAAGGTTTGGAATTCCCAGAAAAAAGAAAATCTGGGTAAAAGGAAGTAGTGAAACTTTACTCCTTACCATGATAAAGCTGGAAGGGATCTTGGAGGTCGTCTAGCCCAACATCTGGGCCAATGAAATTTTGACAACTGGCTGACCAATCTTTTCTCAAAAGCATCTAATGATGGATATTCTGCCCAAACAGAACAACTTGCTTCAATGTTCAATCTAAGGCAGATAGACAACTCAATAGAAAAAATTATAAAACAGATAAATGTTTATTCAGAGGAATACTTGCTTTTACGATGTTGCTTCTGTATATTACATCTCTCTGTTCATTTCCATAGGTAAATTGATAATGGATTTTTCCCTCTTCTTCTGCATAGGCATCACATGTTGGCATAAGCCTAAGATCTCCAAGCCGTGTGGCTAGGGGTCACGAGGCTGGATGAACAAAGGCATTCCCATGTGGCTGTGTCCAGGAAGTCTCCCAATGCCCTTTAGAAACTCCTCCCACTGACCCATCAACAAAACCAGCATTTAACCCAATAACTGCCAGATATTCTAACATACTGATACATGCTCTCTAGTTAGGGTTACATAGAGCTATACGAGGTTACATAGAGCTATATGATTCAGAACAATGGAGCACCCACAATTTCAGGAGGCAGGATCTTCTTTTTAATAATTTTAACAGCCAGGATATTTCTCTTTAGTTTAAGCCTGAATGCCTCATTGTTCATCTTTAATCCATTGGTTATCTTACCCTCAAATCCACACATTATCTATCCCTTGTGACATCCCTTCAAATATTAGAAGATTGTCCTCATGTTCGCCTCACATACTTCTTTTTTCATACCTAGAGATTTCTGTGAGAGGAAGTTTCTCATCTAAATCTCAACTTTTCACTGTAGGTTGTTTGATTCCTGACTTATTTTAGCCTTACATATTGGCTTAAGTATTCCACAATATATATTTTGGGTCCCTCTGTTAAGAATTTATAAAAGAAATGGAGGGACCTGGGTCCACATTTCCCCAACGTTTTGGCTGCCAACAAATGTAGACTCTCTTCATTTATCTATCAAGTCATCGTGGTTCGTTAGAAAAGGTACAGATATTTTCCCCAGATGTAAATGAGGAATTGAATTTAAATCACCCTATGTTATTTCCATGCTGATGTTGAACCTCTTTTTTTTTCCTCAGTTCCATCTGAAATTATACCTTTTTTAAACTCTCCAATCCCCTCTGCACCTCTTTTCTCTTAAAATATTAAATATTCAATACTTGGCTGATTTAGAATTTAATTGTGGATTCTTTTTTTAAGAACTCCTTTTAGTCAAAAACAGCCACCACACTGTTTTCCATTCTAGCTCCTTCAGATCTTTTTATTAAGGTAGCTTTGCTCAGTGTCCAGAATCTGGCAGCTATTTCTATCATATCATTTTTCTTTCGTCTACCATCCCTTCCACTGCCCCCCCCCCATAGCTAGAGTGTAACTACTTCTCTGTTGTTTGTTTCTAGCATTTTATGGTCCTTTTAAAGCATTTTTTTCCTCAATGTTTGAGTTTTTTTTTATTGCAGCCCTGCTTTTCCTTCAGGGTTGTTTTTTTTTTTTTTTTGTCAAATGACCTCTCCTTCCTGGAATTTGTATCCCATTGTTCTGGCACCATGTCATTGTATATTTCCAAATTACCTGATCAAACAAGGAACTGGCAACACAAAAAGCAAAACTGGATGAAACTTTGCAAAGCTGCCTTCCTTATGGGTACGGAATATATCATTTAGCATAGTTAATGGTGGTCTCCCATCGTGTTGCAGAGAGGTACAATAAGCATGGACATAATTATTGTAATTGAGTAATTTTATTAATCGTTGCTTTCTTTTTTTAAATACATAAAGACTTTTATTGCAGGTAGATGTAGGCCTCAGAACTGAGTGCTTTAGAAATATATAGATATCATTAATATACAAATATAGAGCCCATTGCTTTTGGTTACACCTATCTTGTCTGAAATATAGTATCTGAGACTGGAATGAACTGAGGAACATCTTACATTTTAATGCGTGGCATACCTTAAAATATATTCATCTTGCACACATTGTATGTGTGTGTGTGCAAAACCCATTAATATGCTTGTTTACCTGTTCATCCTGGGAGTAATGTACCAGCAAAAGAATCAGGCATTTGAAATTGAATTGAGGAGCACAGAGAATAGTTTCCTTGAAATAAAATTCCATAAACATGTTGGGTTGTAAATCTGGATACTTCTCCTGACAGAATATCTTACAGAGAGATGCTGTAGAATTGTAAACAGGATTCTGGACCAGACATTTCAACATGGAAATACATTTCTGGGTTGTGCTGCCAAAGAAAAGCCGTCAAACACACGAATCAGGTGTCATGGTTCCGATGAGTGAGACCAGTAAAAGCAGAACTCCAAGGCAAGAGGTTTCCTTAAGGAACGTGTTTATTGGCTACAAAGTATTGGCACAGTCAAAAGTGTAACCAAGTCTGGAGTTCCCTCCAAATTGTTACAATGTTACAAATTTGAACTTCCCAGCCCAGCACTATGTAATCAACTACATTCCCCTATAGAATACTTTGGCGGGCTTTCTAATGGAAGGCTCAGCCTGCCAAAAGTCAGGCAGCAATGACCTTGGTTCCCATGGGACAGAATATTGTTTAGTCTAACATTAAAACTACCCCTCCCTCCTCCCAGTACTGTGGCAAACGAAACCGAAACAAAAATGGCTTCAGCCAAGGTCGTTGCGGTGTTGACTTCAGGAAGAACTTTTTTTATTTAGACTTTTTTATTTCTAGAAATACGTTACACGACAGTACTAAATGGCTACTCTGTTTATATTGTGAAGACAAGCAAACTGATGAGTAGTGAAGGTATTAGCATTAGAACCTTTTTTAACAAAATGTTTGAGATTACATTAAAATAGGAGGAGCAGAAAGGTATTGTGTATTTTTATGGTGAGGCAATATTTCAAAAGATATGGCCTAATACAGATGCTGCTAAGGTAGTCTCCCCTCAATGCCTCCTCTGGTAAAATTGTGAACGAAAACAACGGATCTCAATTTGCATCTGCCTTTCAGTCCATCAATAGAAACATTATTAAAACCAGTGAGCCAAAAGCCCATTAGAACCACTCTCACGTAGGAAACAATGCAGAGGTCTGCTTGTTCCCATTTTTATGCACTGCTACAGGACTATAAATATTCACTGTAATGTAACTGAAAATTATTGAAGTGAGAAAAAGAGAAACAGGGAAGCCATTTGCTTCAATTCATAAACAGCATCTGTTGGGAAGTTATTCATAGATTGCTTCAGGGCCTGCTGAGCAGTAAGCCCATGGAAAAAGGATGCCATTGCAAGCAAATTGGTCCAAACTGCAATGGAGATGCTATTAAACATGATTCACTGACAGCCAGGGAGAAGGATCAGGCAGGGGGTTGTTTTATGTCTTCTTTTATCACTGGGACACAGAAGTAGCCTCTAGCCAAAGCTCACACAGTTCAAATTAGAAGAGCAACCTTCTAAAGTATAATATGGCCCAACTAGCAGTTAGAGAAAGTTGCAGGAAGCGATTTTACAGATGAATGTGGTTGTTTATTTTGTATCTACCTGAGGCACATGCAAAAAAAAATAATTTTTTTTTTCTGTAGAGCAGATTTGATGCTTCTTTGTTGCATTTTCTTCCCTCTGTTAGAAGATGCTAAAATGTTTGCTTGGAAGAAGGCAGTAATCTCCTCTGGAAGAGATGAATAGAAAAGGTAATTAATAAGCTGCTAAATAGGTCTGACACTGAAACTAAAATTATTATTCTTGATGAAACTGTGCAGAATGAAGAATGGCATGCTGAAAAATAGAATCGCGAAAGAGTGGCTTGAGCCATACTTCACAGCCTAAATACAAATATTAATTTGGTATCCAATAAGATGCAGTCCAGTGATGAGAAAAATGAGGTCCTGCATTTAGGCAGCAAAAACCATATGCACAGGTATAGAACAGGTGACATCTGGCTCAACAGAGGAAACTGTGGAAGGGATCTAAATGTAATTACAGACAACTTGAGTATGAGCCAGCAATGGGCTGCAGCTGCCAAAAAAGCCCATACAATCCTGGGCTGCATCAATAGGCAGATAGCATTAAGATCACGAGGAGCGATAATACTGCTTATATCACACTTGGAATACCAAGTACAATTCTGGTCACTATGATACAAAAAAAAAATGCTGAGACTCTATAAATTGTGCAGGAAGGGCAACAAAGATGGAGGCTAAATCACCCGATGAATGGTTGAAGGAGCTAAGCATGTCTAGCCTATTAAAAAGAAGAACCGGGGAAATGTGATAACTGTCTTCTAGTACTTGAGGAGCTGTCAGAGAAGAGGGGGTTAAATTGTTCTCCAAGGCATCAGAGGACAGAACAAGTAGATCCCATCTAGAAGCAGGGCTTTTTTTCTCATAGAACGCCCAGAACGGAGTTCCGGCACCTTTTTTGGATGGAAACTTGTAGGGTAGGCAAAGCAGGTTGTATGACATGTGTGAGTTCCGGCACCTTTTTTTTTTTTTTTTTTTAGAAAAAAAGCACTGTCTAGAAGTAAAGAGAAAAGAGTAAAGAGAAATTTTCTGATAGCGAGAACAATTAATCAAAGGAACAGCTTGTCTTTTGGAGCTCTGGGTGCTCCATCACTGGAGGTTTGGAAAAATAGACTGGACGATCATTTGACTGTGTTGGTATAAGGTCTCCTGTCTTCAGCAGAGTATAGAACTAGAAGACTTCCAAACCCTATCATGCTATGTTCTAAATTTCTAAGTATCACAAACAAATCGCCAAATGAGGAGAAGGTCAATTTTGGAAAGTCTTGCCCAAGAAACATTGGATTTGGGCCTTGAAGTCCAACTGGCACAGCATCACTGCAACCGACACTGAAAAATCAGGATCAACAAAGTGATGCATAGTTCTCCCAATGGTGATCTGATGCCCAAGTGAAGGGCTCTAAGCCAGGATAAACTGATCACTGCTCATCATTATGTTAGAAAATCTGTCCTCTTGCCAGTGTTGAAGTGAGGGTTAAATTCCAATTTAGTTGGCTTTTGTTCATGGAACAAATTAATGGACCTTGCCTCAAGCAAAAAATGTGTTGAGCTGGCCCTGGCTGGTATATCTTTTTTTTTCCCAGGCACAAAGAACATATCTTCAAAAACTAGGATGTGATATGTATCATTAGAAAATAGTTCCTGTACATAGAACAATTTGAGGATCTTACCAGTGACAAAGCAATATACTGTTGAGCAAAATACCAATATTAACAGTGAGCAGACAGGATAGTGAGAGATTTGGCCATTCACTTCTGGGAGAAATTACCCCCAAAGGTCTTTGAGACGTGGAATTAAATGTTTATATTCTCCTAGAAATGGAACAGCTTGGACTATTGAGGAGTGCTACAGCTCTTTATTACTATTACTATTATAATGATGATGTTTTTATTTCCATTAACATACAGGAATAAAAACAAAAGAAATACAAAAGAAAGAAAAACAGGATCAAAGAACGAGAACAGATCTCACAAAGACTGTAGCCTGGGGTCTTGAGCTATTGTTGCATTGGTGGGAGAAGACAGAAGAATAAAGAAGGTGAGAGAAGAAAAGAGGGTGGCAACAGACAAGGTAGAAGAACAGAATGGGCTCAAAAAGATGGCAGGATAAATGTGACTGTCTTGCTTCAACTCTCCGATATTTTAAGCATTCTCTATCATGATATCCTTTTAGGTGGGCTAGATTGGCTTGATGTATACTCATAGTCAAAATGTATCTTTAGAATGACCTTAAAAGTTTGTCAATCCAAAACAGGACAGCAAATCCCCTAGATCACATAAACATGATATACTAATCTACAATAGTACACCAGTGTTGACTTCTAGTCATCTTTTGATATAAAGTATTTGCATTTTAAATTAGTTAGTATTATAAATTTGTTAACTAAATAAATGGGGACCACTAATAGAGAGATGGCGCCAATCAAATGATTGATGTGACTGGGCTGACGCTGCCATGGCATAGTGGGTGGGTGTGTTATGTGTTTGTGCTGTGGAGTTTTAATATTATAAGCTGCCCAGCTCACCTGTGTGAGCTGGGTAGCCATATAAATTGGTTAAATAAACAAATAATAAGTAAATTGAAGCTAGATTATATGCAGTAGTGTGTCCTCCAGATATATGAGGGGTCCTTGGTGCTCTCTGAGCTTTCTTGTTTTCTTGCAAAAGTTTTTTTTTTCAAATTATTTTATTAATTTTCTATTATTATATTTGATTAGTGCTTAATAAACATCGTGTTGTCTGGGTTAATTTTTTTGCTTAATAATACAAGTTACATTCTTAGTCTCTACCCCTTTTTTCCAACTATTGATAAAATTAATTCCATGTTTGAAAATATTCTGTCTCTTCTCTCTCGTTGATCCTCAATGTAAGTCTGTCCATTTCAGCACCGTCCAAAATCTTCTTGATTATCTCTTCATCTAGTGGTGTTTCTTCATTCTTCCAGTGCTGAGCAAATACAATCCTTGCTGCTGTTAGTACATTCAATGTTAAATATACACTTTGCTTATCAGATTTTTATGGTATTATACCTAGTAAGAAAAGTTCAGGTTTAAAATCTACATGTATTCCTAACATCTTTTCTAACCAAATGTGTATTTTTGTCCATTATTTTTTTTTGCTTTAACACAGGTTCACCACCAATGATAATATGTGCCAGATTTTTGGTTACATTTCCAACATTTACTAGACATATTTTTAAACATTTTTGCTAATCTAGTAGGTGGTAAGTGCCATCTATAAAACATTTTATATAGGTTTTCTTGATAAGAAGTTGCCATTGTCAATTTATAATTTCTTTCCCAAAGATTTTGCCAATGATGATTACTTAGTTAGGCTAATGAAATGTCTGCAAGAAAACAAGCAAGCTCAGAGAACACTAAGGACCCTTCATGTCAACCCTGAGCTACAAATAGTCTCCTTCATTGGCTCCAGATATATTCTTGAACACTAAGATCATCTTTTGGAAGATAGTCATCTTCTGTGTATTAGATTCAGACTCTTTTCAGCGCTGGGGCACCACCAATGAAGCTCTACCCTCTGAGCCATTTGCCTGGAGCCTAAATTATAGACATTTTGTTGCCAGGCAGAATTATTTTTGCTCTCTCAGATTTTTTTTAATTATTACAGTCTTTTGAAAACATACTAATGTTTTTAAATAACTGTGCTGCATTGTATTTTGTTATACTTGCAGTTTTTGTATATTTGTGTATCACGTATAATATACAGTACACTACACTAAGCATATCATAATATGCATTGTTTTTATGCTACTTTATGGTATAAACATGCAGAAAAAAACATTTCTTTAGTTAGTTGCTTCTGTCTTTTTGTTTTACAGTAATCATTACTTTTCACACAATGTAAGTTGACTGTTCCATTAATTCAGTACAGATGGATTGTTGTTTACTATCAGAATGAATATCTAGACTGCTTCATAAACAAATCAATAAACCTATCAAAGTTTTACTACATATTTTGCAGTAAAATCCATAACATGATATGTAAAAATGGTGTTTTTTTTAAATCAGAGGCATTCAAAGCATACTATGGATTCTTTTAGCATATGCAAATTGAGTACACATTATTAAGAAAGTAAGAAAAAACTTTTCCATAGTACAGGTTTCTATGCGAAAAGATAGGATTAATCTATTATTATATTTGGTTGCATCATCAGCCAGATGTTTACAATGGATGTGGCATTTTTATCTACCTCCCCTAGTATCTAAGATAGGCAGAAATTGATGTTTTATGGTGTATTGTCACAGGATGTAAGCTGTTCCACGTAAGGCTGCGTTTTGCAATTGACTGATCATATTTTGCCAATGCCAATAGTGTTCAAGTGATAGTTTAGATTATTTTTCAAGCTCTATGGCTATCTTTTACTTTAATTTTAAAATAATAGTTTTGAAGGTGTGTCTTAGTTTATGGATAGGGATTCTAGATCCCCAATCAATATGCACCCCCTGAATCTCATTTTCTGGATTGAACCACTTTTTTACCACCTTCCATGATCTATTACATCTAATAACATCTTTCCTCAATGCTACTCTTGCATGGAGGAGAATGGAAATAAACTCATATTGACTGACTAGTTCAGATAATATCTATGGGGGTTCTCAGTCATCCAGGTCATGGTTGTCCCAAAGGTATTTTTTCAGGGGGCAACTGAACTTTCTGTTGTTTTTTCCCTGAAGACATTTTGTTACTATCCAAGACATTTCTTCTGAAAAACTGAAGAATCTTCTTGGATGAGAAGTGCAACATCTTCAAGGGAAAAAAACAAAAAAGTCCAGTTGCTTTTTGAAAAAGCACCTTTGGGACAGTCCAGATAATAAGTATAAGTAGTATAAGTATAAACTAATTAGTATAATAATAAATCTGATATATCCAGAAGGAAAATTTCCAAGAACCTAGTCCATATTTTGAGTATCAAGGTCCAAATCCCATGATCATTAATTTTCTGCAAGAGTTTTTCATCATTCCATGAAGGATTAAAAGTTATATCAAATATCAGGACATTCAACACCATCCTGTGTATCACATGAGAAGAGAGAGAGAGAGAGAGAGAGAGAGAGAGAGAGAGAGAGAGAGAGAGAGAGAGAGAGAGAGAGAGAGAGAGAGAGAGAGAGAGAGAGAGAGAGAGAGAGAGAGAGGAAGGAAGGAAGGAAGGAAGGAAGGAAGGAAGGAAGGAAGGAAGAAAGGAAAGAAAGAAAGAAAGAAAGAAAGAAAGAAAGAAAGAAAGAAAGAAAGAAAGAAAGAAAGAAAGAAAGAAAGAAAGAAAGAAAGAAAGAAAGAAAGAAATAGAGATAGACAGAAATGGGCAAAGGCATTTGAGAAAAAGAGATCAAGAATTTGTTAGAAAGCCACAGCGGGTTCAAAAAGGAGTGTGAAAATTATATCCCAGTTTTCTAAACTTGAACAGGGTTTGGCATGGGACAAAACATTTGGAAATAAAAATCTTTCTTCCAACATACAGAAAACAAATATTCCCTTGATGAATGTACTTCACACTTATTCAGAATTTATTTATACTTTTAAATCCCTTAGGCACAGCATTGATTCCAAGTAGAACTGAAACTGTAATCCTGTTAGCACATTTCTGGAGAGCTCCATGCTACAGTAACCAAAAAGTGTGCCAAGCCCCTGTACACCATAGAGGTGATACAGTAGTGTCCTATTCAATTCCCATCAGGATAGGCAGAAATGTTGTTAGTCTCCCATGTATTAGTGCTGATACTGAACTGAATGAAAAGCCATAAACCTGAAGATCTATTGAAAGAATGGCGATTTTCTCTGAAGTTACTATCCTATTGACCATAGTAAGATATTCCAGAACTGTATTTAATACTTGCTTTTGGTATTAAAGTAAAGGTACAATAGCAATAGCACTTATCTATTGAGTTGTATGCAGTACTGCAAACTACTTCTGCTGACTTCTGGCTGCCAGCAGTTCAGTAGTTTGAATCTCACCGATTCAAACTTGACTCAGCCTTCCATCCTTCTGAAGTCAGTAAAATGAGGACCCAGATTGTTGGGGGCAATAGGCTGACTGTGTAAACCACTCAGAGGGGGCTGTAAAGCATTGCAAAGCATTATATAAGTCTAAGTGCTGTTGCTATTGCTATTAGACTTATACTGATTCACAGCGCTCTCTAAGCAGTTTACAGAATCAGCCTATTGCCCCCAACAATCTGGATCCTCATTTTACCAAACTCGGAAGGTTGATTGAAATCCAGTAAGGTCATAAATGTCATCTGTGCAGATTTCTTGGCCATGCTAATGAAATGGTTTGTCACTGGAACTTTTCAGGATATTTTCTGACTTCAGTGTCAAACCTATAGCCCTAGGATTTCTCAGTGATCTCCTACTGATATACTATTAGGTAGGCCTAATTATGCTCTATTTTTAAGTCAAAAGAGGATTGGCCAGGTGCCACCATCTTCTAAGATGTGTGCTCTTTAGGGAGCTGATTTATGTATTTGTTAAACTAATTTAATTTTTTTTACGATTCTGTAATCTCTTGCTTCAGGGTGCAGTTGGGGTGACTAAATGGAGTTGAGCATTTAAATGACTGGATGCCCTTTCTGACACCTATGCAGAGTTCTGAGCAGACAATTACTCATTGTGCCCAAAGAGAGAAATATCTGCCAGTACCTAGGTTTGAACTCTCAATCTTCTGAGTGGAAGGCAACCATCTTCACTCTAGGCTACCATGCTGCTACAAACATTTAGTTTATATTTGCCCAGAACATTTTAGTACAAACAATAACAATTCCTTCAGGGTAACAGAAGGCCCCACTGAAATTCACTAAAGTTTGTTTTGAGTAAAAATGTGCAGAATCATTAGGTATTTCTCCAAACATCAGTTCTGATTCTTGATTATAGCAGACTAAACCTCTCAAGAGTCTCTTGGCTGCCTATGTCCAGCTTCTGGAGAGAGTGATACATTAAATAAACCTGTAGCTGGACCCATTTTAGAGTTTGCTACTTCAAAACATGGGGCACATTTCTAAATAATACAGTTTGTCTGGTATTTCTAGTGCCTTTGATAAGAAAGGCAGTTCTCCAGGAACATAAGAAAACAGCTAGGAAATGCTAAGTTTCTGTTAAAAGAACACAGTATGTGTTTCCAATGTTATAATATATAATGCCTGTTGTTATCAAAGATATAGCTATTAGAAAAGCTCTTGCTAGAGTTTTGTTTTCATATAACTTTTAATATAGTTTCTGGCAAGATTCAAGGAAAAGAAGAAGCATGTATCAAAACTGAATAGTAAGTTCCTAAGCAGGCCACAGATGGAATTAATAACCAGCTGGCTTATCACATCAGTCTCGAAAAAGCAACAGATCACACACTGACAATTTGCAGCCAATCAAGGAAGGAAAGCAAAAATAAATATATAAATGAAATAACTGAAAAAACACAAGATTAACTTCTTGATACAAATTCAATCAAGATTTTAGTAAGCTGAAACTCAGAACTGTCAATGGTACAAGATGGAAAGATGTTCAGTCATACTTCATAGATGCACTGAACTCTAATAAAAGTGTGTATACCTATACAAAAGCAAATTTTAATGAGATTAATGGGGCTCTCTCCCAGGTAAATGGGTACTGGATTTCAGCCAAGTACTATATTAATTGACTTTTATCAGAAGTCAAACTGTCTGAATAGAACACAACTTTAATTAAGATCAAAAAACATGCCTTGTAAACACAGGACAAACCAGCTGAAGAGCTGTTGAGATTCATTTGACTTAGCAGGCAATAAATCTAAGAAATAAATGTTTTATTTTATGAGATTTATTTTATTTTATGAGATTTTATGACAAGGGGTGACATGATAGCAGTGTTCCAATATCTCAGGGGCTGCCACAAGGAAGAGGGGGGTCAACCTATTCTCCAAACCACCCGAAGGCAGGAAAAGAAGCAATGGATTGGAAACTAACCAAAGAGAGAAGCAACCAAGAACTAAGGAGAAATTTCCTGACAGTCAGAACAATTAATCAGTGGAACAATCTGCCTCCAGAAGTGGTGAATGTTCCAACATTGGAAGTTTTTAAGAAGAGACTGGACAGCCATTTGTCTGAAATGGTATAGGGTTTCCTCCCTGAGCAGGGGGTTGGACTAGATGACAACTTTATTGTTGTTGTTGTTGTTGTGATTATTGTTGTTGTTGTTAATCATCACCAAAATAGGGAGTAGATTTTCATGTGTGAACAGAATATGTATATTTAGAAGAAAAGTACAACAAAGTGTCCTCTGTGTATGTACTTCCTCATTCTTGGATATAGGCAATAGAATCTTAGCTTGCAGGGTAGTGTCTAGATCAGGAGTGTCAAACTGCCGGCCCACAGGCAGGTTTCATCATCCAGAGCTGCGCCCACCCCATTGCCAGCAACGATGAAAAAGCTCCGATACATTGCGCAATGTCACGTGACGTCACGAGTTTGACATGTCTGGTCTAGATGAAAGATGCTGGCTTGCATAGAATGGTGTGAGAATGCTTAGGCTAAAACTGGTTTTTGATGGCATGTGTGACATACTGATAAAACTGAGTGGAAGTACCCACGATTAGCAAGAAATACTGCAGATAGAATGGATTAAGACAACCTCTATTTTCTTTATCATTTTAAAAAGCATTTATATGAAAATACTAATTGATGAGTAATGGAGATCAATGTGTATAAACCAATCAAATAACAACCTTGTTATATGGAAGATTGTGACTTCCATATAGTAAATTGTTGAAATGGAACAAAATTAAAAGAATTATGCTGTGGGTCTGTCAAATTAAGAGAAAGGGGAAAGTTATATAGGCATAAATGAAAGTGGTTTGATCTTCTGGAACAGATTTGATGAATGTATCTACTTAAGAAAGTGGGGATATGTGTGCATATGTGTGTCTGAAAATATCAGTTGATGTCCTTTAGGATATCATGGATACATGCAGGTCATCCTGGGGTTATGATGGCAATTGGGCTAGAATTTCCATCACTAAGCAATGACTTAGCCACAGCAATCCCAGTAGTCCCCATTGACTGTTGAAACCCCAATACTGTGTAAATCATTAAGTGAGGACCTTACATAACCATGATGAGGGAAGAAGCAGGAGTTCAGACAAGAAGATTGGTGGATGACAGCATCCAGGCACTAGGGAGTGGGCGGGGGGGGGGGGAACATATGCCCTGGGAGAGCAGGTAGGCAGCAAGTGCCACAGGTGGGCACTAGGGAGCATAGGTGGATTATTACATCTCAGAAATCCAGTTTTGAAGGAAACAGGGTGAGAGAGTTGACTTGAGTACATCCAAATTAATTCCACCTGTCTACTTACTTAAATGTCTAGCAGTTTAGGCGGGTTAGATTTATTTGAGTGTTCTGAAAGGTTACACCACACAAAGTAGAGGAGGGGCTTAGATTCCTTTGTTTCCTTTGTACTGTCAACTGCTGCTCTCTACGGAAATTCAGGAGAATAAAAGCCTCCAGCTAACTCTGCCCTGATGTTTAATCTCAAGGGGAAAGTATCATTCTTGCTCAGGGATTTAGCTAACAGATCCCCATAGACCTCCATTACCAGAAACAAAATGGATTGAATTCTAGATCAATTGGAGGCCTATTTGGATCAGTAATAGCTTGCATTGCTTAAAGCAAGGGTGTCAAACTGCCGACCCACGGGCCGGATGCATCATAGCAAAACTGCGCCCACCCCGTAGCCAGCAATGACAAAAAAAAGTCACAATACATTGTGACACATCACGTGACGTTACGAGTTTGACACCCCTGGCTTAAAGGATAGGAGATTTGGTTAGGACTGGTGATAGGCACCCCTAGAGTGTTTTTTTTTTTTAGCCATGGTCCAGAAGTAGGGTAGGAAGGAATTGGGGCAATAGAAACACCACTAGGTTGGGAGGAAGTCAGTGCTCTAGATTATTGCTCTCCAAGCTTCAGTCTGAGCACCGGCCTGTCTGGATCTTTCTGCCGATCTTGGGCTCTAGAGGTTTTGCTAGCTGACCAATTATTTTGTGAGCTTATCCTGTCTAACTATATTTATTTATTTATTTGGGTTTGTATGCTGCTCCTCTCCGGGGACGCGGCTAACAACATATATATAACAGAAAATACAATATAAAAACCCAAACAAGATATGTAATTCACAGTTCTGTCTGCAATTCAAGATGGTACCGGTAGTTACCACCTTCATGTAATAATAATAATAATAATAATAATAATAATAATAATAATAATAATAATAATAATAATAATAATAATAATAATAATAGTTGGAGGTCATCTAGTCCAACCCCCTGCTCAGGTAGTCCTGGTTATCTGCAGGACTACCTATCTCTGATTATTTATCTCTAAAGATTGGGCAAAGTGGGTGTATTCCAGGTCCCTTAGATTAAACAAGGTCCTCTATTGTGACACAGGAAACTTGCTCATCTGCTGCAGTGTCTCCAAGACATTTATCTGGTTCCCACCTTGATGATGTTCAAAAAAAATCCAAAAACATGCTATTTCCCCAGGCCTTGGCTTAGGATAGATGCTGAGCCTTGTAATATTTTTTTCTGCTTAAGTACTTGTTTTCTCCTGTACATGTATGATCTCTGCTTTTAATTAATTAATTAGTCATTTAACATTAGAAGTTGCCTGGAGTCTTCTGGAGTCAGGTGGCCTTTTAATCACATAGATCAGGGGTAGGCAATCTTGGCTCTTTTATGACTCGTGGACTTCAACTCCCAGAATTCTGGGAGTTGAAGTTCTTGAGTCATAAAAGACTCAAGGTTGCATACCCCTGACATAGTTACATATATATGTGCATGCATTATTTAGTGAGTATATGCAACAAATAATGAGGTATATTCCTGGTTATTCTGTTCTGTGCTTCTGTCATTAAAAAAAATCCTTTAGCATGTGGCTTACTAACCCAGAGCAAATATTACATCATGTTAAAATAAAATTAGGTTACAAGAAATAATGAATCCTTCCAGCATGTATTTCTATAGCATTGTAGTTCATTAGGCAAGATATACTTTAGGCTAGTCTTCCCGAGCATAGCGTCTTTCCGATGTGGTATATTTCAACTGTCATAAATACATTGCATTTCCTTAATTGCTGCACAATGATTTGGAAAAAAATAATGATCTAGATTCGATTGATCTAGGCCTTCTTTGATTCTTATCCAGCACCAACTCCATCACAGTGCTTTGCTTCTTTCTTTGGTCCATTTCTTGTCTTATTAATCAAGAGAGATCCATTTGCCTTAAAGAAAAAACTTTTCTCTTGATAAAGCATCTGTTCAAACCAACACTTGATTCCATAAATCTATATTTAGCCTATGGAGTGTATATTTAGCTGTTCCTTGCTGGGGACTGGGGAGAATATTGCCTTTGATAGGAGTTTTTTTTTCTATTGTTGATCACTATACCTGGTCAAAAAGGGTAGAGAAGCATTTTCAATATAACATTTAAGGGATGTTTTTTGCCTTCCAATACAAGTTTGGATCTTGCTATATTGTGTTCCAATGTGATATTCTTACGTTTCTTAGCAGTAAGAGGCCCTTCAAACCTATAGAACTATGTTGTTTAAAAAAATTCCTCACATTCATCTTTATTTTGGAAGGAGAAAGAAGTAAAGAAATGTTTGCAATGAAGAAATATTTGGCTTGTCCTCCAGTTTCTTTTCTTTGACAATGGTGATGTTTGCTTTTTCTTTTTTTTTCTTTTTTCTTTCAGATAAGCATCTGCACAAAAGACAATAAACACACAAGCTTCACTTTAAAACCTGAACAGATGCAGAGTTCACATTTGATCAGAAAGATATTGTTCTTCTATCATAACAGCAGTACTCTTCTTGCAGATTGTGGCATATGCTGTTGCTTAAAACACCAACGAAGAAGCCAATGTGATATTTCTGTTCCATTTTATTTCTCATGCAACTGCTGAGCATCTGGTATATGGTACTTCAGCATGGTATAAACACCGAGAGTATTGTCCTTCATTCATTCACATATGAACACAGCACAGTAATAGCTTGTGGGAAAAAAAATCACCAGCATTTCAATAACTCAGAAATGGAGTGGACTGCAATACAGCTTTGTATTGCTTCCTCTCCTATCTATTGTCTTGCTAAACATAATGGAATAATTTTCTTACAGGATGCTATAAAGCATACTTATTCAGAAAGAAATTGCGTCAAATTAAATGGGACGTAGCCTCGGGTAGATGATCGTAAGGCCAGAGCATTAATCTCTATATCATTCTTAATATATTTATAACAGGATCATGTTCAGGACTAACAGATTATTAATTTCATGTCTTTTGATAGCACCACAACTATTTGCATTTTTATTCCTGGGGTGGACACAAAATTGTAAAGTACGGTTTTTGCCAACAAGGAGCAAGAAAGCTGTTAGAAATGACAAGGAGTTCTAAAAAAAAAAAAAAATAGCTAGGAAGAGTAACCATACCCAATTGCCCTCTTTTTCATAATGATGCACCTCCTTTTCTGGTTGTTAAACCACTTTCTTTATTTTTCACCTCTGGGGCAGCTTGATTTACAGCACAGCAGGCCAGTAGTTAAAAATTGATTCATGTATTTCTAGCAGATATAAGATAGCTGTGTCCTCCCCACCACCCAGAAGAGGACTGAAGTTGAATTTTCTGTATCTATTTGTTGTCATTTAGAAGTCATCCAGATTTTTGCTTGTTATCTAAACCAGCGTGCATTAAGGAGAAATATTTCTGATTTTTAATTGCTGACCTTTGCTTACAATGCCTGGACGAGGGAACTGGTTTTTCTTTTCTTTTTTCTCTTTTCAAGTAACTTTTGGATGGAAAATCTGCAACCCACAGATTTTTTTATGGCCTTTGGAGCACCAGTGAATTTCTGTTCGACGTCGTACTGAAGAGGGAAGGATGTGAAAATATATGCAGTAGAAATATAAAACAGAAAAGAAAAACTCTTATCACCAGTGTGTCTCCTCAAAAGATGAGATTCCATCCAAATATATGAGGTCCATTTTTCATGCTCTCTTCTTGTGTTATATCTTAAAGCCCGGCCTCCAACATATTCCGTACCTCTGCTTTTGTATTTCTGTTTTTGTTCCTTCAAGTCAGTGTTGACTCCTGGTGACTCCTGGGATAAGTCCCTGCAGTTTTCTTGGCAAGATTTCAGAAGCGGTTTGCTCTTACCCCCTCCTTCCTAAGGCTGAGAGGGTTTAACTGACCCAAAGTTACCGGGCTGACCTGATGAGACTAGAACTCAAAGTCTCCCAGTTTGTAGCTTGGTATCTCAATCACCACACCAAATTTTATTGGTAAGCCAGGGCTTACATCTATCTATCTATCTATCTATCTATCTATCTATCTATCTATCTATCTATCTATCTATCTATCTATCTATCTATCTATCATCTAGCTATCTAGCTATCTAGCTGTCTATCATCTATCTATCTATCACCTATCTATCTATCATCTATCTATATCTATATCTATATCTATATATCATCTATATCTTCATCTTCATCCAAATTTATCTATCTATCTATATCTCTGTCTCTGTCTCTCTATCATCTATATCTTCATCTTCATCTATCTATCATCTATCTATCTATCTATCTATCTATCTATCTATCTCTATCACTGTATCTGTATCATCTATATCTTCATCTATCTATCTATCTATCTATCTATCTATCTCTATCTCTGTCTCTATATCATCTATATCTTCATCTATCTATCTATCTATCTATCTATCTATCTATCTATCTATCTATCTATCTATCTATCTATCTATCTATCTATCTCTATCTCTGTCTCTATATCATCTACCGGTATCTATCCATCTATCTCTATATGTCTCTCTATCACCTGTCTGTCTATCTATGAACAAGTTTGGTGTAGTGGTTAAGGCATCAGGCTAGAAATTACCTTAGACATGAAGCCAGATAGTTGACTTTGGGCCAGTCACTCTCTTTCAGAAATAGGAAGGAGGCAATGACAAACCATTTCTGAAAAACCTTGCTAAGAAAACTGTAGGGATTTGTCCAGGAGATTTCTGAGAATCAGAAACAAATGAGCAGCATAAAAAAATGTAAATGGTGATTTGATTTTCTGCAGGCAGGATGTGATACATCAATGTTTTTGAGTTGCTTTTATAGGAGCAGCTGACCATTTAGAAAACAAAAGCAATGATATGACTAAGAGGTCCTTAAATACTGGAATTAGTGGCAAAGACTGGTTCTCCAGAATGAAATTGTGAACTCCCAATAGCACTACTTACAGGTTGCTCTTCTTCATTCACTGTCTCTAAATTAGCTTTAATTAAATCTAATGGGATTACTCTAGAAATGATCTGAACTACAGGTAGTCTTCAACTTATGTCCAGAAATGGAAACAGAATTTCTATCATAAATCATTGTGCTTGTAAACCCTTGCCAAGCCCCAGAATTGCAATCACATGACCGCAGGGTTGCTATTGTGTGAGTACAGATCGTAACTTTTTCCATCGTAACTTCAAATGCTTTTTAAATGAAAATTTATAAGCAGAGGACCACCTGTAAATAGCTTAGAGAATGAAGTTCCATACTCAGTTACACACGCATACACATTTATTTATTTATTTATTTATTTATTTATTTATTATTAATCAAATTTCTATACCGCCCCTCTCCCGAAGGACTCGGGGCGGTGTACAGCCTAAAATTTAAAAAACATATAAATATACAAAATTTAAAATAATTAAAAATGAATTAAATAATTTGGCCGAAATCCCCATTTAAAACCCAAAACATACAAAGCTTAAAATCTTAAAAAATACTCAGTCCCCCTAAAACATTTTGACCCTATTGGAACCGAAGCTTCTATGCCAGGCCGGCCTGTTGAAAAAGGAATGTTTTTAGTTCCCGACGGAAGGTGCGTAAATCTGTTATTGTACGGAGTTCGGGGGGGAGCTCGTTCCATAACGTGGGAGCTCCCACAGAGAAGGCTCTCCCCCTGGGGGTCGCCAGCCGGCACTGTCTGGCCGACGGCTCCCTGAGGAGGCCCTCTCTGTGGGAGCGTACCGGACGGCGGGAGGTATTTGCTGGCAGTAGACGGTCCTGTAAGTATCCGGGTCCGATGCCATGGAGCGCTTTAAAAGTGGTCACTAACACCTTGAACCGCACCCGAAAGACCACCGGCAACCAGTGCAACTCACGCAGGAGCGGTGTTACGTGGGAGCGCCACGATGCTCCCATCACTACCCGCGCGGCCGCATTCTGGGCAAGTTGGAGCTTCCGGATGCACCTCAAGGGAAGCCCCATGTAGAGAGCATTACAGTAGTCCAGCCTGGAGGTCACAAGGGCATGAGTGACTGTGCGTAGCGAGTCCCGGTCTAGGAAGGGACGCAACTGGCGCACCAGGCGAACCTGGTAGAACATCCTCCCGGCCATGGCCGTCAGATGGTCCTCTAAGGACAGCCGTGAGTCCAGGAGAATTCCCAAATTGCGAACTCTTCCTGTGGGAGCCACTGTTTCGCCCCCAATACACAGCGATGGAATTAGCTGGCTGTACCAGGACAACGGTAACCACAGCCACTCGGTCTTGGAGGGGTTGAGCTTGAGTCCGTTTCTCCCCATCCATACCTGCACGGCCTCCAGGCACTGGGTCAGCATGGCAAGGGCATCATTGGGGTGGTTCGGCGTGGAAATGTACAGCTGGGTATCATCAGCGTACTGGTGGTACTCCACACCAAAACCACGGATGATCTCACCCAGCGGCTTTACATAAATGTTGAACAGTAGAGGCGAGAGGACCGACCCCTGAGGTAACCCACATACGAGGGGTCTCGGGGTCGACCTCTGGCCCCCTGTCAACACAGACTGCATTCGGCCAGAGAGGAAGGAGGAGAACCACTGCAAGACAGTGCCTCCTATGCCCAGCCCCTCCAACCGTTGCAGCATGATACCATGATCGATGGTATCAAAAGCCGCCGAGAGGTCCAATAGCACCAGAACAGAGGAGCAACCCCTGTCTTGGGCCCGCCAGAGATCATCCACCAACGCGACCAATGCTGTTTCCGTGCTGTAGCCGGGCCTGAAGCCCGACTGGAACGGATCGAGATATGACGATTCCTCCAGGTGCTGCGAGAACTGTCGGGCAACCACACTCTCAACAACCTTCGCAAGAAAGCGAAGGTTGGAGACGGGACGGTAGTTTGCTAAAACAGCTGGATCCAGGGCAGGCTTCTTGAGGAGGGGTCTCACCACTGCCTCTTTCAAGGCAGCAGGAAAGACACCCTCACTCAAGGAAGCGTTGATAATTGCTCGGAACCAGCCTCGTACCACCTCCCGGGAGGCCAGCGCCAACCAGGAGGGGCACGGGTCCAGTAAACATGTGGTCGCCCTAAGTCCCCCCAGCAACCTGTCCACGTCCTCGGGGGTCACGGGGTCAAACTCAACCCAGGTAACGGTCTCAAGACCAGCCTCCGCCTCTCCCATTGGACATACCCAGTTGAAGTCGAAGCCTTCCCGTATCTGAGCGATTTTATCATACAGATATTTTCCGAAATCCTCAGCTCTACCCTCTAAGGGGTCTCCCCTCACCTCCTGATGAAGGAGGGAGCGGGTCACCCTAAACAGGGAGGCTGGGCGGTTATCTGATGACGCAATAAGAGCAGTGAGGTAAGAACACTTCTCTGCTCTTATCGCCATTAGGTAGGACCTAATATGGTCTCTTACCAATGTTCGGTCAGATTCGGCACGGCTCGATCTCCAACTGCTCTCTAGGCGTCTTTTCCGGCGTTTCATCTCTCTCAACCCCTCGTTATACCACGGGGCCGGTCGAGACCAACGCTGAATCAGAGGCCGCAAAGGCACAACTCAATCCAGGGCACCGGCAGCCGCCCTGTCCCAGGCCGCCACCAGCTCTCCAACCCTGTGGTGGGGTGCAACGGTCCGAAAGTCCAAGCATAGGAGAGAGTGATCAGACCATGACAGGGGTTCAATGACTATATCCCCTACACTCTGACCACTCAGCCACTGTCTAAGTGAAATTAATGGCGTGTGCATTTACATTATGGAATGCTGGCATAAACCACTGTTCTAGTAAGCTATGTTTTTTTGGCCTAAAGTTATCTAAACTAGATTTTTCCTCCCACATTTGGAGTACAGAATTCGAAACTCTCATTTACAAATTAATAGAAGGGGAAGAAACAGAGTAAAACTTTGCTCCATTTATAGCAAACAATATTAACATGGTACCTATTCAAAGTATCTATTGATGTGGTTCCAGGCTGAATCTGAACACTATATTTATTTAAAAGAAAACTGCTTATATTTGCACCTTACTAATAAATGTAAAAAAAGGCTTTCTCTGCAGAGATTCTAAGACAAGATGCTAATTTGTAGTTTTTCAAATATGAAACATTACAAATAGGATGAAACAGCTCCAGTTTATGTCAGAATCTTACCCTTTGTAAGAAAATGTGGATTGGTACATAATGTATTAGTCTCTTGCAATATTTAATGTCTTAGAATATTGCCATCATCTTACTGAATAACCAGACAGGGCCATGTAGTTGAACCTCCCTCATAAATAGGAATTCCAGATGTTTGTGAAGTACAATTATTGGCATTCTCAACTAGAATGGCCAATGCGAGGCATGTGGGGAGTTGTTCTCCAGGGCAACTAACAGCATCCATAGCAAACTACAGTGAAATTAATAGAAAAAGTATTTTTTAACTCAGGATTGAACAGGGGGGTCCTTAGTGCTCTCTGAGCTTGGTGGTTTTGTTGCAGACATTTCATTACCAGAATCAGGTAAAAACATCAGTGCTCTTACATTACATTTGTGTCAAGGATTAGCTGGTGACATCACTGTTGCTTAGGAAACACCCAGTTGGGGGCTCCTTTCATGTCCCCAGCAGGAACTGGAGCAAAGGATGGGAGCTCACCCCACCCCACAGCAGCACTCAGGTCTCAAACACAGGTTTGCTAACTCCAACCCAGCGTCCTAACCACACGAGCCATCCTTATCAGTGCTCTGATGTTACCTAGTTTGGTAATGAAAACCACCAAGCTCAAAGACTATCAAGGACCCCACAAACTATAATGATACCCAAATGGTGACATGCCACCATACAAATGCCAACTTTACCCTGAGACATCTGAGGGACCAAGGGTTTTTATCAAGATAGATGTCATACTCTCATAATGCAAACTCTGTCCTTTTGGGTGTTCAGGCGGTGCCAAGCTGGAATTTCAAGAACAATATATTTTTATATTTATGTATATAATGTAATTTCTATCATGTTGTGAGCCGCCCTGAGTTCTACAGAATAGGGCGGCATAGAAATTAAATAAATAAATAAATAAATAAATAGTGCTTTTTCTCTTGCCATTCCCACATGACTTCAAAGTACCTGAATTGTAGTATTTCTAGGATTTACCAATATTTATTTATCCCATTTAGAAACTGCCCAACCCCTTCAGAGGATGGCAGTGTACAAATACAATGTTAAAAACAGTGGCGGGGTGGGGAAGCTAAACCTAAAATTTAAAACAGAGACGTGGATCATTAAAATTGACATTAAAAATTAATTAAAAGGCAGAGGAAACTTTCAGGGTCTTAACCAACCTCCTGGCTGCATTGCTCCTCTAGAAGCACCAAGCAAGATGGCAGACCAGGAGACAGGGGCAAGAAACCAGCAGCTGGGATAGAATTCAAAAGGACTACGTGTTGATCTTTTATTACCTATACACAAGAATCTGATCTACTAATGGTAAAAGCAAATTGGCACTAGATAAGAATTAATGGACTTCATGGAGGGACTTAGGTCTCTTCTGGAAGCATAGTACTCCATACTGATGTTGCATTTGACCCCTCTTTTGAGTTCAGCCTAGTCATCTCCTACAGCAGATCTACAAACACTTCTGAAAGTTCAGGAGAATGAGGGCCTGCATCGCCTCTGGGGAAAGAATGCTCCAAAGGGCAGGAGCAATGGCAGAGATGCTCCCTTCCTGGATCTTACCAGTCAGAATTCTTTAACCGATGAGGTCCACAACATATACTCCCTACCTGACTGGGTAGAATGAGCTGATGTGATGGGGTTAAAAACCATAAATGATGATATAAATCTTGCATAAATCATCATTGCCCCTTTGTCGACCTCCACACTAAAAAATTCTGGACAGCTCATCCCCAAACCTAGTCACTGAGAACCTCCAATAGACAAATAAAAAGTCCTTGCACAAAGGGTACTATCTCAGCAGTTCTTAATGCTGAACTTCTATGCACAATTATTTGTCAAATTCCACAAGTGATCTCAATAAACACTGTTAAAGAGAGATGTGCAGAAATTCAGATTAAAAGGAGGAAAGGTGATTTGGAATGCTTGTCAACCTGCAGCATCTGTTAGCATATCCAAACTCCGGTGCATCTTTTCACAAGATTCCTTAATAAAAACTTCTTAAAAGAGATACCTACACATCAAATCAGTTTTGCCTTTCTTCCTCAAATTCACATCACTGTGTGGTGCTGTTGCAAAATTTAACTTTGTTAGTAGCGGAGCCCTCTTTTCTTTCCAAACTACTGATGCATTGATAGAAAAGAGAATATACTGAAGGATTCTTCAGGAGAGTTTTAAGAGTCAAGATAGAAGGAGAAAAAAGGCATACTCATCCACTGATTTTTTTTTCTTTTTATGAACCTGTGATTGCTTAATTCGGGGTAGAGTCAGGGCAACTGAATGGAGCTGAGCTTTTATTGGCCGGATGTCCTTCCTGATACCTATGCAGAGTTCACAGCAGATATTAAGAAAGGCTGAGTGCAAAATAATTGAGGCCTTTGAACTATGGTGCTGGAGAAGATTCCTGTGAGTCCCCTGGACTGCAAGGCGATCAAACCGGTCAGTCCTAGAAGAGATCAACCCTGACTGCTCTTTAGAAGGCCAGATCCTGAAGTTGAAACTCAAGTACTTTGGCCATCTAATGAGAAGGAAAGTCTCACTGGAGAAGGGCCTAATGCTGGGAAAGATTGAGGGCAATAGAAGAAGGGGATGACAGAGAATGAGGTGGCTGGATGCAGTCACTGAAGCAGTAGGCATGAGCTTAAATGGACTCCAGAAGATGGTACAGGACAGGAAAGCCTTGAGGAACATTGTCTATGGGATCGCGATGGGTTGGACATGACTTCGCAACTAACAACAACAATTTTCTCTTTTTTCTTATTTTATTTTATCCATCAACTGATAATACAGATAATCCTTGAATTGCAAGATAATAATAATAATAATAATAATAATAATAATAATAATAATAATAATAATAATGATAAAGTTGGAAGGGACCTTGGAGGTCATCTAGTCCAACCTCTTTTTCAGGCAGGAAACCCTATACCATTTCGGACAAGAGTTTGTTTAATGACCATTCAAAGTTACCACAGCACTGAAAAAAGTGAGTTGTGACTGTTTTTCACACTTATGACTGTTGTGGCATCCCGACGGTCATGTGATCAAAATTAATAATAATAATAATAGTAATAATAATAGTAATAATAATAGTAATAATAATAATAATAATAATAATAATAATAATAATAATAATAATAATAATAATAATAATAATAATAATAAAAAGTTGGAAGGGACTTTGGAGGTCATCGAGTCCAACCCGCTGCTCAGGTAGGAAACCCTATACCATTTCGGACAAATGGCTGTCCAATCTCTTCTTAAAAACTTCCAGTGTTGGAGCATTCACCGCTTCTGGAGGCAGGTTGTTCCACTGGTTAATTGTTCTAAGTTTCTCCTTAGTTCTAGGTTGCTTCTCTCCTTGATCAGTTTCCACCCATTGCTTCTTTTCCTGCCTTCAGGCACCTTGGAGAATAGCTTGACTCCCTCTTCTTTGTGGCAGCCCCTGAGATATTGGAAGACTGCTATCATGTCACCCCTCGTCCTTCTCTTCGTTAAACTAGACGTGCCCAATTCCAGCAACCGTTCTTTATATGTTTTAGCCTCCAGTCCCCTAATCATCTTTGTTGCTCTTCTCTGTCAAACACTTGGCTCACAGTTATGACAGATGCAATGTCCTGGGGTCATGTGATCACATTCTGACAAGCAAAGTCAATGGAGAAGCCATATTCATTTAGCAACAGTATTACTGCTGTGCTTCGCTTAACAACTATGGCAAGAAAGATAATAAAATGGGGCAAACAACAGTCTCACTTGGCAACAGAAATTGTGGGCTGAATTGTGGTTGTTAGGTCAAAAACTACCTGTATTACCCCCCAAAACCAGCCTGTAAGTATATCTGTACAGAATTCTGAAATTGTACTGCATGTTTTTCTTCCTCCCCTTTTATTAAATTATGAAAAGTGCCAGATTTGTTCCCCCTATCCCACCCCCCCACCCCATTCATTTATATGTGTATTAAATCACTTTATTTTACATGCTCAATCTGAAGGCTGACTAGCAACCATTTCTTTGCTGATGGTTATGACTGCTTAGCAAGATTACGGGGGTTTAAACACGTTCATGGCATTCTTGAAGGTAACAACAGTTTACTATATAATATGTGAAATATTTTATGAATATGCCCTGAAATGCCCCAAAATGCTTGTTTCTGTTCTTTGCTGTGTCCTATGGATTCTTAAATAAAGAGCCAGTTCAAGACAGTTATTTATGAGCCTGCAATATACGTTCACCACCTGAGGTTTTCAAAGCAATAAAAACACCCTACTGTTTTAATTAATCCAAGCCATTTTTGTAAATGATCCCAAACTTTTACTCCATTAATCTCAACAACTATTAAAGATTCGGACTCTGTAAAAAGTGAACAGTTATGTTTGTTAGAGTGGTGGGGTTTTTTTTTTCACTTTAGGAAGAAAACTGTCTTGAAAGATGGCTAAGAGATGTAGATGATGATAATAATATCTTTCTGGATTGTGTAACTATCTTATGCTGCTTCTAAATTGACAAAAACCACTCCCTTGGGAACGGCATTAACTTAGTTCTCATTTTTCTTTTTCAATCAGCCTTTTCTGATTTCAGTATAGTCTTATAATGTTTATAGATTTAACTATTTTATGAGATTTTATTATTTTTATTGAATGTCATAGGGTTAGAAAGGCAAGGTATAAACATATCCTTGTTGTGACATACCTGCCACTACCAGCCTGCACACAAGGAAGGAAGGAAGGAAGGAAGGAAGGAAGGAAGGAAGGAAGGAAGGAAGGAAGGAAGGAAGGAAGGAAGGAAGGAAGGAAGGAAGGAAGGAAGGGATACCAGAAACTAAATATATAAGCTGACAAGCTGTCAAGAGGTACTAGCAAAGGCAGATAGATGTTGGGGAAAGACATTTTTTCTCTTATCTGAACACTCAGGTCATGAAATTCTTGGAGGTCAAAAGCCAATCCTTCATGCACATCAACAGTGCCAGGTGCTAGGTGGAGCTAAATCACCAACAAGCTATGAACCCCTTGATTTTTTATTTTTTTATTTTTTTAGCATGACAGCTCTACTTAAGCACTTCTTGTTATAGCCTGACAGGCAGTATTTATCTCCTGTCAGCTGAAAGGCACAGGACTAGCTTTCCTCCCTCAAGTATCTATGTGTGATTCCTGTTCATAAACTCTGTTCCAATCCTGTCTCTTTGTAGTAGACAGAAATCATGTAACTTTTCCCCTAGTTACTTTTTTTACAATGGATAGCCCATATAATATGCATGATCTTCAAGTGAATATTTACACATCAGCAAAGAAAATCTCTGATAATTTCATTTTTTGTTGTTGTCTCTTGAAAAATGCTGCTTCTTTTTTTTAATAATCCATGTTTTATTATTAAAATATTAGCATGCAAAGACACTAGAAAGACAAAGCAAAAATATTACTATATTTATATTTAAAATAACAAAGGAAAAGAAAAACTAAATTACTTCCCCTGGTAATTTTATATTCTCTAGCCACAGTTTAAATATTTGAATTTTTTATCAAACATTGGTAATTGTTGCTAGTTTCTATTCAAGTCCTAAAAACATATTCCAGATGTCTAAATCTGCCTAGCTGTGTAATACAGGTAGTCCCTGACTTACAACCACAATTTAGCCCAAATTTTCTGTTGCTAAATGAGACATTTGTTAAGTCAGTTCCGCCCCATTTCACAACCTTTCTTGCCACAGTTGTTAAATATGTTTTTTTTTAAAAAAGTGATATATGCCCTCAATATTTCCGTCTTGTGGATTTTTGCTTGTTTTTCCTCTTCTGAATTGTGTGTTCTCTATGTGTGTGGCTCCCCTGTATTGAAGAAAAACAGGTTTCAGGAATCTTTGGTGAGCCATGAACTTGGTTGTTTTCTTGCAGACGTTTCATTAGCCAACTAGGGAACATCTTCTGTGCAAAACCAGGTTTATTTCTTCTTTTTCAACATAGTCTCGTTATTCGCCCTTTGGTGTTTGGGAGACAAAGTACAGGTAGTCCTCATCTTACAACCAGAATTGAACCCAAAATATATGTTGCTAAAGTGAGACATTTGTTAGGTGAGTTTTGCCCCATTTTACGACCTTTCTTGCACATTTGTTAAGTAAATCACGGCAGTTGTTAAGCTAGTAACGCGGTTGTTAAGTGAATCTGGCTTCCCCATTTCGCTTGTCGGAAGGGGATTACATGAGCTTGGGACACTAGGACCGTCATAAGTATGAGTCAGTTGCCGAGCGCCCGAATTTTGATCACATGACCATGGGGATGCTGCAACAGTCGTGTGAAAAACATTACTTTTTGGAATGCCACTGTAACTTCAAACAGTCCCTAAATGAACTGTTGTAAATTGAGGACTACCTGTATATGTAAATAAGGAAGCCATTTCTGCCTGAATTTGGTTAAACTTCTATTGTAGTTATACACTATCAATTTTGCCATTGCAGCATATTCTCCGATTTTACTTTCCTATTCGATATCGCCAGGGAGGTATAACTTTTCCAAAGAAGTGCTAGCTCAGGGGTTCTCAACTTTGGCAGTTCTGGGAGTTGAAGTCCACAAGTCTTAAAGTTGCCAAGGTTGAGAACCCCTGTGCTAGCTGCTTCAACTTGAATCTTAGTCAATCGTGATTTGTTTTCATTTAAGTTTTCTGGAATTATACTAAGTAGACATATCTGTGGTTTCAGTTCAAATTTTATTTTTAGATTTTATTTTTATTAAAAGCGGATCTACTTATTCTCAATACTTGTGACTTTTTTTTTGACACGATCGGTGGAAAAATGTTCCTTTGTTATTATGGCATTTTGAAACTTTATGGTAAAATGCCTTCTCTAACTTAGCGATCGTGGACAGTGTGATATCCCATCTGTAAAATGTGTTTTTACTAATTTTCCCTTAGATGGTAGATTTCTTTTAGATTGTAGATTGGATATCAAACTTGATTGTAGCTTGTAGATTTCTCCTAAGATTGTAGATTGGAGTATTTATTCTGATTGGTCCACTGTAATTACCCATTCTTTTCTTGTACTTCTTTGAAGTGGGCAGGGAACCTTTTTTTTCCCCACCTGTTGCCTTCTTCAACACACTAGTGTAAATTATTTTAAGAATTGTACAATCTATTAACAAAGAGTTCATCCTTGTTTTTTCTTTTTTCTTTATCTTGAACTTCCTTGCTGTCTTATCTTTGCCTTCTAGAGCAGCATCCTGTGCTATATACTTGTCATAAAGAGTGCACAAGACAATAGTTGATGTATTTGCCTTGTACTATCTCAGTTCTGTCCCTTGGGTCTGTGCCTAGGCCTGGAGCCTTGAATGTGTGAACCCATCTTTTAGTTGTAATAACAACCACTGACTGTGACATCCTCGTCTGCAGTGTATTTTAATTTTTGTATTATTTGTTTTTAATTTATCGCAATTGTTTGCTGCCAGATTCATTTACCGGGATGGGTAGCCATATAAATTGAATGAAGGAATCATTTTCGTACATTCATTCATGGGTTAAACCCTGAAGTTTCAGCCTTCTTTTCCTTTATGCTGACTATTCAGTGCTGAAAATGCATTAGGTAGCCTGTGTTCCCATTTGCATATAACCACAGTACAAATATGACTTGACAATTTTGTTATTCATTTGTGACTTTATAGTTCTCCCTTCATCTTGTCATCAACCCATGAGTGAGAGAGGTTTAAATCATCTTTAGCTCTTCTGGGATTAGATTGTACTTTTCTTGAGTTCCAAGGTATGTAAAATCTCATACATTTCCCAAAATATTTTGGGAATGGCCCATTGTTGTGACTCATGGCACAGGAATGGCCCAGAAGCTTTTATCAAGTTTGATACTCCCTTCCCTTCATTTAGATACTCCCCTTCCCACCTGCCCCAGTACATTCCTCTGCTGCTATTCTTTTTGATGGAAAGAAGATGCCAGCTGTGTTTAGGGATATCCAAAGGTCAGGTGGAAAAGTGAGTATGGTAAAAACCATAACAGTAACAGTAACAAATAGCTTCCCCAGCCTATGAAACCTGAACTCAGTGGTGGAGACTATTAAATCTGAGCAACAGTTTAGCACAACATGTGGAGATTTGAGAGAGCACTAAGTCCATACTTAAAAGAAGACAACTGAAAATCTGTTTCAGTGGGCCTGTGGAGTTGTCATGTTTTGACAACTTGATTGTACTGCTTTGATATAGGGAGTAAAAGCAAGAGAGCTGGTTCAACCACATGTCAAAACTCAAAACTCCTTCAGCCTTCCCTGAATCACAATTCTGATTGGCAGATGGTTTATTTACTGACCGCTGATAATTGGAAAATGGAAGGACAACCAAATTAGAAGATTTAGTGAATTAGTTAACACATGCCATGGACACACACAGAGAGAAAATCAGAATCTCATTAACTGATGGCAAGACAGGGGGGAGGCAATAGATGCAGGACAGGATTCAGCAATGAAGGTAACAAATGTTATGATTGTTCAACTTTTTTTTCCTGCCAATTCAAGAATGGGTAGAACACACTTTAGTTTGGGCCCTGCTTTCCAGAACTTGTGGGTTATCATATTTCTCCATTGCTTTTAATATTCAGCTAAGTTATTCAGTTTTAAAAGTAATTCATACCTACATACTCATTTACCTGAGAACTGCATCATTAATTCATCATTTGCACGTGTTAATGACATATCACAGACAATAATTTCATATTCACAATACATTAAGCACAATATTTCAAGTTAACACATGCATCTATGAATTATTAAGTGCTGAATAAGCAAATGAGAAGTCAACTCATGTACATGGTACATAAAATGATAATATATACACAGTTTGGTATGAGTAAATCAAATTGGACTCAGTGTGGGTTCCTAATAGATTCAGATAGTCCTTATGGTTTAAGGGTTTGAATTTACCATACTCTTTTTCTGGGAATCTTAAGCCAATATTATTTTTCACCTAAAATTGCTCAAACCATGTCTTTACCTACTAAATTAATAACACTGTCACGGTCACCATTTTAAAGAGGAAAAATACATTCTCAATTTCCAGTTTTCAATAAAAAGCTCAGCTGAAGTTCCCATTTTTTTTATTAAAAAAAGAAGAAGAAGTAAATCATTGTTAAATGGGTGCTATGATACAACCGAAATAAGCCACTATATTGCGGGATTAATTAAGTAGTGGAATGATTTGCATTGGAAATAAGTATTTTATAACATCTCAAACTACCAACTACCCAATCAGTAGAACTGATTGGAGGCTACAATATCATACACTGAACTAACCAAAATTGAAGTCAAGAATTATGGAAAGCCAAAATTCTGCCTTAATTTGTCCTATAAAAAAACAGTTTGGGGGGAAAATGTTACATAGTGTTATCTTCACTTTTCATTATTCAGTATAAATAACTTCAAATCCAAGTAAAACTGACTGATGTGGGAAGAAATTGAAATAACCTAATAAGGATATTCTCCTGTCTATTTGTATATATTTATACTGTTTGAAAGGGAAACATTTCCTATGGGATATATCTGAAATTCAAACATAATGGAGTTCATGAATCTCACTGCATAGGTATTTCAGCGCTCAATGTGGTAAAAAAAAATCAATACATCAAATCCAATTATGAACCTTTTTTAATGCATTTTGTAAGCGCCTGTTCAGTTCTGTCATAACTTCATTGTATTTTACCCAAAACACCTGGAAATTTTCCAGTAGGTCAGGGGCCAAAATTTCTACAGAAAGGCTACTGTCAAGAGAATTAGAACTGAAAACTGAGTCAGATGCAATGTTGCATGTGTATCTGATGAATCTGATAGATGACTTTTCTGCTCCAATTGCTATTTGAAGATTCAGCCACTCATTTGAATCATGATATGATTCTAGCTTCCTCTTCTTAAATGTATGTCCAAGAATTTCAAACCACATGACTATTGGTCATTTAATATATCTTGAGAAAATCAGGTTGGACAGAGGTGTGGTAGAATATAAAAGTCTGAACCCAAGCTCAGAAAAGAAAAATAAATGTTTTATTCACATTCTGAAGAAGTTTGACTAACTCTGTTTAGTCCTACTTTTGGACTTCTATAGTAAATCTTCAGGTTGTACTATTCCAGGATTCTAAAATAAGCTGCAACTGTTTCCCCATGTAATGGAAAATAATTGTCCTTCCAATTCATATGCATATTGTAAATGTGGGTTGCACTGGAATTTAACTAGTAAATGTGAGCTTGTGTCAATTCCTGCACATCAGCTCATAACTAAATCAATATTTACTGCACTAATTATTGTGGAAATATTGTTTAATTAGCCAATTATAAAGCTATGATACATTCACTAGACTTCATTATAAGACAATTTAAGCCAGATTCTTAATTTACTAATTTTACACATTGAAACACATAAAACAAGATGTTTGTGGACTTTTTAGCTTATAAAAGATTTATGTATATAGCTAGCTTTCCCTTCCCCTTGGCTAAAAGTAAATCAGGTAGAATTGGATGGTAGAATTGTTTAAGATAATAATCTACACCAGCAGATCAATATTCACATTGGGAATTTATGCAACTCCTACTCGGTAATTCAATTCCTAGTCAAATTTTCAGGGTTATTATAATCATATATTTGGAAATTTTATATATGTCACCCAAAATTCCTTGGAGAAATGTTGTGATGAAACTACGATGAACATATTATACTGATTCACTTCACTTCAGGTTTTTGTGCAATTCATAAATATAGATATAACTGTACAAAACTACATTAACTTTAGGAAAACATGGAATAAATTTACCATTTGGCATTTGTTTTATACCCCCCTCTCAACATCCTTGCATTGAATAATGCTATGTGAATTCAACTTAAACTTAATGATGGTTTTTAAAATGTGGCCCCATTTTGTCTCCTGTCCATTGCCCATTATTTGTCTGATTCAATCAGCCCTGTTTTTTCCAGTGACTAGCTCCATATTGTAATATCCATGTTTTTTAATTCTCCTGTTTAGTCCTCTGTTTTATATCTGTTGCATTTTAAACTTATTTTTGTGGATGTCTTTATTGCACTTTTATAAGGTGGCATTAAAAGAGTGGATGGCATGCAAATCTTGTAAATAAATAAAATAATAAAATGGGTACTTTTTTATTTGTTGCCACATCTGCCCATTTTTATTACTAGCCGCTGAGTTTTGATACCATGATATGAAATAAGAGCTTTTCCACAATACTAATGAGGTATAATTTTTCTGCAGGTGTTCTTCACTCCCTGTGAGCTTTACTGCAGGGATGTATCCCAGATGGCGGCAGTCTATCTCATCTCCTGACAGCTCCAGCACTACAAATCTCTGTGTTGTGGGATTATTCAAAATAATGTTGATTGTTTTAATATTGGAAAAGCGTACTGAATTTCTACCTCAGGATACTGAATTTCTACCTCAGGATCTTTTGTTAGGGCTCATAAAGCTTGATGGGAGGAGTGAGGAATGTTTACTAAACCAGACGTTCACAAAAACTGATCCTTAGAATTGTATTGCAGGATATATGATGATTGCTTTTTAATATGAACTTATGTTTAATGTTGATGGTTTTAATAAAATAATTTTTTAAAAAAAAGGAGAAGCTTACTGGACTCACAGTCGCAGCAGATCTTTCCATTTCAACCTCCAGTGCAACTCATAGCTCTTTCGCAAATGTTCTCCAGTTACATTTTCTCCAAATGCCTGTCCTCCATGCTTTCTCAGAGATCCCAGGAAAAGCCTCCAGATGAAAAGCCTCAGCCCTTTTTTCCCCTTCCTTTTATTACTGACCTGGTCAGACAAGCCTCCTTGCTTTGTTTTTGTTTTGTTTTGCTTTGCTTTTAACCTCCAATGTGAGCCTAACTTTCTTTTATATGTAGCTTTTCTAACTTTCTTATGGAAGATATTTGCTATTTACTAGTATATCTCCTTGAGAACCAGTTTGGCTTAGACAAAACCAGGAGACTGTGAGTTCTAGTCCTGCCTTAGGCGCAAAGCCAGCTGGGTGACCTTGCCTTGAGCCAATCCCTCTCTCTCAGACCTGGGAAGGAGGCAAGGTCAAACCACTTCTGAAAAATCTTGCCAAGAAAACTGCAGAGACAAGTCCAGGCAGTTGCAAGAGTCAAAAACTAACTTGAAGGTCATTGCAATTTCAAGGCAACTGGCTTGAAATAAATAAATTCTACCTCCTTGGTGTCTATATTTATCTTTCATTTTCTACACATGTCCCTTTTGTTTTGCAACTGTCAGAAACTCCATATATTTCTAGAACAATTTCTTAAACTTTTTCCCTCCCAATATTTTGAATTAGAATAGTATGATTGCACTTATAATACCTTGTGCTTCAGATGTTCCCAGCCGTCCTTTTATCTGATCATTTCTGTCTATGGATTCTGTTGAACTTGCTGTCCTGAACATTATCTACAATCTATAACATATACTCAGATTTCTTTTTATTTAATGTCTTGAACTCCAAAATGACATGGTTACTTCTTCCTCAGAGTTCTCACAGCTTTTTTTTAATAACTTTATTGTCATTGTGTATGTATACACAGTATACACATACAACGAAATTTACAAGACATCCAAAAACCAGGTCCCACACACATAATCCTCAAACACACTCCCACCCACCACAATTCCCCACCCCAAAACCACCCAGCATCCACCCAACAGACCAAGTAGTACTATCCAACAGTTCACTGATGGTGGCCCTTTAGTTCATTATTAAGTGCAATTATAGCTCTGGGATAAAAACTATTCAGAAAATGGGTGGTCCGAGTTTTAAATGTTCTGTATCTTCTACCAGAAGGCAACAGTCCAAAAAGATTGTAAACAGAATGGGAAGAATCTCTGAGAATGTTGTGCAACTTCCTCAAACAACGAGATTCGAAGATGTTGTCCAGGGCTGGTAGCTGGAGTCCAATAATATTCTGGGCAATTTTAATAATTGTCTGTAGAGCCTTTTTGTCCGCTACAGAGCTGCTCCCATACCACAACTTTTACCTCTTCAATGAGCATCAGATCTAGGAGAGTCAATTCTTTAGTCTTTTCTTCAGTTTTTCTGGAAAATGAAACAGCTACTGAGAAATTTGGGGCACCTTCCTTCTTTGGTAATTTGTTTCCCAACCAAAGTCTGGATAGAAAAAAAAAATCCCATTATCATCATGTTTTTTTCTTTCTAAAAGTTCTATAATCTAATTCAGGAGGGCAGACTTTCCTGTTGGCTTTGGCAATCTGTAGTGCACTTCTATAACAATATCTTCATTGGTTTTTTTTTCTTTATATTCTTTACCCCAATGCTCCCAACTGAACTTTCTGCTCCAATTTCTGGATTTCAATACATGTGCTTACCTCCTGTGTATATAATACATGTGCTTACCTCCTGTTCTGACCTTTTGAATAAATCATCAATTTCATTTCATCAGGTTTTAATAATGTCTATTAAATCATATGAAGGCTTCCAACTCTTTCTGCCTGTTGATGTGTATTATTAGAGAGAGACACTGGAATTCTTGGATTGTGTGACTCGATTCCTTCCTTCCTACATTTACTTTGTTCATTGCTGTGATTTTATTTAAAGTATGTCATTCTTTTTCTTGGTATTTTCTGACATAATTTTTTTTTCTGGGCCTTCTGTTCCCTCCACCAGGATCAGGTCTGCAAAGTGCCTTCCAAAAACATTCCTCCCAGTTTTCATGATGTGAAACTTATCTTTTGCTAAGATGTAGTCACTTGTAAATGCATCTCATTATCAGAGTAGTCAAGCTACTCCTGATAGCACAATCTGAGTAGCTAGTTTTTCATTTCCAGTATTTTCCCCTGTCTTCTTAGATCATCTCCTTCACCAGGAAAGAGTGAAGAGTGTCTCCAGCTCATTCCTTCTCTCACCCATTGCTTCACCACCTCATGCAGTATCTTCAAGGCTATGTCTCCTTTGTCATTTGTTCTCACATGGGTCAGTAGGAAGAGATATTAGGCAGCAGGCTTAAAGAGACTTGAAGTTCTTCTGTCTCACCTCAAATAGATGCCCAAGCACCCAACAGACAATTACTGCTTTAGTCCTTCTAAAGAGTGAGAGTCCGATCATGACCATTCATTGTTTTCTCCTTTTCAGGACACCAGCAGGAATATTTATTATTATTATTATTAGTTGGAAGGGACCTTGGAGGTCATCTAGTCCAACCCCCTGCTCAGGCAGGAAACCCTATACCATTTCAGACAAATGGCTGTCCACTGTCTTCTTAAAAACTTCCAGTGTTGGAGCATTCACCGCTTCTGGAGGCACGTTGATCCACTAATTAATTGTTCTAACTGTCAGGAAATTTCTCCTTAGTTCTAGGTTGCTTCTCTCTTTGGTTTCCATCCTTAGTTCTAGGTTGCTTTTCTCTTTGGTTTCCACCCGTAGCTTCTTGTCCCGCTTTCAGGTGCTTTGGAGAATAGCTAGACTCCCTCTTCTTTGTGGCAGCCCCTGAGATATTGGAACAGTGCTATCATGTCCCCCCTCGTCACCTTTCCTTTTGTTGAGCTTATGGAGTTCTCTTCTTCAACTCTTAGGTTGATGGAAAACTGCTCTTCATCCAGAGATCCAGACACATGGGTGATGAAGCCCTGGAATCTCTTCTGAAGCTCCACAAATTACCGGTAGCTGATCTGCTTGACTACATTTCATCTTATCTTTCTACAAAAACTCAATGCATCTAATTCTTTCCCGATACATTTTGAGGTGAGGAATAAGTAAATTCCTCTTTATTTTCCCTGTTCTTTGGCTTAGTGAGCTCAGATATAAAATCTGTTTCCAGGTCCATTTAGGCCACTTTCCCTCTTAGATGACTATACTGAAGAATGCTCTACTGTGAGCATGACACCAAGGTATGGATAAACAGAGGAGATGTCAAATTGCTCAAAGGAGAATCTTTAAATTGCTACAGTTGCTCAGTATTTAAATATACATTTTAAAAGGTGAAGGAAATTATTTGATGTCAGCACTTGATGTACCATGCTGCATGCTGGCCAAATTAAAGACGTTTTTAGTTTCTGATTTATCACTAATCCATAGATAGTTCTGGGGAAAACAAGCCAAAGTAGACTTGCACACAAATGAGCCACTGAAGTAGCAACTCCATCCATACAGAGTGTGTCGTGAGCCATTTAGTTCATTAAGTGGATGGAGAGAAGCAACTATTCAATGAGAATGTAGCTACATAAACAATTGCACTTGGATGGAATCTTCATATCCTGGCCATAGTATTATCCAAATATTCTTTGTAGTTACATTAGAGCAGTGGTTCTCAGCCTGTGGTCTGTGGATTCCTGAGGGGCTCCACAATGTCATCACAGGGGATCCGCAAAGCTTGAAGAAATATTATGATTTAAATATTAAATTAAGTCTTGGGGCTCCATGGCCATGGGCTGTGGCCACAAAAGGTATTTAAAGGGGGTCTGTGGTGAAGAAAATGTTGAGAATCTCTGCATTAGAATATATAGCTTCTTATAGTGATCTGGCACCTACTCATTTCTCAGTCCCCAACTTACAACAGTTTATTTAGTAACTATTCAAAGTTACAAAGGCACCAAAAAAAGTGACTTATGACCAGTTTTCACACTGACCACAATAGCATCCCCATGGGCATGTGATCACAATTCAGATACATGGCAATTGACTCATATTTATGACGGTTGCAGTATCCCCGGGTCACGTGATCCCCTTTTGTGATTTTTCTGACAATCCACGTCAGTGGGGAAGCCAGACTGACTAATTTAACCACTACAGTGATTCACTTAGCAGCTTTGACAAGAAAGGTCATAAAATGGGGCAGACCCACTTAACAAATGTTTCACTTAGCAACATAAATGTTGGGCTCAGTTGGGGTTGTAAGTCAAGGACTACCTCTATTCTGATAAATAACAGTCTCACTCCATAACATAAGATGAAACTCATCTGCCATCCTATGTGTTTGACAAAAAGTCTATTCTAGGAACTGATCTCAAAATGTTGCTATCATGACCCAAATCTTGAAATTCTAATTAGATTAGTGTTGGTAAGTGACAGCAGATATGTCCAGATATGTGTTATCTAAATACATTTTGTCCTGTGAGATACAGAAATGCATATTTAAAACTGTCTATGTTAAGAATGTTTGAAATAGAACACATTACCATGAAAGATGCTTACAGTTTTATACTATAAATCCCTTCTACGCTTGACATAAACATACCTGTATTTTCCCCATTAGTTGCTGGAGGCTACAATAACATAGAATGTGAGAGCTTTTATCCAACTCCATTGAAGTCTGGAAAATATTAGCAGTCTTTTGTCCACAACCTGCATTTAATGGTGGAAGACATATTTGAAAAATAAGAGGGTGTGGATATAATTTTTCCTTGAAAAGTCTACATTATGGAATAATACTGAAGGGAGCACCAGTCTAGAAAGCCAGAGACCTTGAGTTAAGGCACCAGTCTAGAAAGCCAGAAACCTTGAGTTCTAGTTCTGCCTGGACCAGTCATTCTCTGTCAGTCCAAGCCTCCCCACAGGGTTGTTGTGGGGAAAAATAGGAGGATGATGTGTTGAATATGTTCACCACTTTTAGTTATTTGTAAAAATAATAAATATGGGATAACAATAAATAAATAATGCTCCTATAACAATGACATCTAAAGAAGCTTGGAGGTGAAGTAAGCATCACATAATTTTATTACAGTGGATGAAAGTTTTAAAAAAGTTATTTTTATCACTGTTGCTGAATTTAAAATTTTAATTCAATGTAATTCTTGGGGTTATTTTTTCAATTTTAACCATCAATTATTCAATTTACTTTGTATAGATGAAATTCCACAGCAGTCAGAGATTTTAGAGAAATAAACTGAACAAAGTTGAAATAAATTGGTAAAACTAATCTTAGTTATTTATGCAACACCTGGGATAATAAGGTTGAATGTCCTGTTCTAGCAAACCAATAGAGGATTATTTTGAACAATGTGATTTACTTTTCTATAAGGCAACAACAACAAAAACCATTTTGTGTACATGAGACAACTCTGAGAATGTTTAATGAATATTTATTATAGCAATCCTGCTTTTGGAGATGAAACTTGGGAACTGTAATATTAGCTTGTATGATTTAGTTTTGTCCTATATACTTAGATAAGAGCCTGGTGGCACAGTGGTTAGAATGCAGTATTGCAGACTAGTTCTGCCGACTGCCATCAGTTTGATTCTAACCGATTCAAGGTTGACTCCGTCTTCCATCCTTCCGAGGTAGTAAAATGAGGACCCAAATTGTCAGGGACAATAAGCTGATTCTGTAAACTGCTTAGAGCAGTTGTAAAACAATGTGAAGCAGTATATTAGTCTAAGTGCTACTGCTACTTCAGGCTGATAACAGAATTGCTGTCTCTGGATTAATTGCTGTTATTAAAAATGACTATAATATATGGAATCTGTCAAGAAATTTAGGAATTGTGGATTTCTCAGGCACCTAAGTTACTGCAGTGAATTTTGCCAATTTTTGAATTAGAGTTGTTTTCCCCCAAAGGTATAAGAAGACTCTCAAACAATATGGTCAAAGATTTTGCAGCTGTTCCTCTTTTAAAATAGTGTACTTGACACTTTTTACTTTTTTATTATTATTATTATTATTATTATCATGTTTACTAATTTGAAATATTATGGTTTTGTTATATCTGTTGTGTGCATTATACTTTTCTTCTGTTAATTAATGCAGTGCAATAATATCTTTAAAATTAAAGGAAAAAAAAACACAAAATAGCTAGATAGACACAAAATGCCAAGCAAAACTAAATAAACCTTAGCTTGTCTAAACAACCTTACTTTCTGGTGTTAATTAAAAAATGAGTTACTCAGAGGAAAGCAGTAGAACCTGAAATTAAACTCTTAATCATATTGATAATCCATTGATGACTTGATTCAAATATTTTCATGAGCCACTTAATTGCTCCAGTTGGCCTGATTCACACCTTGTGCCCTTCTGTGAATAATCTTTCCATGACTCTTTGTGCCACTCATAACTTTTGTATCAGTTGTGAAGTTAGTGTCCATGTTTCACTGACATATGTTAGAGAATTGAAATGTAAATGGCCCGGTCATATAGCAAGAAGAACTGGTGGCAGGTGGACCAAGGCAGCCAGAATAGATCCCTCTTGATAAAAAGCATCCACGAAAGAAAAGAAGGAGGAGGAGGAGGAGGAGGAAGAGGAGGAGGGGGAGAGGGAGAGGGAGAAGAAGAGGGAGGAGAAGGAGAAGGAGAAGGAGAAGGAGAAGGAGAAGGAGAAGGAGAAGGAGAAGGAGAAGGAGAAGGAGAAGGAGAAGGAGAAGGAGAAGAAGAGGGAGGAGGAGGAGGAGGAGGAGGAGAGGGAGAGGGAGAAGGAGAAGGAGAAGGAGAAGGAGAAGGAGAAGGAGAAGGAGAAGGAGAAGGAGAAGGAGAAGGAGAAGGAGAAGGAGAAGGAGAAGAAGAAGAAGAAGAAGAAGAAGAAGAAGAAGAAGAAGAAGAAGAAGAAGAAGAAGAAGAAGAAGAAGAAGAAGAAGAAGAAGAAGAAGAAGAAGAAGAAGAAGAAGAAGAAGAAGAAGAAGAGGGAGGAGAAGGAGAAGGAGAAGGAGAAGGAGAAGAAGAGGGAGAAGAAGAAGAAGAAGAAGAAGAAGAAGAAGAAGAAGAAGAAGAAGAAGAAGAAGAAGAAGAAGAAGAGGGAGGAGAAGGAGAAGGAGAAGGAGAAGGAGAAGGAGAAGGAGAAGAAGAAGAAGAAGAAGAAGAAGAAGAAGAAGAAGAAGAAGAAGAAGAAGAAGAAGAAGAAGAAGAAGAAGAAGAAGAAGAAGAAGAAGAAGAAGAAGAAGAAGAAGAAGAAGAAGAAGAAGAAGAAGACCACTTTGTTAGCAAAATGCAAGGATGGGCAATTTAGTAATTATTATATACTTTAGTGCCCATTTGCCTTGCCCTCAATCATTCCTCACAGTTTTTGATTTATAAAGATATTTGGCAAAAACTGCAGTATCATATTACCCCTTCATGGCATCTAATTCAAGGAATCTCTGATATACTATAATTCTAAGAATCTAGAAAGTAGTTCTAAGTTGTAAGAATTTGGGAAAGCTATGGATTAGATCTTACTAAGATTGAGTGGTTCTAATTACAGCTTAAAAATGGGGAATTAATTAATTAATTAATTAATTAATTAATTAAAATTAGTAACTAATGCAACAAGATTGAGTTTCCCAAAATCACCTCCATTGTTTTCAGTTAGAATTGCACTGATCAGGATAAGATAACATTCTGATCTGCTGTATGTATATTTGAATACATGTATGTATGTATGCATGTATGTATAAAGACACATAAAATATTCACTTCCTTTTTTGTCAGGCATAATGAAGATTTATTAAAATGAATTCCCTGAGAATTTTATTTTAAAGTATTAATTAGTCTAGGTTCTGTGTTGCATAATTTTTCTGATGCCAGACTTTGTTTTCCATAAATTTCTCCAGTGAGAGCTTTTTAAATTTGTAGCTGTCTGTTGAATGCATGTGTCAGAACTTTTTTTCCAGATGCAACTTTCACAAACATTTTTCAATTGGCAATTTTTTTTTAACTGCGGAAAGATAGACATTATTGGATCTGGTTTGGCTCTGCCAAACTCTCTACTACTGTAGAAACTGTATTGGCAGGTCTCACAAGTAGGATCCTTCTTAAGTCTGTGACAATTTTCTTTTATATCTATTTCCAATAACAAATTTTATTTTGTTGTCATAGCCAGGCTTCTCAAGCTTCTTCATCTTTTCCTATATAACTCTACGTACAGACACATCTTAAAATCAAGGAGCCCCACACGTACCAAAAAGACCAGTTTGAAACCTTGTGCTACCATGCAGATATGGAAAGCTGAAAGCTTTCTCCCAAAGTTGAAAAATAATACACTCTCTTCCTTCCTGCAGGTTAACTCTGAACAATTACAATATGTCCTGTGTCACAGTCAGCCAATTCATTGCCCGAGTGACTCAAAGAGCTGCACTAAACATTTCTAAGCTTTGCCACACAAGATTCATTGAGGCTGTTTGGTTCCAGTAGAGCAGAACAAACCAATAAATTTACTTTGGAATTGACCATATGAATGAAACACACACACACACATATATTTGTTTTCTGAGGTTTTCGCGGGTGTTTGTACCGTATGTAGGTCTTTGGTTCTTCGGTTTTTCTCCCACATAGAATTTGAAGTGTCTTGGCGACGTTTCGACGAAGTCTCATTCGTCATCTTCAGGCTTGTGCTTTTGGCTTCTGCTTCTAGGAGCAATGTGTGGTCGTAGCTGTTTCTTCCTTTTAACTGCCAGTGGGGGTTTGAACTGATTGGCTGGGAGCTTGGCTATGTTCCGATTGGGTGGAGGTGTGTTCTGATTGGTTAGGGGCTTGACTGTGCTCTGATTGGATGGGGGGTTGCCTGTGCTCTGATTGGCTGGGGAAGTGTTCTGTTTGGGTGGGGGCTTTGTTGTGCTGGAGAGGTTCAAAGTGGCCAATGATGCAGCTGTGGTCTGGCTCGTGGTCTGTGGTCGTGCCTCATCATCGGTGTGGGTTTGGGTTTGCTTTTTGTGTGAATGTGTGGTGGTGGCATCCTGTGTGGTTCTGGTGTCATTCTTTGTGTTAGGGATTCGCCTGTCAATAAGGGCGGGTTTCCAAATGGCTGGTAGGCGGGAGGTATCATCTCGTTTGTTCATGCTGTGAGGGTGTTTGTGTGTGTGTGTGTGTGTGTGTGTGTGTGTGTGTGTAATTAGCCTTGTTTTTTTTTTGTTTCCAGTTATCCACTGCTGTCATGAAAGGCTTGTGTTTGAGAAGCTATGGCATTAGAGCTATGTTGAAATATAGCAGATGACAGGTCCAAGTGTATTAGGTGAAACTCCACACAGAAATATCACCTCACTGCCCCTTCAGAACAAGTAAGGAAACGTCTCTTCCCATGTATATTTGATCACACACATAGAAATTTTCCACCCTATAAATTCGTTGTTGATACAAATGTTTGACTGGCTCAGAATGTGAAGGAGGTGAAAAGTTCCACCATTTTCTACAGAAAGTGAGGAAACTGCCCTGAGTTACTGTCTGTTTTGCCAAGCGTCAGGGCAGTGATCAAGTGCTCGGGCAATCATTGTTTTTTGATCCAGAGACAATGATCACACTGGAGAATAAAGAAATGAGGGGCCATTGGTGCTGTCTGTGCTTGGTTGTTTTATTGCAGATGTTTCATTACCCAAAATAAGTAACTCATCAGTGCTATCAATACTAATGATGTTACCTAGTTTGGGTAATGAAATATCTGCAAGAAAACAAACAAGCACAGACAGCACCAAGGACCCCTCATTTCAACCCTGAGCTATAAATATTCTCCTTTATTAACAAAGAATTTTTAAGCTTTATTATTAATTCAAACAAACAGAATTAAAAGCAAAACATAAAATGCATGCATACCAAACAAAATGATACCCAAATCTCTTACAGGCTCTCAGGACCTTTTTAATAATGACAGCAAGTCAGTGGTGGGATTCAAATAGGTGAACAACCGGTTCTCTGTGTGGAGGCTGCTTCCCGAAGTCCATTCTGGGCCTGGGCAATGAAAAATTAGCTACCAGTGGTGCGAACTGGCTGAATTCCACCACTGCCCCAAGTGCTGGGTTCTGTGAAGAGGTTCTCCACTTAAAGGCAAATATTAGGATTTGTATTAAAATATAATATCATAACTTCTGCTTCTGCATGGCCCTGCTTCTATGGTCAAGAGACTGCAAGACCTGACCTTGACTGAGTGGCACATGACTTTGGGGTGGGAATCAAAAGTCTGAGATTTTCACAGAAAATTAAAGCTTTGCAGCTATATTAACATTCCCTACCCATTTGTCCTTTATCCAATAAGCAAGAGATAAAAACATAGAGCATAAAATAATAGAGATAGAAGGGGCCTTGGAGGTATTCTAATCCAACCTCCTGCTCAAGCAGGAGACTCTATACCATTTCAGACAGATGGTTGTCCAGTCTCTTTTTGAAAACCTCCAGTGGTGGAGCACCCACAATTTTTGAAAGCAAGCTATTCCATTAGTTGATTACTCTCACCATTAGGAAATTTCTCTTCAAGGAGCTCTAAACCTTTAGACTTTTCTTAATCTGAAGGAGAAATCAAACTATGTCATTCATTTCTTTGAAAAACAATGGTCTTCCACATTGCCACCACACTGCCATGTCCTATCCCTGACTCCTCCTGAGTAAAATCTAAAGTCCCATAACATTAGAAGGTTTCTAATCATTTTGAGGAAATTATTTGAAACATGCTTAACTTGAAGGCAGAGCCATCTATCTAAAAGTGCAAGTTGAGATTTCATTTAGAAATATTGTACAAAGAAAAAGGGCAAAAAGCACTTGTTCATGTGGCAGTAAAAAATGGCTGCCTATCCCAAAGGTGCTTTTTTCAAAAGGCAACTGGACTGTTTTTCCTTGAAAATGTTTCTCTTCTCGTCCAAGAAGCTTCTTCGGTTCTGACTGAATGGTGGAGAATAGAAGGATTTATATTCCTGGCAATCATTTGGTCATTAGCATTTATATTAAGAGTTTTTGAGGCCACTTGGAGGTTTATCTGTGCCCTCAGAATCACCTGAGTAGTGCAAATGGGTGTGGAACCTTCTTGAAACTGCTGACATGATTGTGTTGTAAATGTCATTCCATACATTGCAGGAATATCTGAAAAGCTCAGGAGGATTTTCAACCAACACAATATACATACACACTTAAACTCCGCTGAAGATGTTACCTAGCCTGGTAATGAAACATTTGGAAACCAACCCACAAGCTCAGAGAACAAACCTTCACCCTCATCCTACAACTGAGCTACAGATATTCGCCACTATTGCAAACAAACACACATTAAAAATACATTAAGGCAGAAGCTTGTCCACCCCAAGGATAAAACACCCAGACACAAACTGAACAATGTGATATATGCAGTACAATATAATAAGACAGTTAGAACAATTAACCAGTGGAACAAGCTGCCTCCAGAAGCGGTGAATGCGCCAACACTGGAAGTTTTTAAGAAGAGACTGGACAGCCATTTGTCAGAAATGGTATAGGGTTTCCTGCCTGAGCAGGGGGTTGGACTCAATGACCTCCAAGGTCCCTTCCAACTTTATCATCATCATTATTATTACAGTGGTGGCGAACCTATGGAACGGGTGCCAGAGGCGGCACTCAGAGTCCTCTCTGTGGGCACGCGCGCCATTGGCTCAGTCCTTGGGCCTCCGCCACCATGTGCAAAAAAAAAAGGTTCAATCAATCAGTCAATTTCAACTTCTTGCAGGAAAAAAAAAGATATTGCGAAGTTGGAATTGATTGATTGAACTTTTTAGTCCCACCCAGTCTGCCATTACCATTGCAGTCACGCCCACCCAATGGGCCACACCCAGCCAATGGGCCACACCCACCCAGCACCCAACGATGAATAAATGGGTTTTGGTTGCAGTTTGGGCACTCGGTCTCTAAAAGGTTTGCCATCACTGTAATAAGACATGTACAGATCTGTACTTTGGAAAGCAAAGCAATCTCTTCACAAATGCATGGCATAACATAGGAGAACAAACCCATCAGGACAAGATTCAGCAATCCATCTGCATTTGAGAGACAAAGGTCACTCTTTTGAAGACAGCAAAGTCCACATTCTGGGCCGAGAGGACCTTTGATTGGAAAGAAGGATCAACGAGACCATCTACGTTAAGATTGAACCACCCTCTCTCAACAGAGGGGGAGGGATATGATACCACCTTTCAGCAGTTGCATTCTCCACCATTCAGTCAGAACTGAAGAAACGTTTTGGATGAGAAGCAAAGCATCTTAAAGGAAAAATAGAAAGTCCAGTTGCCTCTTAAAAAAAAGGTCCTTGGATGACTGAGAATCTCCATAGACAAATGCCTGCCTAAGAAGCAATATTTAGGAATGTCCCACTCATAAATAAGGTTCTCTCATAAAATAGTAACTGGGAATATGAAGAGATCATCTCATCTAGCTGGATAATTTTTAGTGCACTAAATTTGCTTTGGATATAATACTATCCAATTTGTCCCCAAGTTTTCAAGTGTCATTTCAAAAAGAGCAGGAAAAATTGAAATGGTTATGTTTTGGTTTTCATCAGAAGAATGTAAAATCTACAGGAAAGTTACAATGCTGAAGGGTTACAAATGTCATCAACTTTTGAATACAGATTTTTGAGCTCTTAAAAAATAATTCAGCTATGTTCCTATAATTTCTTTTGCTTTGAACAAAACCCCTTTTAGTACTGTGCAGTTGGTCATCAGGGGCAGACACTGAAGAAATGCACAAAAGATTGTGGATGTTTTTTCCCATTTAAAAAATTAGTGATTAAGCCAGTGTACTAGTGAAGATATAATTGGACCAAAAAAATACAGTCTCATCATTATTCCATATGATTATGCAGTAAAAGTAGACAATAGATTTAATGAATTAGGTTTGATAAACATAGTGCCGTGAAAAGTCTAGACTGAAATTTCTGGCCTCATTAAAGCAAGCAAAATTTTCCAAAATATAAAGAGCAGAAGAAAGCAAAACAGGTGCCTATGACATACTCAAAGAATGATAGCAAAAGATTGCACATTGAGTTCCAGAGCAGAGCAGGAAGAGACAAGGAGTTACATCTAGATAAATAGTCCAAGAACATTAAGGACCAGAATGAAATGGAAGAACAAGATATTCGTTCAAGAAAAATATAGGAATCAATGGAAGCCTTCATGCAAAGATGGTCACAGCAAAGGTCAAAGAAAAGATCTGCTGGAGGAAGATAATATGAAAAAGAGATGATGGAAATATATGGAAGAATAGTAAAAAAAGGAATCCCAAAATCAATGATATGTAATAATAATAATAACAACAACAATAACAACAATAATAATAAAGTTGGAAGGGACCTTTGAGGTCATCGAGTCCAACCCCCTGCTCAGGCAGGAAACCCTACACCATTTCGGTCAAATGGCTGTCCAGTCTCTTCTTAAAAACTTCCAGTGTTGGAGCTTTCTGGAGGCAGCTTGTTCCACTGGTTAATTGTTCTGTCAGAAAGTTTCTCCTTAGTTCTAGGTTGCTTCTCTCTTTGGTTAGCTTCCATCCATTGCTTCTTCTTCTTATTATTATTTATTTAATTTCTATGCCGCCCTATTCCGGAGAACTCAGGGCGGCTCACAACATGATAGAAATCACAATAAAATACATAAATATAAATATATAAATATAAAAACCCCGAAGTTAAAAAAAGAAAAACCAATCATTCCACAAACATACACACAAACATACACTGGCTAGGGGCAAAGTGTTAGCTGCCCCAGGCCTGCTGGCAAAGGTATGTTTTAAGCAATTTACGAAAGGTGGAGAGGGTGGGGGCGACACGGATGTCCGGGGGAAGTTGGTTCCAGACGGCCGGGGCTGCAACAGAGAAGGCTCTTCCCCTAGGCCCCGCCAGGCGACACTGTCTGGCTGACGGGACCTGGAGAAGGCCGACTCTGTGGGACCTAACCGGCCGCTGGGATTCATGAGGCAGCAGACGGTCCCGTAAATAACCTGGTCCGATGCCATATAGGGCTTTATAGGTCATAACCAACACTTTGAATTGGGTTCAGAGACCAATTGGCAGCCAATGCAGCTTGCGGAGTGATGCCAAAATGTGGGCATTTCTAGGCAAGCCCAACACTGCTCGCGCGGCTGCATTCTGCATTACCTGAAGTCTCCGAACATTTTTCAAAGGTAGCCCCATGTAGAGAGCATTGCAGTAGTCGAGCCTCTAGGTGATAAGGGCATGAGTTACTGTGAGAAGAGACTCCCGGTCCAAATAGGGTCGCAACTGGTGCACCAGGTGAACCTGGGCAAATGTCCTCCTCGCCACAGCCGAAAAATGATGTTCCAAATTTAGCTGTGGATCGAGGAGGACGCCCAAGTTGCGGACCTTCTCCGAGAGGGTCAAAAGCTCCCCCCCCAGGCTAATGGATGGATAGATTGAAATATCTTTGGGAGGCAGAACCCATAGCCACTCCATCTTGTCGGGGTTGAGTTTGAGCCTGTTGGCACCCATCCAAACCCTAACAGCCTCCAGACATCGGCACATCACTTCCGCTGCTTCACTGAAATGACACGGGGTGGAGATGTAAAGCTGGGTATCATCAGCATACTGATGATATCTCACCCCGTGTTGTCGGATGATCTCGCCCAGTGGTTTCATGTAGATATTAAACAGCAGAGGGGAGAGGACCAATCACTAAGGGACCCCACAAGGGAGGAACCTAGGGGTCGACCTCTGACCCCCTGCCAACACCGACTGCGAGTGACCAGTGAGGCAGGAGGTGAACCACTGCAAAACAGTGCCCCCAACCCCCCCAGTCGGTGCAGAAGGATACCATGGTCAATGGTATCAAAAGCCGCTGAGATGTCAAGTAGCACCAGGATAGTGGATAATCCCTTATCCCGGGCCCGCCAGAGATCATCCGTCAGCGCGACCAAAGCAGTTTCCGTGGAGTAGCCGAGCCTGAATCCTGACTGTTGAGGGCCCAGATAATCGGCCTCATCCAAGGACTGTTGGAGCTGGAGTGACACCACCTTCTCAACAACCTTCCCTATAAAGGGAAGATTGGAGACAGGACGGTAGTTGTTTAAGACAGCTGGGTCCAGAGAAGGCTTCTTGAGGAGAGGGCGCACAATTGCCTCCTTGCAGGGAGCCGGAAAGGACCCCTCCCTCAAAGAAGCATTGACAATCTCCTGAACCCAGCCCCACGTCACCTCCCTGCTGGCCGAAACCAGCCAGGAGGGGCACGGGTCCAATAAACAGGTGGCGGAGCTCACAGCTCCAATGGCCTTGTCGACTTCATCAGGTGCCACCGGGTCAAACTCCTCCCACACAACAGGATCAAGACGAGTCCCTGTCATCTTGACTGAATCATTATCAGCCGATACTGCATTCCAATTGGAGTCAAGGTCCATCCGAATCTGGGCGATTTTATCCGTGAAAAACTTATTAAAGTCCTCAGCACTACCCTGCAAGGGTGCATCAAACCCCCCCTGATTAAGGAGGGAGTGAGTTACCCTGAACAGGGCGGCTGGGCGGGATTCCACAGATGTAATCAAGGTGGAATGATACGGCCATCTTGCCGCCTTGAGCACCACCTGATAAGTCTTGATATAAGATCTTAAAAAAGTGTTCAGTCAGATACGGATTTACTTTTCCTCCATCGCTTCTCTAGGCGTCTCTTCTGGCGCTTCATCCCCCTGAGTTCCTCAGTAAACCAAGGAGATCTCCTGGGTCTGCTACCACAGAGAGGTCGCAGCGGTGCAATCCGGTCAAGAGCCCCCTTCACAGCCATATTCCAGGCCGTAACCAGGGACTCTGCCGAACTGTGAATGAGAGAATCCGGTATTTCCCCAAGCGTCCTCTGAAAACTCTCTGGATCCATCAGACGTCTGGGGTGGAACCACCTAATCGGTTCCGCCTCCCTGCAGGGGAGGATTGGAGCCTTAAAAACAAGCCGTAGCAGAAAATGATCTGATCATGACATAGGCAAAATATCTAAGCCCCTTAAATTCAGATCATTGCTCAACTGTTCTGAGAGGAATACCATGTCGGGAGTGTGTCCCCTCTCGTGAGTCGGACCCTGAACTACCTGAGTCAGGTTCATGGTTGCCATGGTGGCCATGAACTCCTGCACCAACCCAGAGGATTCGCCGAGCGACGGAAGATTTAAGTCCCCCAAGACAATAAGCCTGGGGAACTCAACCGCCAGCCCAGCAACCTCCTCAAGTAGCGCAGGCAGGACTGTTGACACACAGCTGGGAGGCAGGTACGTGAGCAACAAGCCCACCTGAACCCCTAGGTCCAACTTCACAAGGAGCAACTCACAACCCGCAATCTCAGAAACAGCAAGCCTACGTAGGCTAAAGGTCTTCTTGGCTATGAAGAAGCAGGATGAAGTTGAAGCAGGAAGTGACATTGTTTTTCCAGGCTCAAAATTCACAGGGATGTTGACAACAGCCATGAAATAAAGAGAAGTCTGCTGCTTGAGAAAAAGGCTATGGCACTTCTTCATAAAACATTTAAGGGCAGACATATCACATTGTCAACAAAGATGCATATTGTCAAGGCTATGGTTTCCCCAGTTGTAACATAAGGCTATGAAAGCTGAACAAGGAAATATGAATGCTTTTGAACTGTGGTGTTGAAGAAATACTTTGGACCACTAGAAAAATAAATAATTCAATATTAGATAAAGTTAAACCAGACTGCTCATTGGAAGCACTAATAGTGAGCTAAAGCTTAAATATTCTGGACAGATAATGTGAAGGCAGGAAACAATGGAGAAGGTCTGATGCTTAGAAAAATGTAAGGCAATTGAAACAGACAAGAGGTTGGCTAGACACAAGTAGTCCTTGACTTACAACAGTTTGTTTGGTGATCATTCGAAGTTACAACTGTGCTAAAAAAAGTGACTTATGACCATTTTCCCACACTTATTACCATTGCAGCATCCCCATGGTCACATGATTTGCATTTGTATGCTTGACAATTGGTTCATGTGATCTTCCTTTTGCAACCTTCTGACAAACAAAGTCAGTGGGGAAACCAGATTCACATAACAACCGTGTTACTAATTGAACAACTGCAGTGATTCACTTATCAAGTGTAGCAAGAGAAGTCATAAAATGGGGCAAAACTGACTTAACCAATTTCTCACTTAGCAACATAAATTCTGGGCTCCGTTGTGGTCATAAGTCAAGGTGTCGTGGTTCTGATAGATAGAACCAAATAAATCAGACCTCTGAGGCTTGAATCTTCCTCAAAGAACATGTTTATTGGATACAAAATATCAGCACGGTCAAAAGTGAAACCAAGTCTGAAATTCCCTCCAAAGAATTACACGGTTACAAAGTAAGATTTCCCACCCCAGTGCTATGCAATAAATTACACTATCCAATAGATCAGTTTGGCGGGCTTTCTCACAAAACACCCAATCCTCTTCTCCCAAGCAGGAGAATGACCTTGGTTCCCACAGAACACAATATTGTTTAGACCAGTGGTTCTCAACCTTTTTAATGCTGCGACCCCCAACTGGTCGTAAGTCGAGGACTACCCAACCGGTCGTAAGTTGAGGACTTCCCAACCGGTCATAAGTCGAGGACTTTCCCTGCTCGGGAACGCCACACATGCGTGGTGCGGTCCCCTGCACCGGCCGAGGCGTAGCTGGCAAGGGGCAGCAACAGCGCAGGGTGACCACCGGCTGGGCCACCAGCGGGCCCAGCCCAAGGGAGGTAAGGCACCTGCCAGGCCCCACGCGTGCCAGCAACCTTCCCTGTGCCCGCCAGCCTCCCATCTCCCACCCCTGGCCCTCTTTTACTTACATTTTTAGTAGTTGCTCAGCAGGGAGGGGTGGAAACTTCTACACAGCTTGCCTTTGCTGCAGACAACTTGCAGCACCGTTTGCAGACTGGGACTTTTGGCGGGCTCAGCAGGGCAGAGACAGCCTGGACAATTCCTATTGGCTTTTGAAAGCCAATAGAATTAGACTCTATTCAAGAGAGTCTATTCTATTGGCTTTCAAAAGCCAATAGAATAAGAGGGAGTAGCACAGCTAAGGAAAAGGGGGAAAAAATGGCGGACTGCGTTGTTTGGCGACCCCCATGAAATGGTCGTTCAACCCCAAATGGGTCGTGACCCACAGGTTGAGAACCGCTGGTTTAGACTAACAGAGATACCCCGTCCTCCCTCCCTTTTGTGTGGCAACCTAGAACGACAAGATGGCTGCAGCCAGGTTCATTGTAGAGTTGACACAAGGACTACCTGTATTTCTACTGATGTCACAAGCAGAAGCTTAGACAAATGAACAGCAGCTGATCGATAATCCTGGCAAATTAATGTTCATTGGCTTATGAAGAGTTGGTGTCAAGCTTCACAGTGGCAGGAATTAACCATAAAGGTAAACTCAGTGGAAAAATCCAGGAACTACAGATAGACGAGAAAAAATCCATCCATTGCTGTGATTTAGGACCAAACCATGTATATAAAGAAGAAATGTTCAAATCCACTTGCCTATCCATTGACTTCCTCCTTTGAGAGGACTGGCTTGTTTCTGTCTGCTTTTTGTTAAATGGTAAATAATTTGCTATCATACTGTTATTTTTCACTGACTTCTCTTCCTGCCAGAATAATTAAGTAATGGCAATAGCAGCAGCAATGTAATTAAGATAGCTTACAAAATATTATCTAACATGTTTTTCACTCTATACAGATTCCAGTGGTGGTCCAATTGCAAGGGTCACTGTGATGGGCAGCATACCTGTCTGTCATCGAATCTGATTTCTTCCCTTTACCAATATATTTACTAAGAGAATGAAAGGTGTTGCTGTTATTTTGTTTTTGTAAAACTACTGTGGCATCTTCATTTTGTAGTTTGTGGGACCTTTAGAACAAAAGTGAGGGTGTAGATTTATGGAAAGTTTTGCTCCAAAACTGGTAAATCCAAAATGTTGTTTTAAATTATTTCCCTTTCATGATGCTACTTACAGGCTCAATGTTTGTAAGTGTGTTCTCTAGTTGCTGGTTTTCTTTTAGACTTTTTATCCTAGACCCTTAGATTTTGTACTTTGTTTTTAAAAACGAAGACCCTATGGAACTTGGGGGCTAGATATATTATAATTTGGGGGGGTTATTTATTTATTTATTTATTTATTTATTATTAATCAAATTTCTATACCGCCCGTCTCCCGAAGGACTCGGGGCGGTGTACAGCCTAAAATTTAAAAAAACATATAAATATACAAAATTTAAAATAATTAAAAATAAATTAAATAATTTGGCCGAAATCCCCATTTAAAACCCAAAACATACAAAGCTAAAATCTTAAAAAATACTCAGTCCCCCTAAAACATTTTGACCCTATTGGAACCGAAGCTTCTATGCCAGGCCGGCCTGTCGAAAAAGGAATGTTTTTAGTTCCCGACGGAAGGTGTGTAAATCTGTTATTATACGGAGTTCGGGGGGGAGCTTGTTCCATAACGTGGGAGCTCCCACAGAGAAGGCTCTCCCCCTGGGGGTCGCCAGCCGGCACTGTCTGGCCGACGGCTCCCTGAAGAGGCCCTCTCTGTGGGAGCGTACCGGACGGCGGGAGGTATTTGCTGGCAGTAGACGGTCCTGTAAGTATCCGGGTCCGATGCCATGGAGCGCTTTAAAAGTGGTCACTAACACCTTGAACCGCACCCGAAAGACCACCGGCAACCAGTGCAACTCACGCAGGAGCGGTGTTACGTGGGAGCACCACGACGCTCCCATCACTACCCGCGCGGCCGCATTCTGGGCAAGTTGGAGCTTCCGGATGCACCTCAAGGGGAGCCCCATGTAGAGAGCATTACAGTAGTCCAGCCTGGAGGTCACGAGGGCATGAGTGACTGTGCGTAGCGAGTCCCGGTCTAGGAAGGGACGCAACTGGCGCACCAGGCGAACCTGGTAGAACATCCTCCCGGCCACGGCCGTCAGATGGTCCTCTAAGGACAGTCGTGAGTCCAGGAAGATTCCCAAATTGCGAACCCTTCCTGTGGGAGCCACTGTTTCGCCCCCAATACACAGCGATGGAATCAGCTGGCTGTACCGGGACGACGGTAACCACAGCCACTCGGTCTTGGAGGGGTTGAGCTTGAGTCCGTTTCTCCCCATCCATACCCGCACGGCCTCCAGGCACTGGGTCAGCACGGTAAGGGCATCGTTGGGGTGGTTTGGCGTGGAAATGTACAGCTGGGTATCATCAGCGTACTGGTGGTACTCCACGCCAAAACCACGGATGATCTCACCCAGCGGCTTTACATAAATATTGAACAGTAGAGGCGAGAGGACCGACCCCTGAGGTACCCCACATACGAGGGGTCTCGGGGTTGACCTCTGGCCCCCTGTCAACACAGACTGCATCCGGCCAGAGAGGAAGGAGGAGAACCACTGCAAGACAGTGCCTCCTATGCCCAGCCCCTCCAACCGTTGCAGCATGATACCATGATCGATGGTATCAAAAGCCGCCAAGAGGTCCAATAGCACCAGAACAGAGGAGCAACCCCTGTCTTGGGCCCGCCAGAGATCATCCACCAACGCGACCAATGCTGTTTCCGTGCTGTAGCCAGGCCTGAAGCCCGACTGGAACGGATCGAGATATGACGATTCCTCCAGGTGCTGCGGGAACTGTCGGGCAACCACACTCTCAACAACCTTCGCAAGAAAGCGAAGGTTGGAGACGAGACGGTAGTTTGATAAAACAGCTGGATCCAGGGCAGGCTTCTTGAGGAGGGGTCTCACCACTGCCTCTTTCAAGGCAGCGGGAAAGACACCCTCACTCAAGGAAGCGTTGATAATTGCTCGGAACCAGCCTCGTACCACCTCCCGGGAGGCCAGCGCCAACCAGGAGGGGCACGGGTCCAGTAAACATGTGGTCGCCCTAAGTCCCCCCAGCAACCTGTGCACGTCCTCGGGGGTCACGGGGTCAAACTCAACCCAGGTAACGGTCTCAAGACCAGCCTCCGCCTCTCCCATTGGACATACCCAGTTGAAGTCGAAGCCTTCCTGTATCTGAGCGATTTTATCATACAGATATTTTCCGAAATCCTCAGCTCTACCCTCTAAGGGGTCTCCCCTCACCTCCTGATGAAGGAGGGAGCGGGTCACCCTAAACAGGGAGGCTGGGCGGTTATCTGATGACGCAATAAGAGCAGTGAGGTAGGAACACTTCTCTGCTCTTATCGCCATTAGGTAGGACCTAATATGGTCTCTTACTAATGTTCGGTCAGATTCGGCACGGCTCGATCTCCAACTGCTCTCTAGGCGTCTTTTCCAGCGTTTCATCTCTCTCAACCCCTCGTTATACCACGGGGCCGGTCGAGATCCACGCCGAATCAGAGGCCGCAAAGGCACAACTCGATCCAGTTATTATTATATTGTTGTTTGTTATTGTTCTTTTATTAACTTTGTATTATCAGCAAACTCTCTAGAGTGCCTCCAGAATGAGTTGGAGGGGAAATTGTATAAATCAGTTAAAAAAAAATAAGCAAACAAATATATATTCCAACATAAGGGCAAGTTGTTTTCTCATTCCAGTTAAAGACCAGCACCTCAAAAAGCACTGGTTAAATAATGAATTCTATTTATGCTAATAGAATTATATAAGCTCCCTATCCGACCAGATGTTATAGGTAGTTTAAAGATTAAACATTATCTTTATCGTCTGTGGGTTTTTGAAAGCACAGTTGTTGCTGCTTTAAACTTAGAATGACAATAGATAAGGAGGGACATGCTAGAGAGTGTAATGAAAAATGTGAAGAGAAAAGTTTTTTTCTTTTTTTCTTAAAATGCTAGAACATAGAATCGTCTATTTCAGTTTAAATGTAGAAATATGCAGGGCTGATATCAGAAATACTCACAATGCTATTTAAACTATGAAATGTTGGGGCCGATGAATATACAGGAAGTCCTCTAGTTACAACCTCTTTTTAGCAAGCGTTCAGAGTTACAATAACAGTGAAAAAAGTGACTTATGATGGGTTCTCATAAACATTGCAGCATGATCACTTGATCAAAATTCAGGCGCTTAGCAACTGGTTTGTATTTATAATGTTGTAGCATCCTGGCATCGTGTGATTGCTACTCATTACTTTCTCAGCAGGCTTCTGACAAGCAAAGTCAATGGGGAAGCTGGATTCTCTTAACAACTGCATGATCCACTGCCTCGTTTAACAACTATGGCAAAAAAAAATCCTATAACAGTTGCTTTGCTTAGCAATGAAAATCCCAGTTGTGGCCATAAATTGAGGATAGCTGAAATAATAATAGTAATAGTAATAACAACAACAACAATAATAATAATAATAATAATAATAACAATAATAATAATATTAATAATAATAATAATAGTTGGAAGGGACCTTGGTCTAGTCCAACCCTCTGCTCAGGCAGGAAACCCTATACCAGCAGTTCTCAACCTTTTTCAGGCCGAGACCCCACCTGCGCCGCCCATGCGTGGTGTGACCCCAACCTGCATCGCGCATGCGCGGCGCGGCATGACAGGCCGAACCGCGCATGCACTGCATGCGCGCGATGACCTGAATCGCGCATGCGCAGTGTGACGAGCCTATTCGCGCATGCGCGGCGCGCGCGACTGCCGAGGGGAAATGGGGAAAAAGATTGGTGGACTGCGGTGGTTGGCGACCCCCGTGGCGACCCACAGGTTGAGAACCGCTGCCCTATACCATTTCAGACAAATGGCTGTCCAGTCTCTTCTTAAAGACTTCCAGTGTTGGAGCATTCACAGCTTCTGGAGGCAGGTTGTTCCACTGATTAATTGTTCTAACTGTCAGGAAATTGGAAGTCGCCAATGTGAAGAGCTGGAAGGTCCTTTCTTTTCCAGTCCTCTGATAGTTCCCCAGTGCTCCAGGATCTTTGAAAAATATATTTCAGTGGTTCCGAGATCACATCTGCCAGTTCCTTGAGAACCTTGGGGTGTAATCCATCTGGTCCTGGCGATTTGAACTCATCTAGGCTGGACAGGTGCTCACTTACCATTTTCTTGCCTATCTTAACTTGCGTTTTCTATTCTGTTTTTATGGCACTATTTTTGATAGGTTGGTCTGCTTTTTCCCTTTGTGTAAAGACAGATGTGAAAAACGAGTTAAATAGTTCTGCTTTCTCCCTGTTGCTTGTCACCTTCTTGCCACTTTCACCCACTAATGGACCAATCATTTCCTTCACTTTTTTCTTGTTTTTTACATGTTGAAAGAAGCTTTTTTTGTTATTTTTGACTTTGGTCGCAAGTCTTCATTCATTTTGAGCCTTGGCTTTCCTCACTTCATCTTTGGAGGCTTGGGCTATTTGCTGATATTCTGACTTAGTTATGTGTCCCTCTTTCCACTTATCATGATGATAGTTTTATCACAATGACCCAAAGTCACTTAGGTGAGATGGTTGTAGAAATTTAATTAATAAATAAAATTATGAGGATAGAATGAAATAAAGAAGCATTTACGAAGAAGGTAAGATAAAAATATTGCAAATAAAACCAGCAAATAAAATGCCTGTGATGATGTGATGATCATTGACAAAAACTACAGAGTTAGCTTCATAATGTAAAATGTCTTTTATTTCATTCTCCAAAGACTACCAATTAGTGATTCTAAGGGCAAGGGGGAGGAGAGGAGAATCATTTGCTAAATAATTAATAATTGAGTACAATACCTCAGTACCCACCAGCAACCAAATATTCCAAATGAATTTCAGATGAAGATGGTGGGCATTGAACTCTGCTTAGCCCTTTCACATATTTAGCTGCTTTGTTTGTAATTTTGCTAGCTGTGAGAGAACAAAGAAATAAATTATATGCAAAGAATGATGAATAAGTTTTTTATTTCATTATTCATTTTTTCTCGCAGTATACAACGCAATATCTGATCTTCCTATTATAAGTATAAAAGCATGCAGCACCCCCCTGCTCACCATGGCATTGCTTTAATTTCACAATTCAGTAGTCTAGGCAGCTCCTAAGCTCCTAAAAAGAATACAATAATTAATGGTTGTACTGTACTAGATAAGAACAGTAAGATGATACTAGTTAATACACCAGTAAAAACTATGGACAGCTTTCATGCTGCATACAATTAATTTTTATTAATTCTTCTCATATCAACACAGCCATATTCTGAAAGATATCTGCAAGGAAAAGAGCCAATATGATTTAAAATTAGGCAACGTTCTTCTTTGAATATGAGTAGCTATTCATTTGAGAAACAGATAATATTTAAAAAATGTTTAAATAAAGCATCTGGAGAAATGCTTTTCTTTGGATGAGCAAAACATGATTAAATAACTCAGATCAGGTTGTGTTACTTCAAGCTCAAGGAGATGGGAGCATTCAAAAATCCTTGGTCTACCACAGGGGTCTTCAAACTTGGCCCTTTTATGACTTGTGGGCTTCAACTCCCAGAATTCCTCAGCCAGTGTGTCTGGCTGAGGAATCCTGGGAGTTGAAGTCCACAAGTCATAAAAGGGCCAAGTTTGAAGACCCCTGGTCTACCACATGTGGGCTGCAAAAAAAGAATCACCACTTTTTTCTTCTGCTCGGTTGCATCTTATTCTTGGGCAAATCCCGGCAGCTTTCTTTGCAAAGTTTTCAGAAGTGGTTTGCTGTTACCTCCTTCCTAGGGCTGAGAGAAAGTGACTAGCCCAAGGTCACCCAGCTGGCTTTGTGTCTAAGGTAGGACTAGAACTTAATTGCCTGGTTTCTAGTCAGATGCTTTAATCACTATACAACTGGACATCAAATCACTAAATAAATAATAATAAAGGCTAAAACTCTGTATTGCTTGGTTGCCAATTAGTAGTTATCCTAATTTCTGACACCCTCAAGCCCTAAAAAGCTGTTTTGGTCGGAGAAATGATCCAAGCACAAGGGGCAAGAAAATAACCATGCTAGCATCCATAAGAGCATTAAATGTGTTTGTTATTTGCCTCTAGTCTAAAAACAAATGCATATTCCTACAAATTGCAGGGTAGAATTGAAGATTTTTGAGGCCTGAGCTCTTAAAGCCAGCCCAAAACTCAACTTACAAAGTACTTACTCCAAATGAGGACTTTACTCATGAGGAGGCATAGTTTTGCTTCCTCAGATGAGAATGTTTATATTTGGTAGCAAACTCAGCTTTCACTGTCTCCTTCAGCCATCTTTTTGAACCAAACAGAAATTCAGTTTCTTCTTGAGTCCAAGGGCAAGTTCTCCACAGCTAGGAGATAGATTCATACTTAACTTCTTCAAAGAATTTAGAACATAGAGTCATAGGGCTGAAAGGTATCTTGGAAGCCTTCTATTCCAACTCCCTGCTTAAGGCAGGAGAGTTTATACCATCTCGGTCAAATGGTTGTCTAGTTTATCTTTGAAAACCTCCAGTGATGGAGCACCTACAACTCCCAAGATTACTTGGTCACCACGATGTAAAAAAGATGTTGAGACTCTAGAAACAGTACAGAGAAGAGCAACAAAGATGATTAGGGGACTGGAGGCTAAAACATATAAGGAACGGTTGCTGGAATTGGGTATGTCTAGTTCAGGGGTAGGCAACCTAGGCTCTTTTATGAGTCGTGGACTTCAACTCCCAGAATTCCTGAGCCAGCCATGCTGGCTCAGGAATTCTGGGAGTTGAAGTCCACGACTCATAAAAGAGCCAAGGTTGCCTACCCCTGGTCTAGTTTAATGAAGAGAAGAACGAGGGGGGGACACGATAGCAGTGTTCCAATATCTCAAGGGCTGTCACAAAGAAGAGGGAGTCAAGCTATTCTCCAAAGCACCTGAAGGCAGGACAAGAAGCAATGGATGGAAACTAATCAAGGAGAGAAGCAACCAAGAACTACGGAGAAACCTCCTGACAGTTAGAACAATGGAACAATCTGCTTCCAGAAGCAGAGAATGCTCCAACACTGGAAGTTTTTAAGAAGAGACTGGACAGCCATTTGTCTGAAATGGTATAGGGCAGCGGTTCTCAACCTGTGGGTTGCGACCCCACTTGGGGTCAAACGACCATTTCACAGGGGTCGCCAAACAACGCAGTCCACCATTTTCCCCCCTTTTCCTTAGTTATGCTACTCCCGCTTATTCTATTGGCTTTTTTAAAAAAAAGAGGAAAGAGAAAAAAGATTGAGAAAAGAGAGGAAAGAGAAAGAGAGGAAAGAAAGAGAAAGTTAGAGGAAAGAGAGAAAGAAAGAGAAATAAGAGAAAGAGGAAAGAGAAAGGAAAGAGAAAGAGAGGAAAAAAGAGGAAAGAGAAAGAAGAGAGAGAGAGGAAAGAGAGAAAGTTAGAGGAAAGAGAAAGAGAAATAAGAGAAAGGAAACAGAAAGAGAGGAAAGAAAGAGGAAAGAGAGAAAGTTAGAGGAAAGAGAAAGAGGAAAGAGAAAGAGGGAAAAAGAAAGAGAAGAGAGAGGAAAGAGAGGGAAAGAGGAAAGAGGGAGAGAGAAAGAAGAAAGAGAAAGAGAAAGAAGGGGAGAGGAAAGAGAAAAAAGATTGAGAAAAGAGAGAAAGGAAAGAGAAAGAAGAGAAAGAGGAAAGAGGAAAGAAAGAAGAGAAAGAGAGGAAAGAGGATAAAAGAGACAGAAAGAGAAAGTTAGAGGAAAGAGGGAAAGAGGAAAGAGAAAGAGAGGAAAGAAAGAGAGAGAGAGAGAGAGAGAGAGGAAAGTGACAGAGAAAGACCCTTTTGACATCTAAAATGAAGATAACACTGCATATATCCTTTTTTTACCTTTATTTTATATATGCACACACAAAAACACACACACACACACATTAAAGGTAAAAAAGGATATCTGCAGTGTTATCTTCATTTTAGATATCAAAAGGGTTTTGTGGCGCCCAGTGTTTTGTTTTCGGTGGGAAACAGGTCCAAGTGGCTCTTTGAGTGTTTTGGGTTGCCCACCCCTGGGGTGGGTGGACTCCCACGTGCTATTAACTTTGTTAGCAAATGGGAGGGGGGTGAACAAAGTTGCTTCATTTATTCATTCATTTATTGCATAATAAAATTATTTGAAACCAACATTTTGTGCTATTCTAATGCACAACTGCACAAATATGCATGTAATCTCTGAGGAGGCTATCACATCTGGGCTACAAAAATTTTGTTAAAGCATTCTTGTTTGCTGATATTTATTTCCTTTTATAAACTGCTTTGATTCTTCCATTTATTGTTTAAAGTGGTTTAATACTTCCATTTATTTCCTTTTATTCCCTTAAAACTAGTTTGAATCTTCCATTTGTTGCCATTTATTCTCTTAAAACTGATTTAATTGTTTTGTTTATTTCTGATCCACGAAACCTATAACCTCCATGCCATTTCTCACTCTTTTTATTCCTTTCTGCTTTGCTTTTTATTCCCTCTCTTTCATATACTTTATTTTATCTTCACTGAAAGAAAATCCCTCCAGGTCCCCACTATAATTTATGGTTCAAATGAAAGCAGCCTGTTCTTATTTATTATTTACTAACTTTCTGTAAATTTTGGTCCCACATTTAAAGGCAGGGTAAACATACATTAAAATACATGCAGCAGCGGCACAGCATTAATGGTGGCCGGGGCTGTCTTTCTTGCCACGCCCACTTGGTGGTCACACCCACTTGGCCACACCCACTTGGTGGTCACATAAGAACCAGAAGGCTTACTCCAAATTCTCCAAACTTTTCAACTGATCTCCAGACCTCATCTGACTATGCTATAAATCAAAATATACCAGAAGAAGAACTAATTGAGATTAAAGAGGAATCTATTTTACCTTACAAGCATTCCATCTATATTCTCGAGGATCAGAAGAACCAAAGATTGAGACTGGAACTTTTGAAGCAACGAGGGTTTAATGACAAAAGAGCCACATGCCCATTACAGAGGATGGGGTGTTTTCTATTAATTCAAATGATATTACAAGCAACAAAGGGAGATCTACTTGCTGAGATAGAAGCTTTGTTATGAAAACTGGTCTGACACAAAAAGAAAGCCAGAATAAGACTGAAAAGAGAAATTTAAAACTATATGTAATGGATTAAAAGGCACTGTAGAAATATGGATTGATTTAAGGTTTAAGATTTAGAGTTAGAAGCGAGAGCAAAAATTCGTGATTACTAGAATATATATGTTGAATAGATTAAGAATGTAATTTTTGGAATAATAGGTTTATTTATATAAAAACTACTCTGTAATGGAATGAATGAAAATGGAAGAGGTTTTATAGCAATTTGGATTAATTTAATAATTAATTGAGTATGTTAAATTAGTAAGATGATGCTTTGTGTAATAATATGGGTGTTTCTAGACATGATAACTATTTGGACTGAAATGATTTAAGGTTTGGTATTATTTTGTTTTGTTATAGAGATAGACTGATTGATGGATTGTATATGTATAGGGTACAGTTATATTTTATTTTAATTAGGATAAATATTGAGTAGTGGAAGAAGAAATAAGAGAGATTCATGATAAAATTAAGGATTTAGAAGATTAAGAACTAGAATACATCTGGAAGGGATACCCGAAGTGATCATATGTTTATTTAAGGTTAAAGTGGATTATGGTAATTGTAAATTACTAAATTTAAAAACAGGATTAGGATTTATAGAAATTTAATGTAGAAATGGATTGTTCTAAATATATTATATTATTTGAGGGAAATAGAGAGGGAATATTTAATGTATTGTTGGATATTTCACTACCCCAGCACCACGGTGTGTCTCGAGCATTTTGTTGTAAGAGTCAAAAAACTAATAAAAATTCTTCTAAAGAAAAAGAACAGACTGGACAACCATTTGTCTGAAATGATATAGGGTTTCCTGCCTGAGCAGGAAGTTGGATTAGATGACCTCCAAGGTCCCTTCCAACTATTATTATTGTTATTATTATTATTATTATTATTATTATTATTATTATTATTATTATTATTATTATTATTATAGGGTACTTAGGATCAAGTTGCTTCTCAAAGAACTTCAAACTTGGACTTGAAATGGTTATGTTGTCCTGAAAGGTATGTCAGCTTTTACTGAAACAAATGGTTCAAAGAAGTAATAGGCTGGATTTAATTTTTGTTTTGTTTTGTTTTAAACTTCCAGTTAAATTTTTGTGAGATGTACTTTGTTGGTAGTGAGATGCTGTGTTGTTACAGAGAGAAAGACTGATCTATTTGGATGCCCACGCCAAACAGAGTGGAGAAGGAACCACTTCATTTTTCTTGAGTTTCTAATCAAATGTGGATGTTTTTATCTGTGACAGGCCTGCTATGTTGCAATTTTATTGTTCTTTCATCTTTGCTGGTTTTAGGATGTTGTTTTACTGCTTTATTCTTGGTTATCCTGTGATGTTTTATTCTTTTGAAGCCACCTGGTAAATTCTGTCTCAGAACAGAAGATCTGGAGGGTTATTTAATTATTTATTTAAATAAATAGGTGTCAAGAGGGAATGGGAAAACAAGAAGGGTTTTTTTGTTTTTGTTTTAAAAAAGGACATTCCAGCCTTGAAGAAATTACTGTTTTTCAGGATTGAGGACTCCGTTGTGGTGTAATACAAGCAACAGAATAGAGGAACCAGGCACAAATGAAATTGGATTTTTTTTTACTTATTAGATTTTATCTTGCCTTTATTATTTTATGGGATGTGAAACATACCTAATACTCTTTCCTTTTCTATCTTCTCCCACAAAAACAACCTTGTGAGGTGGGATGGTCTGAGAGAGAGTGACAGGCCCAAAGTCCCCCAGCTGACATTTATGCCCAATGAATTAATATTAATGAATGAATGGTTTTTATTTGCATTTAAAATTTAATTAAGACTAAACAATGTTAATATGCTTATTCTCCATTCGCATATATTAAAAGTTAGGCCTGTGCAAGGTGGCTTAGATTTGCCTGAGTGAATAGGTCAGTGTCACCGGGTGACAGGAATCTCTTTATGGAGGCAACCCAGTTTGTCAGTATAAAGCACTTTGCTTTGTCTTCTAGCCTGCTTATCGTCTTATACCTCTTCTGGACCTGCTATCTGGAGGAATAGAAGTAAGGTGACCAACTTTTTTACAATGAAAAGGAGAACACAAATAAATTGAAGAAACAAATATCGTAAATAAAAGAAACATTTTATTGGTTGCAACAATAATACAGAATACACTATAATATGATAAATGCATAATAAAAAACATTGTAACAATAACATTTTATATTGTAATTATGCTTACATGCCTATTATTCTTTAAATGAGTACTTTTCCATTGAATGAATATTTTTGTCAATGTATCATCTTCTAACAATATATTGGAAATATCTGAACAAAAATATCTTTCATATTGAATTTTATGGCAAGTGCTGCAGCTAGAGTATCAACATTCAATCTCAATTTCTCACTTTTCCAAAAATCATTAGCAATTGAAAAAACCCTTTCAACTGCTGCATTAGTTCCAGGGCAGCACAACGTAAATTGAACAAGAATAAATAAATTTTCACATGGAATATGTTCATTTTTGAAATGGCTGAATATTTCCACCCATCTTTTATTAATTTAAACGTGTTTATTTTCCCATTGTATTAATTTTTTAGAATTTAAAAATACATTCAGTTTTCTAATTTCTTCAAAGAGACAATTGTTGTCTATTTTAATGTCTGGCATTTCTTTAGCTAAAAACTAAATATCTGACAGATTCAATATCTGTCCAATATACTTGCGATGAAGTCAAAAAACACCATTGAAAACTGTTATTTCCTGTGATGTTTGTTTCAGACCATATATTGAAAACATGTTTGGTAAAAATTCTGTACTTCTTTGATAAACTTTTCTGTTATGCCTGGATTTGATTCCTCTAAGTCAATTTTCTTTTTATAATTAAAGGAAGAAATTTTTCTTCAAATTGAGTTTTATATTGAAGGATAAAGTCATTCAAAATAAGACTAACTTCTGTAGCTGAAATGTGTTCACCTTCAATCTTTTGAATCGTTTTGTGAAAAATAGATGCTTGATTATGTACAAAATACATTAATATCTCAGATATTTCATTATTGAAAAACGATTCCAGGATTTTAGGACATTTGTCTAAACTTAAAAAATATGAACGGAGAGGCTCAAATAATTGTAGAACACTCTCTATAGCAGGTGTTAGAGCAAGCCATCTAACTTGAATATCCTAAAAGTTTTTTGTATTGAACATTCACTTCTTCACAAAATTGTTTTAAAGTAGCCACATGAATGATAAAACGACTAAAATACAAATAAATGATAGTTATTATTTCTTCTACATCAATTGGCATGGCACATGACACCGTGTTGATTGCATTTGACAAAATATGTGCATTACAACCTATTCCTAGTATTTTCTTTTGGAGTAAATCTTGTAATTTTACATACACATTATTCACCCCTTTGCGTCTTCACCCACCAAAATTTGTGTTTGTATTATCAGCTGTTAGTGCAACAACTTTGGATTTCAAATTGTTTTCATTTATTACTCTGTATAGATCGTTTGACAAAATTTCAGCAGTTTCGCTCTAAATGGATTCTAAATTTAAAATTTTTACTTGAATGCCCTTGGTAACATTAAAATATCTTACTAGTATTGGATACAATTTAGTTTCATTATGATTGGATGCATCAGATAAAACTGTTACAAATGCTGCAGTTTCCAAGTCTTCTGTAAGTATTTTGTCACAGTAATTTTTAAATACTGATTTAATAATACCCTCACATTTTGTCCTGGCACATGAAAATTTAGCATCGTGAAACTTTTTCAATAATTTAGTTGTAAAATCCATACTACGAAAACTTGATTGTGAATGTATGGTATGGTATGGAATGCAAATGTTCCCTCCAATGCAGCTAACTGTTTTTCATCTTCAGAATACTTTGAAGTTTTAAAAAAACTTGTTAATTTACAACTGGAAGCAGATGTATCTGATGATTTCTTATGTTTCTTGGTGGTCAAGTGTTCTGTAATAGCTGCTATGCCCCCAACTGCAATACAAAATTCTCCGCTGCAAATATTGCAAAACACAATGTTATCCTTCTTTGATGTGATGAATAGAAATTCCTTATTCAATTTATCGTTGAAATGGCATTTCCTCTTTTTTTATTTTTCCATCCCTAAATGGAAGTTAGGCTCCTCCAGGTACCTTCGGGACTAATTAGGAGATGGTGTAGTTGGGTAGCAGGGAGGGGTGCAAAGTTCCTGCCAATTCACTTTTGCTGCAGACAACTTGCATGTGCAAAGTTTTCCGGCCGGGTGTTTTGGAGCACTCAGCAGCAATTCTTATTGGCTTTCAAAAGCCAATAGGGCAGTGTTTCTCAACCTTGACAATTTTAAGGCATGTGGACTTCAACTCCCAGAATTCCACAGCCAGCAATGCTGGCTGTGGAATTCTGGGAGTTGAAGTCCACATGCCTTAAAATTGTCAAGGTTGAGAAACACTGCAATAGGGGGAGTAGCACAGCTCATGAAAAAAAACCATCAAAAAAGAGTGCCGGAATGCCGTTCTGAGCTTTCTATGAGGAAAAAAAAAGCCCTGCAGATTAGTCTTCAAATATCAAAAAGGAGGACATGTAGGAGGGCACTTTTCAAGGGAGGACAGAACTCACAAAAGGAGGACTGTCCTCCCTGAAGGACAGTTGGTCACCTTAATAGAAGGCCTCATCTGATGCTTCTGGTAGCTGAATGGAAGGCAGAAGCCTCTTCTGGGGGGCTACAGATTCTGGACAAAGCTGTTTCATCAGTTCCATTAGTTCGAGCTATACAATATAACTATGAGGCAGCTTTACATTTGATATGTGTAGAAGATTGTGTGAATTAATTATTAGTTGTACTACTACCCCATTTGCCCTCCAGAAGCTCAGGGTAGATGCATAATGCCTCCCTTCCCCTTGCCAACATTAATTTTATTCTCAGTATAAACTGAAAACCTGGAAAGAGTGTGGCTGCTCCAAAATCACTAACTTAACTTTGCAGCTTGTCAGGAATTTAAACCATGATCTCCCCTGCCTTAATCTAACTCCTGAACAAATGCATCTCTTGATTTTCCTCATTCTCTTTTTGCCAATCTACCTGTGGAAATAAAGCAAAGGGGAGGGGAGGGACTGTTAAAGTCACGCAGGAGAAAAGCTAAGGTTTAATAAGTCCAGTATCCTGTTTTCCACAGCGGAGGCTCTGGGGAGTCCGCCAAACGAGCATAATGTTCTCCCATCATTTCCTCATCTTTTGTTTGTGGGCTTTTGGTATGAATGTATCTGCAGAGATTTCTAATATAAAGATTGAATATCCACAGGGTTTCCATGGTAATATTACTGTATATGCAGCATCATTCAGGCTGAAACCCATTGATTTCCATAGATTTTAAATGTCCTTTAGGCATTTCTCTTTTGTCCGTCCATTCCTTCTCCTATTCTCTCTTTTGCTGTTCTCATTCTAGATTTTCTTTCTGTATTTAATTGGTTTTAGAAAAGGCAAAGGATCTTGCCTCTAATGATCAGATGCCTCTTTCATGTCAAAGCTTTGATGCCATTGCCTGCCTCCAGTGAAAAGCAACAAAACCCTATCCTTTTGATTCATCTTTCAAACTGTTAACTATAATAAATGAAAAATATTTGGGTAAGGCTACTGCTCAGCACACAAAATATAATGCACTTATGTGAGGGGGGTGTTTCCCGCTCTCTCTCTCTCTTTCTGAACTTCCAAGACTATTCATTGTTGATTTCCTAGTGGACAGTGATCAGAGATTTTTATTCAAATTAGAGAACTCTGTTCTATACAATTGGAAAGATTTCTTATACAAAACTAAAGCTTGTATCTGTAATTGGGTTTGTCCACAAGCAATTATTTCCCCCTATCTTATACAGGTATGCAATCAGGTATGCAATTATTGCCAAATAAATGTATAAATAAAACCTTGCTTATTACTGTGGGAATTTCCAAGCACCTGTCAATTAATTGGGATGTTTTTGTGAGTAGAGAGCTTTTGGTGTTCTTGACAGCTAAGGACTGAGTTCTGACTTTCTTGGTGAAAATCTAGCACACTCCCAATCAATCCCTATATGGAGAACAGAGCAAGCACCTAGGCCACTTGAAAAAAATATCAAAAACAGTAAATTGACCTAATGAGATGCAATGTGAAGTAAAAGCATGGAAAGTGAAACATGAACAGGCAAGAATCCAAATAACTTAACCATTGTTATTATCCACCTGTATCAAACGGCCCAAAACTTTCTCACATCAATGGAAACAAGAGTGTAGGAAATTAGCATGGATAGTTCCAAAGGAAGTGACCTTTGATTATTCCAGCTTTAACTATGTTTATGTATAAAGTGAAAAAAGTACAAAGATGAAAGGGATCTCTATTTATTTATTTATTTTATTTGGGTTTGTATGCCGCTCCTCTCCGGGGACTCGGAGCGGCTAACAACATATACATAACAAAGAATTACAATATAAAAAACCCAAACAAGATATCTAAAAACCAATAAACACACATTCAATACAACAACAATACAACAATACAACAATCAACCACAATCATCCCCAGGCTTGCCGGCAAAGATGAGTCTTTAGGTTTTTCCGGAAGGCCGGGAGAGTTGGAGAAACGCAGACTTCAGGAGGCAGTTGGTTCCAGAGGGCGGGCGCCACAACAGAGAAAGCCCTCCCCCTAGGGCCCGCCAGACAACATTGTTTCGCTGACGGGACCTGGAGGAGGCCGACCCTGTGCGCTCTCACCGGTCGTAGAGAAGTATGTGGCAGAAGGCGGTCCCGTAAGTATAAGTATCCCGTAAGTATCTATGCTGTACCTGAAAGAAAAAATTGGGTGTTTTAGGGGACTGGAGACTAAAACATATGAAGAACAGTTGCAGGAATTGGGTGTGTCCAGTTTCATGAAAAGAAGGACTAGGGGGTGACATGATAGCAGTGTTCTAATACCTCAAGGGCTGCCACAAAGAAGAGTGGGTCAGCCTATTCTCCAAAGCACCTGAAGGCAGGACAAGAAGCAATGGATGGAAACTAATCAAAGAGAGAGTCCACCTTGAACTAAGGAGAAATTTTCTGGCAGTTAAACAGTCAATAAGTGGAATGGCTTACCTTCAGAAGTTATGGGTGCTCCAATACTGGAGGTTTCAGTACCCTTTCAAGAGACTGGACAACTATTTGTCTGAAATGCTATATGGTTCCCTGCTTGAGCAGGAGGTTGGACTAGAAGACCTTCAAGATCTCTTCCAACTCTGTTATTCTGATGGATGAAGATGATGTAGCCAACAATATTTGCACTTCCAAATTGGATGAAAGAGAAAGCCAATAAGCAAATACATTTCATAGCAGTAAGAGTCAACATTTTACTGTGTAATCTTCCAAAAGTCTGGAAGATAGAAAAACTAGAAAAATAAAGCCAACATCATCATGCAGCATTCAAGTAAAACCAGAACAATACTTCTTGCCAAGAGATGATGCTATCATGCATATCACAATATTTTTTTCTTCTATATAAGAGCTGGTGCTTTTTTTTTTTTTACTTAATTAGAAAGGCAAAAGGTGATGGACCATAGTTAAAGCCAGTAAAATAAGAAGCTGGGTGAAAACAAACTTGACAAACATTTGCATTCTTGTGGCATTCTCTTTTTAATAAGATCTAACAAAGTTGAATAAGAGACCTTGTACATGCAGAGCATGTGACAACCACAATCTATTCCAGATGGTTTTCTAAATTCATGGGCTATCTGAATACTGAGAGGTTCATGATACCAAGATGTAGTCATGGCAATCTGATCCTGACAATCTGCCCCAATTTCAAAAGGAAAAAGAAAAAATAGAAATGTTTTAAAGCACTCTTCTTTGCTTCTTCTAATCATTCCCAGCATAATATAGATTTACTTGGAAACAAAGCCCTACTGAACTCTGAAATAACTTTTCCATATGATCTCAAACCTACCTGCAGACATCCTGTAAGATCGGCGAAAAAAGTTTTTTAATTATTATATTGATTCATTTATTCATTTATATTGGTGAAATAGATTCTATCAGGCAAAGACTTCTTAAAATGACATTAAAGCAACTCATTGACATTGACATTAAAGCAACTCATTCTAGCTTAACATCTAAATGTCTGAATAAAACTGCCCTATATCTAGCATCAGAGAGACTCCATGGTTTTAATGAGGGGGAAAGAATGTAGCACAAATCACTGTTTCCTTTACCCCCTCCAAGACCAAGAACACCCAAAACTTGAGAATAAAGTTGTGAACCTTTTGCCAACTCAAGACCTCAATGAACTTTGTTCAACAAGTCAAGAACTATATTGAAAACTAATTGTGGCACAGTTTTTATTTATTTGGCATGTCATTATTTTTCTTTAATTTGATTATATTATTAGCAATATTGCAGAAAACGATGCAATGGCCGAACGAAAAAGATTGCAGCAAGGGAAGTATCAAAAAGAAAAACAATTGAAAAGACAGGTTGGGAAAGATAAGATGGGACAAGACATTGAGGAAAAAGCAGAGAGGAGAGAGAGACACAGAGGAGGAAAATTTCAATAAAGAAGGTGTAAAAATGCAAAGCAGTGGTGAATCTAGTGCATGGATGCAAAGGAGGGAGAGAAGGGTTGGAGATGAGGCAAGTACCCACATGTTTGTCAGAAGTGTCTATGTGGCCCAGAAACCATCCTTTTTACACTCATACTTAGAAGAAGCATGCCTGAAGTTAGTATCATTGCTTTAACAGTAGTCTAAGGAATTTCAATAGCTAAACCCCAGATTACCAACTTTGTGATAGTTTATTTATTTGCAAGATTTATATCTCACACCTGTTGGGTGTGATTGGTGGCTACACAGATTTGATTAATATAGAAGCTTAGGGGGATACATACAACAATCCCTCCTCCTAGTTTTTCTCCCACAATGACAATCATTAATGTTCTGAACCTACTTCAATCCTATGTAAAAGGTATTGCGGAAATCTAAATTGAGTATTGACAAATTATGCCCAAAGTATTCCACCCAGAGCCACACAGCCCACTATGGTAAAAATGTATCATGGAATATAAGAGACCTTTACCACCATGGAAAAATGGATCAAATACAGCACACTGCCAATGATCCAAGCCATCTACTTCAAGAAGATTCAGGGATTATATCAAAAGCTGATAGAGCAGGACTTCCGGTTCTGGGTTGTGGTGCTCCTAGTCATACAAAGAGACTTGTCTCCTCGTCGGCTAGCCTCCCTCTGCCGGTAGACCCTTATGCAGGTCTAAAGTCCCCCTGGAGGGTGCGACTTCTGTCGTATAGGCTTCGCTCAGCTGCAGATGAGCGGTGGCTCCTCCAGCTGTCCGGGCCGACTCTGAGGACCGACAGAGAAGAAGATCGGCCAGTAAAATGGCCGATCACTTAGCCGTTAGCAACCGCAAGTCAAAAAACAGCTAAGCTTGAAAATCCACCGTGGTGAATCCGGGTGAGATCTTTTTTTTTCCTCCTCTCTTTATGCCTTTTTGCTTCTTTTTGCCTGTAAGAGCCCTCTTGGAACTATTTCCCTGGCTTGGAAAGGCAGCCTCTATATTTGGGAAGAAAGGCGAACAAAAGAATAGAACAAAACTTCAAAGACTACATTTTTTCTTTATATAAATTTTGGGGTACTGGAAAAAAGTTTTTTCCTAAGAATTCTACTATCAATCTATGCTTTTCTGGGTTTTTTTTAGTATTTCTTCCTTCGCCTTTTCCTGAAAAAAAAGAAAACAGGGAAAAGAAAAAATGACTTTTGAAAAAGATTTCTTAGCTTATTGAGGACATCTACTGGTTAAAAGCTAATATTGTATTTGTTGTCTATCTGGAGAAGATATGATTTTGGCCTTTAAACTGTTCTTCAAGAGAAAGATAATTTGATGCAGCTGAACAATTTTTAAAATGGAGTTCCACTCACATTTAAATTGTAAACTTATTCTGGAAAAGATCTATGAGGCTAAAGAAGAAATATGTGCTACAATGAAAGAGTTTACTATAGAATTAAGAGTCAGAATCTCTCCTTCAAACTTCAAAATTAACTTTCAGACTACACCTGATTCCTCTATAAAACAGATTACACAAAAAGAGGACTTGACTGAGAATAAAGAGAAATTGATCTTGCCTTATAAGCAAGTCATTTATGGTGCTGAGGACCAGAAAAAGCAAAGACTGAGACTTGAAATGTTAAAGCAACGAGACTTTATGGTTAAGAGAGTCAGAGGACCAATGCAGAGGCCAAGATGGTTCTCACTGATCCAAATGACACTACAAGCAATAAAGAGAGATCAGCTGGAAGAGAAGCTCTGCTATGGAAACCTACTTGACATAAGAAGAAACCCAGAATAAGACTGAAAAAAGTGAAAGTTAAAGTTTTATGTAATGGACTAAAGGCAACCTAGAATTATGGACTGATTTAAGGACTAAGATTATGAGTTAGATGTAAGGGAAATGGGCGATTAATGGAAGATATACAAAGTTTATCTATATGAAAACTATTATCTCTAATAAGATGATTTGTTTGATGCTCAATTAATTGAAATAATTTAAGGTTTGATCTTATCTTGTCATCTTAAAGAGATTGATTGATGGATTAGATAGGTCTAGAATAGATCAATATTTTAGCAAAAAAAGGAGATATTTTCAGGAAATAGATTAAAGGTAATCTAGAATTATGGGTTGATTTTAGGATTAAGATTGTTAGTTAGAAGTAAGAGAAAAAGGGGTGATTAATGGAATATATATTAACTGGATTAAGAGTGTGTTCTCTTTTTAGGATGAAGCCTGGTTATCTCCTATAAAGCATTACTCTAGGAATATCCCCCCCCTTTAAGAGATGCAATATGGCAGATCTTTTGCAGCATCATATAATCACCATACAGACTAATTCTTTTCATGGGTGTTCCTGGAAATCACTAAAGGAAGCACCTTTGGTGTATTCTAATGATCAGTCTCCACTGAACTGTTGCACTTCTTTAATATGTTACCTAAGCATTTTTGCAGATTTCAGTTTCTTAAAATATCCCACCAGATTTTACTGATGTAGCATTTTCATGCCTCTTGAGCCTACCTTTTTCTCCTCCCCTTTCTTCCATCTGTTTTTAAGCACCTTGCTTCTGGACAATCCTTAAGGCAGCTGAGCTGGCAGTGGGACAACTGTTAACTTGTAAAATAATGAGCTGGGTTGTTTTTTTTTAGATCTCTCAATGAGAGACATCACAGCTGCTGGTAAGATCATAGGGTCACCATTCTTGTGTATTCATAAAAGTGCTCCTTCTGGGAACAGAGCCTAGTACACCTACCTTTTTGGCACAAATTAAATTAAGTTTCAGCTTAATGTGTTTCTCCTTGTAATTTATAATGTGATTCATTCTTTCAAAAATGTAGTGGGGAAATTTATTGAAATGCTTGGGTAATAATAACTTCAAATCATCACAAGAGCAGGCCAGTCACTGGTGCTAATTTGATATGGCATGTCATTTCAAGAACACTGGTTACAACTACAATGATTGGGTATCATAATGTGACTTCTGGTGTCTTGTCTTAGGCCAAATCTGCTCTTTCTGCTTGTCCATCTGACAGCACAGGTAACTTCTCATTTCTTGAGCACATCCTCCTCCATCTATTCCTAACTACTGCAAATCCACCCCAACCATATCTTGAAGCTTCACTTCTGAAATACTGTTTTTCATCTTGAGCCCTCTTAAGACCTTCTGAGTCATTGGCCTTTTTAAAAAAAATTGAGGTTACTTAATTCCCAGATACTCATGGCTATGAAGCCTACTGTGTCCCCTTCTCTCCAGTGGGTTGTCATTGAGCTATATGCCCATTTTACACAAGGCTACTATATTCTCAGTTGGTGAGCTGTCTCAGCATTTTTGGACCGTTACTCAAAGATTACTCAGACCACTAAAAATTCCTGACTACCATGTTTTTCTCATCATCTTTGCCTTGCACTTCCATGCCACGTTCCATCTTCCCAGTGGCACCCTTTCAGTTCTAGCCCAGCCTCTGTCCACTGTAGTGCACAAGTTCGCTTAAAGAATTAAATTACAGCATAGCCATGATAGAATGAAGCTACATGATGACTGCTTTTTTGCTTCTGTGGATTTGAATCACCAGATCTTCTTTGCTTTTAAGTTTCTATGAACCCATAATAGAATGAAGAAACAAGAAACAATATGTTTGTCTTAGTTTAATAACTGTGGTACCAAAGCAATAACGGTACAATCAGGATAAGAGAAAAAGTCTGCATGGTGTCAAAGGAGAGAATATGGGGAAGGAGAGGAGATGAAAATAATGAGGAAGAAACAAGTAAAAAAAAAAAAACAGAAGGCATTAGTAGAGCTGCTTATATAAGGATCAGCCAGTAAGGTTTGCCTTTCCTGAACAAATGGGAAGGACAAGAAATGGCCAGTCAGGGGCTGCAGGAATCTAGTCCAGATCAGCATCAATTCAGCCTTATTGACAAACTACTAACTATCGGACTGGGAGTCTTTATATTGGCTTTGAAAACAGTAAGGCACAGCATGGAAGACAAGCAACTTTGGCTGCTTTACAGAATTAAAGTGCAGCATGAAACTGTTTATTGTGGTTTGTATCTTGATAAACCAAGCCATTCAGACATTCAGTCAACCATGCTTAGGAAAGCAACATGTGAACCCATTCACAGAGTATAATACCATGCCATTTAGCAGTGCAAAATATGAAAAGGATGCTTTGCTTTGATGGAGATTTGAATCAGAGGTACACCTTCTAATTAGTGGAGTGAAAGCAGTGGAGTGAAAGCAGAACCAAGTAGCCACTGCTCACAGGGGAAATTGGCTCCATTTAAATGCTTTATTAAAGAAGAACCAGGTAAGGCAAAGTACTTCTTCAATATGGAACATCTATGATATTCACATTCTTGTAATGTTATATGTTAACAATATTTATGAAGAATTTGAATTGAGAGTTAGCCTCAAATCTACAGCACCCATTGGGTTCTTTGATAATGGATGCGTTTTTGAGATGAGGGATTCCCAACAAAATATGGGCTGTATCTCATAAGGACAAGAAAGAATGTATTTGAAAGACGGCTTGCAAAACTGAGTTCAAGGGATATGAAATAAATCTTGGAGCAGAGGGAGAAGAAAGACCAGAAAATAGTCTAAGGCCAAGTACTGGAACTGTCACTGGGAGACATGTGTAGAAAGGGAGGCAGCCAATAATTTATACAAAGTATAGGAAGGAATATCATGTGACTCAAGGATTCCAGCATCTCTATCTAAATGCACAGAGTGCAGGGAACCAACAGCAATACCACTTAGACTTATATACCAGTTCATAGTGCTTTACAGCCCTCTCTAAGCAGTTTACAGAGTCAGTATATTGCCCCCAAAAATCTGTGTCTTCATTTTGCCAACCTCAGAAACATGGAAGGCTGAGTCGACCTTGAGCTGGTCAGAATCAAACTGCAAGCAGTCAGCAGAATTAGTCTGCAATACTGCATTCTATCCACTGCACACCATGGCAAACAAAAAAAGCTAAAAGTCTTAAGGCAGGAAAGTAAATATGACTTAGTGGTCTTACCAAAAATAGAAAGTATCAATGCATGAATGGAATGCAAGTGTTGAAGAATGTAACTTAGTCAGAAGGAAAGGAGTGCCAACAGATGTAAAGGAAGGGCAAATGTGCACAGAGATCTGGGAATCTGACCACGAAGATCTAATCAGGAACATTTGGGTAAGAATACAAGAAAATATTGTAGGGGTGGATTTAGACTAAGATGCCATTCTGGGTTAAGTTTACTGAATATTCAGAAAGGAGACTCAAAGTAATAATTAAAGACTTTAGCTACCTAGACATCTGCTCAAAAACCAACTTGGCCAAAGCTGAAAGATTCTCCAAATTCTTGTTGGTCCTGTGCTTCATTTCCAGAAATGTGATAAGGGAATTGGCTTTTATAGATATGATTCTAATCTAATGCATGGATGCAAAAGAAAGAGAGAAAGGTTGGAGGTGAGGCAAGTATCCACATGTTTGTCACAAGTGTCTATGTGGCCCAGAGACCATCCTTTTTGCACTCATACTTACAAGAAGCATGCCTGAAATTAGCATCATTGCTTTAATAGTGGTCTAAGGAGTTCCAATAGCTAAATCCCAGATAATCAACTTTGTGATAGTTTATTTATTTGCAAGATCTATATCTCATCTTTCAAACCACCTGTTCAGTGCATTTGGCGGCTACACAGATTTGATAAATATAGAAACTCAGGGAGATACATACAATGATCCCTTCTCCTAGTTTTTCCCCCAATGACAATCATTAAGGTTCTGAGCTTACTTCAGTCCTATGTAAAACGCATCATGGGTACAAGCAAGATACATGAAGGATAAGCAAGAATGGGGTATTAACAGACAAGATACGGGGTTAGATAAAATACTGCTAGGCCTGGAGAAAAAAACAAATAAAGAATATTTATAAACACCTGTTGGAATATAAGCTATATGAGGAGCAGGTTAAAGAAACAATGGTGACGTGGGCAATAGATCTAGGATATAATATAAATATGGATCAATGGCAGCAAGTATGGGAGCGAAATAACAAAATCACATTGGCGACATCATATAAAGAAAACCTGTATAAGATGGTTTACAGATGGCATCTCCCTCCAGCCAGATTAGCCAAAATGTATAACACATATTTATCTATGTGTTGGAAATGTAAAAAAGAAAAAGGCACCTTTTTTCATATATGGTGGACATGTAGAGAAGCACAGGTGTATTGGCGTATGGTCTGGGAATGGGCAATAGAAATGACTAGGCAAAACATTCTATACAAACCTGAGGCATTACTATTAGGAATACTAGAGAAAAATGTAAATAAAGAAGATACATATTTAATTATTCACGTGGTTACGGCGGCAAGGATACTATTTGCTCAAAAGTGGAAAGCAATGGAAGTACCGAGTAAGGAAGTACTAATAAAGAAAATTATGTATTGCACAGAACTAGATAGGATAACTAAAACATTAAAAAATCAGGAAGAAACAGAATTTTATCAAATATGGAATAAATTTTATAGATGGAGGGGAAAAATGGTGGTCACAAATAAAGAGATAAGTTAAGATAGAGACCAGAAATGTATAGTTTGTTTATAGATATATGTAATTAATGTACAACATGGACTGAGATGTCAGTCAAAGACGATTTACCATGTTCAATGTTTTTAATCCTTTTTTTCTTTGTACTCAATAAAAACTTAAAAAATAATAATAATAAAATAAAACGTATCATGGGAATCTAAATAGCCTATTGACAAAATGTGTCCAAAATATTCCACCCAGAGCCACACAGCCTACTATGGTGAAAATGTATCATGCAACATAAGAGGCAGAGACCTTTACCACCATGGAAAAATGGGTCAGATGCAGCACAATGCCCATGATCCAAGCCATCTACTTCAAGAAGATTCTGTAAAGGGATTACAGCAAAAGCTGATAGAGCAGTAAGAAAATAAGAAGGGTAGCTTCCCTGTTGTCTTTCCTTCTATTTTGGATATTCATTAATGCAGGGAAGAAGAGCCTTTTATTCCCTTATCGAGAACTGAATTCCTTTAGGAATAAACTAAAGGAATCATATGTTGGGAAAGCCAGCAACAAAAGTGATTGGGTTAAATTCCTTGTTTATAAGATAGAACGAAAGCAGATATAAATGTGAATGTTACTATAAGGTTCATACTATAGGTTGCTTTTGTATACTACCCCCTATACTCCTATTACAAATATTCCTAGCTTATTTTAGATTAGTGTTTGTAACCAATCAAACCCTGAAAAAGAAGCATGTAGGATATAATCAGAATTGGCTTTTCTAGATATGATACTAATCAATATGAGAGAACTGGTTGAAACATTAAAAGCAAATGGAACTTTGGGAAGAAGTTATTGTATTATCTTGGGATGCAAGATGCCATGGAAGGAAAACTGGAACATAACTGTACACCGCACTTCAGAACAGCCAATTTCTCAAGCTTCAAGGAGTAATAGATTAGGTTGAAAAAAGCACAGGTGTGCTGGGAAATTCCCAAAAATAAGATATTGGAAATGCAATAATACACAGTTTTAGGGTGGGTGGAACTTTAGAAACAATCTAGATGCCTAGGGAGCTACTGACTGAGATAAAAGTTAAAAGAGACATAAATGGAAAATGTATGTAATCACCAAGGAGATTTACTAGCAAGTAGCTCATATTTGCAGGAAGAAAGAAATGACAAAGTGCAAAAAGAGCACAGGCTTCCAAAGCAAGCTAAAAAAAAAGAAAAGGAAGAGAGACTCAGTCAGAAGCAAAGAAACAAAGAAAAACCTCCTTCAAGAAGAAAGTTGTATACTCACAACTGACAGAATCAGGCAGAGCACTTCAGTGTTGCACTATACCAGGGGTAGGCAACCTTGGCTCTTTTATGACTCGTGGACTTCAACTCCCAGAATTCCTGAGGCAGCCATGCTGAGGGGAAAGGGAAGCTGAGCCATGCTGGCTCAGGAATTCTGGGAGTTGAAGTTCACGAGTCATAAAAGAGCCAAGGTTGCCTATCCCTGCACTATATAGTAGTATTTAATATGTGAACAACTTTAACTCTCCAGGACCAAACCAATAGCATCTGAGTGTTTTGAAGGAGATTACAGGTCTCATCCTGGAATGGATTTCTTTCTGTGATTTTTTTCAGAAATTATGGAAGAAAGGCACTGTGACAGAAGATTTGAAAAGGGAAATGATCTCTCTTCAAAAATGAGAAAAAAAGAAGACTGAAGTCACTACAGATGTTAGATAAAGAACTGTGCATCAACTTCAACTGGAAAGGTCAGTTAATTTAGAGATCTCTTCTTGGTGTCTATGGAGATTCTCAATCATCCAGGTCATGGTTGTCCCAAAGGTGCTTTCCAAAATGCAACTGGACTGTCTTGGGATTCTTTTCCTTGAAAATGTTTTCCTTCTGAACTGAAGAGGCTTCTTGGATGAGAAGCGAAATGTTTTCAAGGAAAAAAAACAACAAGAAAGTCCTGCTCCCTTTTGAAAAGCACCTTTAGGACACTCTGTTCTATGTATTATACTGTTCAACATATTTAAAAATCATTTGGGTGAAGCATTGGAAAATATGATTTATCACATGTGCAAAAGATAGGAAGATAGGAAGGATCTTAGAGGCAGTGTCAAGATTCAGAGAGAACTTGACAAGTGGCAAAAATGGGTAAAACCCAGTTAAAAGAATTTCAAGGAAAAATGTGAAATTGTACACAGCATATGAGCTGGAAAAACCAAAACAAAGGAATGAAGATACAATTAAGGGACCGTCCTGGATAGCAATACACACAAAAATATTGTGTGTATGATGGGAGTCAAGTAATATATTTAATCTCATACAGTGGAGTTTAATTTCCAGTTTTATGGCTGGGTTCTGGATGACTAAATGAAAAAAAAGCTTAAACATGCAGGTTTGAATTGATGGTGTCATGTAAGACTTCTGTGCAGAGCAGAGCTGTCAACTCACCAAAGCATTGATGTTACTATGTTATATTCTGTTTTCTTCCTCAAACAGATGGTGATTGCAATCCCCATAAAACACTGAAGGGAATCTGGAACATTTCCTAGAAAAATTATATTTTCATTATGTAAAATTCTTCCTCATTCTTCTTCAGATTCTATTTGAAGTGCATTTTAGTGCTCTCCTTTTAAATACCTAACCCACAAACAGTATATATTTTAGAAAGCTTGAAAAACCATGGTTTTATGAATTATGGCAGCTAGTTAATGGTTAAAACAATCCTCCCTGTTCATTTATATACCCGAGTACTCATGTGTCCTTTCTTTCTCCGGCAATTGGCTATGTTTACATTTGTGATATCATAAGAAATCTCCATCCTGTTGTCATTTTTCAGAGGAAGGACCTCAAGCAATTATTTTTGTTAGGAAATTTCTATAACAATGTATAATACAAGTGTTATTGAGTTATCCTCAATAGTAATCCTCCTTGTAAAAGCAAGCAACCAGATTTTTGTGACTGTCCTTTAAACAAAGCTTAGTAAATACTTTGAGCTAAGGGATGACCTAAGTATGATAATAGCTAGTTCCAGTGATGATTGTCTCCTCCACCCCATTATGAAGTTGCTATTTTCTCTATGGGGGACTTCCATTATGTTCTAGTCCCAGGCTACTTGCAGTTGTTAAGAGGGAGATTTTCATTGGGCTTACTCCTGCCAAGAAGAGAGGTGTAGAGAATTTTCTATTTGTGAACATCAGCAAATGATCTTGACACTTAAGATTAAACATTCATCTAGCAGTCAATCTAAATCTTATCCTTGTAAGAGAAAACTAACTGATTCCAGAATGAATGGAATTCACATCTCCCCGGCTATAAATTTACACACCGAAGACAGATAATCATGTCTTGTGGTGGTGATTGTAAATGAAACACAGTGTTGGAGCATGGAGCGGCTGTAAAATCTTAATAAAATATATGGCTTACTGAGACTTACCTATAATTTCCATGTTACTCCCTTGGAAAGTAACCAAGGTCTCCTATGCCAGATGGCAATATGCTTCTTTGATTTTAGTTAAATTTGTCTGTAGTTATGAAAGAGTGAATTGAGCAGGAATTCCTTTGTAGCACAATGCATTCTGAACTCTTTATCTCCTCTTTGTGACGCTCACAATGGACAATGAGAGAAAACTATTTTCAGGACATTCCATTCATTTAAAACAACTGCACTGAAAGTTTATGAAAGTTCATTTTATCATTTGCCTGAAATGGTACCGGGTTTCCTGCTTGATCAGGGGGTTGGACTAGAAGACCTCCAAGGTCCCTTCCAACTCTGCTATTCTGTTATTCATGTCTTGTGGACATGTAAAAAAGCTAGAACATTCTGGATTCAAATAATGCATTGTTTCAGAGGCTTTTAAAGATTAATATACAGTTGAGGCCACAGGTTTTTCCTTTGGGATTGGTGGACAAACAGTTGGGGAAAAAAGTTGTGGGATTTTGTTTTTGTACATGATAACTGCAGAGAGATTATTTTGTGTGCAAAGATGGGAAGTAACCACAATAGAGGGATAGTTGGTGAAGATGATGTAATTTGCTGAAATAACTAAATTGATTTCTTTGATCAGAGAAAATACACGACCTTTATTGCTGATTGGAAATCCCTTACACACTACAGTTTTAATGATTAGATAGGATAGATTGTAGAAAGAAGAGAATTATATTATAACCATAGAGCAGGGGTGTCAAACCCATGACATCATGTGATGTCACGCAACGTATCGGGCCAATTTTGCCATTGCCGGCAATGGGGTGGGCGCAGCTTTCGGATGATGCGTCCGGCCCATGGGCCGGCAGTTTGATACCCCTGCCATAGAGTAAGAGGTAAATTTATAGCTGTAGTTATAACTGCTGCAAGAAAACCAAAAGCTACGGTACTTCTTTGTAACTTTTTTCTTTCTATTTTACGTTTACTTTTTTCCCCTTCTTTCTTGCACTTTTAGTTTTCTCTTTGATTTCTTTCTTTTCATTGTTTTATATTAGTTTAAGACCATTGTATTATTTCAAGGATTTTCTTTACCTAAGTTAGGTTTTTGAACTTGGGCAGTTTAAGATGTATACAAGACCTTCTCTGCGGGAGCAGCCTGGGTGTCGATTAGGTACTCCAGGAAAGCTCATTCAACATCTTGTTTATGAATTCTCCTCATAAAGAAAGCTGCAGGCTGAGAGCTTCATCAGATGAAAATCTTTTTATTGAACCAAGCCACTAAAACAATCTGCATTTTAAGCGAACAAAATTTGCTTTCTTTCCAGATTAGCCATGTGACCAGTTAGTGTCATTTGCCAGAAAAGTTTTATGTTTAAAAAGATTGTGATGACTATTTTGTATATCAATACTGTATATTATTACATTTATTTTGAATAATGTACACAAAACTTGCACTTATGAGCAACTTTATTAAGTGAATAATTTCAGCCCTTCTACATATATTATGTTTCCAAGGAAACCTGGTTGTTAAACATAAAAATCACAATATATGTCATCACTAGGGTCACAAATAACTTGGTCTTAGATAAATGTAAAACAACAAGAACAGAAGATGGAAGGAACAATTCCCCAGTGTCATCCTGCTCCACTCTCATTTATCTCCTTTGGCCAAGTACAAATAAATGCGGCCCAAGTTTATGTCACTAATTTAGAGTAAATTGGTAGATATCTATATCCCCTAAGTAAGAAAGGAAATAATTAAAGAAACAAAAGTGGCATTACTGGCAATTAATTCAATGAATTCAATAACAATGTCATCATTTGTTGCACTATCATACTTGAGTTGAAATGTTTATTCTTTATAATGAAGAGGAACTAGGTTGCACTTAATAGAAGTAAACAAAAAGGTCTTTAAAATTTTAATATTGTAAGAAAAAATTAAAATTGTAAGAGGAATTAGCTGTAAGAGGAAGTAGCTACAAGAGGAAATAGTTAACTTAAAGGTAAAACAAAACAAACTGAAAAACAGGAAAACTAAAACTGGATTGAATAACAGGAAAGCTAACTGAATGGAAAAACAGGAAAGAACCAATTGTTCTAAGAATCCATAAAATACCTCAGAACTTGAAAACAAGCTAACAAAGCATGTTCAATAGACTATTGAATATTAGCTGACACACCTTGAATATATTATCTGCTAATTATAATTCACATGCTATGTATGAGTTAGTATATTCGGGGAGGGTAGCAGTAAATATATAGAAGGCGGTCAGAGATAATGTAACCTCATAGCACCTCAGCCAATGGGGAATGAGGAGGCATAGGAGTAGAGCCTGAATAAATGGCCTTTTTTTGCCTATTATGCTACTTATTCTCTACATTTGGAAAACTTTCTATATATTCTAGTATATATGTGATCTCTGTGTATAATATAGGTGTGGGTCTGGGGACTGTAGAGAACAATATTCAGGGGCAGTCAGATGATGCCTCAATGGTGTCAAGTTTCAAGCAATGGCCTGGTGTCAGACAGTTGGTTCTTTGAGGATCCAGAGATAATCAACATCTCAGTTTGTAAGGAGATTTTAAGTTTTAGCAGGCAGATTTTAACATAAAATACAAAAGGATAACATACCAAGCATGATGTTGTCACTTCAACTTTGAGAGACCCCTTGACAACAGTAGAGAAACTCAAATGACCCTGGTGTGCACCACTGAGCCTTCAGACCTGTGCAGAAGCTCAGAGCTAAAAGGGCATTTTTCAGGGTTTTTATGAAAATTCAGATTTCATGACCCTGCTTCCATGGTAACGGAACTGCAAGACCTGACCTTGACTGGATAACTCTGGGATGGGAGTCTGCTCAGCTGTGTGAATTCTCCCTTATTCAAGGCAGAGTGAAAAACAGGTTAACCATAGCTCAGAATGAAAGGTAGAATTTTCTTAATATGAAGGAAAAATCAAAATATGTCAACTCCTCAGACTGCAGAGGTCTTCAGCAGTGCCACTATAGATGGTAAAAAAGGAATCTTTCTATATCTTTTTGTTCTCATGTAGTGATGATCAATCACATTGCTGCATCCAAGACTCAGTCTACCTCTCAGAAATCCTGTAGGAAGGAAGGAAGACATATTCCTATATTGGATAGGTCTAATTTAATGAAAAGAAGGACTAGGAATGACAGCACAAGATAGCAGTATTCCAATATCTCAGGGGCTGCCACAAAGAAGAGGGAGTCAACCTATTATCCAAAGCACCTGAAGGCAGGACAAGAAGCAATGGCTAGAAACTAATCAAGGAGATAAGCAACATAGCACTAAGGAGAAATTTCCTGACTATTAGAACAAGTAATCAGTGGAATGATTTACCTCCAGAAGTTATGGGTGTTCTAACACTGGACATTTTTAAGAAGAAACTGGACAACCATTTGCCTGAAATGGTATAAGGTTTCCTGACTGAGCAAAGGGTTGGGCTAGAAGACCTCCGAGGTCCCTTCCAACTTTACTCTGCTATTCTGTTTTGTATTTCTGCTAATAGGCTGAGGTTCCTTGTGGCCTGCAAGATTACCATAGGTTTCATAAAATAGGGATCACAGCCTGGCCTGGAATAAAGTCCCTTCCATTGTTTATAAGGCAGTGATGGTGAATCTTTTAGAGACCGAGTGCCCAAACTGCAACCCAAAAACCACTTATGCATCGTCGGGTGCAGGGTGGGTGTGGCCCATTGGCTGGGTGTGGCTGCAGTGGTAAGGGCAGACTGATGGGACTAAAATGTTCAATCAATCAATTCCAACATTGCAAGACCTTTTTTTCCGCACAAGAAGTTGAAATTGACTGATTGATTGAATCTTTTTTTTTTTTGCACACTGTGGCAGAGGCCTAAAGCAAAAAGGTTTTATAAAACCCAGCTGAAGGCCTAGGACTGGGGCAACGGCACCCGTGCCCACAGAGAGGGCTCTGAGTGCTGCCTCTGGCACTCGTGCCATAGGTTCGCCACCACTGTTATAGGGTTTCATCGTCTGATTTACTAATACGATTCCATATTTCTCCTGGAGGCTACAAAGTCTGGCATGAACATATCCCTCAATATAGGTAAATTGAGAATCTCAGCATTCTGTTATGAGGAAGGCAATTGTGTAGTGAGAAAGCACAGTTGTTTCTTATGCAATCAATTATGTATTGATTCAGTCAGAATTCTGGCAAAGAATGCTCCAAGATGAAAAAGATGCTTTTATGAAAATGTGTGTCTGAAAAAGAAGGAACTTCTATTTGAGAAATTGTTCTGATAGTATTAAGGGGTTGCTCGGGTGGCCTCTGGGCACCACATCGGACGGAAAGAGGAAGGAGGAGTGAAGGTAGAGGTAAGTAGGAAGTTGGTAAGAGGGGGAAGAGTGGGGATAGAGGTGGGTGGAGTATAGAGAAAGGAGAGAGGAAAGTAGGTAGATAGATGGTAAGAGGAGGGGGGAAGGTTAGGTTTAGGGGGATGTGGTGATGGGGGTACCGAGCAGTTATATGGATTGTTTGGTAAATGTGCTATATTATTGTTTTCAGTTGAGTTATTACTTCTTTTTTCTTTGTAAAACTTTAAAAACCAATAAAATTTTATTCAAAAAAAAAAAGAGAAATTGCTCTGATGGAAATAAAATGGTTTTCCACAATGGGTAGACTCTTCTATATTGGCTTTAAAAAAAGGGTACAGGTCATTCTTGGCTTACGACCATTTTTTTTAGTGATTGTTCAAAGTTATAACAGCACCAAAAAAAAGTGACATGACCGTTTTCCATACTTATGATCGTTGTCGCATCCCCATGGTCACGAGATCAAAATTTGGACGCTTAGAAACTGACTCATAGTTATGACGGTTGCAGTGTCCTGGGGTCATGTGATCACCTTTTGTGACCTTCTGTCAAGCAGAGTCAATGGGAAAGCCAGCCTCACTGAACAACTGTGTTACTAACTTAACAACTTCAGTGATTCACTTAATAACTGGGACATGAAAGGTCATAAAATGGGGCAAAAGTCATTTAATAAATATCTCAACAGAATCTAACAACAGAAATTTTGGGCTCAGTTGTGGTCATTTAATCAAGGATTACTTATAGAGCAAAGTCCTTGATTTAGATTCTAAGGTGTTTTTTTTTTCCAGCTAAGTGACTTTTATCCACCAGTCTTTGAATTAGAAGTAAACTGCACTAGCATAAAATTTGAAAATTATCCTGTCATAGGTATTGCACATTCTACTTAACAGAGGCCAAGAAGTAGTCAAGCTTTAAAAGAGGACTAGGCTGCTGGATCAGGCTAGATGATTTTATGCAAATGATTTTTGTTTTGTGGTTGTTGTTGTTGGTGCCTTCGCATCAGCGTTGATTCCTGGCAACTACCTGGTCAAGTCCCTGCAGTTTTCTTGGCAAGATTTTTCAGAAATAGTTTGCCCTTGTCTCCTTCGTAGGATGGAGAGAGAGTGAATAGCCCAAGGTCATCTAGCTGGCTTGGTGCCTAGGGTGGAACTAGAACTCACAGTTTCCTAGTTCTACTCTGGTACCTTAATTATTACACAAAATTGCTAATTTTTTTTCATAGATGCATTTAAGGAAAGTCTAACAATCAGCTGACATTAGCCAATAGCTGTACTCCTTCTTTGGCAATAACAGCAACAATCCTAGATTCAAAAAGAACATTTTGCCCTGTGATATCTTAAAACAGTGGTTGTTCTTACCAAATAAAATATCCCCTAGTCCAAACATGTCAAACACAAGGCCCAGGGGCCGGATGTGGCCCGTGAAGCCATCCTGGAAACAGTGAGGGAACGGCCCTCGCTACCTTGGCCCTAACCCAGGCCAGCCGGGAGCCAATGAACAATTTTGTGGTGGCCATCTATGCTGAAACACATTCAGTCTTAGCTCCACAAGGCCATCTGGGAACAGCGAGGAACTAGCCCCTGCCGCGTCGACCCCACCCCCTGGGTGCATGCTGGGGGTGGTGTCACCCTTTGTGAGGAATGAAGAAATGCACCATTGCCTGGAAGTGGCCAGAAAATGGCCCTCGCCTACTTCATCTATCCAGCTTGATGGGCTCTGCCCTGGTCCCACCCCCTTCTGCCAGAGACCCTCAGATCTGTCCCACTCCTACCCAGGGCCCCACAGGCACCCTTGACACGAATGATGTAGAGCTAGCCATGCCCATCCAGTAGGGCACACCCACTCCATCCATACCCACTCAGTAGACCACATCCACCCTGGCCACACCCACCCGGCCCCCTGAGGGCAACCGCAATGCTGATACGGCCCTCAATGAAATTGAGTTTGACACCCCTGCCCTAGTCAGTACATGTAATCCTCAACTCGCAACCATTCATTTAGCAAATGTTCAAAGTTACAATGGCACTGAAAAAAAAGTGACTCACAACTGGTAATTGCACTTACAACTGTGGTACCATCCCATGCTCATGTGATCAAAATGTGGGCGCTTGGCTATTGGCATGTATTTATGACAATTGCAGTGTCCCCAGGGTCACAAGGTCGCTATTTGTGCCCTTCCCAGTTGTCTTTTAACAAACAAAGGGAATAGAGAATCCAGATTATTAACAACTGCAAGTGATTGGCTTAACAAGCATGGCAAAAAGGGTTATAAAATTGTGTGTGACTCACTTAATAACTGCCTTGGAAATTTAAGTCTTAATTGTGGTCCTAAGTTGAGGACTACCTACATTTTTATCTCTGCATGATATGAATCGGAAGTGAAGTTTTGTTTCCACTCATGTGATAGTCACCATTTCAACACTTTCTCTTCCCTGCCATTCCTGTCTTCCTTACCTTGGACGTGGATGAAAATAAAGGACAACCACAACTTCAGTTTCTAAACATTTATTTACAAATATCAATAGATAAATAGTTTAGAAAATTATGGAATTAATGTCTAGTAGAAAAATGTTTGACCCATTTCCTGCACCAGGTTGCCTTTATGAAAAAAACCAAATTTTGACAGTTGGGGAAAATAGTGATATGGATAAAGCAGGGATCTATTGACTGTGGACCAATTGAAAGATGAATTTTTAATATATTCTGTGTTAAAAGATAAATATCATCTATTAGATATAATTCAAGGGCAATATTTACAGTTATAATGTGTACTAACAACATTGTTCAGGCCAGAAGCATTTTTCACGTTCTGAGACAGTTGAGATACTAGAACAACTTGGTAAAGCCTTTAAAACTGAAAAACTTACAATAGGTTTTTATAGATATTTGCACTCAATAAATCAATTCAATATGCCTATGCTAAGAAATGTGTTGAACAAACAAAATTGAGGGTCCTATATTGTCTAGACAATGGAAGAGCATCTTAACTTCTACAAGCAAGAATCCCAGTGGACCAGATTATGACATACAGCAAAATATTTAGAATTTATTGGACTTTATTATAGTAAAGGATTGTCTGAAACAGCATTTTGTTAGAGCTATAAAAGGAATAATGCATTTTTAAACACATATTGTTACAATGTCCTATGCCTACCTTGTTTTAGGAGAAAGTAATGGATTATATAAATTTGACTGTGCAACAAAAGCTAAAATTCTCAGAGGTTAATATTATCTTAAACTAAATACTGTAGTTCGTGGAATTTGACATCTGAACATATAAGTGGATTCTTCATGCATTACTATGGCCCAAAAAAGACCATAGTATTGGTCTTGGAATTGGAAAGATAAATTGATGGCTCTGGTCACTCAATGGATTGAAACCTGATTGTACTTGCCACCTATGAGCAGATTCTCTATAAAGGTAGACTTTGCATGGACATGTAAAATGAAATATGGATCTCATTTATACAAAATACAGTAGGTTAAAAAATAGTTGTATAAATGTAACAGAAATATATATGTCTTAAATAATGTTTGCATTAGACAAGTATATACAGAATTGTAACTGTTTATTGCTATAAAAGACATATATTGCAATTTTCACTTTTTTCTTATCACACCTTTTATATGTTATTTTTCTCTTTGGCAATGTATGTACCACTATCACTTTTATTTTTGTGTATTATTCTTTTTGTCATTATTTTAAAAATAATTAGATGATAGATAGATAGATAGATAGATAGATAGATAGATAGATAGATAGATAGATAGATAGATCAGAATAGAGCCAGAAGGGACCTTGAAGGTCTTCTAGTCCAGCCCCCTGCTCAAACAGGAGACCCTATACCATTTCAGACAAGTGACTGTCCAGTCTCTTCTTAAAACCTCCAGTGATGAAGTACCTACAAGTTCTGAAGGCAAGCTGTTCCACTGATTAATTGTTCTCACTGTTAGGAAGTTTCTCCTTAATTCCAAGTTGCTTTTCTCCTTGATTAGTTTCCACCCGTTGTTTCTTGTCTTGTCTTCTCATGCTTTGGAAAATAAGTTGACCCCCTCCTCTTTGCAGCAGCCTCTGAAATACTGGAATACCGTGATCATGTAACCTCTAGTCCTTCTTTTCTCTACAATAGCCATACCCAATTCCTGCAACAGTTCTTCATGTCTTTTTGTCTCCAGGCCCTTAATCATCTTAGTTGCTCTTCTTTGCACTTTTTACAAAGTCTCAACATCTTTTTGCAATGTGGTGACCAAACCTGGATGCAGTATTCCAGGTATGGTCTTGCTAAGGCTTACCAAAGTCCTACTCATATTTCACGTGATTTTGATTCTATGCCTCTGTTTATACAGCCAAGGATTGTATTAGCTTTTTTGACTGCTGCCCCACACTGCTGAGCCAGGTTTCACCTAATCTGTACTTGTACCTTTGGTTTTTCCTGCTTAGGTGTAAAACTTTGCTTTTCTCCACATTAAATTTCATGTTGTTGGATAGGGCCCATTGTTCAAGTATGTCAAGATCTTTTTGGATCCTGAGCTTGTCTTCTGGGAGTGTTAGTTATTCCTGCCAGGTAGATGTCATCTGCAAATTTTATGAGTTCCCCTTTTATTCCCTCATCTAAGTCATTGATGAAGATATTGAAGAGTACTGGGCCTAGATAGATTGCACAATATACTGTAGACACTTAGCAACATAGTTCTCTTCTGAGTTCATGCCATATTTTAAAATCAATCTCCCACAAACTACTCATCAAAGCTTTCTATTTATGGTCCATTCTTTGTTTTAGCTTTTTCATTTGTTCTAACAATAATTTAATTGTTAAGTCATCTGCTCTATCTTCAGAACTTCAAACACTGTCAGAATGCAATGTATCTTTACTTCAGCAGTGCAATTGGTTTCTATCATATCTTGTCTTTCATGTCTAAAAAAATGAAACATTACCCATTCACTACTCTTCCTCTTTCTTGACTCCCCAGCAGTTTCATCAAGTTACCTTTTATAGCACATATTCCTACTCAATAACTCCAAGCAATGTAGGAGTGTTCCCATATATATCTAAGAAGCTTAACAGAATACAAGGTGAAGCTTGTTATAGTCAGAATGTAAAATCTGATGCTTGCACTATTAAAAAAAAATCTTTTAAGACCCATTCTAACTTTATTACTTAGTGTCATTGCAAAATGAATCTCTTCTAAAAGTCAAAAAGCTGATTTACTTCTGCCACATTGCTTTTTCCCAGAAGAGTCACTGTTTATAGGCCATGAACTAGAGTTCAGTTCCTATATAAGCAGTCAATGTTTTAATGTTCTTTTTTTTCTTAATAATAAATAAATAAATAAAATTACTGGACCAATTCATCTCTACAGTATCCTTCCCAGATCTGAGGGCACACCTGAAAATAACTCACTCTTATAATTGCATACATGCAATCAACTGCATATAGGCAGTCCTTCATGTAACTAGGATCCTAATAAATGTTGACTTTAAACTCTTGTGGCCAGTTAGATTGAAAATAGAAATTCTAGCTCATAGGATCTTTTTTTGGAGGGGGGGGTGTCACTATCTTCCTGTCTCACATCTGCAGACCTATATCAAATATCATCACAAGTATAAATATGGGATTTAGATGCAAAAAAGGGACAAATTCCTATATTTAATGTTAATAACATCTGTAAAAGAAAATTCAGCACAGCTTTCTCATTGGAATAAGACAGGACACAAACTCTTAACTGCCTGGTAAGGAATAAGGTGGGAACCTAGCCTTCTGTATACTTAATGTTCAAAACTGTCTTTCCACAACTCAGAAAGGAAAACATTGTTCAGAGCCTGGGGATGGAGTCAAGAGAGGAATCAGCCTGGAGTTGTTACATTCCCAAAAATGGAAATGTACATTTCCAAATTTCATTAACTCTTATCTAGTGCCAATTTAGTGCTGATAAGATAAAATAACCTTTATTTGTCATTTTTATACTGTGGGCACAATGGCACACATCAAAAATGAAATTTAGTTGCCCGCTCTCAAAATGAAACACATACATGACACACACCTAAACATACTATGAACAACATATGTATAGACCCAGATCCCTACATATATGTAGGAAATAAATATTAAATATTGTCCATCTTGAATATATAACGGAAGGAGGAAGCTTGAGAGTTCGCAAGGTTAATGCTGTATGGAATGAAACTCTGGCTGAATCTGGATGTTCTGCTTCAGATATCACGAAGCCCCCTCCTCCCAGAAGGTAACAAGGAAAACAGGTCGTGAAGAGGATGTGTAGTGTCCCAGATAATCTTACGGACTCTGCTCAAGCAGCACTTCTGTGCTATGTCCTGGATGGGAGGGAGGGAACTGCCAGTGATGTTTTCGGCCATTCTCACCACTCTATGCACCACCTTCCTGTCTGAAGCAGTGATGCCTCCAAACCAGACTGTGATGCTGTATGACAGGATGCTCTCGATTGTCCCCCTGTAAAAACTGATCAGGACAGGGGAAGGAAGATGTGCTTTTCTCATGTGGCGCAGAAAATGCAGGTGCTGCTGTGCTCACTTCACCAGTTTCTCACTGTTGAGCGACCAAGTCAGCCTACCCATTAGCTGCACACCCAGGAATTTGATGCTGGTAACCATCTCCACAGGTGAATCATTTATGCACAGAGAAGTGTGGCTGTGCCTGCCTTTTCTGAAATCAACAATGATCTCTTTGGTTTTTCCGGTATTTAAAACTAGGCTGTTTTCCTTACACCAGTTCACCAACCCTTCAACCCCCTTGCGGTAAGCTTCCACCTTGTCATCCTAAATAAGGCCAACTACTGTTGTATCATCTGCAAACTTCACAATATGGTTGGTGGCAAACCTAGCACAACAGACATGGGTCAACAGGGTGAACAGCAGCGGACTTAAGACACAGCCCTGAGGAGAACCTGTGCTCAAGAAAATGGTATTAGAGGTATTTGTTCCAACTCGCACAAATCAAGAATCCAGTTGCACAAAGGAGTGTTTAAGCCTAAAAGGCCCAGTTTGTCTACTAGATGCTGGGGAATGATTGTGTTAAACGCCGAACTGAAGTCGACAAACAGCAAAGGCACATGAGTATTTCTTTCCTCTAAGTGCTTCAGGCTCAGATGGAGAACAGAAGAAATAGGATCCTCCATAGAGCGATTTGGTCGGTAGGCAAACTGAAGTCAGTAGGCTAGATACAATAGTGTCCTTTATCAGCTTCTCAAAGCATTTCATGATAGTGGATGTCAGTGCAACTGGACGGTAATCATTGAGGACTGTAATTGTGGACTTTTTTTGGTACTGGCAAGATGATGGCCATCTTAAAACATGATGGGACCACTGCCTGCTGCAATGAGAGGTTGAAAATATCTGTGAGAACACATGCCAGCTCCCCTGCGCATTCCCTGAAGACATGTCCAGGGATGTTATCTGGGCCTGCTGCTTTCTGAATGTTAACTGTCTGCAGTGTTTTCCAGACAGAAGTGACATCAAAGCTTGGCACTTGCTCATCAGGATGGGGTACTGCTTTCCTAGCAGGAGTGCTATTTGATGCCTCAAATCTACCAAAAAATGCATTCAGTTTGTTTAGGAAGTCTGTGTCATCCTTGCATCTCGATGGAGCCATCTTGTAATCTGTAATGGCCTGGATCCCTTGCCACATTCACCTGGTGTTTGTTGGGTCCTGAAAAAAGTTCTGAATTTTCTGGCAATGGGCTTGCTTTGCACCTTTTATGGCACTTTTCAGATTTGCTCTGGCTGTTCTAAGTGCCATCATGTCACCAGATTTAAAAGCCACATTCCATGCTTTCAGCATCTTGCGGATCTCATAAGTCAGCCACGGTTTTTCATTCACCCTCACAACAATGCTTTTCAGGACACAGATATCTTCTATGCACTTTTGGATCATTAGTTGACTAGATTCTTGTGTATAGGCATGAACAATAAATTAGCTTAATGGAATTTAATGTGTAGTCCTGATTCTTTGCACCTGAGATCTTTGTACAAAAAGAGTTTTTTTTTTCTCCCTGTTCCCACCCCAGATAGCTCAGAGATACAGGCCTTCTGGTACAGCATGTGACTTCCTTAATAAACCTTGCTCATCCTTTCAGCCTGGAGCATCTGTCTCCAGATACTCTTAATAGGTTTAGGTTTCCTCAGATCTTTATGGTCTGCCAAAAATAAAAAGACCTCCAGTGACTGAAACACATTATTTCACAATTTTTCCCTGTAAGAACTATTGCTTACACCCACATGTGTATTCAGTTTAGACATAACTAGTCAGGGCTCTAGTTAATTTGCAATCAACCCATTCCTTTTCTCCTTGCTCAGATGACACATGTAATACTTTTAGTGCCAACACTGACAGTCTCCTTGCCTGTTCTTTTCAGCAGGGCTTTCCACTTCTGATGGGAGTCTAAACTCTTTACAATGCATTTATTGTAACTGCCAATATGGGAGGTGTTAACAAAGGCCTCTGGCAAATTTTGAATGCTTCAGACCCAGATAGTGAGCTACTCCATTCTGTGATTAATTGAAGAATAAGATACAGAGCACTGTGTGCAGAAGACTGGCCTGCTGCTTTTCAGTATTTTCTGGAAGCTTTTGATTCTGCTCAAATGACCATGCAAGGCTTTTGAAGTTGCAGACTGATTTTACCCCATCCCCTAGATTGGAATTTCTTTTTCCTTTCACAACAATTCTAATGTTACTTTGCCACAAATGATAAATAACTATGTTCCCATCATTGGGGTTTGCTTTCTTTGGGCAGTGCATAAGCCATGCAAAAGAACACAATGACGACAACCATTAGAAGAATTCACAGGCTCATAATCAACTGCAGAGTAGGAAAACCTTTCTCTAAGCGTTAGAGATCAAAGGTTTTTTTTGTAAGCGTTCCAGTCATCATCTTGCAAAGTCTCACATTTTGGATGAATGATTGATTGGAATGCTAACAAAACCTTGAGGATGCTTTCAAAATGCTTTCTGTTCTGGAAAATAAAAGGAAGAAATTGGAGAAACAAGGGAGAACGAGGATGTGAAATATCAACAGTGACCAGTATTACTCTCAGAAGCTTCAGTGAAAAAACTGATGGCTTTTGAGAATGCCCATCCATCCTATTTCATGGAAGTCAACTCTAGGGTTGAAGTTGTCCTCTAGCTCAAAGACTGTACATATCTGGCTTAAAGATAAAGGACTGTTAAAAACAAGTTGTGACAAACTATATGTAACAATAATATAGTGCAGGAAGAAGATTTGTTTAGTAAGGCCAGTTGTCTCCCAAAGGCAGCATTGAATGAGCAGCCCTGGTGATTACTTCTACAAAGAAAGCTTACTGTAGGTATTTCTGTTTAAGTGGAGTCATTATTTCTCAATTTGCATCTCAACACATGACTCATTTACATACAAATTATAGATAAATTACACATCTACATTCTTTGCCAACCTCTCTTCTCCCTCCTCTTGTTTTAGTGAGACAAAACTGGCTCTAATGCATCATTTCCATGGATAGAATAGGACTCTGGGAGGGACTCTTGTGCTTGATAAGAAGTCACTTGCCATGGGAACACCACACCAGGCACCCTGGTTTCTTCTGTTCTGCCCCAAGAAAGTTTCAGGAAATCTGAGAAGAAGCTTGAACTAAGGCAAAGCTACACTTTGAGACTGTTCCCCAATAGGTGGGCAAGGATAGAGATCATGGTTGCACATCACTAGAAATAGCAAGCCTATTCAGGCTTAGATTTGGTGAACTGTTCTGACATGGAGATACACCATGCCTAGCTGTAGAGCAATTTTGGGATAGTGGATGCCTTTGAATCAGTATTGACTCCTGGTGATTGCCTGGACTAATCGTCACAGTTTTCCTGCAAGATTTCAGAAGTGGCTTGCCGTGGCCCTCTTCTTCTAGGGCTGAGAGAGAGTGACTGACTCAAGGTCACCCAACTATCTTTGTGGCTAAGATGGGACTAGAAGTCACCATCTCCCAATTTCTAGCTTGATGCTTTAATCACTGAATCAGACTAGCTCTTGGTAAGCCAAACAGCTCCAATCTGAAAGCTAATTCAGATTCTTGAAATGAGGAAGGACGAGTAGCAGACAAGTGAATTCTGTAAGTCCCAGAATTCTGTTAAGTCCCTTTTCTCAGAAAGTGATTATCATAGAAAGAGAATCTCTTTACTGACTCCTGCCACACTGCCTTAGGAGACACAGGCTGAAGTGCATACCGTCCTCTCCTATTTCTCTTTGTACTAGATCCTGAAGCTCCAGAGGAAAGATACCTTCTTAGCACATGTCTTCCAGGCCTCAAGCAATAGTCCTGTTGGACTTTGATCAGCAAAATAACTTTCGTAAACATGGTAATTTTTATCTTGAATAAGCATGGGAGGGAAATTTGTTTAGTTTGCTCTTTTAAGATTTCCTGAAAATGCAGATGTTCTGAGAAGCAATTTGAGTGTGCATTTGCATTTTCCCCATGCTGTTTTGAGGGGGAAAAATGGTATATTTGGATAAAGGGAAGTACAAAAATACATATCATGCTGAAAAGAATGTATTGAAAATGCTTTCCAATAAGAGCTTCCAACAATTGCTTACATTTCCAATAATGTATATACATGTGTGGTATGTCACAAGTATGAATATGGGGAATTGTTTCCATGTGGGAGGATTATATGTCTGTATACACACTTCAAAATATTTTTAAGTAGATACATTTCTTGATAGGGCTCACTGCTCTGGGTAATTTCATTCTGGAAAATCAAATTCAATGGAGGATTTATTCTTTCTTTCCTTTTCATTAGTAAGACTTCAATGTATAGCAAATATTATGCTGACATCGTGCAAATCAGTTTGGTTGCTTAACAAAACTAAAGGCTAAGTTCTTAGAATTGCAATTAGCATCTTAAAATCAATCTGACTGAAGTTACATTTTGATTTTAGGTAAACACCTTAAATAAATTGTGCCCAGAATTAGTGTATTTTTTTCATTGTTGATTTGTACTGCTGCATTTTTATCCAGGGACCAGCTGGAGCTTGGTGCTGATCCTGGTGCTTCTGCTGAGCCCTGAAGAAGCACCAATCAGCTGGAAAGTGGCACTGATCCTGGCGCTTCTGCTGAACCCAGAAGAAGCGCCGATCAGCTGGAATGTTGCAGCATCTCCAGGGTCTTGTGATTTACATTCAGATGCTTGGCAACTGATTCATACTTACGATGGTCACAGTGTCCCAGGGTCATGTGAAGTGACCTGCTGCAACCACCCAGCAGATGGGGGGGAATAAAAACCAAACACCCCCCACCCCACCCTTGCTGCAGAAATGCTCACAACAATGAAAACCTCGGACAGGAGGAAGAGCGCAGCCGGGTGGGCAGGCAGGTGTCTTGCTCGGCTGTGGCTTGGGGGGGCACTTTTTTCAGTGCCATTGTAACTTCGAACAGTCACTAAGCGAATTGTTGTAAGTCGAGGACTACCTGTACTTTATCACTTTTTTCCTTTGGGGGGGGTCATCAAGTTTTTTTTTTAATATTTTTTATTAATTTTTGACAAAAAAAAGATACTCAAATCAATCATAATATTAAAATAAACAATCATCCATAAACACAACACAACATAGGTTTTTGACACCTTGCTAGGTGACTGGTGGTATTCGGATGTTGCCATATCCTAAAAGTGGTACAATGGGTGAAAAGGTTGAAAAGCCCTGCTCTATTTTATTCTGGGTTACCAGACTGAACAATATACCTGTGTATAGCAATAGCAATAGCTCCATAGTGCTTTATAGCACTCTCTGAGCGATTTACAAAGTCACAATGTTGTCCCTAACAATCGTCTTACTGATCTTGGAAGATGGAAGGCTGAGTCAATTTTGTCAGGATCGAACTCCAGACTTGGCCTGTAATACTGCATTCTAGCCACTGCTCTCATCATGTGTATTTTAATAAGAAGAACATTAATATTTTAAAGAGGCCTTTCTTTTTGCCTAAAAATTCAAAAGCCTGCTCGAAAGGGGCCACTTTTCTGGTAGCCAAGTGGTATGTCAAGTCTCAATCAAACGGAAAAGAGATGAATTTTCAGAAGGAACACATAGGCTCTGCAAATCCTTTTGAAGTTCAATGATGAGACCTCATTCTCTAAGCCAGGAATGTCAAACTGCCGGCCTGCAGGCTGGTTGCATCACGCAGAGGCTGCGCCCACCCTAGCTCCGGCAATGCAAAAAAAGTTGCGGTACATCATAACATGTCACGTGACGTGGCGAGTTTGACACCTGTGCTCTAAGCTGTCTGGCCAAGCTATAATTTGCTCCTAAAGAGAAGACCATCTTCCCCTTGAAGAGTCTGCTAATAAGACTTCTCAGAATTTCCATGAATCAGTAAAATATTTGTAGTGAAGCTGAATTTCCAGATAACACACCACACAAAAAGGGCAGCCCTCTCTGCTTCCAAAATATATGCTGAAGGAGTTACCATCTGTGACAAAGTCCTTCAGTTGTATTAGTCTATTACATTCCATTATCTCTTTTTTTTTTAAAAAAAATGCATTTTTTTTAACCGTGCTGGAAAGCTTTATGCAAAAACAACCCAAAATGATCATAAGAGATTTATAACAAGAAAAGGAAAATTAGGTTTGTTTGTTTCCCTAAGTAAATGATGGATGGAGTAGGAAAGAACTGAATATGATGAATGTGCTTGGCTGATTATTTGCTTTTAAGAGAATTCCTGTGATGCAGTGAGACCATCCTAAGCCTATATTTGGCATGCAAATTCACAATAGTTACAGTGGATAAAAAAAAATGTTAGTCCTGAATGACTTGTCAATCAAAAGTACTGGCTAAATATTCCTTCTTCCAGTGGTGGAAAGGGCTTATGTGTGTATATATCCCACTCTTTGGAAGATCTCCTTTGAGAAGAAAGAAGCAATATTTATTATCAAGACTTTATGGTCTATGAGTTTTGGAACGTTAATAGGATCACATAGTAAATGTTCCTTAAAATAACTTAAACGTGTTACTTTCTAAAAGATTTAAAAGTTATCTCCAACTTTAGATGAATTAATTTATTTTCAGAACCTTGCATTTTTGCATTTTTAGACATTTTTGCATTTCTACAATACATTTGTTTACATAAGAACATAAGAAGAGCCATGCTGAATCAGGCCAAAGCCCATCGAGTCCAGCATTCTGTGTCACACAGTGGCCCACCAATTGTACATGGGGATCTTGAGCAGAAAGAGAAGGCAAAACCCTCCCTTTCCCTTGACCCTCAACAAATGGTACTCAAGGGAATCCTGCCTGCCTCAACCAACATAGAGGCGGCACATGGACATCCGTTTTAATAACCACCGATACACTTGGCATCCATGAATCTATCTAGCCCTGCCTTGAAGCTGTCAAGGCTGACAGCTGTCACGACCCCTTCTGGAAGTGAATTCCATAAACCAACGACCCTCTGGGTGAAGAAATATTTCCCTTTATTTGTCCTCACTTTCTTAGCTATGAGCTTTAGGGAGTGCCCCCTTGTCCTGGTATTGTGTGATAGAGAAAAGAATTTTTAATCTTGTTCTGCTAGGGTTTTTCTTAATATAAAGAAAAGTACAAAGACAAAGATTGCATTTGTTTTTTCTCACAAAAGACTGTTCTATTATACAAAATTAAACTCTGATTCCTTACTTCTAACACTGATGTTAATTCTAGGCTTGTTTCTATTTTCCTACCTATCTTATTATATAGTCTTCCCAGGGCTTTTTTTTGTCATAGAATGCCCAGAACGGAGTTCCGGCACCTTTTTTGGATGGAGCCTTGTAAGGTAGGCAAGGCGGGTTGTATGACATGTGTGAGTTCCGGCACCTTTTCTTTTTTTTACAAAAAAAGCACTGAGTCTTCCTATTTTTGTAAGTCTGCAACTATCTCTATCTTAGTTTATCTATAATTTTCTATCTTCATGTCTATGGTACTACGTTTTCCAAGCATAACTATTTCTTAACTGTGAGGTCCTTGGAGCACTCTGAGCTTGGTGGTTTTCTTTAAGACGTTTCATTACCCAACTAGGTAACATCATCAGCCTTAATGATGAAAATATCTTTAAGAGAGAAAAAATAAGCTCAGAGAGCACCAAGGACCATACAGTTTCCACCTTGAGCTACACATATTCTTTTCTATTGTTATTTCTTAACTCTTTAATCAGGGGTCTTCAAACTTGGCCCTTGTATGACTTGTGGACTTCAACTCCCAGAATTCCTCAGCCAGCGTGCCTGGCTGAGGAATTCTGGGAGTTGAAGTCCACAAGTCATGCAAGGGCCAAGTTTGAAGACCCCTGCTTTAAATCTTTCCTTTTCCTCCAGCTCTACAGCTCATGTAGCCAGTCTCAGTCCATTTGACTGTGAATATATCTACAGTAATGGCCAAAATTGTAGAAACCTTTTGGGAAAAGTGCACAGTAGAAATGCACCTTCGGTTAAGTTTCCACCAATTTTTCTTCTAATTTCTTTATAACCGTAGCCTTGTTCACTTAATAATACTATTTTACATCGCTTTCTGGGCAATCAGTCAACTCTTTGTACCATTAATTTTATTACGTTTTACAAGCTCACTAAATGAAAGAACACAAAAAAACCCAACCAACTTGATAGCGATCACATAACACACTGACCAATGTCCTCCTCTCAGCTTCAATACATGACATCAATAACTGAATCCTACTGTGATCTGATTGGCTCATTGCCAAAACAAGATGACACCTCATTGGCTCTCTAAACACTCCTGCTCATTGGCTACAATCAGATGAAGGAAAGCTACCTGATATCAACCTAAGCAAGTTGTGCTTCCTTTTTCTGGTTATTTGGCTATAACTTTTCATAGAATATAGTACAGATAATTGAACAAATTTTGTTGCATTACATTTTTGATTAAATTATCTTTCCATTGATATATAATTTTATGGTACTACTCCAAAACAAAGTGGTGTTATTAGCCATCAAACCTCAAAAATACACTTTTCCCAAAAGATTTCCACAATTTTGGCCACTACCGCATAGACTTAGATATCTATGGGTTTTTCTCCCCTGTCCTCTGTGTCTGGAGTTGGTTGGGCTCTTTTCATCTCTCAGCTCTGCCTCTCTGCTGCTCTCACAAATGCAAGAAATGCAGTTTTCTCTGACTGTCTGAAGATGCTGCTGAAGTGTTTTTTTTCTCATGTCTCTGCTCTTTTCCTGGTTTCACTCCTTTCTGGTCTCACCCACACCCCAGCTTGCTTTCTGGTCCATTTTATGAGAGAAACACCTCAATTAATGAGAATTTTAACCAAGACAGCACCAAAAATCTGAATCCCGGGAGGGAAAAAAATGCCTACTCTCTATAATGATGATTTATCTCTTCCACATATTCACAGAAAAATAATACTCATGTTCTCTTATTTTACACACTTCTAAATGTTTGTATTAACTGCAATGCATCTTTTAGCTGTGTTGTGTAAATTTTCTAGATGTTTAATTTTGTAAGTATTTTTGCCCTGTGCTTTCTCCTCCTACATGTCCTGTCTTTAAAAGAACGACATTACATAACTCACTTGCAAACCAAAATTTATAATGATGTATTTTGGGAAATGCTCCTTTTCCCAGTCTGGGCAAAAGTTAATAAAGAGCTTTAACTACATTATGGACGGCTATCTGATTATTGTTATTATTATCAAATTCATCACCTGAATTTATAAATAAATGAGCAGGTATCAGATATTTGGAATTTGTCTTCCAACATTACTGATTCAGTAAACAATTACAATAAAATATCAAATGAATACTGAGAGTGTTCTCTTTCTCTGCTTTCTTCCAATATACTATAAGTTTTAATAGCACTTCTAAATCATAGTTGCATGAGTGTCACTAGTAAGTTGCCTGAAATAAGGGAACTGCATTAAATTACATCCTGGGAGTATTCTGTACCAAAAAAATAAAAGAAAGGGATCAATTCATGGTGTTGACACTTTAAGAGAGGAGTGGAATATGAAAGACTAAATGGAATTATTTCAAAATTATACTCATTCTAATAGTTGGAATTTAATCCTTCACATATTTGTTTTTTAGTTTATTGTAAACTATGTAAAATTGTGTGCAAGCTGCACAGCCCATATAAATGCTTTGAATAAACAAACATAGTTCAAATGCAATTTTATTTTCCAAACTTTAGTGTAGTTGCTCACATAGGCCTTGTGAATCTCAGACCATGTGTCATGGCTCTGACAAACAGAGACGAATAAAGCAGAACTCTGAGGCTTGCAAATTCCTCAAAGAACTTGTTTATTTGTTAAACAAGTCAAGAGTGAAACCAAGTCTGAATACACAAATAACAATTTCCCAATACAAAGTTAAATATCCCACCCATAAAATGCTGCAAGCAACCTCGTTCCCCAATATGATTATATGGCGGACTTTTTATGCAACGCCCAGTCCCCAATCCCGGAAGCAGCCAATGACCTTGGTTTCCATGGGACAAAAAATTATTCTGACTAACAAAGCACCTGGGCAACCCCCTTCCCTCCATTCTATGTGGCAACCTAGAATGAGAAGAAAAATAGCTGCAGCCATGCTCATTTGTAGAGTTGACACCATGACCAAGATGTAACTTGATAGTTCTCCTTGTTCAGTTTGAGAAGCCTCGAGAGAAGGTCCTTTTCAAAACAAAAGATGGAGACCGTTGACCACTCAATTTTGCCTAACATAAAATGCCTAGAATTGACAAAGCCTGCTCCAGAGACTCTTTTCTCTGCTAAATGACATGGGCTCTTTCATACAAGGAAGCCTGAAGAATAATCAGTTGACCCTTTGGTCGAATTGTTTCCCCATCCTGGTTTAGCAGATATAGCTGAGGACAGTTTTCAAAATTAGAAAGTTTGGGGCTATTAGTTCCCAGTTCTGAAATCTACTAACCTTATTGTTTAAAAACAAAAACTTAGATTTGATACCATCTGAAATTTGTACTCAGTGCATGAGGAATGTGACACCATTATGGTGGCAGGAATAGCAATAACAGAATAACGGAGTTGAAAGGGACTTTGGAGGTCTTCTAGTCCAACCTCTTGCTCAAGCAGGAGATTCTATACCATTCCAGAAAAAAAAGGCACTCCAGTCTCTTCTTAAAAGCCTCCAGTGATGGATCACCCACAACTTCTGAAGGCAAGCTGTTCCACTGATTATTTTTTATCACTGTTGGGAAATTTTCCCTTATTTCAAAGTTGCTTCTCTCCTTGATTAGTTTCCATCTATTGCTTCTTGCCCTGGCTTCAGGTGCTTTGGAGAATAGGATGACCCCTCTTCTTTGTGGAAACCTCTGAGATATTGGAACACTTCTGTCATGTAACCTTAATCCTTCTTTTCACTAGACTAGGCAAACCCAATTCCTGCAACCATTCTTCATATGTTTTAGCTCCAATGTCCTAATCATCCTTGTTGCTCTTTTCTGCACTTTCTCTACATCCTTTATATAATATGGTGACCAAAACTGGATGTAGTATTCTAAGTGTGATCTTACTAAGGCTTTATGAAATACTTGATGTGATCTTGATTCTGTCCCTCTGTGAGCAATATATGTGCAAAGTATGTGTATATGCAATGTGTGTGCAAAGTGTGCAATGTGGACAACACTGCTACCTTTGGAGGATAGGCATTGCCACCAATCAGGAAGATCGGGCCTACAGAGCTAGAAGATAGACTTGCGGCAATCAGTATGACATTCCAATTCCAATATAATAAAGGACTTCCAATTCTGAAGCTGGTGTTATATGCCATAGGTACACTTGTTGAGGTACCTTGGCAAGTATGCCATAGGTAGATTTGTTGAGTGGAGAAAATTAGGATCTAAATAAATAAATAAATTAGATGTGTAGCAAGGGTGATAAGCTGTGGCTAGTTGGAATCCCCAAAGAGGAACTGAAAAGAACTAAGTGGCCATTTGCTACAAAGATTTTAGTTATTACCTTCTAGAGACCTGAACATGATGTAGTTATGTTATTGAATTATAGGCATTCTTCATCTCTCAGTCAAGAAGTATTAGAGGTATCACAGTGCTGTTTGTTGGATAATAGTATGAAACAATCTCCTTTTTTTATGGAAAACCTTTATGGACTGAGATAAAGACTGGAAGGGGCCGCAATTTCTAATTTTAAGCCGTTGAACTACAACCAAGATGATCAGGTTGGCAATGTCATTTCTGCAGGTAGCATATTATTGGTATTAATGTGTATTCATGCTTGGTAGACATCAGGAAATGTTCTTATTCTGCAGTCTTCTGTGGCCAATCAGATATAGTAAAGAAGATTTAAAAAAATATGGACAAGAGGAACACAGTTTTGGCTGCCTGGCTCTGGGTTGTGATGTGGTATTTCTCATCAATGCTATTTTAGGAGTTTGCCTTGTGTTTGTGCTTGTTGTGCTTATCAGGTACTGCCACTTCATGTCTCTTCTCTGGGACATTATTTCCTTTCCAGGAAAGAAAAAAAGCTCTTAAACATCCAGTGTTTTCCCCTCAGTCCCTGAGTAAGTCACTAATGACTAAAAAGAATGTCATTTATTCATGTTGTCAAGGTGACAATACCTTGCAGAAGGATGAGTCTCAGATTCTGATGTTTTTAGCATGTTTCTTTACAAAGTCAACACCAGTGGTTTTAGATCTGAAGCAAAAAACTGTGGCCAGGGATGGTTGATACAGCAGCAACAGTTAGTTCATGGTTGCTAAGTGTTACAATGCCCAGCTATCAAATTATATGGCAGGAGACATCTCCTGGCATGATAAGGAAGGGAATCGAAAATAAGTCAGCAAGTGTTGTATTGCCTCTGTACAAATCGATGGTGAGACCACACTTGGAGTACTGTGTACAGTTCTGGTCACCGCACCTCAAGAAGGATATAATGGAACTGGAAAAGGTGCAAAAAAAGGGCAACAAGAATGATCAAGGAAATGGAGCACCTCCCTTATGAAACCAGATTGCCACTCCTTGGTCTCTTCAGCCTTGAAAGACGGCATTTAAGGGGTGACTTGATCGAAGTGTATAAAATCATGCATGGGATAGAAAAGGTGGATAGAGAAAAATTCTTTTCTCTATCACACTATACTAGGTCAAGGGAGCACTCCCTAAAGCTCATAGCTAAGAAAGTGAGGACAAATAAAGGGAAATATTTCTTCACCCAGAGGATCGTTGGTTTATGGAATTCACTTCCAGAAGAGGTCGTGACAGCTGTCAGCCTTGATAGCTTCAAGGCAGGGCTAGATAGATTCATGGATGCCAAGTGTATCGATGGTTATTAAAACGGATGTCCATGTGCCGCCTCTAAAATGGATGTCCATGTGCCGCCCCTATGTTGGTTGAGGCAGGCAGGATTCCCTTGAGTACCATTTGTTGGGGGTCAAGGGAAAGGGAGGGTTTTGCCTTCTCTTTCTGCTCAAGATCCCCATGTACAATCGGTGGGCCACTGTGTGACACAGAATGCTGGACTCGATGGGCTTTGGCCTGATTCAGCATGGCTCTTCTTATGTTCTTATGTCCCTTATCTTTTGTGATGTATCCATCAACTGATACATTAGGAATTCTGATGTGTCCATCATAATTTGGCTAAAGCTTGAAAGATTTAAGGGATGAATCTTGTGAATATCATAAACCGTTTCTTATCTTTTTACCCAGTGCTAAATTAAAAGGAAAAGGCATATTGGACTCTGGTTTATGGCAAGGTAGAATAGATCTTCCCCAGTCTATTAAAAAAAGGAACATTTTCAACTATGTAATAAATTCATCAGCATATTTCCCCAGTCATTAATTCTTGCAAAGTCTTTGGATCTGCAATTCATGCTATCTTCTTGTTACCTAGGAAGAGGCTCTCTGGGTTAAAGAATAATTAATACTAATTTCTGTCAGTCTCATTTCCCAAACTAAGTTAGGACTACTGCATACATCTGAGAGTGAGGATTTAATAAAGTGCTGGAAGAATAACAGTAAGAAAGGAATATTCAATAAATAGACACATCTTAGTGAAAATGGAAATTTCATTTCCTACAGGTCAAAAACTAAAGGCTGGCAGGTAGAATAAAAAGAATTATTTTCAAGTCACAAAAGAACAAGTATCAGATGTGTTGTCCTTGTTTGAATCCCCCTTTCAGTTATTTCGAAGACAACAAATCTTGACTATCAAGCAGCAAAAATGCTAATCAAATCTCACATTTGTTCTATATGGATTATCTGAAGCTTTATGGAAAATGAAAAAATCAAAATCCAGTCATTGACAAACACAGTCAGAACTTTTTTTGCACAGAAAAAGCAGGCCTAGAAAAATGTGCTACAGTACCAAAAACTGCGGTAAAATAAAAAACAGTAATGCAATTAAAATGCTGAATGGCCAAACCATCAAGAGTATCTGGGCATTTTACAATTGGATAACATCAAACATGGACAAGTTAAAACTATAATTAGTAAAGAATACATCAAAAGAGCGATTAAAGATAAAATTGAATGGTGGAAACACCACCAAATCCATAAATACCTATGATACAATATATGCTGGAACTGTTAATTAGGTACAAGCTATACTGGAAATTTGGAATAAAAAAACAAGAAAACTAATGTGTATTCACTATGCATTACATCCCTGTAGTAATATTGATAGATTATACTTGCCCTGCAGAAATGGAAGCAGAGGTTTACTTCAAGTCAAACAAACTGTCAGAGAAGAAAAGCATGCATTGGTTGATCATATAAATGACAGTCAAAAATAATCATGCATTCAAGTTAAAAATTGCAACCTACTGAATGTGCAGGGGGGGAAAGCACAAATATTAAAATAATGTAATAAAAACACAAACAGAATGCTGGCAAGGGAAAACTATTACATGGTCAATTTCTGCAAAATACTGAGGGGGAAGTGGATAAAGATAAACGGCTTACAACAGGAATATTAAACAAATCTGAAGGCTTGATTTTGACTGTGCAAGAGCAAGCCATTCAGACTATTGCAATCAAGGCCAGAACTGAAAAATCATCAAATAATTAAAGATGGCCGTTGTGTAATGAATCAGAAGAAACAGTGGAATCAGAAGAAATAGTGGATTATATACAAGTAGCCCTTGACATAATGGAGTCTGCTCCTTCCAGTCATATGTTATGATAGTCATAAAATGGTTTGGTAATACGACTGACTTGATTTTACAATATTTCTGTGATGTTTTTCCAGCGGTTGATAATTTATATCTCTGCAATGGGTATTGTTTTTACAAAAATTTGAAGTGCCAGTTTTTGGCAAAGCTGTTATAAAATGTGTCCTTATGACCACAGGACAGTGCAAAGAGCTGTAAATTTGTCTGTGTTGCTGAGAGTTCAAAGCTTAGTTGCAAAAATATCAACTATGGTTCAAAACTGCCCATGTGTTCTGAGATTAAGGAGTAATATGGACATAGTTTCAAATGGGAAACTGTGAGCAGCCTATACCATTTAGGCCAAATTAAATCCAAAATATCTAGGGAATTCCTGGAAGGTTGGCATTCAGACAAATCAGTCATTAATAGACACATAGAGATAAACCAAATTTACACACAATTTAAAAGAGACAATGTTAAAAAGATAATATGAAACAAAAAGATCAGAACGCATCCTCTCCAGCAGTCTACACCAAGATAAGCAGGGATGAACACCAGACAAACTATTAAGCAAAAACAATACCCTAAGGAACCATCAAGGAAAAAAACCATCCCCACCAAAGCTGGCAGCTACTTTATCTAAAACAGGGATCAATCCCTGCACTCACTAGCACTGATGATGTTACATAGTTGGGTAATGTAAAGTCTCTAAGCAAACAACCAAGCTCAGAGAGTACCAAGAATCCCACAGTTCAACCTGAACTACTGTCTTCTGTTAAAGTCAAACAATATCCCAAAAAAACTACTTTTTATTGCTGCCAAGAAAAATAAAATAAAATGAAGGCCTTGAAGAAGCAGGGATCAAGTTTCATTTGAAGGAAGCTTCACTTTATACAAGGGAAATTACTCTACATATTGAGCACATTAGATATTTTGTATTAAGGATTCATTTGTCTTTTGAGTCATGATTGCAAGTAGCCCTGTACCTGCATTTCCTTGACTTTAAATCTTAAACTTCAGCACAGTTGAAGCCCATTACATCTTGAGCATGGCAGAACCATACTCATTGTACTTCAAGATACATTGTGCCTATATGATATCCTGCACAACAGCCACAATAAAGGAATACTTCTTAATGGAGCCACTGCTGCAGGGAAATACATCCCATTTAATTGCTGACTAGGATTACAAAGTGCTTTCCTGGCTACAGTATCTGCTGTGGTTCTGTGACAGGTTGTGGAATGTAAATTCCAAAAAACAAACATTGCCGGTTATTTTCCTACTTTCCGATGACTGCTAGAAATACATGGTAACGTTTGACAAATATAGGAAAACAGCAGATGTCAATCCAGCCTTCTTCTCTGACAGGTTCTATTTCTGATTTATGATTTGTAGAGACATCTTTGCCGCCCCTGACTAGCGCATGACACATCTCTTATCAGTTCGTAGGTGGAATGCCAAGATCTATGGCTGTGCAGTTTTGGAACTGTGGAACGTGTGGAAGAGAAAATTATTCTGCTTGACTAGAGACAGGTTAAGTTACATGGTGTCTTAAATTGAATTTGACAGCTCTGAAGCCTGGTTCATCTTTTCTTGGTTTTAAAGCTATTACAAGTGCTACATGTTTCTGAATAGACCAATGTAGGATTTTATTCTTAGGGAATAAGGGGGAGGGGTATTCCTCAACATGTCATTTTATGTATTAAAATACTAAGAGTGAAATGCATAATAATGCATTTAATTTGATGGTTTATTTGGGTTTTATTTTATAGTCAAGTCCTGATCATTAATAGGTTATTTTTTTTTACATATGAATTGATCTTGTACCTATGTAGAAAAAGAGTGAAAGAGATGCTGGGGTGGGGGGTGGAAGTACTGTGCTGAGTGTAGCTGCTGCAATTACTAAATGACTTACAAGGGAGGGGAGCTAGAAAAAGACAGAACATATCCAGAGTAGTGCAGGGTTTACCCAAACACATTTGCTGGTACCCTTTGCACATTTCTCTTCAAAGATAGCCAACATAACAGAATAACACAGCTGGAGGGAACCTCAGAGGTCTTCCTCTCCAACTCCCTGTTCAGGCAGGAAACCCTACAGTATAATATTTCAGACAAGTGGCTGTCCAATCTCTTAGTAAAAACCTCCAGTGATGGAGCACCCACAACTTCTGCAGGCAAGCCGTTTCACTGATTATTTTTTCTCACTGTTGGGAATAATAATAATAATAATAATAATAATAATAATAATAATAATAATAATAATAAAAGTTGGAAGGGACCTTGGAAATCATCTAGTCCAACCCCTTGCTCAGGCAGGAAACCCTATACCAGAGGTAGGCAGCCTCAGCTCTTTTATGACTCATGGACTTCAACACCCAGAATTCCTGAGTCAGCATAGCTGACTCAGGAATTCTGGGAGTTGAAGTCCATGAGTCATGAAAGAGCCGAGGTTGCCTACCCCTGCCCTATACCATTTCAGACAAATAGCTGTCCAGTCTCTTCTTAAAAACTTCCAGTTTTGGAGCATTCACCGCTTCTGGAAGCAGGTTGTTCCACTGGTTAATTGTTCTCACTGTCAGGAAGTTTCTCCTTAGTTCTAGGTTGCTTCTCTCCTTGATTAGTTTCCACCCATTGTTTCTTGTCCTGCCTTCAGGCGCTTTGGAAAATAGCTTGACTCCCTCTTCTTTGTGGCAACCTCTGAGATATTGGAACACTGCGATCATGTCCCCCCTCGTCCTTCTTTTCATTAAACTAGACATACCCAATTCCAGCAGCCGTTCCTTATATGCTTTAGCCTCCAGTCCCCTAATCATCTTTGTTGCTCTTCTCTGTACTCTTTCTAGAGTCTCAACATCTTTTTTACATCGTGGTGACCAAAACTGGATGCAGTATTCCAATTGTGACCTTGCCAAGGCATTGTAAAGTGGTATTAATACTTCACATGATCTTGATTCTATCCCTCTGTTAATGCAGCCTAGCACTACATTGGCCTTTTTGGCAGCTGCAGCACACTGCTGGCTCATATTTAAGGGATTGTCTACTAGGACTCCGAGGTCCCTCTCACAGTTACTACTATTGAGCAAAGTACCCCCTATACTATACCTGTGCATTTGTGAATTTTTTCCTTAGTTCTAGGTTGCTTCTCTCCTTGATTAGTTTCTATCCGTTGCTTCTCATCTTGCCTTCTGATGTTTCGGAAAATAGGTTGACCCAGTGGTGGGATTCAAATATGTGAATAACCGATTCTCTGTGTGGATGCCGTTTCTGGAAGTCCATTCTGGGCCTGGGCAACCAAAAATTGGCTACCGGTTCTGCCAAACTGGTGTAAACTGGCTGAATCCCACCACTGGGTTAACCTCCCTCTTCTTTGTGGTAGCCGCTCAAATATTGGAAGACTGCTATCATGTCACCCCTACTGTCCTTCTTTTCTCTAGACTAGCCATGCCTAGCATGTTTGTTAGATACAGACAGATACAGATGGAATTGATTGGGAGATCACCTCCACCCTCTTGCAGATTAGGTAGCCTGCTCATATTGCCAAAGACTACTTGCCAGTGGCATCAGCCAATGGTCACCGAGGCAGAATAATGAAAGAAGTGATGTGCCATGCAACACAAGTCCATGGCCTTTAGTTTGTGGGTCATGTCATACCTGTGTGTTCAAAAGGGGCAGAGCTTGTGGCACAACATTGCAATCCTCCTTTTATCATTTTGATGAAAGTAGCAAGATCTTGTGAATGCTGTGGCCTGTTCTTCTCTTGTATGTTGCATTTACTTTTTCAGTCAGGGGCCTGGAAAGAAATGACAAAGGTGGGTTGCCATGGTTAGGAACTTCCCACTGGGTATCACATGTGGCCCCATATAATCTCTGTATTCTGTACAGTTAGTCCTCGATTTATAGCTGTAATCTGGCTCAAAAAAATGATCCCAAGTTGTGCCAGTTGTTAAGCAAGTCACCATGAAACTGCACCCAATTTTGTAACCTTTTTTTTTTTTTGCAGCAGTTGTTAAGTGAACGTAAAAACCCGTAAATGCAAGCCAGGTGACAAAATGGGATCACACGACAGTAGAGGAAGGGTGGCTGTTGGAACTTCGAATCTAGTCATAAATAGCCCGGTGTGTGTGTGTGTGTGTGTGTGTGTGTGTGTGTGTGTGTGTTTGTGTGTGTGTCTGCTAAGCAACTGGACATAAGTTGAGGGCTACCTATAGAAAAAGGTATATTTTGTATAGTATAAGTTTGGAAGCTTGCTTACTTTCCCTCTCCTTATAAGATGTAGCCTATTTGTAAAGTATTGGCTAAACTCCACTAATCTTGCTGCCCTTATTTATAAAATTGGTGTATGGCAATCACAAAATGTTTGAGAAGATATTGCAATAGCTGGCACCTCCAGACAAGTCTGAATAATATTAATTATTTGGACTATTTCAATTTAAGGTTTGTAACTGTTCCGGTTCTCAGGGAACACAGTGGTTTTCAAAAAGGAATTTAAGATTCTTGGTGCAAACAGCTTTGATTAAAGAAAAGACTTTAATTTCTTTTCTACTTGGAAACAACTCTTGGATTTTTTTTATTCAACTTGAAAAAAATAGACTTTAACTTTGGGTTTTGATGATTAAATATCTTTAGGATGATAGAAGTACTGTTGGTTATGGTTCATTCGAGTTCAAAAGAGGAATCAATTTATAGATTTTTATCTGTATTGAAGAAAGATTGAAATTCCTTTTTTTCTATTTTTTGTTGTTGCTTGTACTCCCTAATTTTTTTCTTATCCTTTTTTTTCTAACTCCTTTTCTTTGCACACCAGAGACAGACACACACAGACACAGACACACTGACATACAAACAAACAGACACACAGACACATATGCAGACACACAGACACACATGTACACACACACACACACACATATATGCATACATACATATACATATACATACATTTTGAATGCAAAAAAAGGGCAAGATTCATTTCAACATTTTAAATCACTCTTAATTGCTTTAATGCTGGATTACTATTGTATTGATATCACTATATTTTCGTCATCCTTTTAGCAGCAATTAGAAAAGCTGGCGTATAGCATGACTAAACAAATAATATATTAATAAAATAATATTGATGAACTGGAGCTCACTAGATGTTTTGGGCCACTCAGGGTTTCTCATCCCAGTCTATTAAATAGGCTGGGTCATTGTATGATCCAAAGAATGGAGGATTCCTCATGAGACACTGCACTGAATTCCTGGGGATGGAAGAGAGGAATGATGAGATAAAATAAAAGAATCAATAAAAACGTAATAATATTATTGAAATTGGAGGGAGCAGGATAGACTGAGAGGTCCTCTAATCTGTAATACGAATTAAGTCGCACTGTGTTCGGTGGGCTTCATGAACATTTGCACTTCAGCCTTTAATTTAATATATTTGGGGATCAAATGCACCCAAGGTTTTGCACCAATGCTACTTTTCCTTAAATATCTTTTCAAAAACATTTTCCTGGAATGGAGCCTTAAACATTAAGAATGACACGAGCAATTTTCAAATGTGTTTCAATATGATATAGGAACACTGTGAAAATCCTTAATTGGGATCATTAGATGGGCATTCACTAAAAATATTTTAATGAAAAAAAAATAATAAAATAAAATAATAAAATAAAATAAAATATAAAATATAAAATAATAAAATAAAATAAAATAAAATAAAATAAAATAAAATAAAATAAAATAAAATAAAATAAAATAATCTTTCTCTGGTGGACACCAGAATCTTTGTGGATCCTGGCATCATAAAAGATTGGAAGTCTTCTTTGCCTTAAATAATTATATGCCCTTGGCTCTACCTAACAATCTGAGTTGGTAATAAATGTTCATCAAGCACAACAGCAGAAGGTCATTACATTGTTAGGCTGTTTTATGATGCAAAACAAATATATAAAATTAATAAATCTCCTAAGACCTGGATGATCTTTAGACCATGAGGCTTGGAGATTAGGTGAGCCTTTGATGTGGTTTTTCTTAATATGACTTTGATGATTGTGTGAATTGGGTTAGATTGTCCATAGGTACCATTGTGCTATTATTCTGTTGCTGCAGTTGTTAATTTGCTTGTATTAGTTTTAATCCTATTGGTTTTAACTGTGTTCAGGGTGATAACTGTGAGATGAGAGGGTGTATAAATAAATATTTCATCATTTATTCATATAAACAAAGAAAAAAAGAAATATTTATATAAATAAACGAATGACTTGCCTCCAGAAGTTGTGGCTGCTCCAACACTGGAGGTTTTTAAGAAGAGATTGGACAACCATTTTTCTGAAATGGTCTAGGGTTTTCTGTCTGAACAGGGGGTTGGACTAGATGACCTTCAAGATACCTTCCAATTCTGTTATTCTGTTATTATAATGCATAAATAAATAATAACATCCTAAACTTTTTTGTAGCATATATTTCATCTGTATATATGGCTTGGCCTGAGGCAACATGTTTTCTGCTCATTCAAGCTAGTTGCTGCAATGCAGCCCAAACCTTAGCAGTTAGCTTGCAAATAATCCTCAGTATCAAAATGTGGTTGGAAAAAAACAGCAGACAAAGTTGTGTCTGCTGATGAGGTGATGAATGGACTTATTAAACTACCGTATGTGACTCTGGCAACAAAATGTGATTGAAAGTTGTAAGATAAATTGAAATGTAAATATATATGGGGAAGAGAGAGGGAGGGAGGGAAAGAGAGGGATTCAAAGGGTTAGTTCAATTTATTCAGAATTTTATTTTATCAAAAGAGAGAATGAGCTTGAAAGACTCCATTTCAAAACTTGCTTCACTATGCCTATTTTTATATCATATTGTAATTAAAGTTATAATTACAGAACTAACTATAATGAGCTCCTTTCTTCAAAAGACATTGGAATCCAACTTTCTTTATTAAATTTTCAATTTGTTTCCTGCAGTGTTACATAGTTTATTCTCATTAATTGAAGGGGGATCTCATAAATATTTTATCAACACAGGAATGTGATTAAAAGCAGGAGGTTTCTTATTGTTCCAATTTTTCACCTTTTTTAAAAAGTAACTTTCCTTGGTTTCAGTTTATATATATATATATATATATATATATATATATATATATATATATATATATATATATATATATATATATATATATATATATATATATATATATATATATATATATATATATATATATATACACACACACACACACACACACACACACACACACACACATTCAAGTTCCTTAGTCTTAAAAGAAGTCTACCATGATGTTCATATTATATTAGATAAAATCATGTTATTTTAGAGCGATTCTATTCCGGTTTTGGAAGCATTTATTTCTATTCTTCTGGGATTGTCTTTTACTTAAGAGATGCTTTGCCAAATGCTGTCTAAAAATGCAGCAGTTAGTAGTAGGATTTTCACATTAAATGGTTCAGTATTGCCTTATTCAAGATTAGAATCTACATATCTATAAAAACAGCTCTGCTCATTCTCAGTGCAATTGGATTATCATCTCTTCTGGCTATTTGGTAATATAACTCTTGGCATACAGATATACAGGCAAGGTTATTTTTATTTAAAGGAAGTCACACTAAGCTTCCTCTGGCAGAGAAAACTGAAGATGTAAGAAAATAGATGTAATATAGATAGAGTAAGGAAGCTGAATTAAAAAAAAACCAACCGTTTTGCATTAAAATATATTGCAGATAAACTGTGGAAATATAAAATATTCTTCACTGTAGCTGAATCTGGTTGAGCCCTGGGCTAACAAACTGTGCCTCCTGGGTAGTCAGAAAAAATGCTCCCTTTGATATATTTCTAAGTACTTTTCCCATTAAAAAGTTGATTTTGAGAAATCAGGGATGAATGAATGATATAAATCAGTCTTCTCCAACATATCAAGTATGTTCATATTTTTTTTAAAAAAAAATCCCAGAATTTCCAGTCAACATGCTGATTATTGCTGGCTGAAAATCCTCAGGTTTGTGATCCCACCTTATTTCAAAGACAATGGTTTGGGAAGGCTGATGTCAATTTTAGTAATGGGACGAGGGCTGCCAAAGCTGTACACAGCTTCAAAGGGAGGTTTTGCTCTGATGATGCTTCAAAGTAAAGCAGACTTTGAATGTGGCTTGTGATATCCCCTGTGAAAAATGGTGGAGGTCCTGGTTAGCTGAAACATGTGATGGTACTCAAAAGTTTGGAGAGGCTAGAAGAAGTAGTTGACGCCAACTAGGGACCAGATGATTCTACAATCTGATGGAAGAAGGTGACAGGAGTCAGTAAATGGCAAGGACTGAAGAGTGTGTCACAAGCTAGACCGCGATAGGCAACCTTGACTCTTTTATTACTTGTGGACTTCAACTTCCTGACCCAGGAATTCTGGGAGTTGAAGTCCACGAGTCATAAAAGAGACAAGATTGCCTACCCGACAGAATGGGATTTAGGGATACTAGGTGACTTCAAGAAGCAAGAACCACACTGATTTCAGAAAGGCATCTTTAATTTTCGTCAGGATAAAAATATAACCCCCAAAACTATAAAAACAGTTTTCCCAGCAAACCTCTAGCAAGTTCAGTAAGTTCAATAAGTTCATAGCCACTTTAAAATATTTCCTCCCCATAACCTCCATTTCTGGACTGAGTGGCTTTTAATGTAAACGTTGAACTGATCCTCCCTCATTTGGTTCCATCAATCTCTCACAGATATGGACATGTACCAGAGGGCAGAGATTGTTATTGTTATCTGGCTGGCAAGACAGTAAGAGAGCAGTTCCAAGTTGTAACAATCCTTTTTGAAGGTGTCAATGAGTGAGTTGACAGGCAAAATACCTGTGCAGAGACTGGTGGGATGGATAGTCAGGTATCCATGCCCAGATGCCTGGATACCAGCAGTTCCTGAGAGGCCTTGGATGATGCTTTCCTGCAGAGATGAGAATTTATCAGAAGTTACCCACCTCTTACTTCAAAAGAAAAATATTTTCAGTTCTTTAAAGACATCTTGAAGTACTGACCAAATTCAACAGGATAAAAAAGCAAATATTTTTAACATTCTGTTTAATTTGATACTTCTTCCAGTTAAACAAGATAGGTAGGCAGACACAAATTATTTATTTTTTTCGATAGGCACTACCACCCCACTTACTTAACAAGATCAAGCAAGAAACTGGTGTTCTTTTTATTAAACCTGCTAGCCAGATTTAATCCCAGCCAAAGCCACTGGGTTGCTCTTTGCTGATGGTTTTGCTTGCACTTCCTGGTTTTTGCCTCTAGATCAGGGGTCTTCAAACTCCACCCTTTTATGACTCGTGGACTTCAACTCCCAGAATTTCTCAGCCAGGCACTCTGGCTGAGGAATTCTGGGAATTGAAGTCCACGAGTCATAAAAGGGCTGAGTTTGAAGACCCCTTCTCTAGATCTAGCTGGTTGCAGAACTGGTATTTCTTAACATGATCAAGGTACAGCAGAGTTCAATAGGCCTGCCTAAATCAATTTTGTCATTGCAGTCATGCACTAAGAGAATGCATTTACACATCCTTAATAGCATTAGTAACACTAAAAGCATGACAAAATTGTGCTTAGATATAAACAGCCAAGATTTGTTCCAATTTATTCATGCACTTTTGGGGGCTGCTTCTCCCTTCAAACAGCTGGTACATTTTGAAATCTGAAGCTTTTACATCATCTCCATTGGCATGCATCTCTGGTTCTTTCAGTTGTGAAATCAGATTTATTGTATAAAAATTTTAAGCTCACTGCTTATGCTAAATCTGTTGATGCCGTTATACTGTTATGTTTATTAAATTTGCAAATTAAAGGTCAAGATATCTTCAGATTATAGGATTTTAAGACAAGTATGAATGATGCAGATACCAAGGCCACTTCAATGACTCTCCAATATCCAAATCGGTGCTTAACCACGGGAAATATAAAAGGATTTGTGTGTGTCTAGAAAATGTGATTTGAAAGATACTGATAAGTGTAAATCAGGGAATATTACTTAGAATGGTGTTTTTCAACCTTAGCAACATTAAGTTATTTGGACTTCAATTCCCAGAATTCTTCAGCCAGCGTGGAACATCAAACCCAAATCACTAACACAACCAAGATGCAGGTCCCTGCACAGATTCAGGGTCCGGGCATATTGTTACTTGTGTATCATCAAGAGCTATAATAATGGGCAAGTGCACTTTTTAATGTGTCCTTTTAAAAGCTCCTAATATGTTGAAAATGAGTAAACAAAGGGGTGGTGGGGGGAATCATGCTGCAGTTCAAACAACAAGATTATCAAGACTTTTCCTAACTTAATACAGGAAACCTCTGGGATGCCTACGTAATATTTAAGGCTCCCTAAGTTGTTTAGGAGTTTACAGTATGGTAGAGTTCCTGTGTATTTATTTCCAACTCTTTAGAGACTGCTCTTGTAAGTAACTGTTAAACATATTGGAACCTCTTTGCCCTGTAACTGTTTGTTGTAAAAAGCAACTGCACCACCTTTTTTTTTCAGAGCAATATGACTATTGCATCAACTCAAAAATAAGCAAAACATCAAAATTCTTTCCATTGGATTTGGCAACTTCATAGGTGTTAATATTATTTTATTTATTGGTTTAAATGTTTACATACGTGTTTTCACTTAAGGTTTTGAGGTGGATAGGAATAATTAAAACACAAGCTACAAAAGGGAAATTAAAAGTATAAATTAACCAATGCATACATAGATTTACACATATGCATATTAAGTGTATTTTCTGTCCACTGACCTTGACCAACTCCTTCATTTTCTGAGCTTCAAGAGATGAAGTGATGAGGAGACATCATCATCATCATCATCGTAATAGTAGTAGTAGTAGTAAAGTTGGAAGGGACCTTGGAGGTCATCTAGTCCAACCTACTTCTCAGGCAGGAAACCCTATACCATTTCAGACAAATGGCTGTCCAGTTTCTTCTTAAAAACTTCCAGTGTTGGAGCATTCACCACTTCTGGAGGCAGGTTGTTCCACTGGTTAATTGTTCTAACTGTCAGGAAGTTTCTCCTTAGTTCTACGTTGCTTCTCTCTTTGGTTAGTTTCCACCCGTTGCTTCTTGTCCTGTCTTCAGGCACTTTGGAAAATAGCTTGACTCCCTTTTCTTTATGGCAGCCCCTGAGATATTGGAACACTGCTATCATGTCCCCCCTCGTCCTTCTCTTCGTTAAACTAGACATACCCAATTCCAGCAACCGTTCCTTATATGTTTTAGCCTCCAGTCCTCTAATCATCTTTGTTGCTCTTCTCTGTACTCTTTCTAGAGTCTCAACATCTTTTTTACATCGTGGTAACCAAAACTGGATGCAGTATTCCAAGTGTGGCCTTACCAAGGCATTGTAAAGTGGTATTAATACTTCACGTGATCTTGATTCTATCCCTCTGTTAATGCAGCCTAGCACTGTGTTGGCCTTTTTGGCAGCTGCAGCACACTGCTGGTTCATATCTAAGTGATTGTCCACTAGGACTCCGAGGTCCCTCTCACAGCTACTACATACTATTGAGCAAGGTGCCACCTATGCTGTACTTGTGCATTTGGTTTTTCTTGCCTAAATGTAGAACCTTGCTTTTTTCACCATTGAATTTCATTTTGTTAGATAGCGCCCAGTGTTCAAATCTGTCCAGATCCTTCTGTCCAGATCCTTCTGTAAGCCTGTCTTCTGGAGTGTTGGCTATTCCTGCCAGCTTGGTGTCGTCTGCAAATTAGATGAGTTCCCCATCTATCCCTTCGTCCAACTCGTTGATGAAGATATTGAAGAGCACTGGGCCCAGAACAGAGCCCTGGGGCACCCCACTATACACTTCCCTCCATGTAGATGTGGTTCCATTGAGGACCACTCGCTGAGTACGGCCAGTCAGCCAGCTACGGATCCATCTGGTGGTGATTCTGTCTACCCCACATTTTTCTATCTTATCAAGTAGTAGGTTGTGATCTACTTTATCAAATGCCTTACTGAAGTCCAAATAAATTATGTCCAAAAGCATTCCTCTGATCCACTAATTTTGTCACTTGGTCAAAGAATGCAATAAGATTTGTCTGGCATGATCTATTTTTGACAAACCCATGTTGGCTTTTAGTAATGAATTTGTTTGCCTCTAGGTGTTCGCTGATTCATTGTTTGATTATCTTTTCCAGGATCTTCCCAGTTATTGAGGTCAGGCTGATAGGTCTGTAATTTCCTGGATCCATTTTTTTCCTTTTTTTAGGATGGGAACTACATCAGCTCTTTTCCAGTCTTCTAGTAGTTCCCCTGTGCTCCAGGATCTTTGAAAAATATAGTTCAGTGGTTCCGAGATCACATCTGCCAGTTCCTTGAGAACCTTGGGGTGTAATCCATCTGGTCCTGGCGATTTGAACTCATCTAGGCTGGACAGGTGCTCACTTACCATTTTCTTGCCTATCTTAACTTGCGTTTCTATTCTATTTTTATGGCACTATTTTTGATAGGTTGATCTGTTTTTTCCCTTTGTGTAAAGACAGATGCAAAAAACGAGTTAAATAGTTCTGCTTTCTCCCTGTTGCTTGTCACCTTCTTGCCACTTTCACCCACTAATGGACCAATCATTTCCTTCACTTTTTTCTTGTTTTTTATATGTTGAAAGAAGCTTTTTTTGTTATTTTTGACTTTGGTCACAAGCCTTAGTTCATTTTGAGCCTTGGCTTTCCTCACTTCATCTTTGCAGGCTTGGGCTATTTGCTGATATTCTGACTTAGTTATGTGCCCCTCTTTCCACTTTCTATACTTGTCCTTTTTATCTTTCAATTTGTCAGATAGTTCTTTATGCAGCCATGCTGGTTTCTTTTGAGAGCTGTTGTTTTTCCTCTTTGTTGGTATTGTGCTAGACTGGCTTTTATTATCTCATTTTTCAAAATTTCCCAAGCTTCTTGCGTTGTTTTCCCCTGGAGGATTCTCATCCATGGAATCCTTCCCAAGCCCTCTCTAAGTTTATTGAAATTAGTTTATTGAAAAGTTTATTGAAACAACACCAGCAGAAAATAAGAAGTGAATGTAGGTAGATACAGGTACAAACTCAAGTCAATCCTACTCTGAAGAACAAAGGTGGTGAAGTGGAGTCATTGTCATTAGTGTATTTGTTAAGCAAATTGCACTATTTAGATCATGGGTGTCAAACTCAATTGCATCACGTGATATATCGTCATGTTTTTTGCCTTTGCAGAGCCAGGGTGGGCATGGCCTGTGTGTGATACATCTGGCCAATGGGCCGCCAGTTTGACACCCCTGATTTAGATTATCCTACATCCATCCAGGGAAGTATAGCTGGAAGACTACATTACTGTGAACTGCAATTGCCTGGTCAAATATATCATAGATAAAATTATTTGAAGCCATTTAGATGAATCTATTGAGATGGCATAGGTCATATTACGCTTTTGGGATGTTCAGTCGGAGGGCTGTAAATGTGTGGACAGAGATCCTTCTGACTTAGCTCTACTGTACCAATTGGTTGATGAAAAGAAGTTGAATCCAGATTTTAACCAACATATATCCCATCTCAAACCTCCCTTTTGGGGGGAAGGTAATGGAAAAAGTTGTGGGCCCAAAATGATGGGGAACTCTGGAGGAGACAACTCATCATGAGTCATGACAAGCCAGGTTTAGCCTTGAACACAGGAAAGAATCTACAATGATCACTCTGAAGGATGATCTGTGGTGAGACTTGTTTAGGTAACAAAATCTTCTTTGTTCTTCTAGATCTCTCAGCAGCCTTTCATACTGTATCCTTCCAGACTGCCCATAAAAATGGGAAAATAGGAGGTGCTATTTCATGGTAGTTCTACTCCTATTTAAATGAGTGAGTCCAGAGGTAAAGGTTGGGACCTCATATGCTCCATTATGAAATACCACATTCCTCTTTATCATGTTGAACATCTATATGTAGCCTCTGAAAGAGGTCATCTCTCAGTTTAGGGTTGATCTGCTCCAAACTGAACAATAACAAATCAGCAAATTGCAACTAGTTTAAAGAGAGGAATACTAAGGTAGGTTTAATATTTAGCTTCGGAGCCATCCACAGATTCCAGGAGAGATACAGTGAAATCTTGCCTAGTAGTCAAGGGGCAGCACCGGTAGCACAAATGCATCAATACCATCTATCCAGATTTCTTCCAGTGGCTTTACAAAGACATTAAAAGCATGGAGAATAAATGGACACCTGAAGACCCCATTACCCAACACCATGAGGCAGAAGGGTAATCCATACTCCATCTTCTGGAAATAGTCATCCAAGTAGGAGTGGACCATCATAGTTCAATACCTCCCACCTACCAGTTCTAGCATCTTACATGTAGGATACCATGGTCAATGGTATTAAAAGCCACTGAGAGGTCTAAAAGGATCAATATAGTCACATTCCCCCTCTCTTTTTTCTGGTACAGTTCATTCCACAAAGTGACAAGGAAGTTTCTGTTCCATAACCAGGCCTTTCACTGGATTGAAATTGATCTTAGATATTATTCAGCCTGGAGCTGAACATCCAACACCCATTCTTTTAAGCATCTTATCTAGAAGGGGCATATTGGCCATTGGTCTTGTCTTTAGCTGTTTTTATCCTTTGGAGTCTGACTTGGTTTCTTTAGAAACCATCTGAACACTTCTCTTTTTAAAAAGCTAGAACTGCTTCCCCTCTCAGGGAGGGATGTCCTCGACCCAGTCAGACAGCCCCTCCCTACAAGATTTGATAAGACAAAAAGGGCAAGGATCTGCACACAAGTGGTAATTCAAACACCTTCAAGGAAATTGTCCAGCTCCTCAAGCCTCAAAAATTAAAACTCACCAATAAACCAGGACAGTATGGTGCGCTCTATACTTCTACTTCTAGAATTGTTTTGACTGTGAAAACTAAGTTGTGGTGAATGTGGCAACTTAATCTTCAAAGTTGGCCATATTGCAACAGACCCCTTACGACTCAGAAAAGCACTACTGAATCATGCTGAGAAAACCTTCTCACTGCCATAGAACAGGTCTAATGATGGGCTCTGAGTTGTGTTCAGTTGCATTTGGCATGGATTCTCCTCCGCATGTGTTCTAGACTTCCACCCCACTTGTAAACATAGTTTGATTGGATTGGGGTAGCATATATATTCTATAAATAAATAAATAAATCTTGGCTGCTATTGCAAAGTCAGAGAGAAACCAAAGACAATTCTGAAAGATTGCACTATGCAATCTGGAAACAGCATAGAAGGGCAACATCAGAGAGCAGAAAGCAGAACTAACCTTCTAAAAGTAGAACTAAGCTTCCTATTTTGACTGGTGTAGCCATGATTTTTCCTGTGTTAAGCTCCAGTTTCAGCAACAGTTTTCAGAAATACCTCCAAAAAAAAGTGATTATAAAAGTTATCTGAAAAGCATTCAGAGATCCAGCAGAGCCCCAGATAGCTAAAACTGCTTCAATCACTCAGTATGTGCTGACAACCAAGATGGATACCCACAATCAAATCACTCCTCATGGCAGATCAAGTGCAGATTCCTCAAGCCATAGCATGAGGAAACCATATTTAAAAGCTCCATTACTTTACACTGGTACATCCTGGCATTATTTTCTTTGATATGAATAATACTATATGGTAGCTACCAAAGATGCTTACTCTCTTGTCCACACAATACATCTGTATTTTACTTGTCCTTCCTTAATTCAATTCACATCCCCACAAACAAACAAAAATCTACAACATTTTTTTAGCTCATAGCTAAACTCTGGACATTTTTCCTGTTGCAGCATCCTTCATTGTTTGTTCTTTCTTTTTTCTCAGCAGATGTGAAAAATTTACTTCACTTTTCATTTTTTTCTGTTTTCTTAATGTGGTGGATGGGGAGCTATAATTTTAAAGAGATAAAGTAAATATTAGAAATAGTTTTCTAGACAGTGAAGAAAAAGAGGATGTTTGTGTATATTTGTATGTGTGTTTACACATACATACACATGCATACGTACACACACACAAGTAAAGTATATGTGGTTATTCCTAATTCAACCAAAGCTCAGTTTTTTCCCCATTGGTTAAAAACCTTTATTTATTTAATTTATTTTTCACATTCCAGAACCGTCCATCTCCATCAAAGAGGTATCCTGGCAGTGTACAATAAAACCTCAAAATATTTTTTAAAAAAGTATATAAAAATTAAAATGCTAAAATTAAAAATTTAGAATTAAAAATTTACATTACAAAAAGCAAGAATAATTCGACCCTGTTAAAATAATTAACAAAGGTGGAGGGAAGGTTCCACAGCCCCACAATTGGGTGCTCGTTTTTGGAAGGCCAGGAGAGTGGGGGGCCGTGTCACCTTAGTTGGAAAAATATTCCCCCTGAGATAATACATATAACACACATTTCTGGAATTATTCATCTTACTTGTATCCCAAGCGTTCTCAAAGGACTCAGTTCCAAAACTGTGTGCCAGAGCACCGCAGAAAACTCACAGGAATATCTGTTAGCAGAGCTGTTAATGTCCCACAATGCCACATTACACAATTTGGGAATTGCTAGGTGCACCATGAACTGACTATGTTGGAGCGTCTTCCCATTTACAGCATTATATTCAAGATTTTCCAACTTCATCCTTGTAATTTATGTTCCTTGTTTCTTGTCTGGATGCAATATTCTAAGTGTGGTTTAACCAACACAGATGAACAATGAGTTTTCTAGATCTTGGTATTATACTTCTGTTGATGGACATTGTTTATGTATCATGCAACAAAGTGTAAATTTATATCTCGATTTCTACTGGTTATATCTAAATATCCATTGTTCCTCAAAGGCAAAGATAAATTGGATAAACTTTTAAGGCTGATACAAATTAATTATCTTCATCCTGAGCTATCTAGATGATGCTCTCTGTGTCCTGACCTAGGATCCGGAACTGATCAGATCCGGGTTAAACCCAGGCTTGAGCTTAACAAGATTTTGTAGTTGTAGGATTTTTGCCCTTACCACACAAGTCTTTTGAAGGTCTTTGAAAAACTGGCTCTTCTCCCAGGTCTGTGGATAAGGCAGCTGTTGAACACCTGTCAATATTCTTTTGTATTGATGCACAATCTTTCTCTTTTATTTCATTATTCATAACTTTTTAAAATGCAAAATGCTCAGAGTCATTTTAGAATCAGGCAACCTCCAAATTTAAATAACCAAACAAATAAGAAAAAATATAATTAAAGATTTTATTTACCATATTCCCACCCACAATGTAATCTCCAGAAGCCCTCCAATGATACTGGGTCTTCTCTTGAACAATGGGGTATAAATGGGGTATAAAATGTGGGTACAATATATGCTCCAAATCATGGACATTAAAATAATGCAAATAATGCCATCCCCATCTTCTCCAGCTACTATATGCTATTTCTTCTTGCCCCGTTCATTTTTATAACATCTGTATATCATGGCCATGTGCATTGTCTGCTCACACTGAAGAATTTCTCTGAACAAAGGTTCAGAGAAGAGCAACTAAGATGATCAAAGGTCTGGAAACTAAAACATTTGAACTTGGGTTTAGCTAGTCTAAAGAAAAGAAGAAACAGGGGTGACATGATAGCAGTATTCCAGTATTTGAGGGGCTGCCACCAAGAAGAGGATGTCAAATTATTCTCCAAAGCACCAGAGGGCAAGACAAGAAAAAATGGTTGGAAACTGACCAAAGAGAGAAGCAACCTGGAATTAAGGAGAAACTTCCTAAGAATGAGGACAATTAACCAGTGGAATAGCTTGCCTTCAGAAATCGTAGGCGCTCCATCACTGGAGGTTTTTAAGAAGAGACTAAATAGTCACTGGTCTGAAAAGGTATAGGTTCTCCTGCTTGAGCAGGAGGCTGGACTGGAAGACTTCTAAGGTCCCTTTCAGCTCTATTCTATTCTACTCTAATTTGGGCACTTACTCCCTTTCCATTTTTCAAATTTGTACCAAATTTGGATTTCTTTCAAGATTGCCACTACTCTTTTCTTATTGACAGATGGTATTGATTTGGCTACATAAATCGCTAAATTCCCCTAGCCCTTGAGAGAACAATGGAAACTACATTTTGAAATCAACCCATCATCAGCTCAATCTCTTACAATGTTCATGACACTGTGGTTGAACTATGAAATTGCTGGGTTACCTTCTATTCTGTAGATTCCAAAGCAAGCACAACTTCAAAAATCTTACATAAAACAACATAAGATGAGAGCTCTGCCGAGCATTTATAAAAAGGAAGAAAACTGCTTTTGAGGAATACAATGTTTAATTCCTCTAAACACTAAATGTAAATTGAATTATGAGTTAAGGAACAGTGGAAATGAGGTAGTCCTATAGCCATATGTCCAAGATAATTTTATGGCAAATCTCTCTCTTCCCAGCAACAAGTTTATTTACCCTATCAATCTTATTGGTCCAAATCCACCAATAATGGATGTATCTGAAAAAATTAGAACACCTACATGTGGATGACATGGGATTTTAGAGAAACAAAGAAAAGATGGCAGTAAAAATGGCTAGAGTCTAACTGCTAAACTCCTGATTGTGTGGTTAAAGTTCTATGTGTGATGTTTCAACCATGTTGGATATACAGAACCAAATACAAAGTTGGCAACCTTCAAGTAGTATATCCCATGTGATTTGGCTGCATGTATGTAGAAAGCAGCAGGTAGCCTTAAACAAGTGAGTTTGGCTTTGTATTAGTATGCCAGAAGTTTGTACAAGAGCTAGGAGCAGATGCATACTTGGAGAATAGCTGTGCAACCACCTGTCATATTAGCATGGAGCACATTGCACAAATTTGAAGCAGAGAAAATATCCCCATATACTTTAACGGACACTTCCAACTGCTGCTATAACTACCTTAACAGAATAACAGAGTTGGAAGGACTTTGGAGGTCTTCTAGTCAAAACCCCCTGCTTAGGCAGGAAACCCCTATATCATTTCAGACAAATAGTTGTTCAATCGCTTCTTAACAACTTCTAGCATTGGAGCATTCACAACTTCAGGAGCCAAGTTGTTCCACTAATTAAATGTTCTAACTGTCAGGAAATTTCTCCTTAGTTCTAGATTGCTTCTCTCTTTGGTTAGTTACCTTACCATTAAAATATTCTATGTGTCTCCAAATAATGTCTATATCCTTAACCTTTTCCCCTCCCTTCACTGTTGTCATCCAAGAGTGGCCACAGGAATGTCTGTGTATAAGTGTCCAGGTTTTGTGACTGCACAATCAAAGCCTCACCTTTTTTTTAGATGTGCCTCATGTGTAAATCATATTATGCTACGGTTATGGTTGCTTATGTAGAAGGCCTATAAATAAATAATTCTTGCTGAGTCTTGTCTTAAACCTCTTGCTCCTCTCATAAAATTATTTGGGTGGATGGCTTTGAGCTAACCCTTAAAATTTATTTGGGAATCACCATCTGAATTGAGTCATAGAGATTGAGTTTAGGATCTGACCTTGACCATTCATTAGAATTGTAGACATGTGGCTTTGCTTGCTTGTACACAGGCACAAACAAACAAGAAAATATAATACATAAGAATGGTCGAGTGATAGTGCTTCAAAACTACTTGCCACTTTTTATCTGATTACCAATACAAACCCCCAAGCCAGTCCTCTCCTTTTTTCTCTTCCCCAAAAGGCAAGGTAAAGACAATTCATTTAGTCACCATACAGTCTTTGAGAGAAACGGATACCCACAAAACTTCATCTGGAGATCCCTACACACAAACAATATAAACACACAAAGCAACACAACAACTATAACAGGAACAGCAATGACCAGATGAATCACAATTCCCTATGTATAGAATGTTTCAGAGATGACAACAAGACTATTATGCCAACATGACCTCGCAGTAGCCCACAAACCAGCCTCAACTCTCAGAAGGATCCTGTCAACACCTAAGGAGCAGACAGAAACAAACCAAAGATCAGGTGTAATATACCAAATCCAGCACAACTGTGAAAAGAACTATGTGGGCCAAACAGAAAGAAAACTGCCTATCAGATTGCACAAACACTTCCATGCTATCAAAAGACATGACCCACTATTCCTCATGTCCGTCCACGAAGATTCAGAAGGACACAAATTTCATCTAACCAGGACCACAGTTGTAACCCAAGCGAACTCAAGGGGAGAAAGAGAATTCCTCGAAGCCTGGTTCCCCACCAATAAGTCAATAAACCAGATACATTGACATCGACCCAATCTACCAACTGCTGAGAACAAAAGAACTACTTCAATCCTGAGGGCAGCATTTAAAATAAACAAGCAGGCACCCCTCCACATGGCAACAAAAATCACAACCACCCAGAAGTAATCAGACCACCTCTCAACAACAACCAGCCAATCAAATAGCCCAAAATCATACCATGACTCAGAAACATCCGGACAAATAGCACTCACACCAATTTACATCACACAAAAAAGTATTTAAAGGCCAGTGCTCTGACAGATGAGCACAATTCAAAGTGCACTGAAGATGGTTCCCCCGAATGGAGATGAAATGTTTGCAGCCAAATCGCCAAGCTCAGAAATCAAACCAACTGCCCAGTCACCATACTGGTAGGGACTTTGATAGAGGTGCAAAAAGTGTTCCTTTTTAACTAGGTCCTTATGCAGAAAAGTGATGCCATGCACCAATATCTCCACTACTGCCTGCACCATTCAATGAAAGGTATATCTCTTTGGCTTTGGGAAAAAGTAAAAAAAAAAAAATGTGAGAAAGCAGAAATACTTCTTTTGACCCTGGCTGTAAGAACTAGGAATGCTAGATCAAGCACTTTGCCTGATCAATCACAAAAGAATCTAATTCTTGTGCAGCAATTAAATATGGCTAGTGCAAATGCAAGGTTAGGAAGCTGGAAGTTAATTCATACTAAGTACAAAAGCCAAAAAAACCTATCAGCTTGATCTATTGAACCATAGATCAAATAGACTAGAAAAACTACTATATGAATGAATATATTCTGTGACTTCTAGACTAATTTGTCAATAAACAGCTATATAAATTGAATACCATAAAGAAATAAATCTTTATCTTCAATTTAGGAGAAAAGATTTACTTCCCAGCTCAAATACAGATTTCACATAATTTAGGAGCATTTGTTTATTTAAAGTAGAATTTCAAAAAAGGGAAATATCTTTATTTTTAACATTAGTACAGTTTCTTAAACTATTGGTCTCTTCCTTCCCACGAAAAGAAGTAAGATGTATGAACTGAAGGTTGACTGTAACTCGTGTACATAATGGGAAACCATGATTTCTCAATATATTTGAACTTGGTCATTTTCATTTCAAAGTTAGTTTAAGTTGAGCACCTAAATAATAGCCAGTTAGGAAGAAAGCCATCTTGAATATTCTAGAGCAGAACTTAATTCAGGGAACTTCCAGTTTTATTTTATATAAATTCAGTGTAAGCAAAGCTTTCTACTGATCATAAATTCTATAATTTTACAAATCTACAGATTATAAACATTGTACTAGACTATATCTGCAAATATTTCCCTAACTTTTCTTCTAGCAAAAAAAGAGAGCCAATGATAGTTAATTCAGGTGGTATTTTTGGACACCATAAAGAATCATATTTTAAACTGAGAAAGGTTCACAGCTCAGACTAAGTACAACAAGCTTTGCTTACAAATCCCATTTTCCAAAATGGCTCTGAGCTTTGATGCCATGGTTAAACGTAAGATAGTAGCATAAATATATTCATTAACTTTGTCCTAATCTGTCTTGCAAACAAATAGTTTTTGACAAATACAGTGCAAACATAGTGTAACATATAAACCATGAAGTGTGGCTAGTTTAGTGTGGTGTGCCAGTTTCTCTTATACATATAATAAATAATATGAATTTGGGAAAGAAGCTGCCATCCAGGGTCTGCAATGCAGATTCTATCTATTTAATAACACCCATGAGTATAGAGCTTGCCAAATTACTATACCAGTATTAATGACATCTAGAAGACTATCTACCATGACTGTCCATGAAAGGGCTCTTCATTTTGCTGTATTGCTTTAATGTTGACTGGGAATGCAGAACACCTAGAGCAGCGGTTCTCAACCTTTTCCGGGGCTCGACCCCGGCCTGCATCGCACATGCGTGGCGCGATGGGGCGCATCACGCATGCACGGCCTGACGGGGCGCATTGCGCATGCACGGCGCATCAGGGCGCATCGCACATGCACGGCGCGACAGCCCGCATCGCAATAGGGAAAAAAAATGGCCGACCCAAAAAAATGGCCGACCCAAAAAAAAAGGCGGGCCCGCACCGCGCATGCACGGCGCGACGGGGCGCATCACGCATGCGCAGCGCGACGGCCTGCATCGCAATAGGGAAAAAATGGCCGACCAAAAAAAAATGGCCGACCAAAAAAAATGGCGGACTGCGGTGCTTGGCAACCCCCGTGAAATGGTCGTTCGACCCCAAATGGGGTTGCGACCCACAGGTTGAGAACCACTGACCTAGAGGTAGCTCACATTCAACAGTGCTCTTGTTTTTTTAGGAAAGGGAGGGCGGGGCTGAACAGCTTGCTTGCCTTCCAGTTCCTAGGAAAAAGACAAGGCTTTGTGGTAGTCATATTGCTGGCTCCCAAATAGAGTGATATGATAAGGAAAGAGAAAATGGTTCTTCAGTTTACAATTATTTCTCTTTTAGCTAGATACAAGGCTTTCTTCTCTGTAGAATTGCATCCAGAACCATAGCTGAAGAACATGAAAGAAATTGCACACCTTTTTTGGTTAGCTTTCCAAATAAAGATTTGACCCAGCTATTTTATGAAGAACATACAAAGAACAGTTGAAGGATTTGGGTTTGTCTAGTTTAGAGCAAAGAAGAAGTGGGGGGGGGACACGATAGTAGTATTCCAGTATTTTACAGGTTGCCAGAAAGAGAAGGTCAACTTATTTTCCAAAGCATCTGAGGGCAGGACAAGTAACAATGGATGGAAACTACATACCAATCAGTCTAACATTAATACCTGTGAAGATCCTGGAAAAAAATATTCAAAAAACAGATATGTGAACAACTAGAAACAAGCAAAGTTATATCTGGTAGCCAGCACAGGTTTGTTAAAAACAGATTATGCCAAACCAATCTTATTTCATTCTTTGATAAAGTGGCCAAATTAGTAGGCCAGCAAAACACTGTGGATATAGTATACTTAGATTTAAGTAAGGCATTCGACAAAGTAGGCCACGATCTACTGTTTGGTAAGCTAGGAAAAGGTGGAATAGACAACATCACTACCAGATGGATTTGTAGCTAGCTGACAAACCATACTCAACGAGTAGTCCTCAATGGTACTACATTCACATGGAGAGAAGTCTTAGGCCTTGTGGTACCCCTTAGAGAAGAGCAACTAAAATGATCAAAAGCCTGGAGACTAACACATATGAAGAATGGCTGCTGGACTTGGGTTTGGCTAGTCTAAAAGGAAAGAAGAAATAGGGGAGACATGATAGCAGTATTCCAGTATTTTAGGGGCTGCCACAAAGAAGAGGGGGTCAAATTATTCTCCAAAGCACCAGAGGGCAGGACAAGAAATAATGGTTGGAAACTGATCAAACAACCTAGAATAAAGGAGAAATTTCCCAACAGTGAGGACAATTAACCAGTAGAACAGCTTGTCTTCAGAAATTGTGGGTGCTCCATCACTGGAGGTTTTTTAAGAAGAGACTAGACAGTCACTTGTCTGAGATGGTATAGGTTCTCCTGCTTGAGCACGTGGCTGGATTAGAAGACTCCAAGGTGCTATTCTATTCTATTCTATTCTATTCTATTCTATTCTATTCTATTCTATTCTATTCTATTCTATTCTATTCTATTCTATTCTATTCTATTCTAGAACCAACCTGGAACTAAGGAGAAACTTCTTAACAGTGACAATTAACCAGTGGAACAACTTGCTGTTAGAAGTTGTGGGTGCTTCATCACTGGAGGTTTCTAACAAGAGACTGTACAGTCACGTCTGAAATGATTTAGGGTCTCCTGCTTGAGCACAAGGTTGAACTAGAAGACCTCCAAGGCCCCTTCCAGCTCTATTCTGATTCTGATTCTTTAGTATGGATTTTGTGAATAGGCTTCCTCATGAATCAATTCATTTTAGCTTTAGAACCTAATTTTGAGTTATGTGCTGGGATTCAAAGTCAATAGAATCTGTACAGAAAAGAAAAGTAACACCCTTAACAAAATCCATTACTTTTCCTTCTCCCTTCTCAAACCCCCCCCCCCATAATTGCACACATCCAAAGTGGAATACAGGGCAAATATGATTATTCTATCACTTCTGATATGAACAATACACAAATAACTGAATTCTGCTATTTAGAAGTTTATATTTTTAGAAATCCACATCTCACCTTCTCATACATTCACATAGTCTAATTTTTTTCAGAGTGGAGAGCAGCTGCAACCTCAAAACATTTTAACAGTTTAGCCTCGAACCATCTTTACCCTAGTGACCAATTCAGGCAGATGCAAAACATGATAAACTACACAGCCACAAAACCCTTGAATCAGCACAATGTGGAAACAATTGGCAATACTGAAGCAACAAATTTAAAAAAAAAACCTAAAAACTCATTAGGACCTGCAGAAATAATCTGAAATCTTCCAGCCCATTTGCACAACATGACCTCACCCCAAATTATCAGAATAGAGCTGGAAGGGACCTTGGAGGTCTTCTAGTCCAACCCCCTGCTCAAGGAGACAACTGATTGTCCAGGCTCTTGTCAAAAACCTCCAGTGATGAAGCACCTACAACTTCTGATACCAAGTTGTTCCACTGGTTAATTGTCCTGTTAGGAAGTTTCTTCTTAGTTTCATTTCGTTTCTCTCCTTGATTAGTTTTCATTCATTGTTTCTTATCTTGCCTTTTGGTGCTTTGGAAAATAAGTAGACCCTCCTCTTTGTGGCAGCCTCTCAAATACTGGAATACTGCGATCATGTCACCTCTAATCCTTCTTTTCTCTAGACTAGCCTATTATAAATTATTTATAATTTACACTATTTACACTATTGTATTTACACTATTATAAAATAGTGTAACTTTTCTATTCAGCTGTGATACTATGTATAGCTACCACTGTAAGAGAAATTGCCCTTTGGTTTGGAATGACTCCAAGCTAGTTAACTAGATAGTAGAAGAATATCCTATAGATGAGGTAGGATAATAGCTCTGCCACTTTTTCACTTGATCAGATAAACTGAGTGAAATTTTGTAGATGTACAAATTCTTTGGGATCCCTCCGGGGACAAATTTTTTGCTGGGGATTCCATTCTGCTCTTCAGATGATTGATCAAGTCACTGTAAACTGTCAACTACTAGCAACCACATAGATTTTTTTTTCTATGTCAATCTGTCCCTCTTCTGGTCTTTCAAGTCTTCCAAGGGTGCATCTATAGCCACTGAAATTAAGTCCATTCACCTTGTTTCAGGTCATCCTCTCCTTCTCTTTTCTTCCATATTTGCCAGTATTAAAGCCTTCTCCAAAGAGTTAAATCTTCACATAAAGTGTCCAAAGTAGGATAAGCTGATCAGTACATCAGGGTATTATTAGAATTATATGCAAATAGATAGTAGTGGCACAAACAGGGCTGCACAAAATGTAAAATATTAAAATGAATTTTCTGCAAAAATCTGTTCTTCAAGCTGGGAAGTCTGAAGCAAAACAGTTGACACCGATGCTTAAACCAGCTCTGCTTACTATTGTTAAATTGCTCAAACTGCACCTTCTATTTTCTGCCCTTGAACTAAAACTTTTTTATATTTCCAGGACTCTTTCAATATTTTTTATTCATTCAGTCCAATTATATGCACTGTCTTGTTGTTCTCTTTAAGGTTCCATTTGGTATACAGATCATTAGCCGATATTCACTGAGATATTCCCTTGTCCAGGAAAGGGAACCTAATCATCAGAATACATGCTAGCCAGGCCTCTGTCTTCATACATTAGGAACTCTTGTGAAAGAGTCCTATTTGAATTCTGATTCACCTGCTTTGCAAATTCATTCTACAAAGAGGAACTTAGCTAATCTGTAAGTGGCTGAAGCTAACAAGGGAGAAACTAGAGCAGGGGTTCCCAACCTTGGCAACTTTAAGACTTGTGGACTTCAACTCCCAGAATTCCTCAGCCAGCTTTGCTTTGCTGGCTGAGAAATTCTGGGAGTTGAAGTCCACAAGTCTTAAAGTTGCCAAGGTTGAGAACCCCTGAACTAGAGCATCCCAGGTTAGATAGAAATGTTATAAGCATCTAACACAAATCCCTAACTCTCAAGGTTAAGAAATATACAGGCTGAACTTTGTTAATGTATCTTGGGAGAAAGGAGCTTAAGATTTAAATCTTGGAGCGGATACATATGTACATTCAATACATTCTGCCTACGTTGACTTCTTTCTCATCTGCAAAAAAAAAAAGCAATTTACTTGGCTGTGTTGAGTTTGTGAAACATCTGTTGTTACTAAATCTGAGATTGAGTTTCTGGAGAGCTCATATATATTACTATGTCTGTGTGTGATTGATGTGAAATGCATAATTGTATTCTTTATGTGATATCTTTATGATTTACACATATATCTTTGTTCTTTATTTTGCTATCTGTATGTCTCCTTCTATTATATCCTCTCTGAATCCTACAATTCTCTGTATGTCTCCTTCCATTACTAGCTGATCAAAAGAGGGGAACAAAGGAAAGAACATAAGAGAGTGGAAAAAAAGAGACAAAACCATCAACTGGCAGCATTTAGGGATAATTAATAGAAAGAAACTAAAGTAAACCTGAGTTTCTCCCACAAAACTCTTTAAAATCTCCTGTCTCTATTTCATCTTCTTCTTCTTCTTCTTCCTCTCTACTTTTCATCCTTTTTTGTATGTATCTTGGGAGTGGTGTGGTGGTCTAGTGGTTGAGAAGGTTGAGAATTCAATCCTAAATAGCAGCAGATGTTTCTCTCCTAGGGCACAAAGAAAAAAAAATATCTGCTGTGAACTCTGCATAGGCATCAGGAAGGACATTCAGCCAGTAAATGCTTGATTCCATCCAGTTGCCCTGACTCTACCCCAAATTAAGGGATTATAGTGTCATAAAATAGGAGTTTGTATGTACATTGTGAAGAAATTAAAAATGATTTGTGGTGCTTTTGGCTAGTTTGGTCAGATTTTCACTGTCTGGGCTCTGACATTGTATGTAAAATCTTGCATATTTTGTAACATAATCCAACATAACTAGAGAGTCTGACATAATTAGCCTGACTTGTCAGATCATCTAAGGAGAAGCTCCTTGAAGTTCTATTCTTGTAGAAGGTAAAGGGACTCAAAGCCAATGAGATCATATTAGGTTCCTCTCAAATATAAATTTTTGGAAGGATGTTAAAAACTAAGCTCTTCATGACTCACTCTTACATTTTCCTCATTTTTATTCTTTGCCTTTATTTTTTTTTCCTATGATGGTTATTGAAAGATTGATCAGTTTATAGTTTTGTGGTTTAGAATTCATTTAAATCCATATGATTTAATAAAGGATTTTTTCATGTCTTGGAAGCACTGAGAATTATTGGTTTACAACAGGACATACATATGATTGATGATGGATGGATGGATGGATGGATGGATGGATGGATGGATGGATGGACGGACAGATGGATTGATTGATGGTGGACATACAATGGTTGCAGAAATTGGGTATGTCTAATTTAATGAATAAAAGCACTAGGGGTAACATTATAGCAGTGTTCCAATATCTAAAGAGCTGCACAAAGAAGAAGGGGTCAACTAATCTCCAAAGCATCTGAAGGTGAATAAGAAGTAATGGATGGAAACTAATCAAGGAGAGGACCCATGTAAAACTAAGGAGAAATTTCCTGACAGAATAAATTAATAGTGAAATGGCTTGACTCCAGAAGCTGTGATTCCTCCAACACTGGAGGTTTTTAAGAAGAGATTGGACAGCGACTTGTCTGAAATGGTGTAGGGTTTCCTGCTTGAACAGAGGGTTGGACTAGAAGACCTCCAAGGTCCCTTCCAACTCTGTTATTCTGGTATTCTGTTAAGCTGGTTGACCATTACTGAGGCGGGACATGCAAGATGACAATTATGAAAGAAAATAAGACAAAAATTGGATTAAATATGGAGACAATTAGAAAGTCTAAAGTAGAAAAAAAGTACAATTGGCAGCCTGGTTAAAAGCAGTTTTAAAAAACTCAATGATTTAGGTGAAATTATAGGGGACACACCATTCTTGGTGTGCTCTCTACTCTGGTCCATCTTTTTATTACATCCCAACTTCTTGTCTTCCTTTATTTTCATCTGCCATCCACCTTGCTGGGTTTCTAGTGTAATTCCCTCCCACCTTGAATTTGGATGTTGATAATTTGTGTCACTTCTCCTAACAATAATCAGGACAGGAGAAGAACAGCCAAGGAACATTTCTCTCTGTGCTTGAATTAATAAGATTTATCTGGAGAAAAGTTGACAACACAAGTTATTTTGCTTCCAGTTGTTGTTTCCATATAGGCCATTCAAATCTGTTAGACTGTGTTTTTTTCTCTCTCATACTTTCATTGTAAAGAGAACACCACTTTCAATGACAGGCCATTGAAAAATGATTTTCCCCCTATAAAACTGTTTCATTTATTCTTTGTAAGTAAACTGGGTTCATCGTATCGGTGTAACTTACTTGGTACCTTGTAAAAACATTGATTGAATTCATTTTGGACTCTCTTTTTTATTCACTGTTTTGCCATATAAAAGGGAGATTAGGAGATATTCCAGTATCTGATGATATATATTTTTGGGGAAAATGTGTCTGAAGAATAGCCACAGACACAAAAATGACTTAAACAGGCCTTGGTGAAACATAAAGATAATTGAATATAATACATTGAGATGAATAAACTGAGAACCAATGTTGGCAATCTGTGTTGCCCCTCTCTCTACACACACACACACACACACACACAGAGAGAGAGAGAGAGAGAGAGAGAGAGAGAGAGAGAGAGAGAGAGAGAGAGAGAGAGAGAGAGAGAGAGAGAGAGAGAGAGAGAGAGAGAGAGAGAGAGAGAGAGAGAGAGAGAGAGAGAGAGAGAGAGAGAGAGAGAGAGAGTCTAAAGGAGTTTATTCAAACCCCCCAAACAGGTTCTCTGAAAGCACCCCTGTTGCACAGGTCCAGAGTCTTTGCTCAGCACAGCAAGAGTCACTGGGTAGTTAAGTCCAACTGGCACACATGAAGTTCAGGAAAGCAGTCCACAGATTGAATGGGTCAGAATACACAGCACAAACAGACAAGGCACAGAACTGGGCACATTGCTCCAGCAATATTGCTAGAGCAATGTGTCTAGTTCTATGCCTTATCTGCTACAAGTCCTCAGGGCAGGATTAAGTAGGGGATGCCAGTATAGTTCTTCACAAGAGATGAGGTTGCCTCCTCGCAAATATCAAGTTCAGGGCTTTTCAACCTTTTCACCCATTGTACCACTTTTAGGATATGGCAATATCCGAGTACCACCAGTCACCTAGCAAGGTGTCAAAAACTTGATGACCAAAAAAAAAAGGAAAAAATGATAAAGTACAGATAGTCCTCGACTTACAACAGTTTGCTAAGTGACTGTTCAAAGTTACAATGGCACTGAAAAAAGTGCCCCACAAGCCACAGCCGAGCAAGACACCTGCCTGCCTACCCGGTGGCACTCTTCCTCCTGTCCGAGGTTTTCATTGTTGTGAGCATTTCTGTTGAGTATCGGCAGAGGGGATGGGGTGGGGGTGTTTGGTTTTTATTGCCCCCATCTGCTGGGTGCTTGCAGCAGGTTTTGGTCACTTCACATGACCCTGGGACACTGTGACCATCATAAATATGAATCAGTTGCCAAGCATCTGAATGAAAATCACAAGACCCTGGAGATGCTGCAACATTCCAGCTGATCGGTGCTTCTTCTGAGCTCAGCAGAAGCACCAGGATCAGCGTCGAGCTCCAGCTGGAACCTGGTGCTGATCCTGGCGCTTCTACTGAGCCCTGACAGCCCTGAAGAAGCGCCGATCAGCTGGAAAGGGGCACTGATCCTTGTGCTTCTGCTGAGCCCTGATAGACCTGCAGCTCCAGCCATCTCTCGCTCAGGCTTGTGCGGTGCTGCCACCGGTTCAGCTCATTCCCCTCACCCGCTACCACTTTTGTATGATGGTCGCGTACCACCTACCAGGTGCCAATGTACCACAGGTGGTACCCGTACCATTAGTTGAAAAGCCCTGATCTAGTTGACCAGCATTGTGCCTGTCTCCTCTCTGCTCTATGTGTCCTTGGATCAGGAGGAGGATCATTGCTAATGGGCGGCAGCTGTTCCCAATCCTCACCTGGAGCCTCCTGGCCAACTTACTGCAATTGTGGCTCACCTTTGCTCAGCCTCAGCCTGTCATTTGTCTGATCAACCGAACTGAGGCTGCTCCATCAGGCTAGCACTCTCCAAGCCCGACCAACTCTTGGCTCCACATTTCCTTCTGCTGACGCAAATTCACCCTCCTCCTCCCCCAAACTTGCATCTGAAGAGGGGTCCACAGGCAGGTCTATGACACAGTTACAATGGAATGATGGCTGAGAAGCCAATAGGATTTGGCCAATAGGATTTTTTATAATTCTAAGACAGCCAAATAGGGTTTAATTGAATAAATATTAAGAGAGTTAGCAGAGAAAAATATTCCAACCCATAATAATAATAATAATAATAATAATAATAATAATAATAATAATAATAATAATAATAATAATAATAATAATAATAATAATAATAATAATAATAATAATGTTGAAAGGGTCCTTGGAGGTCATCTAGTCCAACCCCCTGCTCAGGCAGGTAACCCTATACCACTTCGGACAAATGGCTGTCCAGTTTCTTCTTAAAAACATCCAGTGTTGGAGCATTCATCGCTTCTGGAGGCAGGTTGTTCCACTGGTTAATTGTTCTAACTGTCAGGAAGTTTCTCCTCTTCTTTGTGGCAGCCCCTGACATATTGGAATACTGCTTTCATGTCCCCCCTCGTCCTTCTCTTCATTAAACTAGACATACCCAATTCCGGCAACCTTTCCTTATATGTTTTAACCTCCAGTCCCCTAATCATCTTTGTTGCTCTTCTCTGTACTCTTTTTAGAGTCTCAACATCTTTTTTACATCGTGGTGACCAAAACTGGATGCAGCATTCCAAGTGTGGCCTTACCAAGGCATTGTAGAGTGGTATTAATACCTCGCGTGATCCTGATTCTATCCCTCTGTTAATGCAGGCTAGCACTGTGTTGGATTTTTTGGCAGCTGCAGCACACTGCTGGCTCATATTTAAATGATTGTCCACTAGGACTCCGAGATCCCTCTCACAGTTACTACTATTGAGCAAGGTACCCCCTATACTATACCTATACATTTGTTTTTTCTTGCCTAAATGTAGAGCCTTACTTTTTTACCATTGAATTTCATTTTGTTAGATAATGCCCAGTGTTCAAGTCTGTCCAGATCCTCCTGTATCCTAAGCCTGTCTTCTGGAGTGTTGGCTATTCCTGCCAGCTTGGTGTCGTCTGCAAATTTGATGAGTTCCCCATCTATCCCCTCGTCCAAATCATTGATGAAGATGTTGAAGAGCACTGGGCCCAGAACAGAGCCCTGGGGCACCCCACTACACACTTCCCTCCATGTAGATGTGGTTCCATTGAGAACCACACGCTGAGTACAGCCGGTCAGCCAGCTACAGATCCATCTGGTGGTGATGCTGTCTAACCCGCATTTTTCTATCTTATCAAGTAGTAGGTTGTGATCTACTTTATCAAATGCCTTACTGAAGTCCAAGTAAATTATATCCACAGCATTCCTCTGGTCCACTAATTTTGTCACTTGGTCAAAGAATGCAATAAGGTTTGTCTGGCGTGATCTGTTTTTGACAAACCCATGTTGGCTTTTAGTAATGACTTGGTTCTCTTTTTTGAAGATGGGAACTACAACAGCTCTTCAGCATTCTTAGGAACCCTAAGAAGGGCAGCATTCTTACTACACCAGACTGACTCTCCTATCAATCTTATCAATGAAGAGGATTAACCAACTGAACCAAACAATGCAAAGAATTTGTCAGCCATTCTGATCTGTAGGTAATTCAAAGCCGATTGCATCCCAGACTGTCTTCCAATTAACTGCAATATACATCTAAAGCTTATCTAAAAGTTCAAAGACTACAAGCAAATAAAGATTGTATGAGACTTCCTTCCTGCCTTAACTCAAGGGATGCAAAGGATTTTTTTTTTCAAAGGGACCATGTCTAAAGAAGAAAAGGAAGCTCCAAAGACCTAGGCAATTATGGCTAATTTAAATCAAAATACGCACTAGGTTTTTGCACACCACCCCTCTAATTTCATAATGAGTGCATCTCTTTAATAAAGAGCATTTATTGAAGGCCAAGAGAGAAGAAATAGTTGTCTTGCTACGTGAGTGTTTTCAAATAGCTCATAGCTAAATAACAAATAGTTTTATCAGAAAGAGGGATAAATCTATTGATCTCAACAAGTTATAGACACCCTTCATTTCCAATGAGCTAAACATACATTATCTAGCTCTGTGCATTCATGGCAATTCTCTCACAAGAGATGCCCTCTTTGAATGCTCTCATGTTGCAAGAGATAGTTGATACTGGCAGCAGTCAGCAACCAGAACTTAGCTGTTGTCCCAGGGTTTCCCAGCAAAGGAAGAGAATAAGCATTTGAGCTGAGCAAGTCATTCCCAGCATTTTATTATTGTATTTGCCTTTCCCACAGGACATTTCAGAATGCTTCAAGAGGATATCTGCATTTACATGGATATTGTAAAGGAGGCATAATGTAAGAACAAGATAATAAGTCCCAGTGCAGTTGGGAGCTTGCCCACTAATGCAGAAGCAGAGGGACAGAAGGAAGAACTGCTGCCAAGGCAATGGTCAGATAAAAGAAGCCTGAGTCCAGGGCAAGAATGTAACATACATAAATGTTTCAGACAAGCCCCCGCTAGTTCACAAGAACGATAAAGGAAGGAGGGAGGAGGTATATTCAGACATGCAAGGTTCTGTTGCTATAACTTTAGAATAAAAATAGAATTGGCCTACATAGCTTTGGTTTCCTTGTTTTGTCTACTACGAAGGGCTTACAACCTTTTTGGACAATAGCCATCCCAAGGAAATGTGGCCTGTCACAGCCATAAAGGAGATACTATCCAGGTAGCAATAAAAAACAATGATAACCACTGACATTCAGATCTTCTGTTTTAATGAACCAAGAGCAAACTTGACTTACCGCAATTTCCAATTTTAAAGATGAGGGAGTCAATTTATTTTTCCAAAGCACCAAAAGGCAAGACAAGAAACAACGGATGGAAACTAACCAAGGAGAGAAGCAACCTACAACTAAGGAGAACTTTCTTAAAAGTGAGAGCAATCAACCAACAGAATAGCTTGCCTTCAGAAGTTGTGGGTGTTCCATCACTAGAGGCTGTCAAAAAAAAAGACTGGACAGCCATTTGTCTGCAATGCTATAGGGCAGGGGTAGGCAATCTTGGCTCTTTTATGACTCATGGACTCGTGCTTGAATTCTGGGAGTTGAAGTCCACCAGTCATAAAAGAGCCAAGGTTGCCTACCCCTGGTATAGGGTCTCCTGCTCAAGCAGATGGTTGGACTACTAGAAGATCTCCAAGGACCCTTCCTACTCTACTAGTCTATGATTCATCTTCTATGTTCCATGAAAGGGGGAGAATTCCTTAACTGTTCTTTCTTCTTTCTTTATTTATATGATCCTGCCTTTAATACTTTTAAAAGTTACTCAAGGCAGCAGACATACATAATGCTCCTTTCTCCTCCTATATTCCCCACAACAACAACCCTATGAAGTGGATTAGGCGGAGAGAGAATGATTGATCCAAAGTCACCCAGGTGGCTTTCATGTCTTAGGTAGGACTAGAACTCAAAGTCTCCTGGTTTCTAGGCCAGCACCATAATCACTACACGAAATTGGTCTCTTATCAATCTTTTATCAATGAACACCATAGATACATCCAGGAAATTCAGCGGCAGAGACAGGAGGAGAATAGCCTTCCATTACTCCCTAGTAACTACATTCACAGCAAGTTGTCTGTGACTCTAAAACTGCCACCAAGGTTAATAACTATTTATAGCTTGAGTGTCCCTGAATTATCTAATTATTTCACCATGAGTTTTGATAATGGCAAATTCCAGAGTTTAACTATGCATTAAGTATTACGTTTTATCATTCAGAATGCCCCTGAATTTGGTTTTAAGGGATGACCTCACATTCCAGCATAATGAGACTGAAAAAACCCCTCTGTCCACATTTTCTGTTTCTTTTATTTAATGTACTTCTGTCATATTTCCCCTTACCAATCTTCCTATTAAATTAAATTAAACCAAGATGCTGTGGTTTTTTTTTCTTTATTTTTCATTGCTTGCCATTATTTGTAACTCGTCAACTTACAAAATCATGTTTCAGATACAATGAATAGAATTTTACATTCTATTATCAGGAGCCATCTCACCATAGATGTATAAAAAGATAGTATTACCCTGTTTCCCCCAAAATAGGACTCAACTGGAAAAATAGCATGATTTTTCAGGATGCTCATAATATAAGCCCAACCCCAAAAATAAGCCCCACCCCAAAAATAAGCCCCAGTTAAGATTGTCAGCCAGATGGATGTATTTACTATATTTTCTTGAATATAACCCCTAACCAGAAAATAAGCCCTAATGCGTCTTTGGGAGCAAAAATTAATATAAGATCGTCTTATTTTCGGGGAAACACAGTACTTTGCATATTTTATTTTGAATTCCCTTTCTAACTTTTCCAAACATGTAATTGTCTTTTTCCCCCCCTCCCTTTTAAGTAGCTACGTATTTACTCAGTTGACTTTTTACTGATCCCATTTCTGATCAGTGAATGCCAACTTAGAACCCATTAATGTATATAGAAGATTTGGATAGTTTGTGTTATTGTTGTGCTTGGTTTTCACTTGCAGTTCAATCACCTAGCATGGATGAAACCATTTGGAATTCTTTAACAATCTTTATTTTAACCACCCAGAAAAGTTGATATCGCCAGCAAACTTGAATCATGCCAGATATCAAGGCTCACATTCAGTCCTGAATAAAGGTGACATTTCTCCAAGCTATGTGGCATTTGGAATGCCTTCCTAGAACTTCCAAATATGACATCATGAATATTCATTGATTCTACATTTCGGTTCACTAAGCGGAGCTGTACAATGATCAACCTGAAAAATAAAATAGTATATTATTCAGCAAGATCTAAATCTCATAATCTCAGTTGGTGTCCCTGCAAGGCCATTCTAATAAAGCCCAGACTGATTGCTGCTCATGCTAAGTGCTGACATGTGCTGACATTTTAAAAGGTTCATAGGCTCCTCATCTCTTTGGTGGAAATTCAGCAGATGACAACCAAATAGTGATCTTATTAAGTGCAGCTATAAGCTATTAGGTAATTAATGTATACAGCTTCATGGACAATATGGGGAACAACATTTTCTCTGTCAAGTGCTGAAATACATTTGTATCCTAGTGGGCATTAATATCACAAAAGGGAAGTGACTAAAATGCATGAACATTAGCACTCAAGACTCTAATTGTAAGAAGACAATAAAAATCAAAGAAAGAAACAAAAAGACCAGAACACATCCTCTCCAGCAATCAATACCCAGATAAGTAGGGATTAACATCAAACAGTGAAGGGGAAAATAATACACTAATCAAGCAACTACTAAGGAGAAAACCCAGCCCTATACCGACAGTATATAAACAGGGAGCAAACCCCACACTCACTAGCACTGATGATGTTACCAAGTTAAATAATGAAATGTCTGCAAGCAAACAACCAAGCTCAGAGAGCCCCAATGATTTCATAGTTCAGGTCTGAGCTACAGATATTGTCTTCTATTGGGCTTGAGTCTATCTGGAAATTACCTGCACTCCCCCAAATATACCCTTTATATTGTAAGAGAATGATGGAGAATAATGGTTTCTATCTGAAACCATTATCTCCATTTAAATCCCGCGAGGCATGAAAAAGACACCTCATCCGAGAGAAGCTACCGGTACTACCGGTAGTTATAAAAGCCTATGCATTCTTGGGGGAAAAAAGTACGATCCATTTTGAGTTAAAATGTTCAAGGAAACAAACATAATCTGGCCTCAATTTTCTATGAGCAGCCAAATTATGACAAAAGAATTGCTTTGGAAACAACCTCCCCACCTGATTCGTTAAACTATGTAAGACAGGAGGGCTGTGCCACATGCCTTTCTTAAATAATTCAATTAGATTTCCAGAGCCATACATTCCTAGGCTTTTCAAGGCTGGGCTTCTATCCTAGAATATATGAAGAAGTGAATGCCCTTAGGCACTTCAATGATTCTATCCCTCATAAACCATCATAAATGTTTCTGCAGTCAGAATTTGTGAGAAGGGTTAGAAAAGGGAAAGGACATGGACATTCATCACCAATTAAATTATGACTGAGGGAAAAAACAGAATTGGGGGAAATGTATGCTCCCCTCCCCTTTCTTCAATTTCTCATCTTGCTGATTCCCTTCTCTTTGCTTTATGTTTTGTTCTGAGGAAATAATGTTTGCGTGTTGTTTATGTGTCTCTCTATGTGTATGTGTGTGTGTTATTGTTAATTCAGCATTTTATGCTAATTGGCTGTCTTTTTCCAAGCAGAAGGCAGCCGAGCAGACAACTTCCTGTTAAAAGCTTTCTGTTTATTTGAATCACGGTTGTCAGTAGAAGCCCATGTATTAAGCTAACAATATTATTCCCAAGGAAGCTTTTATTAATTGACGGGGAGGGGAAAAATGTAAGGACAATTATAAGAAATACATGTAGAATAAGCCGAAAGACAGAAAAATCCACAGAGATTTCACATGTGAAAAGAAAAAAATAGATAGTTTTCCCCTCCTTCCCAAAATAATTGCAAGCATAGAAAATAAAAAGACACTCAAGATTAAATTTTCATGGATGCAGGGCTTTTGCTAGCTGGGCACAACAGCTCTAAAATTCATATCCACTTGTCATGAGAAATGCAGATTCAGAGAATTCATTTCAAGCCAAGTTGAAAACTTATCTTTTGAGTTTTGCTTATGCAAGACTTAAATGCAGCTAAATGTTCAAGCTGCTGGTTATGGTTTTAGGTAAAGCCCACTGAGATCCTTTGCATAAGCTGTGCTATAGAAATTGACTTTCAATTGTATTTAGTCTACATGCACTTGAAAACAGCACAGAGACAGCAAAAAATGTGATAAAGAATAAATACATGGGAAAAGACCTGATACCACAAATCTTTTGTTTAAACACAAGCAGGAAGCTAAATTTTATCTGGTTGTCACATTCAAAACTGCTCGGTCATTTACTACCATTCACCACACAGTGATAGATCCAGGTTGTTTACTTGTCAAACATATTCTTTTTAGGAGAAGGGGAAGCAGAGGGAGAGATTATCCTTTCCCTTGAGCTGTTATGCTGTGCCATGACTGCTCTATCATTCAAAACCCATTTAAATGTACCATTCAAATTAGCATTTCTTAATTCAAAGCTCTGCAATTCTATTGTGGATCTGCCTCCATTCACAGTACAGGCACATACATATTTTGGAAACTGTAAACCACTTAATCTGACATTGCCATTTTCAAGATGGAAGCTTTCTAAACCTTTCTCCCGAATTTATTTGACAGCCCTTGTTATGTCTTTTCTACTTATCCAACTGAAGGCCCTACAGGTTTTCTGTTTCTTACGCTACTGAGCCTTCTAGCAGAAGTAACTCCAGTTAATTTTCAAGAATTACAAAATATGCAGGCAGGCTAAGGTAACTGAGCAGCAATACTAAATCACAGACGTGTTTAATCAACGAGTAGCAATAATAGGATTATGGATTTCCTCCTGTTAGGAGAGAGATCTGGCAAGCAGATTTTGTATTACTCTGGAATACACCCCCTCCCTCATGGGAGTCCACCTAGTTACTACATTCCATCACAAATTCCTAAATATGTAGCCTTACAGCAGCGGTTCTCAACCTATGGGTCGCGACCCCATTTGGGGTTGAACGACCATTTCGCGGGGGTCGCCGGACACCACGGTATGCCATTTTGTTTTTTTGTTTTTATTTTTTATTATTTTATTATTTTTTTTATTTTTTTTTCGGCATGCGCGCTGCGCATGTGCAGATCCGCCCGTCGCACCGAAAAATTTTTTTTTTAAAAAATTAAAAAAATGGCGGACCACGATGGGGATCTGTGCATGTGTGGCACGCATACGACGGGCCGATCCGCGCATGCGCGGATCCGCCCATCGCGGTCCGCCATTTTATTTATTTATTTATTTTTATTTATTTTTATTTTTTTTGGCGCGCGCGCGCTGCGCATGCGCAGATCGTCCTGTCGCGCGCGGGCGCACCCGGGTCAGGGTCACGGCGCACATGGGCAGGGCAAGTGGGGTCTCAACCTGAAAAAGGTTGAGAACCACTACCTTACAGTAACCCTAAAAGAAACAAAGTACACGCAGATTAGATATAAATGATGGGGAAAGTATGACGTATCTAACTTTAAAATGAAATCATGACATCATGAAGGGCTTGCTTATTGATTTTTTTAATTTTTTTTCATTGTTCAACATCACCAAGTCTAAGCATCATCAAGTCAATAACAATGGTGGAGGCAACCAGAAATACAGGAATCAGAACTTTGTATCTCCCTCGACGCTCAAAGTGTCAAAAGTAAAGAAATAAAGAAGGCGGAAGTAAAGAAGAAGAATCACCAAGTATAAAGGAGAAAACTCTATTACATTACAACAAGCTCTTTGTGTATGATGCAATATTTGCAGTGACCTTGTGGGTAAGAAAGATGTTTATATTTTCCATAGGAATAGCATATTTCTTCCAATATTTCCACCAGGTTTCTAACAAGTAATTGTTTTGATGATTTTTTTGGTCTTGAAATTAATTGTATTGTTTTATGTTCTACACTACATATTTAATTGTTTGGAGTCCCTTGAGTGTTAGAATAAACAGGAAAATGGGGTACCAATTAAATAACAGAAAAATAAATACATGTAGTTTGGGGCCACCATATGGAGAGAACTTTAGTCTTTATACACTGTGTGTTGTTGATTAGTTCCTAATCTGCTTCAACACCTGTGAACACCTCTTTGCATCAGTATTAATTCCCAAAATCTGCTACAAAAGACAATCAAGTCATACTGTCTAATGATAGGGCAAGCCCTACAATATTTGCCAAGGACTCTGATTTTTTTTCTCATATATTTTAATCATATCGTCTTTAGTCAATATTCTCAAGGTTTCCCAGTTTCAAGCTTTTTCTTCGTGTTTTGGGGTAGATTGGTGATGTGCTCTATCAGACTCAGGTTCAGGATTCGGATTCTGAGCCTGAATCTGAAGAAGGTGCTTCAGCCAAACCTGTAGAATGACAACTTCAGGAGACTCCCAAGCCAAGAATCACATGAGCTGAAAAATGCATGTACAATGTGGAAAGCTGCAAGTACTCTATATGTTGGGCAGTAGCAGGGAAGAAAAAAGCAGAATAAATTCTAGTGAGAGGTATTCAAGGAGAGCAGAGTCTGTAAGATGCAAACATTGTTATATAATAGGGAAGGATGAGAAACAATGGTTGGAAACTGATCAAAGAGAGAAGCAACCTGGAATTAAGGAGAAACTTCCTGACAGTGAGGACAATTAGCCACTGGAACAGCTTGCCTCCAGAAATTGTGGGCGCTCTATCACTGGAGATTTTTAAGAAGAGACTAGACATTCACTTGTCTGAGATTATATACCGGTAGGTTCTCCTGCTTGAGCAGGGAGCTGGACTAGAAGACCTCCAAGGTCCCTTCCAGATCTATTCTATTCTATTCTATTCTATTCTATTCTATTCTATTCTATTCTATTCTATTCTATTCTATTCTATTCTATTCTATTCCATTCTATTCTATTCCATTCCATTCCATTCCATTCCATTCCATTCCATTCCATTCCATTATTACTAGTAACTGAATAATAATCATGTATAATAATTGTTATAGTAACAGTAATTAATGTAATATAGAAGTAACAGAAATAGAATAAAATATAGAACAGTGACAATAGAAACATTCACGTATAAATTTGTAAGTTTCATATTCTACTTTTATATTTTGTTTTTTTTAAAAAATAAAATAAAATAAAGCAACTCCTGAAGCCTTCTAAGACAGCGGTTCTCAACCTGTGGGTCGCGACCCCATTTGGGGTCAAATGACCATTTCACGGGGGTCGCCAAGCACCGCAGTCCGCCATTTATTTATTTTTTGGGGGGTTGGCCATTTTTTTTGGGTCGGCCATTTTTTTCCCTATCGCGATGCGGGCCATCGTGCCACGCATGCGCGGTGCGGGCCCACCATTTTTTTTTTTGGTTGGCCATTTTTTTCTTTGGGTTGGCCATTTTTCCCCTATCGCGATGTGGGCCGTTGTGCCATGCATGCGCGATGCGCCCCGTCGCGCCACCCATGCGTGATGCAGGCTGGGGTCAAGCCCCGGGAAAGGTTGAGAACCGCTGTTCTAAGAAGATATTTTTTAAAAATCACCTGTCCAGAGTCCAATGCTTTCTTTTGAATCTAACTGGGTACAGTTTAAAAAAACAAACTGAACTTGTGACATTCAGGGACTGAGATCTACATCTGGGTATCATCAGTGTATCAATAGTGCCCCACCCATGGCAATAAATAACCTTATCTTCATGTAGATGTCAAATAAGAGCAAAGAGAGAACTGACCCCTGCTGAATCCATATAATGGGGCCAAGCGTGGGACCATTCACTTCCAATCAATCCTGATTGAAACTAACTGCAGACAAAGAAAGAGAACCAGAACAATACATTGGCACCCATCTCCATTCCGAGCATCCGATTCAGAAGGATTCCATGATCAATGATACTGAAGTTTGTCAAGAGGTCAAGTAGAGCAAAGGTGAATGCAAACCATCCTGCTTCTGCCACAGGTCATCCAAAAGTGTGGCCAATGCTGTTTCAATCCCATGCCTAGGTCTGAAACATAACTTAAATGAGTCCATACATTCACTTTATTCAGGATCCACTGAAGCTGTGGTACAACCCACCTTCTCAACGACCTTTCCTCTTCCTCAGGTCCAAAATGTTTGCGCTCTTCCCAGATAATGGGGCAGTATTACAATAGTTAGTAGAGACAGAAGGGGCCAACAACAACTGCTCTTCATGCACATCATAGTTCAACAGGTATATTTTTGAAAATAAAGTAAGAACAGAAAGTTAAAGCACATGTTTATAATATGCTTCTGATGTCCTATATAGTTGCCTTGCAGCACAATATTTTTTGTATCTACTCAAATGAAAGAGGCTCTAAATTTAGCTGGGGTTTCTGCCATCAAAGGAACAAGATTGCAGTGATATTGTACATGTGCTACTGAAGAAATTTCAACTTTATTAGACATAAATGCTTCTCAAAAGCTTGGCTCAACCTCTGTAATAGAATTACTTCTGACTAGGTCAAGCTCAAATAGACATCCTGTAACAGAATCTAATTGCTAATGCAGCTACAGAAGCAGAGGCTAAAACACATCACTTTACTAAATGTGTTGCAGTTATCCTGTAGCATTACATTGTACAGTAAGTTTCTACATGGGTGAAATGACAAATTCATAGGTAGAAGCAAGAAGTACAATATTTCTTCCTACAGGAATTTCTAAAAAGGCCATCTTTCTGTAAGTGAATTGAACAATAATATGATAGTGTTCTTTTTTTCCCAGCTGACTTTCTCTGACTTCACTTAACGTTTCTTAAATACTCTGCCTTTTAAAAAAAAATTCTTCCACAAGCTGGTACCCTCCAGATTGGTAGAGGTTATACTTGACTGGGCATGCTACAGGTCCCATCAGTCAAGGAATGTTGGCTAGCAGGGACTAAGAGTTGTGCCTTCTCTGCCAAAGTCTCTCCACCTACCGTCTCTCCAACATTCTCCCTCCATAGATTAGGAACTATGCTGGACTTTCATTAGGCATTGAAGATCTGGTTATGTGCCAAAGTTTGGGACCCCAAGTATGTTAAAGGTCCTGTTTTTTGGTTATATTGATGTTTATGGTTAAAAATTTTATATATTAAATATTATGTTATATTAAATATATACAGTATTATATGTATTAAAATAATTTTGGTTTTAATTGCTGTTGTGATTGTTCACTACCCAGAGTCATGTGAAATGAGTGGCTATATAAATTGAATAAATAAATAAGCTATGCTACATGGAAATCTCTGGCAAAAATTACTTGTTAATGAAAGAGCCAACAAAAGGTGCAGCACCGGATATCTGTTACCTGCTTACCAACAATGTTCAGATTTTAACTGCTGTCATAGTTGATACAATCCAACAGCATCTATTTGAAGACAAGCTCTTCCCACTTAAGCAGGAAGGAAACCTCCCAAACAGCAAAATAACAAAAGATCAGCTCCTAATTGAGAAGATGGTTTTGGAAAACTGAAAGAGAAGGAAGACCAATTTGAACATACTTTGGATTAATTAGAAGAAGGCATTAGACTTCTTGCCATATGATTGGGTATTCAAGTGCTTAGAAATATCAGCAGTCAGTAGAAACATCAGACTCTTTGTGCAAAGATCAATGCATAATGGAAGACACAGTTGCTGGTCAGTGATGATACAACTGCGAGAGATTAATATCAAGAGAGGAATCTTTCAAAGAGACTATCATCACTATTTTTGTCATTGCCTTAATTCCTGTGTCAACAATACTGAACAAGTCAGAACCTGGTTGTCAAACATCAAAAACATCTGCCAAATTATCCCACTTTCTTTATATGGATGATCTGAAATTACATGGAGAAACACCATGTAATATAGAACTGCTGCAAAACACTGTGTATAAGACCAAGATATTGCAATGGCATTTGGACAGACAAATGAGTCATCTTCGCCATCAACAGGGGGAAAATAGTGAAAACTGAAGGAACCAAGGTGCCCTATGCAAATAATATCAAGAGTCTGGATGAAGATAATTGCGACAAACATTGGGTGTTCTTCAAATTGACAACATCAAGCACAGTGCAATCAAGATGAAGGTTAGAAGTGAATAAATCACAAGAGAGAAGAAACTCTTAAAGTCCAACTCAGTGGAGGAAATACCATCAAAGCCATCAACATCTGGACAATTCCAGTCATTAGATACACAGCTGGAATAGTGGACTGGATTCAAGCAGAACTAAAAGCCCTGGATAGAAAGACCAGAAAAATAATGACAATGATTCATGCCCTTCATCCACGCAGCAATGTTTCTATTTACCAAGATTTTGCTTACCAAGTAGGAAGGCATCAAATATTGCAAATACAACAGATGGTTGAAGAAGAAAAGCACTGCAAAGAAAATGCATTGAAGCTAGCATAATGTGAAGGTTTATTGAGTACTGGAGAGACTCAACTTGCCCACAAGAAAGTCCAAATGAAGAATACAACATAACGGGCAGATGTTATAAGAAGGAAGATCTGCTTGCTGGTTCCTAACAGATATTTAATTGGTGGTACTCATGAACCTCAACCTTATACCAGCTCAAATTGGCTAAGCAAACAATCCAGGAGTGGTGATGATGATGATGATGATGATGATGATGATGATGATGATGATGATGATGATGGTATTCTGGAAGCTAGCTAGTAAAAGAGATGCATGGCTTGTTATACTACCTCTGGTCTGTTATAGTTATTTCTAGCTGCATACAACTAATGTTTATCACCAAGACTAACAGCATTTTCTTGTTTGTTTTTCAGATGCTTCCATTTCAATGCCTCATTTCTGCTCTCTGAGTGTAGCTTGTTACAAAACTTCACACTATTTCAGATCAAATCAGTGTAAAGCACAATTCAAATAGAAACAATTAAACTAGCAGTGGCCTACTCTACAAAAGAGCATTTTAGCTCCCATTTCCTCAGTTAGAATTCACACATCTTTCTGTTGTGCACACATATAGACAATATAAAAGAGTGATAGGTGGCACCTTTATGATGCTGCAGCCAGGTTTCAGGTGTTGAACTGGATGAGTGAATTAATGGATCTGCATTTACTAAATCAATGCTAGTCAAATTCTCTTGCAGTATTTTCAGCCTGCTGTCCTTCAGTCTGACAAAGAGAACTTGCTTCGTGCAAATACACCAACCTTATTCTTATTTGGTTATGAGTTGCCCATAAGCTCCATTTTTTTATTCAACAATTATCTCTCCAGCGCTCTGCCTTCACCCTGGCTTCCAAATCACCAGTTAAATCCAGAGGAAAAGCTATCTGGACTTTGGAAAGATTCCATCCATGGAGCTTTTTTAGGACTGGTGCTCTTTCACTGATAAGGAGAAGTCCTGCAGTTTGGCCAATACAAGTAGCCCTCCTTGTAGCCTTGTACAGCAATCACAGTTACAACTGCGGTGAAGGTGCAATGTTAAGATCTATAAAGTAAAAGAAAGCTGAAGTGAAATCATAAACACAGTCCTGGTTTCACTTAGTGATTGCTTCACATAATGACTGAGTTGCTGGTCCCAACTGTAGTAATTAAACAAGGACTACCTGTACTGTTCTGGAGAATTTCTTCATCCTGTAGAAAACTTCAGAGAAATTGCCCAGAGAATTTTGAAAAGCCATTTGTGTCCTGCTCTTTATCAAATGAGAGCTACAGTAAAAAGCTGACTTCTATTTAAAACACAATTTCAAGTGGATGGAACTCGAAACTCTGCTCTATAAGGACACAATGGAGTGACATATCATAGCATTGAAACAGAAGCAAAACCAAAGCTGGATCCTTCACTCATTTCAGATCCCTGCACGATGCCCATGAAGTCATCTAAATGGAAACAATTTCCTGAGTATTACAGGAAGATGTCACTGTCCAGAATACAAGAGAAAGGTATTGCAAAGCTTTGAAGCCATCTTATTTGGATGGCAAGAACAAACCTCAATATTCTTCCATGAATTATAGATGAAGGATGATCCTTGTATTAAGAGAGATAACAATACGATTCCTCCTTTTTCTCCCTATGAATTTGTATTTACGTTTTAATGCTATTCATCTCCATGTGCAAATGCAAACCTCTTGCTTTTTCAGGAAACCCATTTACAGTTCCAAGGTAATTTCAGCCAACCTTCTTTCTTTGTCTGCTGTTTAGTGTCACTTTTATGATATTGTCCTTTCCACCCCGCTTTCTTATTGTTAATTCAGTAGGATATTCTGCTAGTCTGGAAATGAAGTCATGGCTTTTAAACAATTAGTTTAAAAATGGAATTGATTAGAAGGGAATAAATGCCTTATAAAGACATAAGAGAGAAAACCAAACATTGATTCCAAGGGACAGTTCATAAATAGTTCAGACATTTTGGTGCCTTGAATTAAGCATCCAGACTGTCAGCCCAGGAGAGTAATGATACACAGCAAGGCAGATCAAAGGATAGAAAACACTTTGTTTTCTCAGCTTTGAAAGTAATTTCATTTACACTTTTTTTATATTAATTTGCCTTACTGATAGATCCGAAGAATGTACTAGTTACGGCTTTGCCTAATGGCAAAGAGGAATATAAAATTTTAAAAATGCTTTGTTGTTAGATGCCAAAGTAAAGAATTGCACTAAACATCTGGTTTCAGTGTCAAGGTAGAATGAATGATTCAAATCAAATTCATTTGAAATGATTTAAAAAAAAATAACTTGCTCAGCACCATTGTTTCTACTGGTTCCTGCTACTTTTGAGTACGTCTATCTTTTCTTTTTCATGTTTTTGTTTAAACCTAAGCAAACTCACCAACCAAAGATTAATCAGTGAGGACTAAGTACATTGTGATTATTTTTCTATGGGAAATATTTCTTTTAAACTGCCAAGAACTATTATACTGATAATAAGTCATTAACCACGAGTTATCCTGGATATAAAATATTCCATGGGTTTGCATAGAGAAGATGTTTTTCTTGAAAATTCATTGATATAAAAAGCAACTTTGAAGCTTTACACATCTTTAGTAAACAGATGTGTATAAGGCTGGAGCTAAGCTTCTGCAATTTGAATTATGTGTTGACCTAACAGTTCAGAGCTTGCAAAATATAATTTTGCTGATCCCAGTTGCCAGTAACTTCACCGAGGAAAGATGCTATGTTACAATAAAACACCTTGCAATTTTTTTTGGGTGGGGGAAAGAGAAAAAAAAACCCAGAGGAGAAACAGGTAAGAAAAACCACAGATAAAAGGTAAAAGTAATGAGGGTGAAGGTTTATTCTCCAAGCTTGTGGTTTGGTTTTTGAATGTTTTATTACCAGACTAGGTAACATCTTCAGTGGAGTTTAGGGGAAGTTTAGATAAAAGCAATATGTCCCGTCATATTTTGTGTTGGCAGTGCTGCTTCCCCTTCAAAATCTGTAGTTTGTCTTTTATCAGCAAGATTCAATGGTGAAAAATTGTAAGAAGCAAAAGACTGTTCACATACAGGAAGTCCTCGACTTACGCCCATATCTGAATTCTCTTCCTTTGTAAGTTATGATCCTTGAACTGTTTTCACTTCTATATGCTACCTAAAATATTCATGTCATTCCTTTAAATGATAAGCAAAATAAATAAATAACAAAATAAATAAATAACAAAACAAATGCAATGCTTTATTAGCTACCAAACAGCTAATCTTCTTTCAATCTTCTTTTTTTTTAAATCTTGCATTTCAGTGGGGAAAAGGTTGATCTTGTTTGCAACTTGGATTAACAACAGTAGGCTAGATAATTGGGGATAAATATAGCAAAAGGTACAACTGGAGTCAGAGTGAATACATTTGCAGTCAGAATGATTCAAGTGCAATACAATGGTGAACCTAGTTCATCTTTCTCTTGATGTGGTCTATAAGATGTAGGGAACAGTAATAAAACAAACTAATAAAATAGGTTTCACAGAATACAAGAGTTTTACAAGACTGAGTAAGGCCCCTATGGCAGAGGAAGAGTACTTACCAAAACTGCAAAGATTTGGAATTTAAAAGATGCAAATATTTTCTCAAGCGTCCATGATACTTTGCTTAGTATTTTGATTTGATGGCAGTCCCTATGACTTACTGATATATTCTTAAGTCCAACATAAATGCAGCAATGCGTTGAAACTGACAATCTCTCTCTCTGTATGTTTTTTTTTAGTTTTAGTTTTTGCCCTGTCCAAGCAGCAGCTTATGTTCACTACCTTATATATTTCTTTATGTGAAAGGGGATTTTGCTCCTTACTATATGTCAAATTATCCTTTCACACTCTGGTGATCCATAAGGAGAAGTGAATTCAATTTTAAAAAGGCACAGGCAGTTGCTTGAATCAGAAGTTTATTCCTGAGAGCATAATACACACTCAGCTGACTGGAAGTTGGAATTAAGTCTGCCTTAATTGCCCCTTTTATAGGAGAGTTTTGCTTTTGCTTTAGAAAGGAATTCCCTCCAGGAATTCCAAGAAAATGTCATTAGCCAGGCTACCCAAAAAGAAGCACTCTGTCATCAGGCACCCTGCTGTGTTTGTACTTTCTGCTTCTTTAAAGGTGGAAATCTTTGGGAGGGAAAGAAATTGTTGGTTATTTAGTTAGAAGGATCCCTGACATCCTGGAAGGAATGTTCATGTGAATAGGCGGATGTCACCTGCTACATTTTAATCTTTGTGCTCAGCCTCTTACAATTTCTTACCTTTTGTCCTGATCATAATATTTAACCTTCTCCCCTGGGAGAAGGAAAACTAAATGGCAGAGAGGGTTTGATTCCCTTTCCATAGTAGTGTTATAACCTGCCTGAGATTAAAGATTTAATCTTGATGAAATGAAGGTGTTAAATATCTATTTACATTTTTAAATTTAGATTTGACAGGCAACTGCATTTAGGTGCCTCTTTCCTGAACTCATTCTCTGGGGGGAAATAGGACAAATATGTTAAAGGGGAAGGACACTAGAGAATGCGTCCCTTTAAATATCCTTGTGCTTCCTTTGTGAATACATTGTGTATTTTGGTCATTGTTCCCTGGGTAATTCTAGTAAAGTCGGCAAGTTGTAATAAAATACATCCTATGCATTTATTTTATTTTATTTGTTGTGCCTTCAAGTCAGGCATGAGATTCCTGCTGACTGCCAGGACAAGTCCCTGTAGTTTTCTTCTCAATGTTTCCAGAAGTGGTGTTTGTCTCACCCCTTTCCTAGGGCTGAGAGACTCTGGCCCAAGGTCTTCTAGCTGGCTTTGTGCCTAAGGCAGGAGTAGAAGTCACCCCTCCTGATTTCTAGTCTGGTGCCTTAACCATTACACCATGCTGCTCTCATTATGCATTCTTATCAAATAGACATATATGCATTCCATTGCCAGGAACATCTTAAAGATAAAAGTAAAGCTTTCCCCTGTCCAGTCGTGTCTGACTCAACCAAACATGCTTATCTCCATTTCTTAGCTGAGGGAGCCTCCGTTATCCAAAAATGCTTACATGACTATTTGCTAAGGTGCACAAAATATATTTTAACTGTATGCTGAGATGCACAAAATGCTGTTAACTTCCCATTAAAGCAGTATTTATTTATCTATTTGCATTTGCATGTCTTCAAACTGCTAGGTTGGTAGCAGCTGGGGCAAAAACAGGAGCTCACCCCGTCACATAGTACTTGGGTCTTGAACTGTCAATCTTCCGGTAAAAAAGCCCGATGACGTAACCACTACGGTAGGTCACTGTTCCCCTCTCAGGAACATCTTACCCCCTACTTTAATAATCAGCAATTGATGTAGGAGAAGAAGAGGCAGAGCCTCAGAGTGGAGTCAAGAGAGGAAGCAGCCTGGAGTCATTATATTTCTACAAGTGATCCGTTCCCTTGAATTCTGTTAACTCCTATCCAGCACCAATTTAGTGGTCCTATTTTTTGTATCTGACACTTTCTGCCTTAAAGAAAAGCAGAATTTTTATGGTAGATGCTTTCATGGGTTTGATTTTGCATGAAGTCTTCGCCATAGTTGTCTAGCCTCTCAATGGGTATTTTAGTCTAACACATCTGGAAGATGCCAGATTGTATGGAAGGCTGACAGAGAGAGAGTAATTGATTTCCAAAAATGCTGTCTTTGGGCTCAGATCCCTCATCTCTGCATTATAAATTTCTTGGGAAATACAAATTATAAGCTATCAAATGATCATTGCAGAAGCTTGGCTAACCAGGTTAATCACACCAAAAATTCACTGGTTGAGCTAGCAAGAGTTTCACTGGCATTTAGAAAATAGTCCCTCTTGTATCATTAAATGTGACACTAGCATGAGAGTGATAATGGGTTCTTAGGATCTCAGTGGAAGCTACAGGATATATATTGGAAAAGGCTATTAAATGATTGTCCTAGATTATCTATGCTTAAGCCTGCAATTTCTGATATAAGAAATTACACTTCAGTGGTATTGGGCCTATTTCAAAAATTCACATTTCCATGCATTTGCAAGGTAACCACTGTTCCAGGAAAAGATTGCCTTTGAGATTCCCTTCTTAGAATGTTTTTAGTCTTGCCTATTTATTATCTTCTTTTTGGTTACATGCAAATTTTGTTGTGTCACTGCATGTGCTTCCAAATAGGTAGAATTGTAACTTAGAACATAAGAGGAGTAAATGATAAAGAACACAAATTAATGACTGTAATAACATAAATAAACACAGACATGCTGTGAGTCTGTGAAACTAAGAGAAAAGGGAAGAATGAAGCAGGTTTGATTGTATGGAGCTAATGAATACTTGCAGCAAACTGAAAATATAGGCTTAATTATTAATAAAATGGCTAAAATATACGTCAGAAAGTATGGTCTGGTATTTGTTCTTTTACTCTTAATGGTTGATCTTAAAAGTCAGAATATATCCATCACTTTGATAACTTCATCAGTCCTAAGTATACCATGATACTAAATTCTCTTGCAGTTAAAAACTGTGATATTCAGTTAGTGAGTCCTATTTTGAAACCACAAAAATCTGTTGGTCATTCCAAAGTTTGAGAGATATTTGTCAGATGAAAAGGAAAATGGCTATAAACTTACAGATAATTCTTATAACGCTGATCTTACTCCAGTTCAGATAACATTGTTTTTCCTCTGCTCCAAGACCAGTTGCAATTTCTAGTTTAGGATTTACTTTGTTTCATATTTTTTAAAAGCTTAGACCTAGATTATTCTTATATTAATTCTACACATTCTTCTGGGCATAGACAGTTTCTGTTGGGAGTGTGTTTTTGTGTATCTATTTTTATGGTCTCTTATTGATGATCATTATCTAGTGGGTAGCTATTTAGGGAGACTGATACAGAACTTTACTGGATGTTCTTATTTATATGTCAGTTCCTTAAGTTTATATGTCAATTCCTTAAGTTTATATAGGAATAATGGCTTGGATGAATTGATGCCAAAAATGTCTTCTTTGGAGCAACAGTGAATATTGACTTCAGTTTTTAAAGTATATAAACCATCAGAAGATGCTACAAAATCAACCACTGTATATGTAGCTGTGAAACAGCCTTTAATTGTGGAGGAACATGAAGCTTCATTCTTGTGTGAACTACTCTAAAAACAATTTAAGTCAAATAGACTTCCTGTGCTGAATATTTAGCCATAGACTCTTGTGTTGAATATTTAGCTAAGCAAGAAATTGTTTAGTATCATTTGAAAGGGGGGAAAAATCCTCCTAGAATTTAGGGAGATGACTTTACCATCCAACATCTTAAATCAGCACTATGTCAGATTATCAGTGGAAAGCTTGTGATAACTGTCTTTAAGAGACAGGGACTTTGGCTGTCTAGACAGGATCTGATATCGAACTCAATGAGTTTTGCAGTCTGATTCTTTAAATGGTTGGTACCTATCAGAATTTGACAGGCTGCAGACATAATGATTATAACAACAGTGAGGATAAGTGCAACAAGTAGCATTATTAGCCAAGGAATGATTTTGTCTTAGGTATTGTGTGGCCATTTGTTTATTTGTCCCCTGATGTTCCCCATGAGGTGGAATTGCTTAGGAATTGAATGACATTTGCTTGGAAGGTGAAATATTATCAAGAATCCATTGTATTAAATTTTACTGTCCTCTATTTGGTACTGACAGGACTGTAAAATGGAATTCTTAATATGTACCAGGTTTTTCTTCTAAGTAATACTAGGTGATCTCTCACAAATGCACTGACATTGTGCACTAATGGCTAAGTTAGACATGACACAATTTACTCAACTGGGAATGTAGGTTTATATTTTTATTTTAAAATAAGAGATCGGGAACATGATCCAGATTGGAAATGGATATTACCAAATCCAGTAGTGGGATTCAAATATGTGAACAATCGGTTGTCTGTGTGGATGCTGCTTCCAGAAGTCCATTCTGGGCCTGGACAATGAAAAATTAGCTACCGGTTCTGCTGAAGTGGTGTGAACTGGCTAAATCCCACCACTGACCATATCCCTCAACCTTTTCACATTATTGAGAAAGACAATAAGGACTTGTTTTCACTGCATATAATCTGAATCTGGGGTGGGATGGGGTGTCAGGCTATACTGTATGCATTGAAAGACAAGTGGTTTAAAAGAGATTTATTCCCCCATTGCAAGGAGAAGGTAAATCTCCTTCCTTCATCCCAAATCTGGTATGAACCACAGAAGGAGCTTCATCTGCTCACTTATTTATCTTAAAATGTAAAAGTGAGGGGTTGTTTTTTTTTGTAATGCATATGTCTCTGCTGAATAATGTCATATCTTGTTTTATTTCCTTGCATGGAATTATTTCCGGAATATAGGCTGCAATTAAATCTGTTATTCCTTTACCTTGCTTGCTCAGTACATGCTTTCATCTATTACCTCATTTGTGTGTTCATTATCTTTGAATTCACAGGCCTACTGCATGACAAAACAGAGATTGCCAGTGGATGCCAGAAAAGGGCTGGGATTTTTTTTTAAAGCTTAAAAACAGAAAATTATTATTAATAGATGAAACTATGATAAATGATTTCAGTATTGTCCCAAGAATATTACCTGCACGTGTCTATGAAGTCATCAGAATATGAGTTTAACTTGAGGGAGATTTTACCAAGATGCATACTTTTATGTTTGTAGTTAATTGAATCAGAACTGATCACAGTGATCAAATCTGAGCCCGAACAATACTGTACTTTATTACATTTTGACTGCTGCTTAGGGCCACTTACATTGAAGCCTTTTAAAAAATATATATCCTTATTGTTAACGTTCTAATTTTGCTGTTTGCACACAGAGGAATAAACAAAAATGTTACACAGCAGGTGTGGACTTTTCCACTTTCAAAGTGCCACACTTCTGGGTACCAATTTATCTGCCTTACCTTTTATTGCTACAAATAGCTATTGAATATAACTGGGTCATTTTTTACAATAAAGGTTCCCTTAGAAGTGCTATTTTAGTTCTACAATAAGTGTACAGGTCTATTTATTATGTATTTATGTTTTGTCTCTAACTAATACCTTGCCGTTAGCAGTGCAGAGGAATATCTATGGGATATTAATCAGGGTAGACAACTTTGATTACAAACCTGGGGGTAGGAAAAAGGAGTTTATATATAAAAAAGAACTTGGAGTGGGGGGGAGGGAGTCCATATAGAAAATTAGGAACTCTTTGTTGTTCTAATACAGGGGTCTTCAAACCTGGCCCTTTTATGACTTGTGGACTTCAACTCCCAGAATTGCTCAGCCAGGCATGCTGGCTAAGGAATTCTGGGAGTTGAAGTCCACAAGTCATAAAAAGGCCAAGTTTGAAGACCCCTGTTCTAATATGATATCATTTCATAATGGTGGTGTTGATAGCAATGGTGAGATTATATAGACTGCAAAAGGCAACATAAAATAAATTTATAAAAGATCAGTAAGAAAAAATTGAAACAGAAACCTTATTTTGGTTCTTTCAGATTCTGGATCAATGTTATGATATGTTGCAGGTTTGGGTTATTACAACTACAAGCGTGTGGGTAGGTAGATCTATTCCAGACATGTCAAACTCGCGAGTCACGTGACGTCGCGCAATGTATCGGAGCTTTTTCGCCATTGCCAGCATGATGAAACCAGCCCGCGGGCCGGCAGTTTCACACCCCTGATCTATTCCATTCTAAACGAAACCTGATTTTTGAAGTAAGTCTCATCCTTTCTGTGTTTACTGTCAGAAGCATTAGCCAAAGGATCTCAAGCAGTATTGCTTGCCTGTGTCACACTACAAAGATTTTATTAAGACTGCCATATTGCTTCTAGCTTGCCTACAGTTGCGAGAGGAGGAGTTGCTTGGGATCCACAGGTGTTCCCTATCAGTGTGAGAACCAAAGGTCTCTTCTCATAACAACTGCTGGAAGATTAATTGGATAATATGACCTAAACCAGGGGTGTCAAACTGCTGCCCCATGGGCCGGACACGTCATCAGGAAACCACACTCATCCCATTGCCGGCAATGGCGAAAAAGCTCCAATATGTTGCACTACGTCACGCGACGTTGCAAGTTTGACATGTCTGACCTAAACGGTCAGAGAGGGAGGGAAAGTTTTACTCTTCTAATTATCTGTTTTCCACCATATTGTCAGAGCTAGCTTTCCTTCTATCTACTATCTTCTATGTTATGCCTAATTAAAGTTTACATTAGAGTTCGCTATGTCTCCTGTGTTCTACTTCATTGGGCTTTTCAGCCGGGATATGACAGCCAAATCCTTGGCCCATCCTGGTGCTCAAAGTATTTAAAGGATTATGTCTGTAAGCAGAAATGTTGGGCAGAGGGAGAATATCTGAAGGTGAAGCTTGCCACTAACCAGCCACTACCATCATCTTCCTGAAATGTTAATTCCACATCATAATCCCTTGGTAAGGCCACACTTGGAATACTGCAAATACTAGATTTGATTGCCACAATGTAAAAAAGATGTTGAAACTCTAGAAAGAGTGCAGAGAAGAGCAACAAAGATGATTAGAAGACTGGAGGCTAAAACATGAAGAACAGTTGCAAGAATTGGGTATGTCTAGTTTAATGAAAAAAGGGATGGGGTGACCTCATAGTATGTTCCATTATCTAAGGGGTTGCCCCAAAGAAGAGATAGTCAAGCTATTCTCCAAAGCACCTGAAGAAAGGCAAGAAACAATGTATAGAAACTAATGAAGAAAAGAAGCAACTAAGGAGAAATTTCCTGATAGCTAATCAGTGGAACAACTTTCCTGGAGGTTTTAAGAAAATTTGGACAGCCATTTGTTTGAAATGGTATAGGATTTCCTGCCTGAGTAGGGGGTTGGACTAGAAGACCTCCAAAGTCCCTTCCAACTTTGTTATTCTATTATTCTCTAATTACGGCATAGCATAGTGAAAAGATAGGTAGACCTATTGACTGTTTTGAAATTTCAATTGACCAGAGCCAGGTAACAAATATATATATATAAATAGAGGATTCAGGCAGGCATTCATCAGGTTCATGCCTAGGAATTATTTTCAGTCACCAAAACTCATTGTTCTTTCAACAAAATACCATTTGTGTTCATCCCAAGCATTCTTCACTTTAGGAATCCAGGTGGGCCAGGCAGCAAGGCTAATTTACATGTTGCAGTCATCCGGAGATCTGCTCGATCTAGTCTCTGTCTTTTCAGCAAAGTAGTAAAGAAATATATATCAGGCATTCCTATCCTGGGAACTCCAGATATGCTTTCTAGAGCAAGGATGATAATATAAGATCTGTGTAAAGAGTGATAGGAAGCTTGTTTCTCTCCAGATTTTGCTAAACTTCAATTTCCAGCACCTGTTCTATAATAACCGATGGGGAGGAGGCTAGAAATTAAAGTTGAATATCATGTAGAAGGCAACTTTGAGCAGGATAAAAGAAGGTTGAATCTCTTCCATCTTCTTCTGAAGCCACCCTTGCTTCCCACCTCTACATCTGAAGACCTGAATAGGCAATTAGTCATAGATTAACGCATCTAGGAGTCAGACAATACATGGGATTCTGTTTATTATAAAACATGGTTGCAAATTGTAGAAAAAGGTTCCTCCTGATCTCCCACTCCAAAAGTTGTGTGTAGGCTTAGCATGTCAAATCAGATTTATGTGTAAGAGAGGCCACTTCTGCTTTCTCTAAGGTCACTTATGTTAGTGTAATAATAATAATAGCTCCCTGGCAGCTCTTACCAAAATGAGCAACTTCAGAATATTTAAGGATTTAGCTTCAGCGCTTTCAGTGACCTTATTTATATCCTCTGACTGATGAAAGTAAAGCAAGAACAACTAATATATGACCATTTGAATCCATTTGGAGCAATCTCAGATAGTGATACATGATATGCATTTAGATGAGTAATCAAAACATTAAATAATGTGTTTGCTACTAAAAAAAATGCAGTGGAGATATGAGCCTGGGTATCCAATGTCCACATCTGTTCTTCTCAATGTGTATTTAGAGCTGGTTTTCATCTATTAATAACTGATTGATCTTGTTCAATGTTGAGTTATTACTCATCATCTCAAGCACAGGGTAAATCTAAAGAAAGCACAAGTAGATTAGTTGCTAGCATTTCTGAAAGGAGAGAACTAGGCCAATCATCTCTGGTATGTTTTTCCCTTGGATTTATATAAGCATGCAAAAATAAAAAGTCTTCCCAAATAATTAGAATATCAGTTGTGTTAGAAACAATTTTCAGTTGTGATGTATTTTGCATTCAAGCTGATTCTGTTCTCAGTTAAGCCAGGAGCGAGAGTGTCAGCTAAAGCTTCACACTGAGCCTCACCCCTGAGACTCAGAGAACTATGCCAAATTGCAGCATGCAGAAGAGCAAATGCAGATTTTAATTCACTGAAAATAATTGAAAGGTAGCCTCTTAGACTGCTACTTCTCTTATCATTTGGGTCAAGCTGATCCTCTTCAGACCAGTCAACATCATTTGGGATGTAAATGACAAGGAATAAAGATAAACCAATGGGGGCACAATTGGTTCTTCCTTAAGTCTTGTCTCCCAGGGAAGCAATTTCATATTTCAGAACATAGCTTTGTTGAATATGGAATGGGGCAACTCACTGTGGCCAACTTTCTGTAGCCAACTCACCCTGACTATCTCACCATGGCCAACTCTCTGTGGCCAACTCACCATGGGACAACTTGCTATAGGACAATTCAATGCGGGATAACTCAAGAGAGGAAAGTAGAATTGCACCTCACTCGACCTTGAGAACTTCTACCTAGATTCAAACCTGTCTTAAAGCAAGGCAGGGCCCACTGAAATTCACTTGTTCCTTTCTTGAGTTATCCCATGTTGAATTGTCCCTGGGTGAGTTAGCCACAGTGAGTCATGGCTAGGATGAATTGGCCACAGCGAGTTGGCTGTGGCAAGTTTTCTTAGACTTTGTTGCCTAGCCATTGTTTTATTTGTAAAAGATGCCTCATTGAATCTCCAACATCTCCAAATTAGACTGGGAAAAAAAATCCTGATATCCAGCCACAGCATTGATTAGATGGACCAAGGGTCTAACTCGAGTTAGTATAACTGTATAACTTATAAGTTTCTATCTTCCCACCTTGGCTTAAATTTTGGAACTCTTTGGTTAAGGTGCTGTTCTACAAATCTAGAGATTGTGAGCTCTAGTCCTCCCTTTGTGAACTGTGAGGTTTTTCATGCATGCATCCATCCATCCATCCCATCCCGTCCCGTCCCGTCCCACCCACCCATCTATCTATCTATCTATCTATCTATCTATCTATCTATCTATCTATCTATCTATCTATCCATCCATCCCATCCCATCCATCCATCCATCCTTCCTTCCATCCATCCATCTATCTATCAATTTATCTATCTATCTCTATCTATCTATCTATCCATCCATCCATCCATCCATCCCATCCCATCCCATCCATCCTTCCATCCATCCATCCATCCATCTATCTATCTATCTATCCATCCATCCATCCCATCCCATCCATCCATCCATCCTTCCTTCCATCCATCCATCCATCCATCCATCCATCTATCTATTTATCTATCTATCTCTATCTATCTATCTATCTATCTATTTATCTATTTATCTATCCATCCATCCCATCCATCCATCCATCCATCCATCCATCCATCCATCCATCCATCCATCCATCCATCCATCTATCTATCTATCTATCTATCTATCTATCTATCTATCTATCTATCTATCTATCTATCTATCTATTTTGTAAGCCACAAGGAGTCCTCTTGTGTGAGTTGGGTAGCCATATAAAGTCACAGTCCCTCTAATTCATTATATGTATAACACATTATTGTATATATAATAATAATAATAATCCTCATATCTTAGCATCACCCTGGTAACAACTTCAGTGAACAACATTTTCTTCTTTTCAATGACTGCTATTTCAGTTATGAACAAGGTGCCTGTCTCTTTGAATTTTAAAGTCCCATAAGGGCTTATAGTCTTCTCTTAGTGCACAAACTAACATTTTCCTATAATTGCTTTATTTTTCAAAATAGTTATTTATAAAGTGACCTGACATTTTTCAGGTGACATTTTATTTATTATCAACTGTTTCAGAATTGTTTATCATGTTTAATATAATTTTTATTAAATCTTTTAAACTATAAGATAAAAGCTAGCACAAACTAATATAAAGAAAAAAGAAAGCAATAAAAAAGCAAAAAGTATAAGACAAAAAAAAGTTGAAGAAAAATGAAAGAAAGAAAGAAAGAAAGAAAGAAAGAAAGAAAGAAAGAAAGAAAGAAAGAAAGAAAGAAAGAAAGAAAGAAAGAAAGAAAGAAAAAGATATAAAGAAGTGGCTTCCAATACTCTGGAATTGTTTTTCAGGTGTTCTTGAAAAGGCAGCTATTGGAGATATGCTGCAAATAAGTATATGTATATGTATCTATATGTCTAAAATAGTCTTGAAGATATGAGTCTCGGGTATATTCATATTAAAAAACTAAAACACAGATCACCGAGACATCATCAGAGTTCTAGCCAGAATTGAGAATCACATTCTTATAGTCTCTATAACGCCAGTCATTTGGCTAACAAGCGTGTTACCGGTCTATTCGGCTCCCGCCCCCGCTCTGTTGTTTCCGTTGTGCTCGTTGACAGCTGTTTGAATTTCGGCGCTCTTCTCCTCTCCTTGCGCCCCACCTGTGCGGATTGTGCGTTCTGCCGCGTGCAGTCATCTCACCGCTTTTCTGACGTTTGCATATGCGATACTGCCATTTCAGCTGGCTGTTCCTTCTTGCTGTCATTGTCCCTGTCCATGTTGGTTCCAAGTCTTTTGCTGTCACTCATCAGCACCGTCTGCCTCCTCTCAATCATTTGCTGTACCCTAAATTGATTGAGGAATGGTTATGATCCGGTTATCTCAGTGAGGATCTGTGGCTATTTCATGCTTGCAGTTTTTTTTATTTAAAGATATCTGCCGGCATAATGTCTGATAAGCTGGTAACAGTTCAATATGCCGGTTGATGGAATGCTTGTTGGATAGCCATGCCTCTTTTAGCAGACGGCCACCCTTTGTTGCATCATGAGCAATGACCCTGGCCTCAGTGAAGTTGAACATGTGGTTATGTTCTGCAGTGTGAGCCCACACTTGGGACCGCTGCTCATGGCGTTTGATGGCCAACTGATGTTCATGTAGTCTCGTTCGAAGATGCTCCGTGGTCTCACTTACATAACTGCATGCACAATTATTACAATTAACTTGATATACCACTGATGATATCTCACTCACGTGCAGGGGTTCTTTGGGGCGCATTACCCGTGTTCGAAGGGTCTGATTGGGTCTATGTGCCACTCCAATGTTATGCTCAGATAGTATTCTTGCAGCCGTCTCTGACACTCCATGGATATAGGGGAGTGTGGTCCAGGTAGTATTGATTGGAAGCCTGTCATCTGCAGCATATGGTGCCCGTTGCTGGTGATAATGTCAGATTTAGTCGATGGAATAGCCGTTCTGTATGCATGCCTGATACAGGTGTGCACGTTCCTTAGCTTTTTCACTTGCTGTGCTGCAGTGTGTATTTACTCTGTTAAACAGGGTATGGATGCAGCCAATTTTGTGGGTGGTAGGATGATTGCTGTCGCTATGGAGTATTCTATATGTGTATATATTTGTGTCTGTGTGTATATATGCGTGCAGCAAATCCAAGCTGATGTTGCCATGATTTAATCTTTTTACATGCTTTTGGCCTGAATGATTGAGTCTTCATTTACATATGTCTGAGAGATTCCTTCCTTGCAAATCTCTCATTTTGATGCCAGTTACTGTTGCTTTAAGACCCTCATTTCATGGGAAGCATGAATGTAGAAGCAGTTTTGCACATGTACGATAATCATATGCCAAGGATGGTAGGTGGTAGTCCCACATGCATAAATATGTATGGGAATACCACACAAATAGTCTTGCCTACATCTCTCTCTCTCTCTCTGTCTCTCTCTCTCTCTCTCTCTCTGTCTCTCTCTGTCTCTCTCTCTCTCTCTCTCTCTGTCTCTCTCTGTCTCTCTCTGTCTCTCTCTCTCTCTCTCTCTCTCTCTCTCTCTCTCTCTCTCTCTCTCTCTCTCTCTCTCTCCTTCCCTCGCTTCTCCTCCCCTCTCTCTCATTGCATTAGTTCCTAAACTATTCTTAGGGTGGGCCAAAAGGTTCAGCTGCTTAGCAATTTCTGCCACAATATTCATGCCTTGGGAGAAGCAGGGAGGAGATAGGATTCTCTCTATGGCACAAGTAGGATGGAACAATAGGGACAAGGCTTTTAGTTTATAGGGAAATGATCTACCAGTGGTAATTTGCCCACCTAGGTAATTAAATCCAGCTCTGGCAGAGGGGAGAACATGATGATTTAACAGTTCGCGCTCTGGAGCTTAGGCAGAAAGGTGGGTTTAACAGGAGACATGGGAGCAGAAGAATTGCTGTCCTTCTTACCAGCATTAAAACTGGGCTACAGAAATTGCCATGCCTAATATTGGTCCTATTTAAAAGGCTCAAAAGGGACTGTTACTATGAAGAGAGGTGCAACGTACAGCTCTAATGTCTCAGAAGGGGCATTTGCAGAAAATTAAGAAGGGAATGATCAATGCAATAGCCGTATTCTCTGGCATGACTGTCAGGTTAGTGGGTGTCTTAAGATGGGTCCCTATTGCTACCTAACATAAATGGCCACTTATCTCCTTATAATATCTTCTATTAGCTTGAGAAAATGGGGGTGGGGGACAATAAGGGAGGCATATATCTGAATCCATGTGACTTTTCTTTTTGCTCTTTCTGATAGCCAATATGTAGTAATAAAGGACTGGGTGCATTCAGAGCCCAGCCAGTTTTCCTTCCAGAAGTTGGAATTCTCTTCTTGTTGCTAACAGAGCCTTCTGGAATGACTATGTAACTATGCACGATAATTTGGTAGCTTCAGGAAATTCTAACGGAGAAAATATTCTCAACACTGCGCCTTATATTTATTTTTATTTGAGGGTCTATCTGAACGATCATGGCTTCCGTTATGAATCTACCCAGGGATTAAAATCTTCAGAAGGGGCGCTTCTGAAAATGTTCCTAATGTCAGAAACTCGCTTCTCTGGCACATAAAAGAGGACTTTCTCCTTCATCACTTCCAGGCTATTCTTTCTGGAGTACTCCCTTCAGAATTAGCCCCCAGTCTCTCACTGTTTAGAAACCAAGTTTGTTTGTTTTTTCACAGTGTTTTTGATTAATTTAAAAAAAAAATGTTATATTTTAATAATTGGTAGTCATTTTGTGTATGAAGACAGGATATAAAAGGAATGAATGGAAATCCCCTTGGTTATCTTTCTTTTTTCAAACATAATTTGGTGGATCTTTTCTTCCTTCCTTCCTTCCTTCCTTCCTTCCTTCCTTCCTTCCTTCCTTCCTTCCTTTCTTTCTTTCTTTCTTTCCTTCCTTCCTTCCTTTCTTCCTTTAGTAAGACCCAAGATCGGTGAACAAACAGGTGCTGAAGTATTCACTGAAGTTGCTCTGAACCACCATTGAGGTTCTCCAAATGTACATTTTAAAACCTTCCCGCCTATAATTCATCACATCATTCAAACTGGTAACATGATCTTTCATGACAAGTGCATAATGTTATCATATAACACTTCTACAGTTTTTTTGTTATATTCTGTTCTGCCTTTCCTCTCAAGGCAATGTATATAGTACAGAGAATAAAAGAAAAAGCAAGAAAGGAGAGAGGGAGAGAGAGAGAGAGAGAGAGAGAGAGAGAGAGAGAGAGAGAGAGAGAGAAAAGAAGAAGAAGAAGAAGAAGAAGAAGAAGAAGAAGAAGAAGAAGAAGAAGAAGAAGAAGAAGAAGAAGAAGAAGAAGAAGAATAGGAGGAGGAGGAGGAGCTGGAGGAGGAAGGGGAGGAGGAGGAAGAGCTGGAGGAGGAGCTGGAGGAGGAGGAGGAGGAGCTGGAGGAGGAGGAACAGCAACAACAACAATAACAACAACAATAATATAGATTCAGTGGGAGACAGTCCAGCCTACCTTGTAGTCTGGTTTTGTAGGCAAGAGAGAGCTCCTGGAGGAAAGGCAAGACTTAGTCTAACAAATAAATAAACATATCACAGGAAATGCAATCTTTGTTTTTTAATCCAGCATATACATAGGTCCTTAATTTTCAGTATTAGTTGCATATCTTTTAGTGCTGTACTGTCAGATGTTTAATTTTTCTATTGCTCCACTTGTATCTTTTTTGTTAATAAAATCTTAACAAACAATCTAAAGAAATATAAGTATTAGTTATTATGGGGGTCAGAAAAATAAGAGCAATACATGCTTGGTTGCTGCACGGACCTTGTTCGCTCTATGGCAGAATCAGAAAGCACACCAATCTACCTGTCACTGTTGCAGTGAAAACAGAGAATAGAAAATAGAGGGGGGAAAATTGAAGCCAGGATAAGGGTACACAAACTGAAATGGTCAAGTTGCAGAGAGTGAAATAAATCTTCAATTGCAAACAAGGATAAAATGGAAACTTTATTCAGAAAGAAGATAAAAATCTATGCTCTATTACACCTGAGTAAAGACAGAGAATTATGGTCTTAAACAGCCCAGTCCAATCCAAGTGTGATCTCCCTTAGTACTCAAGATAAATCTTCTGTCTGAAGATGATAATTGCTCATTAATTCATTCTGGGAGGCATCATGGTTACTGAAAACAACAGCAAACCATGTTATTTACCATGTAACCCTTTATTTCAGTAGCGGGTCATAGGGCAGCCGACTCCAGTAAGTACCAGGACAAGATTTTCATTTTAAAACTCATTGAGTACCGAATTTTGACATCTTTTAAAGCAGTTCTGAGGTATGACTGTATATGTAGTCATGAGAGCAGCCTTAATTTGCTCAGGCAAAATTTGCAGCTGCTATTTACATAACAACACATAGATGGGAACATTAGTGAGATTGGGTTGACTGCATTAATTAATAAATGAAATTAATGCCACTCTAGTTTGGCCCTGAGAGGCCTCTCATGTCTATCTTCATGGGACTTTATCTTTGCATATGTAAATTGAGTTCTTCTTGCCTTAAAAAGATTATTGTTTGTACTTGAAAAGTCATGCCTGAATTTATCACAATCTCCCAATTAGGAAGATGGATATAACACAAAAGTCCTGTACACAAGCTTACCTACTTTGAAAATTAGGGTTTCCTACTGCCAATGCTGAAACCAGTCTTGGAGAACTTTTCACCTTAGGAAATATGGTGCATGATACCTATCTGGGACAAACATTTATATAAAGCTAATTAAAATCCACTCATTTCAAAAATTAATTGTCCCTTCCATCTGTATCTATACACACAAATCAACTTAGATAAGAATAGAATAGAGCTGGAAGAGACCTTGGAGGTCTTCTAGTCCAGCCCCCTGCAGGAGAACTTATACTATCTTAGACAAGTGATTGTCCAGTCTCTTAAAAATCTCCAGTGATGAAGTGCCCACAATTTCTGGAGGCAAGCTGTTCTACTGGTTAATTGTCTTCACTGTCAGGAAGTTTCTCCTTAATTCCAGGTTGCTTCTCTCTTTGATCAGTTTCCAACCATTGTTTCTTGTCCTTCCCTCTTTGCTTTGGTGAATAATGTGACCTCCTCTTCCCCTTCAAATACCAGAATACTGCTATCATGTCTCCCCTATTTCTTCTTTTCTTTAGACTAGCCAAATCAAAGTTCCACAGCTGTTCTTCTTTGTATGTTTTAGTCTCCAGGCCTTTGATCATCTTAGTTGCTCTTCTCTGAATTTTTTCCAAACTCTCAACTTTTTGTGTGTGTGTGATATAGTGACCAAAATTGGCTGCAGTATTCCAGGTGTGGTCTTACTAGGGTTTTATAAAGCAGTACTAATACTTCGCGTGATCTTGATTCTATGCCTCTTATCAAGGATCTGGGATAGGCAGATGTGGATGTTTGAATTGATGGTATTACAGATATCGTTGCAGGATGGAAGCTGTTCCTAGTAAGGCCACCTTTTGCAATTGACTGATGGCAAATTTGTCAATGCCAATGGTGTCCAACTGGTGCTCCAGTTGTTTTGGGATTGCACCCAAGGCGCCTATTACTACAACTACTATTACTATTACTATTACTATTATTATTATTATTAGTAGTAGTAGTAGTAGTAGTAGTAGTAGTAGTAGTATCCCATTATGGCAGGACTTTGTTATATGAGAATTAAGCCTTCTCTGTTCATGGGAACTCAGTCTTTCAGCTTGCTTTCAGATAATTTCAAAATAAATGTGATCAAATCCCATCAATTTTTAAGCATAAATTCCATGTGTGACACACACAAAAGGGTCATTGGATATGGCCTCTATTTTGATTTTTTTTTTCCCTTCACCACAAACACACTGAGTGTTCTTTTACTTTGCAGGTGATGAGTTACCCAATTTAGTTATTGTGAAGAAAAGCTACACATGATTGGAATGCTGTCACAATTTTTAGAATTGTGTGATCCTAGGCTTGTAATCACTATAAAGAGGGATTTTTTCCTAAACCTGATTAACAGCCTGGGTGAAGGTATAGTTCATGTGGACTGATAATATGCGATTGATTCTAGAAAATCACAGCCTCATCAATGATGAACGGCTGAGGGTGCTAGGTATGTGTAGCCTATTGAAGAGAAGGATTGGAGGGATAGGATAGCTGTCTTCCAGTACTTGAGGGGCTGTCACAGAGAAGAGGGGGTTGACTTATTCTCCAAAGCACCTAAGGGCAGGACAAGAAGTAATGGGCAGAAGCTTGTTAGAGAGAAATCCAACCTAGAAGTAAGGAGAAATTTTCTGACAGTGAAAACAATTAATCAATGGAATAACTTTCCTCTCAGAGTTGCGGATGCTCCATCACCAGAGGTTTTTCAAAAATAGACTGGACAACCATTTGACTGGAGTGATGTAAGGCAGGGGTAGGCAACCTTGGCTATTTTATGACTTGTGGACTTCAACTCCCAGAATTCCTGAGCCAGCCATGCTGAGGGGAAAGGGAGAGGTTTCCATACTGAGCCATGCTGGCTCAGGAATTCTGGGAGTTGAAGTCCACGAGTCGTAAAAGAGCTAAGGTTGCCTACCTCTGGTATAAAGTCTCCTGCTTTGAGCAGGAGGCTGGACTAAAACACTTCCAAGGTCCCTTCCAACTCTATGATTCTATAAGACCATTGCAGCAATTATATATGATCTCTTATGTATTAGCTGAAACAAAATTTTTCTCATTTTTATGCATCTCACATAAAATGATAAGGTAATGGAAGGGGGAAAACAGCAATGTATAATATAGAGGGTCCATAGTAACTAGCTTTTGATAGGAATGACAGCCCTATTTGTGTTGTTAAACAGTACATAATTAAAAGTCAATACATCCAGATCATAAAAAAAACCCTCTGTAACTAGTCAACCTCTCACTCAGAATCCCAGTGAGGAAACTATTTAAAATCTAATTTGGAAAAAAAAATTCCTTTGGAACATAAAAGTTTCACTAGGATATCAAAGTTGTAGATTAACATCCGTAGGTAAAGTTCAGTTTAAGGTTATCTATGCAAAAGAGATAAATGGTTGTTTATTTCCACACATTGTTGGTAGCATACTGTTTAGAAGTCGACTTACTTCCTTTGAGAATATCTGTCATATCAAAGAGAAAAGGATTCCTTATTAGGCTGTGCCCATTTCGTAATGAACAGAAGCTGCAAATCTCCAGAGAAAAGAGTTCTTTACTTCCAAGCTCTGAGAACTTTTAAAGGAAGTTTGGTAACTATGGTTTCAGAAGATTTGTTCATCCAAGGAATGGTTCTTCAGCCTCCATTCATGCAAACGCATTCCACACAATCAGGCAATTGACTCTGAGCTGCATCTCTCAAGAAACCATCTCAAGTCACAATGTTCCATAGATGGGGACTGATGGGATTTGGTTCAAACTGTTTAAAGATTGTTTTTTCCTGCCAGGAAATGGAGGAAGTAGCAATAGTCAACCAGAATATCTGTGTTCACATCCAAGTAACCCACTGAAGTGATGGCAGAAATTGCATAGACAGCAAAGCAAGTATTAAATACACTGCTACTAAGAAAGAAAAAACTAGTATATCAAGAGATTAACACAGTTCTGTTGTCTTACATGCTTTGAAGCTTTCGGCCCTCCAGTTTTATGGCAAACTCCATGATGGCAGAACTTTGTTAGAGATAATGGAGTTGAGGCATATTGGCAGATACCAGTTCTGTTCCATTGATCCAAGTACATGGACTGTTTGTTATGCATTTAGTTTAAAAATCTGAAAGAACAGAATAATATTATTTAGTGAACATGCCTACAGCCTTCTCTGGGACTGGGAACTTAGCCTTCCAGCCCTTTTCAGATAATTTTGAAGTAAATGAACTATAATCTTTGGAAACTGCTGTGCATGTCAGGATGTTAGGATAGAGCTTGCATATATTGTCATGTATTTTAGCCCTATGTGCATATAAGTAATTGATAACAAACATATCCAAAGAGTCGTACTGCTGGCTTAGGATCAAAATGGCACTGTTTAATCATGCTTTGTTTGGGTGTTGGCTTGAACCTGCTTTATTTCCATATCTAAATCTTGAATAGACCCAATTCTTTTAGCTCAGAAAATATTGAGTGTTCAAAGCTCAGAAATACTTCCCAGTTTTAGGACAGCTTTGTGTTAAGTCTCAGACTCTATCCTCTCTTTAGAACAAAATTTGGCTGCTTTTTTTTTTGGAGTATTATTTCAAGTATTCCAGCTCCCTATCATTTTGTGGGTTTGCGATCAGATTGCTTTTCTCAAACTTTTTCCAGAGATCAGTTATATCTTTCCTAGCTGTCCCAGGAAATCACCACCTGAAAGCTATAGAAGGACTGAAAAAGCTTTCAATTATTCTCAAAGATATTTTGTGTTTGTTGGAGATCTAAATTCAACAGCACTGACTTTTTTTTTAAAATCACTTTCTGATATACTGACCACAAGGAGGCTGTTGGTGTGGACAAAGATTTCTCTAAGATTGTTCATCTGAGGACACGTCCTTCTGTCTACTTCCCAGGTACACAAAACTAGAATTCATGTTCCTGAATTCTCCTCCATCATGATATAACTAGATAGGTGCTTCATTTTGCCTGGGCCTATAATGTATTTCCTATAAATATATTTCATATCTGTTATACAACTATATCAATAATCATTGCTCACATAAAATTGGCCATTTTTTTCCATAGGTGTAGTGGCAAGTAGTAATCAATAGGGAATGCTGTACTACCTACTCTTACAAGACTAAAAGGGTCTTATTCCAGTTTCATTATTTCCAGAGGCCCAAATATTCTACCAAAAAGTTTCATGGAAGGTTGTTTTGTCCAGAGTAATTTTCCATTTAAATTTAAGAATGTTTCCAACTATATTGCCTGAATATAAATTGATATCAAATAAACCAGTTTTGGTCACCACAATGTAAAAAAAATGTTGGGACATAAGAACATAAGAACATAAGAAGAGCCATGCTGAATCAGGCCAAAGCCCATCGAGTCCAGCATTCTGTGTCCCACAGTGGCCCACTAATTGTACATGGGGATCTTGAGCAGAAAGAGAAGGCAAAACCCTCCCTTTCCCTTGACCCCAACAAATGGTACTCAAGGGAATCCTGCCTGCCTCAACCAACATAGAGGCGGCACATGGACATCCGTTTTAATAACCACCGATACACTTGGCATCCATGAATCTATCTAACCCTGCCTTGAAGCTGTCAAGGCTGACAGCTGTCACGACCCCTTCTGGAAATGAATTCCATAAATCAACGACCCTCTGGGTGAAGAAATATTTCCCTTTATTTATCCTCACTTTCATAGCTATGAGCTTTAGGGGGTGCCCCCTTGTCCTGGTATTGTGTGATAGAGAAAATAATTTTTCTCTATCCACCTTTTCTATCCCATGCATGATTTTATACATTTCGATCAAGTCACCCCTTAAACGCCGTCTTTCAAGGCTGAAGAGACCAAGGCGTTGTAATCTGGTTTCATAAGGGAGGCGCTCCATTTCCTTGATCATTCTTGTTGCCCTTTTTTGCACCTTTTCCAGTTCCATTATATCCTTCTTGAGGTGCGGTGACCAGAACTGTACACAGTACTCCAAGTGTGGTCTCACCATCAATTTGTACAGAGGCAATACAACACTTGCTGACTTATTTTCGATTCCCTTCCTAATCATGCCAAGCATGGGATTTGCTTTTTTTACTGCTGCTGCGCATTGGGTTGACATCTTCATCGAGCTGTCCACCAAAACCCCAAGATCCCTTTCTTGGGTTGTCTCAGAAAGTTTGGTCCCCATCAGTTGGTAAGTATAATTGGGGTTCTTTGCCCCGATGTGCATAACTTTGCACTTGTTTAGGTTAAAATGCATTTGCCACTTTGTTGCCCACTCACACAATTTCGAGAGATCCTTCTGGAGCTCCCGACAATCAGTTTCACTTTTCACAACCCAGAACAATTTAGTGTCATCAGCAAACTTGGCTACCTCACTATTAACTTCTACATCCAGATCATTGATGAATAAATTAAAAAGTAAAGGTCCCAAAACTGAACCTTGGGGTACATCACTTCTCACTTCTTTCCATCCAGAGAATTGTCCATTTATTGCCACCCTTTGCTTCCTACAATTTAGCCAGTTACCAATCCAGGACTCTAGAACAGGGGTGTCAAACTGCTGGCCTGCGGGCCGGTTGCCTCAGGCAGAAGTCAGCTCATCCCAGCTCTGGCAATGCAAAAAAAGTTGTGACACATCACATCACATGACACGGCGAGTTTGACACCTGTATTCTAGAAAGAGTACAGAGAAAAACAACAAAGATTATTAGGGGACTGGAGGCAAAAACATATAAGGAATGGTTACTGGAACTGGATGTGTCTAGTTTAACGAAGAGAAGGACGAGGGAGGACATGATAGCAGTGTTCCAGTATCTCAGGGGTTGCCACAAAGAAGAGGGAGTCAAGCTATTCTCCAAAGCACCTGAAGGCAGGACAAGAAGCAATGGATGGAAACTAACCAAAGAGAGAAGCAACCAGGAACTAAGGAGGAATTTCCCGACAGTCAGAACAATTAATCAATGGTACAGCCTGTCTCCAGAAGTTGTGAGTGCTCTAACACTGGAGATTTTTAAAAAGAGACTGGACACCCATTTGTCTGAAATGATATAGGGTTTCCTGCCTGAGCAGAGGGTTGGACTAGATGACCTCCAAAGTCTCTTCCACCTCTATGATGATTATGATTATGAGAATGTTACATTTTCAAAGGAGTGAATGATTTTCTAATTTCAGTTTCTAATTTTTCCATCTTCTGCCTATTATTTCATTAACATACATAAACTGCATCACACAATTCGATAAAAATGTCAGTATATGTATGTATAAATATTTATGTTTTGAATGAAAAATAAAAATAATGATCATGACAATTTGATTCATTATCAAGCTATATATTAATAGCATAATAACTACAAACATATCTTATGCCACAGTTTTTAAAAATAAATTGTAAAATGTATGGAAATATTTAATCCTACATGGAACAAATGTCACCATGTTGCTTGAGAACCTTTTGTATCCCTTGTTTCTAGAAATAACATTTTCAGACTAGATGACCACAAAGTCATGGCAACACTACTGCATTTGTTCTGCCTGTGATTTTGGAAAATACAGATTAATTAACAAGTTTGCTCTGGTTCATCTTATAAGAATTAATGGAAGAAGACTGAGAGAGGGAGGGAGGGACCTTGAGTTGAAATCTTGTCTCTCTTGCTATAATCTCGTTTGCTCTGTGCTTTTTAACCTTTTTAATAATGATTTTTTTTCGACACAATCTATTTATGTTTATATCTTGTACACTGCCCCAAGTCACTTTTGTATAAAGGATATATATATAACTATAAAGAGATAAAATATTTCTGTATGATTTCCAAGGCATAAAACCTAATGCCAAATAATAGCAATTAGTTATAAGGATGTCCTTGTAATAAGCATAAAGAAGACGTGACCGTCTTCTGCCACATACTTCCCTTCGACCGGTGAGAGCGCACAGGGTCGGCCTCCTCCGGGTCCCGTCAGCGAAACAATGCCGTCTGGCGGGTCCTAGGGGGAGGGCGTTCTCTGTTGTGGCGCCCACCCTCTGGAACCAACTGCCCCCTGAAGTCCGCGTTTCCCCCACTCTCCCGGCCTTCCGGAAGAATCTAAAAACTTATCTATGCCGGCAGGCTTGGGGATGACTGTGATTGCGTGTGAATTATGAATGTGTTCGGGTTTTTTTTAACATTTTGTAGATTGCTTTTTGATTTTAAACTCTGTGATGTTCTTTTGTTTATGTTGTTAGCCGCTCCGAGTCCTTTGGAGAGGAGCAGCATAAAAATTTAATTAAAATAAATAAATAAATAAAATCAATATTGTGTTATCAGTGATTCCTTAAAAGATAAGCCTATCAGTCTTTTTGGTGCCTTTCTGCTTTCTAGTCTCAATATCCATAGCCTATACCAGCAGCCAAAAACCTTTTAGGCATGAGGGACCAGTTTCATGGAGAGAGGTTTTTCTCTGGACTGGAGGGTTTTGTGTGCTGCCTGCATCCCACGGATGGGGCTTCTCTTGTTTGTGAGGACTGGTTTCTGACATGCTGCAGATGGGTGTCGGTACACAGCCAGGGATTGGGGACCCCTGTTCTGTACTACAACACATAATGTATAGTCAAAACTATGGTTTTCCCAACAGTAATGTATGGCTGTGAGAGTTGGACCATAAGGAAGGCTAAGCACCAAAGAATTGATGCTTTTGAATTGCAGTGTTGGAGAAGACTCTTGAGAGTTCCTTGTCAGTCACTCCTGAAGGACATCAATGCTGACAGTCCTTTGGAGGACAGATACTGAAACTGAAGCTAAAATAATTTCACCAGAGGAAAAAAAAGACTCATTGGAAAAGACCCCGATGTTGGGAAAGATTGAAGGCAAAAGGAGAAGGGGATGGCAGAGGATGAGATGGCTAGACAATATCATTGATGCAGTGGGTATGAATTTGGGCAGACTCAGGGAGGTAGTGGAGGACAGGAGGGCCTGGCGTGCTATGGTCCTTGGGGTCACAAAGAGTCAGACATGACTTAGCGACTGAACAACAACAAAACAACAGATTAAGGAGATCACTCTGTTTAGCATCACACCAACGGCTACTTCAACTGAAACAAAACACATTTTTCGCCCTTCCTGATAGTGTCCGTGCTATTCTGCTTGTATTCATCTCCATAAAATGCATGACCTTGGGGTCATGAAGAGTCAGACATGACTTAGCGACTGAACAACAACAAAACAACAGATAAAGGAGATCACTCCGTTTAGCATCACACCAACAGCTACTTCAACTGAAACAAAACACATTTTTCGCCCTTCCTGATAGTGTCCATGCTATTCTGCTTGTATTCATCTCCATAAAATGCATGACCTCGTACCTACCTTCTTGTTTAAGCCAGATCATTCTTTGACTTTAAAAACACCAAGTAATTAAAGTGATACAGGAATGTTCTTCTTATCATGAACAGGAAGTTGCTTTTTCGAAGATAACTTTTCCCCAATGTGCCCAGCAATTAGTTGCCATTTTTATTGCAAAATGAACTAATTTTATGGACTGCCTTCGGGTTCCCATTTGTGGCTGTCTAAAATATGTTTTTAAAGTGTATCACTAAAGGGAAAGAAATGCTCTGAAATGGAAACAACCTATTTAGGAGTCATAAACCAAAATGCAGCACCCAGATTTAAATTCAATTGTAATAGATGGTCAGGCTGAATTGTATGTGCAATATAGGAATGTTTGTCAGGCAATCCATGTATGCAACTGACAGCTGCTCAGTTACTTGCCGTAAGGTATTTTGTACAGTTGGGAATAATCTGCCTTTTACACCAAGATGTACACATAAAAAGAAAAAGGTTCTGTGAAAGAAACTTGCAAAGTCAGTTCATACCTGGAAAAGAACAGCATCGCTTTGTAAAAAACAAAATCCACATTAGAGATAATTAGGTCAGGGACTGAAAATAAAATTTCCAATATTGTAATGACTCAACCCCCTATGTGTGATGTAATCATACTTGGAGTACAATCAGTTTTTGGTGCAATTCTTTTGTGCATGGAGGAAACAAAGGTTTCAAATGCTCAGCTAACTTAGCATTTAATGTTCATGACATTCCTGACAACTGTTTTGTTAATAGCCACTACCAACACAAAATTATCCCTTTCTGCATTTGCTACATTTCTTCTCCCTTTGGGTTCTCTGTTTACTAGCTCTTGCTTCCTATTCAGTTCAACCAAGGGATATTATAGAAGGTCATGTACATCGCATGGTATCTAGAACAGGGCCCCACAATCCCTGTCCATGGACCAGTACCGGGCCGTGGCATGCCAGCAACCAGTCGGCACAAACAAGCAAAGCCCCATTTGTGCAGCACACAAAAACACGCACCCTCCAGTCTGCGGAAAAACCTCTCCATGGAACCAGTCCATGGTGCCCAAAAGGCTAGGGACCTCTGATCTAGAATACATAGAAGAGATTTTGCAGCAATAAAGGAAACTACTCAGAAGAAACTTCAAGTGTCTTTCTTTATTGTAGTTAAAATCCTTGTCCTTAAATTGTTTTCAGTCTCTTCTACACATCTTTTAATTATGAAGAGGAGAACGTCTTATTCTTCTGCAGTATTTTCTAAGAAATGAACTAGGGAATTCATTCTCAGTAGATAGCCATACATTCCTACCCTATACATTTATCTCAGCTTCTTCTATTGAAATACCTAATATAGTTTGTCAAATTTCCACAAGATATTTATTTTCAGTGTTGACTTGATGTATTTTTGCAGGTCAACTCCCATGTCTAGCATTTTATGGCCATATGGAAAGGATATCATTGGGATAAGCCATGTAATGCTGAGTCTATTCATCATTTAAATCATATTTCCTCAATTTGATGCCTTGTTATGGTATTATACTTCAATTCCAGAATTCCCAGCTAACATCTGCACATTTTCTGAAGAGGATGGAAGTTGAAATCAAACCCTTCTCAAAGGTACCAGTTTGGTGAAGAATGAATAAAACAAAGCTTTCTATTACAGTCAGACAACTGATTGAACCAGATATAATACTGGTATATTAAATCATTAAGATTGTAGACAGCCATAGAATAAGCATCTATATTGTCAGGAACATATATAATCATGGAAAACCATTTTGGTTAATGTTACATTTCCATAGATTTAAATTACAACTAGACAACCCATTTGGGTGATAATTTCAGAGATATTTCCTTATCTAAACAGAGAAACAAAATGACTGTGCAAAAAATAATTGACAGCAACTTCCTATTGGCTTCTTCAATGAGTTTTCTTGTTGGAAGCTGACAGGAAGCATCAGAAACAAACTTTCCTTCCTTTCTTCCTCTCTGCCTGTTCTTCTGCATCTTCTCTTAAAATACAACAAATTATCTTTTCTTCCCATATCCCATCTCGCATCTATAAAGAATTCTTTAAAGCCTCATTGTTTTCAGTCCTGATTAGCAAAAATTCATTGAAGGTTATCAGGGATAACAACATACCTATTTCAAATGATCAAACAAGCCAACTTTATATTCCTTCTTTTTATTTTTAACATTCTTGATCTTTAGTCCCTTTACATCAGGGGTGTCAAACTGCCGGTTGCATCATACAGAGGCCACACCCACCCCAATTCCGGCAATGCAAAAAAAGTTGTAATACATCGTTACACATCACGTGACGCGGCGAGTTTGACACCCATGCTTTAAATAATGTCCTAAAACTTGATTTCTTTTCATTGTTTTCTTTGTCACTTTTCACACAATTCTTTAAGGTTTTAATGAGCATCTTTTCTAAATCTAATGTAGGAAAATTATCCATGCAACTCTCTTGGTTTGTTATTTGTATATCCCTTTAATTGTTAAAACATTAATTGGTTTGTTCTTGCTCCAATGTAGCATCATTTTCCATATCATTGTTGTAGCCTGTAATTTTTAAATCCACTTTTAGATTAGTCTAAATCTTGTCAGGTGAAACCTGTTCCTTTTCAGTCTATTTATAGAGGCAGACATTCTTAAAATTATCTTCTGGGTTCCTTTTTCAAAAATATCCTTCAGTATATCCAATATTAAAATATTTTGCTTTATTCTGTATTAATAAGTCAAGTTTAAGCGTTCTTATCCTTGTGTTGTAATCTTTACTTACTTCTGGTATCCTCTAGTGTCCAATCTTCAAAGTCTCATCCTATCATGTTTTTTTTAAAGAGAATTAAAAATAAAAGCATTTTCCCACAGGAAGTATTCTTATAATTAATTCCAAAATCTTATTTAAAATCCATCTGGACCCTTGGTCAGTTTATAATTTTCCAAAATCAAAGTTCTAATCACCCTTTTTCTGTTTAATCCAAAAGGGGGAAAAAAAGCTCTTAAACGTGTATTTAAAACTGCTTTTGCTATGGATAGAAAGAAACTCACCCAATGCTGAGAAAGCTTGTAAATCCAAAGGTTCCTAATAGCTGAAAAGTAATTAACCAGCAATTGCTGAAGGTGATTAGAAAAGGAAGTTTGCAAAACCAGTGTCCTTTTGAAGGCACTGACTATGGTTTGAGCAAGATACGGTAGGTATTCCCTCATCTTTAAGAGCTCTAAACTCACCAGAAACCACCATGTTATGGTCTCCTCATGAGGACCAACTGTAGGGAGTACTTGGGGGAAATCTCAAATCCTTTCCTTGTCCTTAGGGGAATTACAAAGAGATGGTCCACTCATTGGCTCTTCATTCCACCCCAGTTGATGGCTTGCTTTTAGCAGTTTAGTGGGGCTGTGTTCAATTCACAATTTCTTCCCCAGAATCCCCCTGTAATTTTCCCATGTTTTAATTTTTAAGCAAAATAACTTAACATTCATATAGAATGACAATATCAGTTAGTTAGATGCCAGCTTATTCTTTTTCTTTCATATACTGTAATAAACTTTTATTCAAAAAAAATGGACTGCTTAAGAATGTATCTTGTTTCTAAGTCACATTCCTAATATAAAGAAAATTGTTTCTCACCTTCCATTTTTGGTGAGAGGTTGTTATGTAGAGTGATGGTTGCCCTAGTAATTTGAAAGATCATTTCACAGATATTCCTACCTATTAGGGGTCAGTTTGAGACTTCAGACCAAGGAGCTGAAGGATTTGACTGGTCCAAGTCTCACCCTGCACCACATGCTGGCTTTTTCAACTGATTTGGAGTCTGAGCTGGACAAATTCCTGAATCCAATAACTGGTCACAGATTAAGGAGAGAACAGCAAAGGAAATCATGGCCTCCTCTTGAAAGAAAGAAGTATGGCTCAGCCAATTAGCCAACTGGGAAATCAGGGCCATAGAAAAAAAAAGCTGTGATGTGATTGGCTTTTTGTGGCCTTGAACCCTGGCCATAGGCTGCTTTGGATTCCTTGGATTATCCAGTTGACCTGTAGACCAGAATCTGACCCACTCTTGGAGCATTTCTGAAGTGGCCATCTGTCCCTTGGTATTATCTGAAAAGTAAAGCTGTTGTGTTTTCAGACTCTAAGCAGAAAGGTTGCAGCTGGCTCTGTGTTTATCTCCCATCAGTTAAGGATTTGCTGGTGCAATAAATACTTTGAGTTTGTATCTGAACTTGCCCATGTGTGAGTGTGTGCTGTGATTGGCAGCTATTGCCTTCTGCCAAGATATCTGTTCCGCTTCCTAGATTAGCCCCCAGCCTCAGTATATCTTGGAACGCCCCCAAATAAGAACAGGTGAGCCAAATGACTTCATGGATTCATCCAGGTAGTTTTTTTTTTGGCAGCAATATGGAAATGGCTGCTGTTGTTTTCTTTCAAGATTTCTTTTTTGTATTATTTTCCTCCAGCTTCTTGGTGCAATATACTGTATGGTTGATCTTTCATGGGCTTGGACCTTGCTAAGAAGAACAACACAGATATGTAGTTATCGAGAATCAGATCTGACTTCAAGGAGTCTACCTTTATCTCTACAAAAAAAGGGAAGAGAAGAAACAACTTCAGCAAATAACAGCCATGAAACAGAGATAGCAGAAAGCGTACAACATGCTCCATTTAAAAATAAACCTGACCCTCTGCTTATGCATGTGTTGGAAGTGTCCTCAGCACTATTCAGAAAAAATTGATTCTGTAACAGGCTCCCAGCTTTCATTTCATGGTTATTAAAAAGATACTTAGAATGGGTGAAACCAGCAGTTCAGTGCCAGAGGCAGCCCAAATGGGTCCCTATTCCCATGTCTAATCTATAATATAAGCTTTTTTCCCTAGATAACCTTAAAGGCTGCAAGCTTTAGATTAATCAAGTGGAAAATAAGTCTAAAAGAAGAATTAACTGCATAATGCAGTTTTTATAAGAACTGCAGGTAGCTAACATCACCTCTCACAAAATAAAAAAAGAACTTCAAAGAGTCTGCTGGAATGCATATATGAATAAATAAAAAAGTAATGTACTTCCTACCTTTGAAACTCATATGCAAATTTCAATATTTTAGTGTACGCTAATTGACTTATTAATTAAGATGTGTTTAATTAGGAAAAGAAAGAACTACCTAATAAGTGCACTTTTATGTTCATATGGCCTACTCTGGGGCCTTATTCGTAGACCATATTTAACTGGATGACAATCAGTCAATATGGAGGGCTGCTGGACTATGTTATAATTCAGAACAAGCCTGGGTCTCTCTGGCATTATACTAACTTTCCCTAGTTAGCTGGAGCATTCAAACAGAGACAAGAGGGTTTCTAAAAGTGGCAAGCCACAGGGGCTTGAGACCTGCACCAGGCGGCATGGCAACCCACACAAGCATGCCCTGGGCTGTAGAGGTTACCATTATTTTTCCGTGTATAAGATGCTGCACTTGTATAAGACACACCTGATTTTTGAATAGGGTGTTTGCAGAAAAAAATAGCATCTTACACACGGAAAAATATGGTAAACACAATCTTCTTCCCTGTAAAGATAGTCCTCGACTTAAGACTGAAGTTGAGACCTATCTGTAAGGTGACCAACCGTCCTCCTTCAGGGAGGACAGTCCTCCTTTTGTGAGTTCTGTCCTCCCTCGAAAAGTGTCCTTCTACATGTCCTCCTTTTCGATATTTGAAGACTAATCTGCAGGGCTTTGTTTTTCTCATAGAATGCTTAGAACAGCGTTCTGGCACCTTTTTTGATAGTTTTTTTTTTCATCTGAGCTGTGCTACTCCCCCTATTGGCTTTTGAAAGCCAATAGGAATTGCTGCTGAGCACGCCAAAACACCTGGCCTGCAAACTTTGCACATGCAAGTTGTCTGCAGCGAAGGCGAATTGGCAGGAACTTTGCATCCCTCCCTGCTACCCAACTACACCATCTCCTAGTTAGTCCTGAAGATACCTGGAGGAGACTGGAGCGGCGACGCCACAGTAAGTTTCTCTTGATCTTCGGCCCTGCTAGGGCAATAATGGCTGTGGGCGCAAGAAGCAGGGTCAGCAGGGCTACTGCGGACGGGGGTGTGATGGGCGGCGGCGGCCAGCTGCCCCCATGCTGTGGGAGCCACGGGCCTGCTCTACACAGGGCTGTGCAAAGTGGGTGGTGGTGCTGGCGGGGCGGCTACAGGCAGGGTGTGTCGATGGCGGGCTGCCCCCCGGGGCCAGAGTCAGTGCAGCTGGTGCTTTGGGAGCTGCGGGGCCCGCTCTACATGGCAGGGCAGCAGTGCTGGCAGGGTGGCTGCGGGCGGGGACGTGGCATGTAAGCATAATTACAATACAAATGTTTTTTATTATGCATTTATCATGTTATAGTGTATTTTGTATTATTGTTGCAATGAATAAAATGTTTCTTTTATTTACAATATTTTTTTCTTCAATTTATTTGTGTCTTCCTTTTCATTGTAAAAAAGTTGGTCACCTTACTATCTGAAAAAGAGGACTTACAAACCCGATCCAAAGTTCCAAGATCAGGGCCCTCCCCATGGTCATGTGATTGCACTTTGGGCATTCAGCAACACGGCCATATTGATGACTATTTGCAGTGTCTCACAGTCATGTGATCGCATTTTATGAGGGTTTTGCTGAAACCCATTTCTGGGTTTTGTCAGAAGTACATCATGGTGAACAATAGATTTGCTTAATGACCACAGCACTTGCTTAACAACTGCTGCAAAAAAAAGTCTTAAGATAGGGTTAATTTTATGTCTGTTACAACTTAGGACTATAACCACCAGGCTCCACTATAGTCGTAACTTGAGGACTATTTGTGTTTTTTAAAAAAAATAATCCCTTCCCAATATCTTCTACCTTCCTTTTTATTTCATTCACTCCTACATGAATAAGTAAAAAAATGGAAAGTAAAATGTTTGTCCCAACATTACTGTTGAAATAGAGGGAAAGCTTGAAACAACCTTCTATATTATTTTTGTCCTCCTTAAAAATGATATGAAAAGGATCTTGAAATTGTAGTAAATGACAGGTTGAATCCATCATATGGCCAATTTTATTCTTAACAATACATATCATTTCTAAACAGAAGTCATATTTCAACATTGTTCTTTACTGGTCAGACCCATCCCAACTACCGAATCTTAGCTTGGGCACCAAACTAAAAACAAATTGGAATAAGCTCAGAAAATAACAATAAAGAAGATTGAGAGATTGGAAATTAAGCCCTATGAAGAGAGTTTGGAAAAAGCTAATAAATTTATCTCTGGAGAAAAAGTCCCCAAGGATTCATGTACTTGAAGACCTGTCAAGGAGGAAAAAGGCATTTCTGATTTCTAATGTTCTGAAATACAAGACATGGGAAAACAGTCCTAAATTAGAGGAAGGCAGATTACAATTAAGCATTAATCACCTTAGTAAATTGTGATAGTGGCTCAATTACCTAGGGAAGTAGCGGACTCACTTTTGATGCATACATTCAAACGGACTTTCTACTTAATGGCTTGAAACACTTTTCTAATTTGATGATTATTATAAATAGGGTTTATTCTGCTAAAAGCATCCATGTATTATTGAGTCTTTGGGAAATTACATTTTTAGCAAATAATAAAGTATAATTCTAATGCAGTGAACAAATCTTCTATTCTACTGACCACTTTACCAAGAAGGGCAGCTAACTATAGGGTGCCTAGATATACAGGGGCAGACTACCTGCTTAATCTAGTTTATGTTCTCTAGTAAACAATGAAAACAAACTTTACATATGCAGGATTAAAACTCAACAGCTGTTTGGTGTTCACCTGAAATAAAGAAGTTTCAACAAGGTAATACCACCTGTGCATAGCTAATTGCAGTTTTTTTGCAATCTGCTCCACAGCTAGAGAAAGAACTAAATTTAAAAATACTAGATTCATTAAGGTTCACAAGCTTCCATGAAAAATTTAAAAAAAAATCAGAGTCCATTTTACCCTTTCTCCAATTACAGTCTCTTTTGCATTCAGAAGATATTAAACTGCGGGCCAAGAAAACAACTTTTAAATCAGCTTTCCTTAATCTGGGAATTCAAAATGTGCTGGTTCACCAATTCTATTCTATTCTTCAGTTATAAACAAATGCCTCTAAAAAATCTGCAACTACAAAACAAGGCTTTAAAGGATTACAGCTGAAACATAGCAGGATGGATTTATTTGGTTACTTTTGACTGGCTGTGTCAGGTTATTTTACTTCCATCAAATCTCCTTGCTAATGAATCACTTTATCGTTTTATGTTTGAATTTGAAATTCATCTCTGGGTTATGAATAAGACTGAGTTCTGCTTGTGGCCTAATTCTGGTTGCTTCAATTCATTCAATTTTGGTTGTGCATGGTGTTCTTTCCATTTAATGTCAAATAGGCAAACAATTTTCTCATAAATGTTTTACTGAACTCATACTGTAGATAAAGAAACATTAGGAGTTACATTGATTTGGAAAATGAATCTGAAACTTCATTTTAATCTCTTTTTGCTGTAGTTATACTCCATTAAGTTTCTACCTCTTTCATCCAGTTTCATAAAGATCTCAGGCCACTTATATCTATATCTGAAAATCTCATATTCCTCCTAAATATATCTGGAGGACATCAGGTAAGATCTTGATAATTGTGTCTGCCAGTTGTAAAGGAGTCACACATTTAAAATTCTAATAATGTTTGTCTTAAAATATGTGAAAATATGTGCATTTATTAAATATATTATGCAATAGTTTTCTTCATGCTGTCTTTGAATTATCTACATTCAATTGAGGTAAACCTTTGGTAAATTTTATATTTCTCTTTTAAAACATCTCTTACAAAATCTGCAGGTATGTTTCTGAATTTTAAATTGTTTTTACCAAATCTGCTGATTGTAATCTGTCATCCAACTTCGATTTGCACTTTGCAAGTCTGTAATTTCTTTACAATGCTACCTTGGTTAAGTTGCCAATTTGTCATGTACCGGTATGTATGTATGTGTATGTAGGTATATAGGTATTATTGAAATCAATCTTTAGAGAATGCAACTTTTTTCCTAAGTCTTGTGTTTTTTTATTTGATTAAAATATCTTACACTATATGAATTTCTTGTTATAATTTACTCAATTTCACCTCTAAAAAGGTCTTTCATTTGTGCTAAAGTAACAGAAGAACCAGATATCATTGACTGCTATGATGGAAATCTTGTTATTCTTTGCCTGGTCTTCTACTCATTTGATAAGTAAAAAGTAATTTTATATCCTGAATATATTTTCATTAAATATGCCCAAGAAAAAGTATACAATTAAGAGTAAGATTTTAAGTAAAGTTTATTAATTTCTAAATATGTTTAAATGTACATTATACAATATAAGGCAAAAAAATAAATAAGTAATGCTTTAAAAAGTATTACACATTATATGTTGAATAAACATGTTAAAATCTTAAAAGGAATTTTTGAATGCAGCCATTATCTACACTGAACACCGGAGTGTGGAGTGAAGAAGTTGCAGTGTTTTTGTTTTGTTTTTTCTTTTCCTGTCTAAATGTCTTTGTTTAGATTTTATTTAAATATGTAAATTTCTCACTTAAATGCAAAAGTATAGTTTTGGGGGGGAGGAAGCTATGGAATCCATTGCAATCCTACTCCCAAAACATTAAGATGCCTGGCCCTGCAACTTCTTAACAGCCCATTTTTAACTGAACTCATGATTACAGGAGGTAATTAATGCATGCTGGGATAAGAGTTGCATTACTAGTTGCTTAAAAGAAGCAATTATATGAGCTCTAGTTATTTTTTTTTTTTAAAATCCATCTCTAGGCCAGGGACATCTTTGTAATTATAGGTTTCTAACCTGTACTCCTGATGAGGTGATTGAGAAGGTTGTGGCTTGCAGGTCCACATATATCTCGACAAAATTGCTGTAATTATCTGGATACATTTCAGTTGGGGGCTCACCTGGGATATGGAACTGAATCTGCTGTGGTTGCATTTATGGATGACTTAGCTAGAAATAGGGGAAAGTGAGGGGGTGTTGCAACCTTATTAATTATTCTGGAAATCTCAATGTCTTTTGTTGCTATCAGCCATGGTTTTCTTCTGAGCCAATAACAGGTTTGGGGCTTGGATTACTATGTCTAGTCTAATGAAGAGAAGAATGAGGGGGGGCATGATAGCAGTGTTCCAATATCTCGGGTTGCCACAAAGAAGAGGGAGTCAACCTATTCTCCAAAGCACCTGAAGCCAGGACAAGAAACAACAGATGAAACTAACCAAGGAGAGAAGCAACCTAGAAAACTAAGGAGAAATTTTCTTGTCCTGCCTTCAGGTGCTTTGACCCCTCTTATTTGTGGCAGCCCCTCAAATATTAGAACACCCCAGTCTTTCTTTACATTAAACTAGGCATATCCAATCCTGCAATCATTTTTCATATGTTTTAGCCTCCAGTTCCTAATCTTTTTTGTTGCTCTTCTCTGCACTCTTTCTAGAGCAGGGGTTCTCAACCTTGGCAACTTTAAGACTTGTGGAACTCATGTTCTAGAGCTTCTAGATTTCTCTGTACTCTTTCTAGAGTCTCTCTATATCATGGCAACCAAAACTGGATGCAGTATTCCAAGTGCACTTGGAATACTGCATCCAGTTTTGGTTGCCATGATATAGAGAGACTCTAGAAAGAGTACAGAGAAATCTAGAGGCTCTAGAACAGGGGTTCTCAACCTTGGAAACTTTAAGACTTGTGGACTTCAACTCCCAGAAGGTATTAACACTTCACATGATCTTGATTCTATCAAGATATACCCAGAAGATGGTGACTGCTAACCTATATTTGCAAACAACAGTTGAGCTTGTGGTATTAACTCAGTCAACTGTGTACTATTCATTAAAGCACAATAAAAAAACTGCAGTTTGGCATGACACTTGAAAAAGCCTAGACATTTATTTTTTGTTATGTATTCCAAGAAAATGTACTTATTTATTAACCTGTTATTTCAAGTCTATCAATGATGCACTCATTACTACTGTAACTGAGTTCATCCACTTTGTTATTGGTTGTCCTCCTCTTCTCTTTCCTTCCACCTTTCCCAGCATTAAAGCCTTTTCCAGACAGCTAGATCTTGCCATCGTGTGTCAGAATGAGGAAATAAAGCAAGATATAATTAGGTTATATTTTAGGTAGGAAAAAAACTAGTATCTCATTTTGTGTGCCCTCCTTTTAGCTTGAGATCCTGTCCAGAATGTCTTTCCTGCTTGATCCTGAAGAAACAATAACTCATTTTCCCTTCCTTTTTTTGAAAGTCAACTCTTCTGTGTTAAAATAGAGATGAGAAAGAATAGATAACAAGACAGGAGGAAGAAGAAGCATACTTTTGCTTCATTTCCTTCAGAAATAGTCAGATATATGACTGATTACAGGCTTCAGAACTAGGTACCTGTAAAGCTAGACAAATTAGATGAAAAGAATTCTTCCTGATGGACCATTCTGAAGCTTTATGAAGAAGCCGCATTACCAAAACTGTCTAAATAATGATATGCCATTAAAATAGGTTTACAGATGAATGCCAGCGCCAGTATGCTGCTCAATATTGCAGTCTTATGGATTTAATGTAGCTATAGTTATCATGACTTATAATCCTTCCATTCCATGTAAAAGTGAAATGAACTATGACTACTCATCTGGATATTGACGGCACCAATCAATCTGATCGCTGCTATCCAAGCTGATGAATTTCAGGTCTGTAAGATATTCTGTAGCTGAGTTCTTTTTAAAGAGTTATATTATTCGTATACAGCATTATTTAAATTCTTAGCCTTCTGTCTAATACACTTGCTTCGTTCTGTTGCACTACACATATTTGATCCTTTCCAGGAGCATACATTTTCTTCCAGTAGTATTTTAGTATTGTCCTACTGAGAAACTACATTAAGTCGAAGAACTGAAAGTAATTTGAAATAAGGAATATCATTCCACAGCAAAGATACTGTGAGAGTGCATATAGATACCAGGGAATTGCATCGTGAAAGATAAATTTCTCTTAGTAACCCTTAAGTGCTTTACAGTTTAAAAGTTTAATTCCAGCACTTTGAATAGAGCCTTGAAATTCTCCACTGATTAAAAATGATTTTAAAATATGATTCATCTTTTCCAGCTTTGTTAATTTGGAAAACAAAAGAGTGGAGAATTTTGAATGTTTGTTTTCACACACTTCTGTTTGGAAGTCATTGCATTAAGCCCTTAAAGTATATCAGACCTGAGCAAATCAGTGCCATTCCATTCAAACTGGAGATGTGAAATCTGAAGAGGCTGATTCAATTTGAGTTTGAAATTTGATATTGAGAGACATCTGATTTGATTTGAGACACTTTCAGATTCAGAGATTTGTTTAAGAAAAGAAGGTTCATCTATAAGATATAATGGAAAAGTGTCAAAGCTGCTTCATTTTTTTTTTAGAAGAATCAAATGAAATAACAGGAACAGTAGATTTTTTTTTTTTGGAAGATGTTAATCCAGCCTGGTTTTAGCTGGGTACCATCAAGGTTTTCACTGCAATAAATGTTTGAAACTTTCCCCTGCAACTGTGCAAAGGCATTGACAGACAGCAGAGATGGGAAAAGGATAGGAGAGCAACTCACTGCTTATCCATAAAAATATTTGTAGTGATGTTGAACCGTTTCAGAAAGTGCTCTGCTTTACTTTAAAAGCAAAACCTTTTCAAAACAAGTTAAAAATTAAGCTTTTTTTCTCAAGTGCTTTTCCAGCATCCTAAGCTTTGCATGACACTGAAATATTCCTATCTATTGATTTAATTTTATGATTTTAATTAATTGCTACATTAATTTTAAATTTAAAATAATTTTTAATGTTTTAGATAATTAAAAATATTTTTGTTATTCATTAATACCATAAGACATACTGACTTTGTGCAGGAGAATGACTCTGCTGCCTCTGATCACTGGATTTAGGTGGTGCCAAGAGGGCAGCATAATAGTGTGGCAAGCTTAATCTGTTTTTGTATGGATATCTTAAACAATGTCTTTACAGAGGTGGGAAATCTAGCAGGTCTGAGCATAAAAACATTTCATTCCAAAAAAAGGTCTGAGAGGCAATAGAAGAGAATAGAAGAGAATATTTGTAGCTCAGGTTGATCTGTGAAATCCCTAATGCTCCCTGAGCTTGCTTGTTTTCTTGCAGACATTTCATTACCGATACACTGAAGATGTTACTATAGGAGATAACCAGAATGAGCCTGAGAGAGGGGTCAAGCGTGTCATCAGTGTGGAGTTCCTTTGTGCCCACAAGAGATCTAAGCCCAGCTCTCCTTGAATTCCGTTGACTCTTATCCACCCTCAATTTGCCTCGACTGCTAGTAGTTCAGGTTCTTGTTTAGAGGTAGCATGGAATACACTTGCACTCATTTGAACACCTCTGGTTCCTGATTTCTCATGCTGACAGTTACCTAGTTGGGTAATGAAAAGTCTGCAAGAAAACAACCAAGCTCAGAGAGCATCAAGGACTCCAGAGTTTTTGGAGATGATCAGTTTTATGGCTAGCTACTGAAGTTGGAGAACCCATTGCCTCATTCAACCCATTCTCCTCTCCCCTCATGCCTTCTCTACATATGACAAAAATTTGCAACATAGACTATGTCTGAAACAACTCCAGAAGTCACAAAAAACCCTTGGGGCATGAACAATCAATGCTTTACAATGCTATGAAGCTTTGCAGCAACCTGATATGACACTCTATATTGAGCCAGGTCTCTGTTTAGTTTTCAAATCAGCTTCAATGGGGCAGTCCAGGCAAATCTTTGTTGATTTGAAGCATCCCTCTAAATGACTGCACAGCCTTAACTTCCAGCTATTGTCATATTCACAGTAAAGAAAGGTAAAAATCTATAGTGTGGTATAAAATTATATTGGGGAAAATGTGTGCTATCCAGCTACTTAAATTCTGCCTCCAATTATGTTTAATAATATTGTCTCTTCTCACCCTTTATATTAAAGCAATAAATTTTTGGTGAGAATTTTTTTTTAAAGGAAATGTGTGTTCTTTTCATAACTACCATGTTTCCTAATCATGCCAATGTGAATTCAATACCGCAAATCTATTTCTTCTGTTCTCTGATCTAACTGAAATCAATCCTTCAAAGCAATGAGTGCATTGCAAATGTAAATGTTTTCTTAAAATCAATGCAATTATTCCACAATCTACTTTTTTTAAGGTGCAGTGAACTATGACTGCTGCTTTTCCTTTTTTTTTTTTGAAATTACTTGTTTTCTGTTTTAGAAATCTTGCACTCTTTACACACAGGTTCAAAAGAGGGATGTGTGGCTAACTAGCTAGTTATATCTTCTTGCTGAAGGAAAGAACTTTGTTATTCTATGAGAAGAATGACATCAGAAATGCATTGTTTTGGCTTGGGAGAAATGCATAATAATGGCTCATAATTCCTATGCAAAAGCATACTGAGTAGAGCAACACATCATTCTCAACTAAAGGTTTTTAATTATAATTTATTTAACTAACCATAATTGAGGTTGGTCCCATCCTTGGTACTTTCTGGAAGTCCCTCAAAATAGGCTTGGGGATCTCAGGCAAATGGAGAATTGGCAAGATGGCTACATTATCTGCATCTTCTATCTTTTTTAAATAACATTGATGTTTTTATTACAGAATGGTTGTTAATGTTTATTTTTTTATGGTTTGTTTTTTATTTTATGCCATCCAGAGTCATGTTTGAGAAATGGGTAACTAGATAAATAGGATGAATAAGTGAATGAACGAATGGATCAATCAATCAAGGGGAAGTCTGGGTCAAATCGTTCATTAAGCCAAAGTCAAACAAACCCATTTATAAATATGTAAATCCTGTCTTCATGAGAGACATATAAAGAAGTAATTCAACCACTTTAGAGCAGGTAAGAATTACTTTAGCACTTTGCTTCAAGATCAGAGATGATGTGATCTCCCTTGAGAATTGAAGTGAGGCATCTGGAGATGAAGCATGGAGGTGGGGCTGACTGGCAAATGCCAAGTAGGCTATGTGGCAATGCAGAACATTCAAGGAGGCAAATTGCCTTCCTTCTGAGTCTCAGTGAATTACAGCTATTTCATACACTCCTAAACATTGTTTCAAAGGTGATTTTTCAAAAGACAAGTGGACTACTTTTTCCTTGAGGAAAAAGAAAGCGACGATTCGCTTCTCATCTGAAAATCTCCATCAGTTGTAATGGAAAGATATGTTCTGACAGGATGGTGGGAATGGCACAGATAAATCCCCAAGTGGCCTCAACAGCTCTCAGAGAAGGGTCTATCGCAATTCACCATGGCTGACTTGTCACGACCAACTCACCACAGCCAACTCTCCATGGCCAACTCATTGCAGCCAACTTGCCATGGCCAATTCACCGCGGCCAGCTCACCATGGCCAACTCACTGCGGGACAACTTCCCATGACCAATTCACCATGGGACGAGAGTTACACTAGTATCAAAGAAATGGTGGAATAGAATCATTAAAGAAAGGATGCAAAAGGAGGGACAGAATGAAATGTGAATGACAAAAGTTAAAATATTTTTTAATTTATTTTAAATAATTAAACTGAATTATTATTAAATTGTCCCATGGTGAATTGTCCAATGGCAAGTTGAGCACGGCAAGTTGGCCATGACGAGTTGGCTACAGCGAGTTATCCCATTCCGCTCAGAGAGAATGCTAACAACCAGATGACTGCAAAGAAAAATGATCCTTCCATTTCCCTGCTCCCCCCCCATCCTGTCAGAATCTATCCTTCCATATCCCCGCCATCCTGTCACAACTGATGAAGCTTCTTGGATGAGAAGTGAAATATCTTTTTTTTCCTCAAGTAAAAAACAGTTCAATTGCTTTTTGAAAAGCACCTTCGAGACAACTATGACCTGGATGACTGAGAAATCCAAAGACACTCTACGACGTTATACTTTTAATGTTGGAGGTAAGAAATAAGAGAAAATAAAAGGAAATCTAATTAGATCAGTGGTTCTCAACCTATGGGTCGCGACCCATTTGGGGTCAAATGACCGTTTTGCGGGGGTCGCCGGACACCGCGGTCCGCCATTTTGTTTTTTGTTTTTTGAATTTTTTTTATTTTTTTTATTTTTTAAAATTTTTTTAATTTTTTTTTCGGCGTGCGCGTGCCGCGCATGCGCGGATCCGCCCATCGTGGTCCGCCATTTTGGGGGTTTTTTAAATTTTTTTTATTTTTATTTTTATTTTTTTCGGCGTGCGCGCACCGCGCATGCGTGGATCGGCCTGTCACGTGCGTGCGCCGCACATGCGCAGATCCGCCTGTCGCGGTCCACCATTTTGTTTTTGTTTTTTTTTTATTTTATTTTTTTTTTCAGCGCGTGCGCCCCACGCAGGCGCGGATCGGCCCGGCGCGCACATGCACGCACGCCCGGGTCAGGGTCACGGCGCGCATGGGCGGGGCAAGTGGGGTCTCAACCTGAAAAAGGTTGAGAACCACTGAATTAGATGTAGTTTATACAAGCACCATTCAGCAATTATATGCTTCCATATATACTTCAACCTGCATTGTCTGTGTTCTTTGAGGATTGCATCTATTCCACCCAGCTATGACTATTGTCTTTTGGTTTTTCTTGATCTACTTGCTCTTTCTTTATGCATTTGCTTCACAATTCAGACCTCATTTATTCTCTCTATGGCAAACTGTTCCAATATCCTTCTTTCATACTGTTCAGTCACATTTGAATTTAATCCACATTCATTCATTTTGACTGCATCTTGCTCTGTTTTTAACCACACAGTTAAGTAATTTATTCCCACTGTATTTAGTTACCTTTTATATTTCTCCTGACATATGCAGTTCTCATTTCCATTAATAAAATGGCATAAATATTTGATTACGCAGAACCTTTTTTATTTATTTTACAAACATTCTTTGCAATAGATCGCATGCTACCCATACCTTTCTATCTATGTTTGTGCATTTTAAAATTTCTCTATTTTCCCGTCTTTTGTATGCATACCACCCAAGTTCATTGCTTACCCTAGTTTTCCACCATTTCTATACAACTCACAATTGTACTTTCTATTTTTTCGGTCAAACCTATTTCTAAACCTAGCAAGGCCAAAGTGACAAAATATGCTTTGTGATATCAGAAACTCCATCCTTTTGAAACTGTGGCTTGATGTGGCTTGTAAGTACATAAGAGGCAAAGTCTGTATTTCATTAACTACCTTTGATTTTCCATATACGAATTATCAGAGCCATCTCTTTCGTTGCATGGTACAATCTATTGAATACCCACTGCAAATTATTCAGTTTTCAGCTCATAACATAATCTTCATGCAAAAGTATATACCTGTCAAGGTTCCAGTTGAAAAGCCCAATCAAGTAAATCCACCAGAGACATTGCAATCTCTAATGTAAAGCTTTATTAGACATGGCATACCAGCACAGTAGAAAGAATACCAGCTGTAGCAATATGGCGGGAAAAAGCTAATTAAGAGAATAAAACCTTCCCTCCCCTCTCTGACAGTTCAGGTCACATTATTCAATTAATCTTCAAATGTCTGTTATGAGAAGAAAGCCTCCATTCGCCAAAACTTCTCTTCAGGGATCTCTCACCTCTGTGTTCCAAACCTTGTCCCCTGTCCCCCTCCCCCCCCCAGACTGTAGGCAAGCTAGAAGCATCATGTCAGTTCGAAAGCAAGGGATTTTCATAGCTTGACGATACCTTTGTATATGGGGAGTGATTTTTATTTTTTTATATTATTTATACTTTACAATGCCTTGGTAAAGCCATACTTGGAATACTGCATCCAGTTTTGGTCACCACGATGTAAAAAAGATGTTGAGACTCTAAAAAGAGTACAGAGAAGAGCAACAAAGATGATTAGGGGACTGGAGGCTAAAACATATAAGCAACGGTTGCTGGAATTGGGTATGTCTAGTCTAATGAAGAGAAGGGCGAGGGGGGACATGATAGCAGTGTTCCAATATCTCAGAGGTTGCCACAAAGAAGAGGGAGTCAAGCTATTTTCCAAAGTGCCTGAAGGCAGGACAAGAAGCAATGGATGGAAACTAATCAAGGAGAGAAGCAACCTAGAACTAAGGAGAAACTTCCTGACAGTGAGAACAATTAATCAGTGGAACAACCTGCCTCCAGAAGTGGTGAATGCTCCAACACTGGAAGTTTTTAAGAAGAGAGTGGACAGCCATTTGACTGAAATGATATAGGGTTTCCTACCTGAGCAGGGGGTTGGACTAGATGACCTCCAAGGTCTCTTCCAACATCATCATTATTATTATTATTATTATTATTATTATTATTATTGCTTTATTCAAATCGTCAGGCACAGCTTCAGTCTCCAAATTTACCTTAAGCTGCACAGCCACCCCATTAAGCATACCCCATCCATATTTTAACATTTCTCCAGTTACCCTATCAACATCTATAGGATTACCTTTTTGCCACATTCTTATAGCATTTATGATTTTCTAGCAGATAGTTCTTGCTTCAGTTTTATTCCATAATATATCACAATTGTGCCCATGCAAATCTTTAAAATATTGTGTCCATCATTCTGTCACTTCAACTTCACCTGAAGTTATTACTTTTATTTTTCATTCTGTTCACCCTGGTAGAGGTTTCTTGTTTTGGCCCTGTTTGCCCTTTTAATTAATTAAAATTATTTTGCATTTCTGTTCTTTCAGTATTACTGTAATTGTTCCTTGCTTTCTTTAACTATATTTTTCCAAGTCTCTTTTGTTCTGTATATAATTATTTAATACCGTATGCATTTAATTATATAATTCTATTAGTTAGAACATTATATAATAATAGTTGTAATAATTATATAATAAAAATTACAACAATTGATCAGTGGAATGATTTGCCTCCAGAAGTTTTGAGTGCTCCAACACTGGAGGTATTTAAGAAGAAATTGGACAATCATTTTTCTGAAATGGTATAGGATTTATTGCCTGAGCAGGGGGTTGGACTAGACAACCTATAAGGTCCCTTCCAACTCTTGTTATTCCTTTTTTTAACAGCAGCAGCAGATTGCTTCCCCCCCCCATATTTTTGCTCTCTTTTGTTTTTTTCATTTCATCAAGCATCCTTAACCTGGAATTCTGAAGCCTGCAAATGCAGTACATTTGGAAGAAGCCTTGCTGGGTGAGACTGTCTTAAAGGATCCATCAGTCAGGAAATATATTGGCTCTCTCCCTCTAAATCAGACATGTCAAACACAAGTCCCGGGGGCCAGATGCGGCCCATGAAGTGGTTTCATGTGGCCCGCAAAGCCATCCTGGAAATAGTGAGGGAACGGCCCCCGCTACCTTGGCCCTGGCCCAGGCCAGCCAGGAGCCAATGTACAATTTTGTGGTGGCCATCTTGGCACTTGCCCCGGTGGACCATTCCTTGGCACTTGCCCTGGTCCCACCCCCTTCTGCCAGAGACCCTCAGACCCTGTCCCACTCCTGCCCAGGCCCCCACAAGCACCCTCGACGCGAATGATGTAGAACTGGCCACGCCCACCCAGTAGGCCATGCCCACTCCATCTATGCCCGCCCAGTAGGCTGCACCCATTCTGGCCACACCCACCTAGCCCCCCCCAGGGCAATCGCAATGTTGATTCGGCCCTTAGTGAAATTGAGTTTGACACCCATGCTCTAAATTGTCAGATATATGTCAGGTCTAAAGTTTCCCAGGGCATGAATGCAAGGAATGTAAATAGGCAATTATAACTCAGTACCGTCTGTGGGAAATTTAAAATAAACTTTCTGTTAGTCTGGGTAAAATAAAAAATGCACTAAAATTGAATCCAAGAATAAATAAGTAATTGGAGATACTTACTGAACTTTGCAGAGTCAATCAACTGTTTTAAAAGATTTGAATTCTGAAGTTGTAATAAAGGTTCAATTCAAGATGTGCCGTGCCATATATGTAAAGGAGAACAACAGAAGAACAACAGATAATTCTCTCTATATATAGATTAACCTAAATCTAGTGCTATGTGCTGTAGTGACAAAACTGTGTAGTGTTTTGATCATAGTGCTACTCTCTTGTTCCTCAGGAAAAATTTTGTATGGCTTCTCTCAGGGTAGAATTGGCTGTTTCTTAACAAAAGCTCACTCCCAAATACAGACAATGAGTATATTGTGAAGGAAACTTACAGCAAAGGATTGAGTGCTTAATGTTTCCCCATTCGGTAAATTTTACCCAACAGTTTTCTCCATTAGATTCTCTTCACAGGGATGGTTAATTGTATATTTCATTTTGATATTATATTTGATGGGGGAAATCCCATTCCAGGTTTTTATGGATGCTGCTGAATGATGTTAGTTTTTTCCTGTCTGTTCCTCTGTTTACCTGGGATTTCAGCTGAACTTACCTAGTTATATCACTTGATATGATTTTGTCATTACTGCCATGTATTATGGCTTTAACTTTTGAAGAGCTGTATAGTTTTATTCATTTGCTTTCTGGTAATCTGTTTTGGGATTACTGTGATACTATGTCCAGAACCCAAGAGAGATCCATACACTTACCCATTTAGGCAATTCTCACTTATTAGGTAAGAGAACAGCCTCCTCATCAGTTCGCACAGAGGCTGTGAGTAAAGGATTGAAAAAGTTTCTATCTCAACAATCTTGGTGGGAGTTATAGTACAGGCAGTACTTGATTTACAACCATTCATTTAGCGACCATTCAAATTTACAATGGGATGAGAAAATGACTTACAATCAATCATCCAACTTACAATTGTCACAGTATCTCCATGGCCACAATATTAAAATGCAGGCACTTGACACCCGGAATATATTTATAATAATTGCAGTGTCCTGGGGGGGGGTTCATGTTATTGATGGCTGTGATCTTCCCAACCAGATTCCAAGAAGCAAAGTCAATAGAAGCCAGATTGCTTAACCACATGATTTACTTAACTGCAGTGATTTGCTTAACAACTGTGGCAGAAGGTTATTAAATGAGGCGTGACTCACTTAACGATTGTCTTGCTTAACAACAGAAATTCTCCACTGGTGTCGTTAGTTAGTCGTTAGTCAAAGATTACCTGTAAACTGGATTCTAAAGTGAAAGCAGCCTACTTACTGAGATTTCTGTAATCTTCTCCAATCTCCTTTCAATAAATCTTGTTAAAGAAACTCTGGAAGAATCTTGCTTTCCACTGAAATAGTTTGTTAAGAACATGACAATTATTTTGAATGCTAAATGGTTAGAAATATCATAATAAATGAGGCTGCACAGGCCTTCAGAGTCAAAGGCAAAATGAGTATCAGAGAATGTTAAGACACATCTGTGTGCCATACTTTTCAGTTCCTTAAACCAGTTGTGTCTTTTCCAGGGATTATGTGGTTTCTTCTACGGCTGCCATACAAGTTCAGGAAAAGTCACTTCTGCTTTGCAAATAGTATTGTTGCACTTACAAGCTCTTCAAATGCACCTTTGTGAATTTTGAATCTGAAGTGCTGCACAGTCCTAATAAATACATATCTGCAATGGATATTCGGTTGAAGATTCATATTCTTCCTTATTGCTAATTGCCATCATCATATGCACCTAATATTAAGTCTTAACAAATGATATGTGGCCTTGGGGAGTGGTGCTTTATTACATCATGGAATTTTACCCGTTTAATCTTCTTCTATTTTTATATCCAGTGCTTTGTAGGCTCCAACCATTGACAAACTGGCTAAAAACTGGGATAATGCAAGATTCACCCAGCCTACCCCTTGCTTGAGCACATTTATATACATGGTAGCTAAGACCCATTTCTATCTTTTTTTAAAATTTATTTTTCCTCCAAAAAGGAAAAAAAAATCCAATCATTCCATATAAATGTAAGGTGGTTGTTTTGAATATCTATGGATAATACAGCAGATTTTCTATTTCAGCAGCAGCTTTTTGATTTGCCTGCTCAGGCTCAAGAACAAAATGCTAGCAATTTGGAGAGGCTGCCTCAGGTGCCGTTGGTTGAACCTTGTTAGCAGAGAAGCTTGTTAGTCAATCAGAAGCTCTGCATGAAACAGGCAAACGTAATGCTCCCAAAATGGAAATAGATTTCTCGATTTCCTACCGAGATAAAGGCAAATGATTGTCTGGGATGCATTAGGAATGCCAGGCAGTGGTGCCTCTCCTAAATGCAGGGAGTCTGGCTCAGATGCTGTCACCAGCAGTGCTTGTCACTGCCTGACTTGCTGAACAGTTCATTGTGACCTGTGGTCATTTTTGCTTCTGGCATCAGGTTGCCTGGCTCACTCACCGCCAACAGAGTCTGGAATTTAGCTTGTATTTGTAGCCTCCCTAAAGTGGCTTCAGAAGTACCATGAAAAATGCCAGGTTTTGCCTGGATTGGAATAATCAACCCATTCTGCCCAGCAGAAAAAAGTAAACCTTCTTATGGATGGGCCCTACTGTTGATTGATTAAAACTAAAATATATATTTCACATGTTTCTTTATTTTTAAGACTCAAAGAAAGACTTGAGCAGGACTCTTTTTTAAGTACATTCAGTGTTCTTGGAACTATTAAGGTTTAATGGACAGTAAAAGATGTGCTGGATGGATTCAGCGCAGATCATGTCATGGTTAATTGTACCATGGTTTATTGCAGGGATTTTCAACCAGTGGTACGTGTTTTGTACTTCGTTCGCGTGCGAATGATGAAGACACATGGCGATGCTGAACAAATGCTTTATTCACCTTCTACAACAACCAAGCAAAAGCAAAAGGCACACAGGCCTTTTTATATGGCCAGAAACCCAGACAATGTCAACCAATAGGAACAGAGCGTTTTCGTGCCTTACGCATGTACACAAGGCTGGCGCCGCTGTCTGGTCCCAGGCAGCTTTTGGAATGCCCGGGACCAATGCAACGTTCCGAGCCTGCTTTTGCAGGCTCAGGACACAACACCCCTCCTCTCTAGATGGAATATACTCTGCGTACATTCATGTACATCATGCATTGGGAAGAGTGGGATATAGTTGCATTATTCAAATTCTAGGAGTGTGGAATACTTGAGTCTGTCCTCAGGCAAACCCTCTACAATACTGATTAATACAATAAATGTATCAGAAATAAAAAAAATAGAAAATAATCGACCCACGAGTTGCTTTCATTATTCAGAGGCCTCATGAGCAGGTCCCTCGTGATTGGACAGCAACTTCACAAAGTCTCTCAGATGTTTGGGTGGGCACTTGGCCTGCTGCAACCTTCTAAGGCCTGGAGAGATTGCCTGGCCCACCTGCTCACCTACCAGGCTAGGCAGGCCAGGACGTTGCAGCCCTAAATTCCCAGGTGACCCTGGTGAGGTTGCCTGGCCTACCTGCTTGCCTATCAGGCTAGACAGGCCAGGACTTTGCTGCCCCAAATACCCAGTTGACCCGTCCAGCTGCTGGCTGACTTGCCCCTCGAAGTCCAAGCCAGCATACCTTGGAGGGGTGGAAGTCCCCGAGTCCACAATGGACCCCTCTTGGGAACACTGTCCCTCGAGCACAAGGCTAGCAGATGGAGAGGGCTGGGTAGCAGAAATGCCCCAGTAGTCTGTGGTCCCCAAGCACGTGCCCAAGATGCCAGAGTCAGGAGTCGCCTCCATAGCAACCCCCTTTGCTGAAGATCTCCTTCTGGGAGCAATTGCGGAATTAGGCAAGCGCTCCTGATGGAATTCCTTTTCTCTTGCTGCTTGTGATTTGTGTGGATACCCCTGGTCAGTCTCCCTGTCTGGAGCACTATCTGACATATGTGAATACTGTGGATACCCCCGGTGTGACTCCGTCTGGAGTAATTATGGATGTGTGGGATGATCCCCTATCCAGTGAATTCCTGTTAGGAGCACCTGTGGAACCTTGGGATGAATCCCAAACAGCCTCACTAGCAGCTAGTGAGGTCCTGTTAGTCCTGGGAAACTGTGACCCAGAATGCATATTATGGTCCCCCCCAGAGCAGAGCCAGGAGCAGAAGGGTGTGAGTCCAGTCTCCAATGCAGTTGGTCTATGTGTCTGCGAAGAATGCGGCCGTCACCCGAGGCAACTTCGTATGACAACGGCCCTGAGACCTTGCAGACCACAGCTGTGACCCAGAGGTGTCGAGGCCCATAGTTTCTTGCCCAAACCGGATCGCCCGCCTGGAGTCTTCTAGGTGCCCACGGTTGTGACACCTGTGAAGCCACCCGGTCAAGGTGCAGCCTGTCCAGTTTAGTGATGAGGCAGCGACCCCAGCGGAGTTCAGCAGGGCTCTTCCCTGTGCCTGTGCATGGTGTGGTGCAGTGTGCAAGAAGGAAATCTGCTAACCTGTGATGCCAATTACTGTAAATCAGTTTCTTGAGGGCATCTTTGGTGGTGCGCACCATTCTCTCTGCCAGTCCGTTGGAGGATGGATGGAAGGGAGCCGATGGTGCATGCCGGATCAGGTTGGCCTGAAGAAAAGCCTGGAACTCAGAAGACGTAAATTGAGGGCCATTATCTGAAACCAGCAAATCTGGAAGACCATGTGATGCAAAAATTCCTCTCAACACCTGGATGGTCCTGGCAGTAGTAGTGGAGGAATCAGGAACAACCTCTAGCCACTTGGAATGGCTATCAACAACAACCAGGAAGAATTGCCCCTGAAAGGGCCCAGCATAATCTATATGTATCACAGGTGGTACCCGACCATCCTAGAAAAGTGGTAGCAGGGGAGGGGAATGAGCTGAAGTGGTGGCAGCACCTCACAAACCTGAGTGAGAGATGGCTGCCAGGATCAGTGCCGCTTTCCAGCTAATCAGTGTTTCTTCGGGGCTGTCAGGGCTCAGTGGAAGCGCCAGAATCAGCCCAGAAGAAGCACCGATCAGCTGGAATGTTGCAGCATCTCCAGGGTCTTGTGATTTACATTCAGATGCTTGGCAACTGATTCATATTTATGATGGTCACAGTGTCCCAGGGTCATGTGAAGTGACCAAAACCTGATGCAACCACCCAGCAGACAGGGGGAATAAAAACCAAACAACCCCCACCCCACCCCCACTGCCAATCCTCAACAGAAATGCTCACAACAATGAAAACCTCGGACAGGAGGAAGAGCGCGGCCAGGTGGGCAGGCAGGTGTCTTGCTCGGCTGTGGCTTGGGGGGCACTTTTTTCAGTGCCATTGTAACTTTGAACGGTCACTAAGCGAACTGTTGTAAGTCGAGGACTACCTGTACTTTATCACTTTTTTCTTTTTGGTCATCAAGTTTTTGACACCTTGCTAGGTGATTGGTGGTACTTGGATGTTGCCATATCATAAAAGTGGTACAATGGGTGAAAAAGTTGAAAAGCCCTGGTTTATTGAATTGACCTAATTTTCTCTTTGTGGCATACTCAAAACCATAAATTAAACAAGTTGGCTGGATTGCACACAACAGGCTGAATCATAAACAATCCAATCCCTGAAGGTATCCAACTGAAACCTAATAAGATCCTCTAAAGCAGGGGTGTTAAACTGCCGGATGCATCATGGTGAAACCACGCCTACCCCATTGCCAGAAATGGGGGAAAAGTCATCATATGTTGTGACACGTCATGTGACGTTGCGAGTTTGACACCCCTGCTCTAAAGAATCTCCCATTCCTGTGGGAAAGACCTACAGGACCTCTGCAGTCTCTTTCCAACTTTCTAAATCTTTGATTTTTGCATTAAGCTGTATTTAATTGCTTGTGGTCTTGTAGGGTCTGGGTTTTTTTAAAAAAGAAAAAAAAACAGGATTTATTGTTATTTATTTCCCAGAAAATTTTGCTTTTGCTAATGAACAAGATTTATGGAGAAAAGTAGACCAGTTGCTATCTTTGATTAACAACATGTATGTTTTCAACTGATTGAACAATTCTCCTGTCTGACCTCTGCTCATGTTCAATGCCACCAGTTATGATCTTTCTTTATCTCAGCGTCACAGGAAACAATCTAGGCAAAATTATCTTGAACTAAAATATTGGAAATAATTATCTCCTGCTTCATATTATCTACCGTCAACCCAACTGTTCAGCATATCCCATATAATCTTCCCTCTATCTCTTTCTCTTTTATTTCTTTATTTTCAAGTTTTGTTATCCTTTTCATATTGAAAGCAGATCTAATGAGTCTTACGGTTATTATCCTCAATTAAAAGAATAGAATTTTGGTTCACCACTCCATAGCTCCTATTCTTAGCTCAGTATAAGGTTTTCTTTTTCTTTTTTCCTGCTAACTGATCTTAAAGAGAATCATCTTTTGTCACTAAGTTCTGATCCACCCATTCCCCCCCCCATCCTTTTCATGGTAGTCTGGCTGGTCTCCTAATGTAAAACACTATATTCTGCTCCTAAAACAGAGGATTCCTTCTCTTTGACTCAGGATAAAAGATACATTATTTAGTTGATGGAGTTGAAACTCACAAGAGGACAAGTTCTACTGAAGGTTTAAGGCTGGGTTCACCTAAGAATCTAAGCAAAGATGTATTTGGCTAAAGTGCGGCTTGTCGTATTGTAGACTAGTTGCTGTGTGAATCCAGCCGATGGGATTAATTTATTGTTTAGTGCATCCTATGAATCCAACAAAGTGGGATGTATAAACCAGTTTAAGTAATTATGGACATGTGGGCTGTGTTGTGTGATCCCTGAGTAATTCATAATTCAGTGTGTGGTATATCCCCCCTTCAATAAAACATAGCTCAAATGCTGTGCAAACACAACTTCTATTTTAGAGCTTGCCAAGGAACAGCGTGGAACTCATCTTAACAACCCTATATTGTTTCCATGTGAAACTTTATCCTGATCATTTATTACTTTTCTGAGCTCCATAATCTAAATTGCATATTGACCTTAGTTTCCTCGACCTCTTTTCCACTTTCCCTGTCCTTTATCAAACCCAAAACAAGAGACATATTATACATTAGGAGCTTTATGGGGACATTAGTGGCTCAGCAGTGCTACCATCATTCTTCCCCATATTATTTTTTGATTGCTTTATGTCCAATCGAAGTTTGCATTTAGCTCAGTTATTTAGCTGATGAACAGATCTGTGGTCCAGCTTTCAAGCTGGCTTTTTTCCTTTCCTCCCTCAGCTTATAGTAATGCATACCACAGCTAGAATCTAATTTAATGTATTTCATGAAGTCTAATGATAAATTAATCTGTATTATGATCCAAGGAATAGAGGGCTTCAGAGCTAGTTATATATTATTAGCAAAAGCACTGTCTATCTATCCTTTTTTCTTAATGCTAGGCTGGATTAATAATAGCCCATATCTATCTCAGGCAGCATAGGGATGCCCCGATGTCTTTTGAGGCAGAATAGAAAGTGAGAAACTGGAAATTCTGATAATGGGGAATCTCATAACTGGAGAATGACAGGTTGCAGATGATACATGTGAATTCTTCCACCTATGGGAAAAATAGGGATGCCCCACATGATGATGGAGCTAGTCCTATCTCCTCTAACAAAAGGCATCTTAATAAAAATTCACCAAGCACGTACATAAAGGGGAGGTTCAGAATTAACCATTTTAGTAAGAAGTGTCCTGTCCACTCAGAGTCCATAGTTTAAGGAATTTCTGGATAAGCTGCACTCAATGAAACTTCCCTTTTCCACTGCACCATCACTACTTTTGACATGCTTGTCTTTTGCACCTTTGCCCAATGGACGTTGTTGACCTTAAGGAAAGTCAGGGGTAGAAAATAGGCTTTTGAGTTAAATATAGAAAAGGGATAGGCTCCCCCCCCTTTCCTATCATGCAGTATTTTCCATAGGAATCTTATGGTGGGGAGTGGGTGAAGCGGGGAGGATAAATTTTTCTCCCTTTGACATTCTCCCACTCTTCCAAACAAATTGTTTGTTTCTTTTCTCAGTCCTTCACTTTCTTTTTCTGGCATCCTTTTTCTCTTCCTCTCCCAGCAAAAGCTGCAGGAAATATGAAGTTGCTGTTACCATAGCTGACCTTTTGCATAGGGCTTTTGAAAGTAAAAGCTGAAGACTGCATACAGCTTGAATACTGATGTTGCTTATTTCAAAGAGGTAGAAATTATTTATTTATTTGTTTGTTTATTACTCGAACTTATATGCCACCCTTCTCCTAGGACCCAGGGCGGCTTACAAACAATACAATAAAATTATAACAATAAAATTACCAAGCCAAGACTTGGGCTTTCTGAGAGAAGGGATTAAATGGTACCATTGCTGCAGTCAAGAAGACACACTTGAACCAGACAGCAGCACTGGCAATGAAGTAACTGAGTGCAAGTGCCTAGCTTAGAAGCAAAGGATACAAAAAGACCAAAACATCTCCTTGCCAGCAATCAACACCCAGATAAGCAGAGATTAAACTCAAGATTAATACTAGATCAAAAATCAAGCCGTAAACAACATCCTAATCAAGGAACTACTAATTTAGACACACAGTTAGAACAACAGCCACATCAAGGAACCTCCAAGAACTCTCCCACCACCACTGACAGGGCAAACCTTGTATATAAGCAGAGATCTAGCACTGAAGATGTTACCTAGTTGGGTAATGAAATGTCTGCAAAAAAACAACCAAGACTCTGGAAGAATAGTAAGGGGCTATTATTGTCCAAAACTCAGCTTTAAGCGTCTGCTAGTAAAAACAGTTATCTTGAACTGACTAATAATAGAAGCAGTACTAGCCCCTCCAGTTTATAAAGAAGTAGCTGTCTGAGATTGAAGGTAACTGCTGTTGGTCAAAGTAGAATAGAACAGAATAGAGCTAGGCTCTAATGCTAGGCTGCATTAACAGAGGGATAGAATCAAGATCACATGAAGTATTAACACCACTCTACAATGCCTTAGTAAGGCCACACTTGGAATACTGCATCCAGTTTTGGTCACCACGATGTAAAAAAGATGTTGAGACTCTAGAAAGAGTACAGAGAAGAGCAACAAAGATGATCAGAGGACTGGAGGCTAAAACATATAAGGAACGGCTGCTGGAATTGGGTATGTCTAGTTTAACGAAGAGAAGGACGAGGGGAGACATGATAGCAGTATTCCAATATCTCAGGGGCTACCATAAAGAAGAGGGAATCAAACTATTTTCCAAAGCACCTGAAGGCAGGACAAGAAGCAACGGATGGAAACTAATCAAGGAGAGAAGCAACCTAGAACTAAGGAGAAACTTCCTGACAGTGAAAACAATTAATCAGTGGAACAACCTGCCTCCAGAAGCGGTAAATGCTCCAACACTGGAAGTTTTTAAGAAGAGACTGGACAGCCATTTGTCCGAAATGGTATAGGGTTTCTGCCTGAGCAGGGGGTTGGACTAGATGACCTCCAAGGTACCTTCCAACTTTAATATTATTATTATTATTATTACTATTATTATTATTATTATTATTATTATTAAGCTGAAAGGGACCTGGGAGGTCATCTAGTCCAGCTCCCTGCTCAAGCAGGAGAACCTATACCATCTCAGACAGGTGAATGTCTATTCTCTTCTTAAAAATCTCCAGTGATGGAATGCCTACGATTTCTGGTAGCTGTTCCACTGGTTAATTGTCCTTCCTGTCAAGAAGTTTCTCCTTAATTCCAGGTTGCTTCTCTCTTTGATCAGTTTCCAACCATTGTTTCTTGTCCTGCCCTCTGGTCCTTTGGTGAATAATGTGACCCCCTCTTCTTTGTGGCAGCCCCTCAAATACTGAAATACTGCTATTATGTCTCCCCTGTTTCTTCTTTTCTTTAGACTAGCCAAAGCCAAGTCCTGCAGCCGTTCTTCGTATGTTTTAGTCTCCAGACCTTGGATCATCTTAGTTGCTCTTCTCTGATTTTTTTCCAAACTCCCAACATATTTTTTGTGATATGGTGACCAAAATTGGCTGCAGTATTCCAGGTGTTTATTCCATTGCAAGATGTACTGTAGAATGTCTAATCTGACCTCCTGTTTATAGTTGCTTCTTCCTCTTTATTATCAGTTCCTGTAAGAGCTTATAGCTGAATCTGCAAAGCTAATAAGAAAAGAACAGTCATGTCAACCCTTGATGACCCTGGCACTGATTAAAATGCTACTCATTAGGGTGATCCATCAGATTACTCACAACTGGGACTTTTGCTCCAGTGTCTAACAATAGTTTTTTTCCCCTCACAATACATAATTCTCGTAATTCATGATCCTTGACACAATTTCTCATCCATTCCCTTACACAATAAATTGCTCATGTAGAAAAAGAAATTGGGTCTATATAGTGGATTCATGGTACATTGCTCCTTCAGGCTAATTCATTCCAGTCAATGAAGATCTACATCCTGATCAGATTTTTTTCTTCAGCATATTACTAGGTTTCTTGGCCAGTAATATTTAGGTGATAGTTCTTTTGGATAAGAAATATGAATATACACAGTTCCCAGAAAGAAAATCTGCATACACACAATTTGCATTGTTATAATATTGATGTAGTATTGTTTCAGAAATTGATACATAATTTTAATTAAAAATGGAGAAACACAGCTATTGTCTTATCATCATCTCTACCACCAACACTATTATAAATAGCCCCAACCCTATTGGCATTTATGAAATCTGTCAAATCCTGGTTCTTTCAACAGGTTTGGAATCACAGGGAAACAGGGTTTGTTTGTTTGTGTGTTGTTTGAGTTTCTTTTCCTTACTTAGTTTTTTCCTCTGTATTTTTTCAGTATTCCCTTTATTTCTCATTGAAAATCTGTAAAACAAAATGTGCCATTCTTGTTTGACATAGCTGTAAAGGCACTGGATTTCAGTAGAGGATTTTAAGAGCTATGTTATGAGCTGCAAATTACCATGTACTTTGCAAACTCCTTTTCTTATCCTTGGAATGCTTATGATCAATACTGCCAGCCCCATTAGTTAGGCCAAACTGGAAATCTACTCCATGGGAAGACTAAAATTAATTTTATGGAGATTGGATATCATAACAGAATCTTCAAAGTCTAATTGTTCTGTAACTCCTCCTCCTTATTGTTCAGAGGTGTCTGTCTGAACTGTTTTAAAACATTATTTCATTGTGGACTTTAAAAATATTTCAGCCCTTTTTTGACTAGGCAACAGATCCTATATATTTTCATCAAGATCATCTTTCTGATTTCCTATTAGTACATATGATCAATTCCATTCATTGGCTCCAGGCAAATTATGTGCTGCTCATTATGCTTCTGGCTAAAACCTGCAAGCTCTCGATGCTTAGTTATAAAGGAACATGAGTCCCATGCCAAAAATGATTCTTGTCTGTCAAATCTTGATGACATGTGAGCTCATAACAAAGAAAAGAAGAAACATATAATAGCATATAAAAGTTTCTTCACTCTGAGATTCTTCCAGTGCTTCCAAACCCCTATCATAGCCATAGCTCTTTTGCAAGGTGTTATGACTAACCAGGTGGCAGAATCTAGCTGACTATGGCTGATCTTGACAAGGAAAATTAGGCTAGTCATTCTTAGTGATTGAATGGTACAATCTAGCTGACCCTGGATGAAGAACTAAATAGATGAACTTTTTGCTAGTCAGCTAACTAAGGTATGTAGGAAGCACATCACCATAGTAATGGGAGACTTTAATTACCCAGACATCAACTGGGAGACAAACTCTGCACCAAGTGGAAGATCAAACAGATTTCTGACAAACCTAGCAGACAACTTTGTCTCCCAAAAAGTAGAAAAGGGAACTAGGGGATTAGCCATTTTGGATCTAATTCTCACTAACAGAGATGAAATGACAGAAGGTGTTGAAGCCACAGGAACCTTGGGAGGTAGTGATCATGCAATATTGGAATTCAACATTATGGAAGTTACAAGCAATAGAAACATAGTCAAACTAGAGTCTTGGACTTCAAGAGAGCTAATTTCAATAAACTTAGAGAGGGCTTGGGAAGGATTCCATGGATGAGAATTCTCCAGGGGAAAACAACACAAGAAGCTTGGGAAATTTTGAAAAGCAAGATAATAGAAGCCCAGTCTAGCTCAATACCAACAAAGAGGAAAAATAACAGCTCTCAAAAGAAACCAGCATGGCTGCATGAAGAACTCTCTGGCAAATTGAAAGATAAAAAGGACAAGTATAGAAAGGGGAAAGAGGGACACATAACTAAGTCAGAATATCAACAAATAGCCTGAGCTATCTGATGAAGTGAGGAAAGCAAAGACTCAAAATGAACTAAGGCTTGCGACCAAAGTCAAAAATAACAAAAAAAAAGCTTCTTTCAACATGTAAAAAACAAGAAAAAAGTGAAGGAAATGATTGGTCCATTAGTGAGTGAAAGTGGTAAGAAGGTGACTAGCAATAGGGAGAAAGCAGAACTATTGAACTCGTTTTTTGCATTTGTCTTTACACAAAGGGAAAAAACAGACCAACCTATCAAAAATAGTGCCATAAAAAACAGTATAGAAACACAAGTTAAGATAGGCAAGAAAATGATAAGTGAGCACCTGTCCAGCCTAGACGAGTTCAAATCACCAGGACCAGATGGATTACACCCCAAGGTTGTCAAGGAACTGGCAAATGTGATCTCAGAACCACTGAACTATATTTTTCAAAGATCTTGGAGCACTGGGGAACTACCAGAGGACTTGAAAAGAGCTGATGTAGTTCCCATCTTCAAAAAAGGAAAACAAAATGGATCCAGGAAATTACAGACCTATCAGCCTGACCTCAATACCTGGGAAGATTCTGGAAAAGATAATCAAACAACGATTCAGCGAACACCTAGAGGCAAACAAAGTCATTACTAAAAGCCAACATGGGTTTGTCAAAAACAGATCATGCCAGACAAATCTTATTGCATTCTTTGAACAAGTGACAAAATTAGTGAATCAGAGGAATGCTGTGGATATAATTTACTTGGACTTCAGTAAGGAATTTGATAAAGTAGATCACAACCTATTACTCAATAAGATAGAAAAATGTGGGTTAGACAGCATCACCACCAGATGGATACATAGCTGGCTGACCGGCTGTACTCAGTGTGTGGTCCTCAATGGAACTGCATCTACATGGAGGGAAGTGTGTGGTGGGGTGCCCCAGGGCTCTGTTCTAGCCCAGTGCTCTTCAACATCTTCATCAATGATTTGGACGAGGGGATAGATGGGGAACTCCTCAAATTTGCGGATGACACCAAGCTAGCATGAATAGCCAATACTCCAGAAGACAGGCTTAAGATATAGGAGGACCTGGACAGATTTGAACACTGGGTGCTATCTAACAAAATGAAATTCAATGGTGAAAAAAGTAAGATTCTACATTTAGGTAAGAAAAACCAAATGTACAGGTATAGTATAAGGGGCACCTTGCTCAATAGTAGTAACTGTGAGAGGGATCTCGGAGTCCTAGTAGACAATCACTTAAATATGAGCCAGCAGTGTGCTGCAGCTGCCAAAAAAGCCAACACAGTGCTGGGCTGCATTAACAGAGGAATAGAATCAAGATCACGTGAAGAATTAATACCACTTTAAAATGCCTTAGTAAGGCCACACTTGGAATACTGCATCCAGTTTTGGTCACCACGATGTAAAAAAGATGTTGAGACTCTAAAAAGAGTACAGAGAAGAGCAACAAAGATGATTAGGGGACTGGAGGCTAAAACATATAAGGAACGGTTGCTGGAATTGGGTATGTCTAGTTTAACGAAGAGAAGGACAAGGGGAGACATGATAGCAATGTTCCAATATCTCAGGGGTTGCCACAAAAAAGAGGGAGTCAAGCTATTCTCCAAGGCGCCTGAAGGCAGGACGAGAAGCAACGGATGGAAACTGATCAAGGAGAGAAGCAACTTAGAACTAAGGAAAAACTTCCTGACAGTTAGAACAATTAATCCATGGAACAACCTGCCTCCAGAAGCGGTGAATGTTCCAACACTGGAAGTTTTTAAGAAGAGACTGGACAGACATTTGTCTGAAATGGTGTAGGGTTCCTGCCTGAGGAGGGGGTTGGACTCTATGACCTCCAAGGTCCCTTCCAACTTATTATTATTATTATTATTATTATTATTATTATTATTATTATTATTATTATTATTATTATTATTATTATCAGCGATCAGTTACAGGTAACCATGCTCCTGACTGTAGAAATTTAGGTTTAGGATCAATAGAGTCATCAAAGAGTGCAAAGAATTTGAAATAAGAATTTATGCAATGGAAGAAATAACTAGGCTTAGAACCATAGCATTCTAAGAGATAGGGCATATCCAGCTGACCATTGCAGGCAATTGGTGGACCCTGGTTTTAGAGGGAGCTTGGGATTTTTCTCATGGACCTGTCAGGCACTTTGGTCAAGGTCTTGGCTGAAGCCAGACATAGGCATGTTCAAGGGCCCTGGATCAGACTGCTCCTATGAAGCAACCCTCTGTGTGCCAATCTTGGTTTTCTGATGACCACTGACAGGTGAAATGTCAGAAACAATCCCCGGAGTGCTGTTGGAAAAAGACAAAAAGTATATCTGATCAAATACAAGCAAGAGCCCACATTTGGGCCTACCTCATGGTGATAAGGGTAGTGAAACATTGCTATTTCTCCACCTTTATTGCACTTGCCAATACCAACCTGGTGGCCCTGTTTAGGATGATCTACTCCCTCTACATGGGGGAGTATGGAGGGAGGACTTTGGCCACCAAATTATCTCCAGGAAGTGGACCTAGGATCTAGGAAACATAGTGAGTGGAGTATTTTCAAAAGGTTTAAAATTTTCCATGACCCATGACCATGCTTAGCAATGTGCATGACTTAGCATAGTGCATGACTAGGCATAGAATAAGGAAGTAGATTTTAGCCAATAGAAAATGTGCACAGTAGCTCTGAGGAAGGAAGTAGAAATAGCCATATAAGGAAATAGTTGTAATAGCAAGATATGATTGGAACACATAGTTTAGTGATGTATGAAAAGGGGGGTGGGATGTAAACTAACTATAAATTCTGCTAACGCTTCTGTAGGGTGTGGCTTTTTCCATGTAACCGTGAGGTGCATGGTAAGGGTTCCACCACGCTTTGCAAACCGTTTTGAACAATAAACAAACTTTATTTTTCTAACTCCGAAGCTCGTCTCATCTGGATTTCTTTAACACGAAATTCTGCAAACAAATTGGAGGCACCGCTGGGATTCAATCCACTTCTGGACTCTGAGGGGCCCCCCTTGGGTGCACCCCGTTCCATTTAGAACGGAGAGGAGCCACCCAGAGGACTTAGTGGCTCTTGAATACCCGTTAAAAGCATAAAAAGACAACTAATAGGAGTTGAATTATAAAGTCAAAGGGAAATAATTGGAAACAAGACGTCTGAGAAAGACCGGGTAACATTCGTGCACGGACCCTGGTGAGTACAGAACACAAGGGCGGTCAGATAGAGTAGTGAATGTGCGAACTGGTGGCGGTGCCGGGTGGAAGTCCTTTTGAGGATGGTGTGAGCGAGGGGAATACTTGGGAAGTAATTCAAAAGACGGTGCTGTGTGATTAGAGGGGCCACCGGGAGGAACACAGGAACGTACTCGAACCCCACCTGTGGGACAGATGGGAGGTAACACTAACTCAAAAGGTTCAGAAAAAAAGTGTAAAACGGATCCGTAAAAATCCTAAACTCAAAATTGACCCTAATGCCCCTTTGGGTAAAATATTGGCCGGATGGGGTTTGCCACCCTACAATCGAGAGATTTTGAGGTTAGGATTGAACAAAGAAGATATGGTTAACCTTTGTTGTTTTATTTGGTGGGAGGATGATAACGTAGAATGGCCAAGGAATGGGCCAAATGATTATTTTCAATGTCACAATTTATATACATATGTTAAAAAGAAGAAGAAATGCAAAAGTTTAAACAATGAATTGGACTATGCCATCATCTGGGTTCCCGATCTATGGCATGCCGGGGAACAGATGTTGCCATTAAAAGAAAAAGACTGAGACCGAGGCAGGGATGATAGAATTGTTGAACTTTTTAGCGCAACAAGGACTGAGAGTGAGTAAAAGCAAGTTGCAGTTTGGAGAAGAGAAAGTGTATGTTCAGAGGGATACAGAGAAAGTATGGCAGAAAAGTAAAAAGCAGGAAAAACCTCCTAGAAGAGAGTTTAAGCAGGGTCCCTTGAGACAAAATATAGGAGGGATGAAAGGAACCAGTATGTAATGGGGGCAGAGAAAGAGGATTTCGAGGGTTTCGAGGTGGATACCAAAATAGGGAGAGAAAGTGTTTTGAATGTGGAATGAAGGGCCAATAGTTATTGATTTGTCAAGAGAAAGTAATGAAATATCTGTATGTGAAGTTGTTTATGCCAGTAGTTTGAATGGAAGTGAATGTGTGAATATGCTGATGGGCAAGTGTTTGCCTGAGAAGAGTTCCATGGAGGATGTGTGAGAGAGATGCATGTAAAGGATTTTTGCAAAACTTCTTCCCCTTTCTTCCCCCTCTTTCGTTTTTAGCTGGCTGTATTGTTTTAAGTGAGAGAGACAGAAAGTCTGTAGAAACTGTAGTGTTTTTCCCCTTTGGCCTCTATTGTAACTTTGCTCAGGGACAAAGTACAAAGATAACTTGTTTAGTATGGCTTCTCCTTGTTCCAAATTTGTTTTGCTGCTGCAGTTTGTATTTAACATTTAGAAATGCAGAATCTATGTGTGTGTGTGTGTGAAAGGAAGCAATGTAACTGACCTAGTCTGATAACGTAACTAATGACAACAAGCTCTCGCTTCTGTGAAAGCTAAATGTATTATAAAAGAAAGAACCTTAGGAAAATGATGTTTTCAAAAAGTTTGATATATATATTGTATATATATTCAGTACATTACCTCAGAATATCTCATTAAGTTTTTTTTTCTTTTGTGATGCTGCACTGAGAAATATGTTTTTACCTCTTTATGAATGTTGATTCTGGATAGAATTGCAGATAAATGTTCAGCCTGATTGTTTATGGATAGATGGTTATAGCAAAGTTGATAAGAAAGAGACGTGGTGGATGTTGGATGGGGAGAAGAGAATGTTAGGGGGGGCTTTCCCTCCCTGTAGATCTGGGTACTGAGCCAGGCTAAGACTTATGGATACCCAATCATTGGTCAGCACAAGCTGCTGAACTAAATGCATTTGGAGTTGTCCGTACTTTTGGTAAAATCTGGAAGGAAAGAGGCTCATAACCAGCACGGGGAGAGACTTAATGCATGTGGAATTGATGGAGCAACTGTTGGATGCTCTCCTACTACCTGAAAGGGTTGCTGTGATGCACGTGAGGGCACACGAAAAGGGGGAAGAGATTGAAAAAGAGAGGAAATAGGTTAGCGGATCAGGAAGCTCAGAAGGCTGGACAGGAGGGCGAGATAGATCTAGATTACAGGTTTGGGGCGTGTGAGCTGCACTCTGCCCCTGGGCCCCTGATCGTGACTGTGTATTGTATGAGTGGATATAGTTATAAAGTTTTTTATACTGTAAATTAATTTTTAATTGATTTATGCTATATTTTTGTACTTATATTTTTGCTGTGAGCCGCCCTGAGTCTTGGGAGAAGGGCGGCATATAAGTTAAATAAATAAATAAATAAATAAATAAATAGATTAAGTTGGTTGAAAGCCCTACTGATGGCCTTGCTGAGAATTAGAGCTCAGCCCAGAAAAGACATTGGACTTTCACCTTATGAAATGTTATATGGTATGCCTATAAGGGATTCCGGGATTATGATAGGGGAATTGCCCAGTAAAGATAAAGTACTTTTAAAATATTTGCAGACTCTGTCCCAGATTTTTGATTCTTTCAGAAAAACTGGCTATCTCGTACAGACACCTCCGTTGAGCTTCAAAGTACATTCCATTGAAGTGGGAGACGAGGTGTGGATAAAGACTTGGAGAAGAGGGACTTTGAAACCCAATTGGGAAGGCCCTTTCTTGGTGCTGTTGGTAACGGACACAGCGATAAGGACCAAAGAGAAAGGCTGGACCCATTATACTCGAGCGAAGAAATCAACGGCTGAGTGACACGTAATTCCAGTTTCTGGAAACTCTCTAAAAGTGAAATTTAAAAGACAATGAATGTTTTGATTCTCTTCCTGCTTCTAGGAACTGCTGCAGACCTGTGTGTTGGACAAAGCAGAACAGCCAGAAGTATGGGGAATAGAGTAAAAGATCTATGCAAAGAATGTATTCGGAAAACTAAACAAGGGACCAGAATAGTGGAAACTTTGTTATATTATACTTATAAGCCAGAATGCAATAATACAAGAATAGAACCTTGCATCTCAAACCAAACACAATATTCCAGATGTTATACAAAACAGGGAATTCAATGTTATGAACCCAAAGCAGTGGGACCCATAACTGGAAGTATATATATATATATATGGATATAAAGGGGGAACAGAAGAAATACAAACATTATTTGCACATGCCCAAAGCCAAGGTGGTTATATAGCCCATAATCAGACAAGGGGAAAACAGGAAATATCTGTTTGTTTTGATACTTGTAAAGCAATAGGCATAGGACAAGGTCATAATGATGAGTATGGAGTAAGCTGCAGAAGTTATCAGTGGGAAAGGGACTATGTAAAGGAAAAGAAATATTTGTTTCAAATGGTAACACCCCAAGCAAGCACTGGCCACGTTGCCTTTGCTCCTAGCCACACATATTGGTATACAGAGAAAGAGCCAAATAAATGGAGTAAGGGGCCAACAGGATTTAACATATCCATAGGTTCAGTATCCACAGATTGTTCATCAGGACAGTGCACACCGATATGCTTAGAAACATCAGTTTCTCAAACCTCATCTACCCAATATTATTATTTTGGTATAGGAATTGATGGAACAGGAAAGGATCCTTATGGATATATAATTATACAAGTAAAATCCACTAAACTAAGCAATCAACCTGTTAAAGTGTTCTGGGAATATGAAGAGGAAATTACAAAAATAAATCAACTCCCCGTTCCTCCCCTCCAAAAGCTAAAAATATGTTTATTGAATTGGCACAGGAAGTGGCTAACAAATTAATATTAAAGAATTGTTTTGTTTGTGGTGGGACAAATATGGGGGATGAATGGCCATGGCATGCTAGGGAAGCAAACTATACTGAAATACAACAATGGAACAAGAATTTTACATATTCAATTCATTTCAATGAGACCTGGAGGTTATCTATTAATTTGGTTGGGAATGTATGTTATACCAGGGCGAATAATAGTGGTAGAACAAGACCAATGGGATATATGCGGTGTTTGAATGAATGGGAAAATAACACTTGGACATCCCAAATTAATGAAACCCAGCCTAAAAACAACTCGTTATCCCAAATTGAGCAATTATCTTTTCTAAAAGATCCAGAAAATGATACTTTACAATGGATCACTCCCGATGGATTATATTGGATTTGTGGAGCATTTGCATATAATATTCTTCCTGCCGGATGGTTTGGACCTTGCATTTTAGGAGTGATCCAACCCTCATTTTTCCTTCTGCCAATACAAAGGAAACAATTGTTGGGTATTCCGGTATATGAGAGTGTAGGAAGAATTGTTAAAAGAGAGATTAATGACTTTTCATGTCTTCAGAGGAAATGGAAATATGATGAATGGCCACCTGAACGAATTATTTGTGAATATGGTCCTGCAACTTGGGCACAGGATGGAAGTTGGGGTTACAGAACTCCTATATATATGCTAAATCGTATAATACGCCTACAGGCTGTAGTAGAAATAATTACTAACCAAACTGCTCGAGCTTTAACTAAATTAGCTAAGTATTGTCTAGAACATATATTATGCAGAACCGACTCGCTTTAGACTATTTGTTAGCTAAAGAAGGAGGTGTCTGTGGAAAGTTTAATCTAACAAATTGTTGTATACAAATAGATGGATCTGGAACAGTAGTAGAACAAATCACCACAGAAATGATTAAAGTAGCCCACGTACCAGTACAAACATGGCATGGATTATTGATAAAGAAGGTTTCTTAGGAGGAATATTTGCCAATTGGAAACAAGCCTTATTTATGGGATGTATAACAATTATTGGATTAATGATGTTACCCTGTTTAATTCCGGTAATACGGAGCATTGTTCAAAGTTCAATAGAAGAAATTATGAAAACCCAGACATCTATAAAATCAATGATGGTATTAAAACAAATAGAGAATCAGATTCAGTTATTGGAAGGTATGGAAACAATTGGGCCAATGAAAGAAAGTATAGTAGAAAAAGGAAGATTGATTGAAATTCAGAAAAATATTAAACAAATTGCCAAATAAAAAAATGGGGGATTGAGTGGAGTATTTTCAAAAGGTTTAAAATTTTCCATGACCCATGACCATGCTTAGCAATGTGCATGACTTAGCATAGTGCATGACTAGGCATAGAATAAGGAAGTAGATTTTAGCCAATAGAAAATGTGCACAGTAGCTCTGAGGAAGGAAGTAGAAATAGCCATATAAGGAAATAGTTGTAATAGCAAGATATGATTGGAACACGTAGTTTAGTGATGTATGAAAAGGGGGGTGAGATGTAAACTAACTATAAATTCTGCTAACGCTTCTGTAGGGTGTGGCTTTTTCCATGTAACCGTGAGGTGCATGGTAAGGGTTCCACCACGCTTTGCAAACCGTTTTGAACAATAAACAAACTTTATTTTTCTAACTCCGAAGCTCGTCTCATCTGGATTTCTTTAACATGAAATTCTGCAAACAATAGCACCTCTGTTGTGGTCCCCACCTTCAAGAAAATAGCATCCCTCCAAAGATTAAAAACAGCACTCTCTCTCTCTCTGGGATTGGTCCCAGAATTGGGGTTGATTTTATTTATTTATTTATTTATTTATTTATTTTTTGTTTGTTTGTTTGTTTGTTTGTTTGTTTGTTCAATGGGCCCTGTTTTCTTTTGATGTTTTTGTTGTCCATTGGATTATTTTAATCTGGACTGCATGTATGATGCAAAGGTTTTAGCTGTTTTTATGTTTTCCCTACTTTTGTACACCATCAGTTGAGCAGCCAATAAATTTAAATAAATAAATCAAATGTTGTGATTGTAACTCAGGTTAAACAACAAGGATCTCTCAAGATTCTCCATGTAGTTGAGTGCAGAAGAAAGAACATTGAATAGGGAATGAAGAATTCTTTAGTCCTTCAGAAAGTATGTAAACCTGAATCAAATCATGACTTCAGCCTGAACAAATTTTCAGGGATGATTCTCACATGATTACCTTAAATAATCTTAAAGGATTATTTGAGATTTCTATTTTGGCCAAGTTAACATCAGCCTTAACTTCCTATTGCCTTTGGATGCAATAAGCAGCTAGAGTCCAATTGTCTGTCTGCTTTGGAGTACAAATGTTTAAAACAGCTTCTTTTTTGGGCATACTAAAATATATATCAGGCATTTGGCTGAAAAAATGAAGATATTATCCACCAAGATTCATGATTTATAACTGTCCGTGGCCATAGATCAAAGAAACTGAAATAGTAATAACAGCTCTTGATTTAACAGAAGCAGGTGTGAATAGTCCTAGTGCTTGCAGCTCGCTTGCAAACACTCTTTCCTTCTGCAGTCTGCTGATTTTATGAGTGAAGATAGATAATCTAGGCATCTGAAGCTGCTGTAATGTGGGCTAAGATACAGGATCATCTTTTTAGTTTGACTGATAGAACCTTTTTTCCCCCTAAGAGTGGAGGCCTTCATCATCAAATCCAATCTGTTCCTTTAAAAAAACAATACAAGCAATACAAACAAAGGAGAAATTTCCTAACAGTGAGAGCAATCAATCAATGGAACACTTGCCTTCAGAGGTTGTGGGTGCTTCATCACTGGAGGCTTGCAAAAAGAGACTGGACATTCATTTGTCTGAAATGGTATAGGGTCTCCTGCTCGAGCAAGAGGTTGGACTAAAAGATCTCCAAGGTCCCTTCCAACTCTATTGATGAAGATCTTAATCACTATTGTTCTATGTTCTATATTCTAACACGACAATCTAGGATTGACTGCATGCAATCTTCTTATGTTGAGCTTTGCAGATATTGCATTGCCATGGGCAGGAATTGAAGTTTGAACACTGTTTCTTCTTCTTTCTTCTTCTTTTTGGAACAGGCCATCAAGACCTAGCCTGTTCTGCATAGGAATCCAAATTGAAGCACAGATGTCCAGTCTGAGCACATCCAGAGAAAATCACTCTTTTTGCGTGTATGATTTCCCTGTCAAACGGCTAATGAAAATTGTCTAACATTTAGAACAATTACCAGCAACATAACTACCATGGTAAGAAATCTTAGGAGATAAAGTTCAGTAATATCTGGTGGGCCATCTGCTGCCTATCATTTTATTCTTCAGCTTTGTGTGGTTCAGAGTACAAAATAAATAAGCCGTCAACTAACAATTATATGGACTGACGTTAGAACAGAACAGAACAACAGAGCTGGGACCTTGGACGTCTTCTAGTCCAACCCCCTGCTCAAACAGGAGACCCTACATCGTTTCAGACAAATGGTTGTCCATTAGAAGGGCAGAAATGGTTGGGAAATGCTCAGTCAGGGAGTGAGGAGGATTCAAGCAGGAAATTAGCCTTGCATCATTACAAAGCTGCAAGAGATCCACAATTGACATTCCCATTTAAGCTCCATGGAATTTTATCTATCTTTCCCAAGGGAAAGCAAGCACTCTGGGAAGATTCCTGCATTATAGGCAGAATACAATAAAATATTGAACTCTTGGTGTGTGCATCTGGTTCTAGCACCTGACAGGAACCAGCATTGCTCAGGCCAAAAAGAAGTAGTGTAAAGATTGAACTGGTGCTTTTCAGTTTTAAGGCTGGGAAATCATTAGTCAAAAGTCCATTGACTAGACTTCCGGTGGCTCCGCCAGCGTCGCTGGAGTCTCTACTGTGAGGCTCCGTTCTCTGGGTTTGTAAAGCCGCTAACAACAGCGTTCATCAGCTGTTTGGTGCGGTGGAAAATCCCCTCTTCGGGCAAAGAAGAGGTGTAGAGCCTCAAGAGCAAGGTTGAGCCCTTCTAAGGTCCCTGAAAAAATTTTCAGGGGCAGAGAAGGTGTGCTCCCTAGGCACTTGAAATGCTCCTGCCCAGAGACGCTTCTGTCGGTTGACAGAAATAGACGTCGCGACCGCCTCTGCTTTTAAGAGAGAATAATAAGGATTTTATACAGACGGAGTGAATACAGGAGTCCTTTGAGTATCACAAGTATTTTGCTACTTTGTTTCTGCTTTTGTACTTATAAAAATCTTTTGAATCAACATAATCCTTTCAAAATGGCGATTGTTCTTTGTACTCAGTGAAAGTGAAGAAAGTGAAAGTGATGAATCTACGGGAAAGTGAAACTGAATTTTCTCTTCTCTTTCTGAAGTGATGCCTGAGAGACTATTTAGAATTGAATTATTTACTAAACTATAACGCAAATTGGATTTTAAAAGAAATTGAGAAGGGAGGAATTGGCAACTTTAAAAATCTTTCTTTTTTTTCTTTTTTCTTTTTCCCCTTTTTTTTTTAACTATGACTATACAATTACAATCTGCTACTTTAGAATCTCAAGAGCCTATACAGCCTCCTCCAGAAATGTTTACAATGAAAGATTTACAGACTGCATTAACTGTTGCATTATCTTCAGTGAATGTTACATTATCTTCAGTTAATGACAGGTTGGATAAACTGGAGGATAAGCTGGAAGAAAAGATGGCAGAACAGAAAAAAGATTTTAAAGCTATGTCAGAAGCTCGTAATTTAGAGATGAGAGAAGATATTGTTGAAGCCATTAAAGGATTATGGAACTATACTATTGGAGTTGAAGAAAAATTGGAAAATGTTGAGCCACAGATTGAGGATGTACAGGACCAGGCTATTATGACACAATTCCACCAGATGCAGTTTGCTGTCAGAATTAGAGGATTTAAAGAGGAATTGCATGCAGTTCTGAAAGAATTTGCTACAGGAATATTAACCAGATTCTCTCCTCCAAATGAAAGTGATTTGCAATCGACTGTTGAGTATTTTATAAAACAACCCATACAAGAAGAGGACAGTATTCAGAATAAAGAGGACAAAGGGAAATGGATTGATTGTATTGGGGAGGAAGAGGATTTGTTTCAAGATAGGAAGCAGCAAGAAGAGGATTTAACTGGGAAAAATGAGAGACTGATCAAGTTTAAGAAGCAACTTAATTATGGTTTTGAAGATCAGGATAAACAAAGACAGAGATTTGAAATGTTATTGCAACGAAATTTTATGGTTAAGAGAAATAGAGGAATAATGCCTAGGTCAAGATGGTTTCTATGGATTCAAAAAATACTGCAAGGAAAAAAGAGAGACTTATTACTTGGAAGGGAGGCTCTGTTTTCGAGATCTGTCTGGCAAAGGAAAAAACCCCGAATTCGACTGAAGGACAAGTTAAAAGTATGGATTGATTCAAGGTTCAAGATTATGAACAAAGTGTAAGAGAAGATGAGTAATGGAAGAATGTATATGGACTGAAATGATTTAAGGGTTGATATTACAGATGGGTGGATATGTATTATGTGATTTGATGGTTGAAGGAATGCAAGCTAGAAATGGTGTAATTAGTATATTTGTTATGGGGTCTATTTGATAGATGGGAAAGCCCAGAAACCGCTTGAAAATTGAAATTTAAATTATATGTAAGATACTAAGGGCAATCTAAGTGTATGGGTTGATTATAATACTAAGTTTATGAGTAAGAGGTATGAAAGAAGGTTGAAGGGAAGATTTAAACGAAGAGAGGATGTTTAATGGATGCTATACTAAATTGATTAAGAATATACTTTTTGAATTGAGGGGTTTACTGATATTACGTGTTTATTTTTCTAAAAGGATGGATTTTTTTCCCTCTTATTTGATAATTAAGGGTTTGAAATGATTGTTTATGTTAAAAGAGGTTGATTATTGGAAGATATATATTATCAAGGGTTTGAAATGATTCTTTATGTTAAAAGAGGTTGATTATTGGAAGATATATATTAAATTTAATTGTTGGTGATTCTATGTAACCTCTCAATGAATTGAAGTGTTTTAAAGTTTGACTTAGATTGATGGATTAGATATGTAAATGAAAATTGTTATTCTTAACAAGGTGATCTGTTTGGGATTAGATATGTATTAGAATTGAGAAATGTAAGGTAGAGATTGTATGTAGTATATTTTTAAATTCTTGTTAGGATTATATTATAATTTTGTTTGATGTAGCGGGTTTTCCTTTATTATACCCTGTATTCACTCTGGGAAGTCCGGGGGGGGGGTTAGGGAGGATTTATAAGTTTATATTTTATATTTTATGCTTTCTCAACTGTAATTGGGGTGGAATAGTTAATTATTGTTATTAAGGGGTTGCTTGGGTGGCCTCTGGGCACCACATCTGATGGAAAGAGGAAGGAGGAGTGAGGGCTGATGTAAGTAGATAAGAAGGGGGAAAGGTAGGGATAGATTGGTGGATTAGTAGGATGGAGATAGAGAAGGGGGAGAAGTAGGTAGATAGTTGGTAAGTGAGGGGAGGTTAGGGTTAGGGGGATGTGCTGGTGGGGGTTCTGAGCAGTGTCAACTGTTTGGTAAAGCTGGTCTATGATTATTTTCAGTTGAGTTGTATTGAAATATGTATCTATGTTGTGTTGTGTTTATGGATGATTGTTTATTTTAACATTATGATTAGATTTGAGTATTTTTTTTCTTTTCTGTTAAAATTAAAAAACCAATAAAAAATATTTTAAAAAAAAAGTCCATTGACTAGAAAAGCCAAAATTGTTCAGACTGCAGCTTACGTCTATCTGAGAACCAGTGTCTAAAATGCTGGACTAGGAGCCTGCAATACGTATGAAAGCTGGCTGATTAGCCAATTACTTTCTCTTTGTCCTAGACTCAGTAGTTGGATATTTCTACCGACTCACATTAGATCAGCGTGTCAGATTATAGTCTATAATCTTCAATGATGAATCCTTCACCTGGCATTGGATTACTTCAGGCTGATGAGAAAAATTACATGTTGGTGGAGTTTATTTGTATGTATGCACACACCGTAAAATACAGATAGTCCTTACTTAGTGACCACTTGTTCAGTTGCCATTCAAAGTTATGACAGTGCTGAATGAGAACACTTAACAACTGGTCCTCGATGTTGTGGCTGTTGCAATATCCCTACAGTCTCATGATTGCAATTCAGGTGCTTGGCAATCAACATGCAGTTATAATGGTTACAGTGACCCATGGTCACGTGATCCCCTTCACTGGCAAGCAAAGTCAATAACAGCCAGCAGGAAGTCACAAGTTGTGGTCATATGACATAATGCTTAACAACCTTATGTGATTCTTTTAATGACTGCAACCAGAAGTGCCAGAACTGCCTTTGTAAGATAATGTGGTCATGTGATTTTTATTTTTTTTATTTGCTTTACAGCCACCTCACTTAGTAACAGAGTTCCTGGTCCCAATTATAGTCATTGCCTGTAGTGAAATCTTCTGCATATATGATTTATTATTTGCAATCTAGCAGCTTCCCTAATAGAATCAAGTCTGAAAAGCTTCTACTGTTAGAATGTGGGGCTAAATTTTCAGAAGTCTGACAATAACCAGCTTTTTCAATAAAAAAAAATAACCAAAGGCATTCTTAAGTCATTGATTACATTCTTTATAGGAAAACAACTTCATTTAATTAGATTTGCCAAAAACAGATGGTTGTCATAGCTACACATTTACATGTCAGGATCAGCCATTTTTAATTAGAGGCCAACTGAGAGTTTGGGTATGCATATACATATAAATATAAATGGATCTTTTCCAGAGTCTCAATGTTTTACTCAGTGAAGTTTTGGGGTTTTTTTGCATCTCCTACAGGTTTTCTAACTCAGGGTCAACAAGAACCAGGAATTTTATCTCCTTGATAATACATGAAGCCTTCATTGAGAAAATCATAATATTTAATAAAATGTTCTGCTCAGGACAAACAATACCTCTTTTAGAAGTCTAGACAGCTTGTAAAATAATTTCTCACTTCAGATTCTAAAGGGTGTCTGTTTCATGCATACATATCTACTTGGAGTACGACCCAGCATGAGATTGGCCATCTGTCAGATCTTCTAATTGCAGATATTAACTAAGAAAGTGGTGGTTTTTTCTAGCTCTTCAAAGCAGTTATTTGTAGCTTATGAAGTGAGCCAAGCATAGCAATAACAATATTTGTTACAAAAGATAGAAATGGTATTTGTTTTTATGTTGTCAAAAGAAAGAAAATATTGGGATGGGTGGGTGGATGGATGGATGGATGGATAACAAGGTACCTATAAAGAAAAATATCCTGCAGAAAACTATGGATGGGCAACTTCAAGGTCCCCATTGTTCTTTCTTCTGTCTTTCATCTTTAAACTGGGCTTGGATCGTCCAACAGGTTGTGAATAAACTTTCCAACTATCCTCTGTCACTGTTCCAAGCATAGTGCTGGTTTTAATGAGTTGAATCCATATCTTTTAAATTGGAAAGGGAAAGAAGGCTAATCTGCCAAATACAACAAACTGCATATTTTATATAGTAATATGAATTGCGTACCTGTATGTAAAATAAAAGTGATTGAACCAATTATCATAATTATTAACTGATAAATCTATTAGATTAACCAACCCAACAAAACCTTTGGACAGTGGTGGGATTCAAATATATGAACAACCGGTTCTCATGTGGGAATGCTGCTTCCAGAAGTCCATTCTGGGCCTGGGCAACAAAAAATTAGCTGCCGGTTCTGCTGAAGTAGTGTGAACCGGCTGAATCCCATCACTGCCTTTGGTCAAAGTGGAACAAATTGTGGATATTTGAAGCTGCCCATTGGCAGTGCCAAAAGAATAAAGGTCACTGAGTGTATTAACTGGATTTCCAGAAACCCTTTATTTGTTGCCATTTGTTAAGAAAGAAAGGAATTTCACCATCCCAGTGTTGGGGTCATTTAATGACAAGAAAGTCCCAGAGTATTTGAGAGAATTATCTGGACTGGAGATCAGGAATGCAGAAAATGTAAATACACAACTGTTTTTTTTTTAAATTATTTTATTAAAACCATCAACATTAAACATAAGTTCATATTAAAAAACAATCATCATATATCCTGCAATACAATTCTAAGGATCAGTTTTTGTGAACGTCTGGTTTAGTTAACATTCCTCATTCCTCACATCAAGCTCTATGATCCCTAATGGGCTGATTCAGAATAAGAGAAGTTCAAGACATTTCCGGAAAAATGTCTGAAGGACCTGAAGTATGACAGAGTATAAATTCTATACCTTCTCTCTTATCCGATCCCAGACTGTCATCTGTCTACTATGGTTACTGTTTCTAGACAGATCCTGACATCAGGTTAAAAAGCTGTTACATTAACCTGAGTATAAAGAGGTTTGCCTGCGTTATAGTTTCTTAAATAAGTCATAGTGATACAGAGTTTTAAACCCTAAACCCATACATCATGCTAAGCCAAATCTATATAAATGGCCTTAAGATGTAGTATAAAGTGTAAAGTCAACCATTTTTTAAAATCAAGTGGAGCTTAAGATGCTGATAGGATGTGATTATTTTTAGCTTCAAGGTTTTAAATTTGTGTTTGTTTTGTTTATTTTAGGTTTTAAAGACCAGCTCTGCTTTTCTGCTGTAGGTTTGGAAAAAAGCATTGGTAGTTTCTACCATAGGGGTCCTATGGCTGAGACCATTTTGGGGGTAGAAATGTAATACTTTCTGTGGGTTTGGAGCTGCAGAAACCAACGGGTCGATTCTTGTCTGGAATCTAAACTGTACACAATTTGCTGCTGATCCTTGAGGGTGTGAAACATATAGATAGATAACCTTTATTGTCATTTTTTATTGTGGGCACAATGACACACATTAAACATGAAATTTAGTTGCTTGCTCTCAAAGTACATAACACATATTTAAACATACTATGTACAACATATACATACTAAATACAACATATGCCTCACGCATCGCGGGTGCTGTTGTTTCTGGCTGAAAGGGGTCCTCCTCTCCACATCAGTGACCAGAATTCATTCCATGAGTGGAAAAGTCAAAGATGATATCTACACATCATGAATATTTGGCTCTGGCAATTAAATGGACTAAATGTCCTAATTTCCCCCACACAGAGAAAAATAGTATAGCAATTCATGGATTGAGTTCTTGGGTGTTGAAATAATACCTGCCTTTAGGAGCTTGTTTACAGAAGTCGGTAAATTGTAAATATAGCCTTGTATTACCATCTACTGAGTAAGCTGTTAGGAGAGACGTATAGTTATATGTCGTGTGATAGAAAACCTGCAGAAGCTGGAGTCTGAGGAATGCTTCTTCACCCAAACGTCTGTTTCTTGATCACTTGGAAGAGACTGCTTGTCCTTACAGCTCCAACTGAAAACTAAGAGCTGGGGTGTGAGTCTTATTATCTAGTTAGTATCTGGTAGTGAATAATGTAAATGTCTGGAAAATACAAGGAAGAAAGGGAATAAGCTTGATACCAACATCAGCCTGATAATTCTTCTTCAGGAATAACAGTATGTATGATCAGCAGCTGAATGAGCATACATTTCCCTTTTTATAAAGAGACACTCTCGGTTTATACCTCTAAAGTCTGCCAATGGATTTTTATTTTGATAAAGCTTTGCCCACTATATCTCATTAACACAAGACTACAAAGAAGCATAGGAAAAGCCCATTTTACCAACAGCTTCATTTCAAGGTGTAATCAGTTTATTAGACTATATAGCTTTTCCTGCTTAGGATTATCAGGGCTGGGAAAACTAAAAATTCAGATAAACATGTTTTAATATGCATATCCTCAAAGAATCACTCTTATTTCGCTATAATTTACATCTTCTTTGAAGTAACAAAATTTCAGGCTGACACATGGCATTTACACAGCCAACCCTAGTGACTGTTTTGTATTGCAATGTATTCAGAATAAAACAATGTACATTGCTGAAAAATTTGTGACAGACTTTGTTTAATTACCTGTACAAAGGAATACAATTCCTTTCAGGCACAGCTCAGGAAAAAGTGAATCCTGAGACTTCTCAGCCATAATGAAATCCACGTTGTGAAGTTTTATTTTCTTTCTTTTCTTTTTAGATATAGATCTGAATCACACTGAAAAGTCCTGATCACACTCAGCTGCAAAAGACAGCACCAATCTGCACAGATGAGAGCATTATTGAACAAGTTACAGACTGTGCAGGTCAACTGGAAACCAGATGAAAATAAATCAAGGGATGAAGCTGCCTAGGTAGGAAAATGTTTGGGAGCAGCAGTCACACTACATTGTCAGAAGAGGAACGTTTACAGCCACTGCATCTCATGACAGTGACAAATAACTCTCACAACATGGTCCTTCACAAAAAAAAATGGTTCAGAAATATCTCTTAAAGTCTGGGAAATCTGAAAGTGATAAATGAGATTGGGCATTTTGCAGCAGCCATCTTGCTACGATAGTGGTAAGTATGGAAAACACTTGGAAACAGTTTTTCAATTTCCAAAGACTCAACATGCTGATTGTGGTTTATAGGCTGCCTGCTTTTGCCGCTAGGAAATAGGTTTTTTGAATTTTTTTCTGTTTTTTTTCTGCAGACTTGATGGAGAAGGAAAAGAAAATTAAATTTCTTTCAGAAATGATTTCTGTCTCCAAGTACTAGAAATGTTGGTCTCTTGACCAAGCCATAAGTGATGATCAGAGGCCTGAAAGGCCATCTCAAGTCAAACATGCTTTCTGAGTTACAGAATATCTCTACATACACATGATAGGGGGATCTGTAGATTGTGAGGTGGGCAGGAAATAAAAGGGGGAGATAGGTGGTTTCTTAGTGATAAATAAAAAAAGAAAATGCAGAAAAGTTCAGAAAAGTGTAAATTATTTGATGAACAAAGCAATTATTGGTTGATAGTATGGATAAGCATGGCATTGGGGAGCTAGATACCATTTAGAAATTAGAACATAGAATAACAGACTTGGAAGGGTCCATGGAAGTCTTCTAGTCCAATCCCCTGTTGAAGCAGGAGACCTTGTACTACTCTGGACAAATTGTGTCCAATCTCTTCTTGAAAACTTCCACTGATGAAGCACCCACAACTTCCAGAGATAAGCCGTTCCACTGATTAATTGTTCTCACAATCAGGAAATTTTTCCGTAGTATTAGGTTGGTTCTCTAACGGTTTTCCACCTGTTACTTCTTGTCCTACCCTCAGATGCTTTGGAGAATAGAATTCCACCCCTTCTTCTCTGTGACATCCCCTCAAGACCTTGGAAGACTGCTATCACCCCTAGTCCTTCTCTTCATTAGATTACACATACTGTACATAGTTCCCTCAATAGTTCATAGGTTTAAGCCTCCAGGCCCTAATCATCTTTGTTGCTTTTCTCTGCACTCTTTCTAGGGTCTCAACATCTTTCTTGTAAAGATGTTTTCTTTACAAGATGTAATTAAAAGATGCAAAGATAGTTTTCTTTCAATTGACCTTAAGTGGCGACTCATGAACACATTCATGCAGTTTTTTCTGATCAATACCACAAGGAGGTGGGTTGCTTTCTTCCAAGATGGCATTGTGGCTTCCCAGTTTAGCCAACAGCCTAGGTATTTCCTATATCTTCCATCCAAATATTAATTCAAACCATTCCTATTTAGCTTTTTTGATATCAACTATATCTTACAATAAAATAATCCTTTTGTTTCTCCTCAGGCCTAAGAGAATTAATGAATGAATGAATAATTATATCAGGGTTGTCTCTGAAATTCCTTTGAGGCTGCTTTAAGGTAGGTGAGTATGCTATGAATTTGAAATGTTCTCATTATAGTTTCTGAATATTGACCTTTTTGATATTGGATCAGGGACTATTCATTTGCATAAAAGCTAATCTGTTTCTTATGTTGGAATACAAAATATATTGGTGAATATGATGTTATAACTCATACTGGAAGATAAACTGATGCCTGAATAACATTATTCAATTCTCTAATAATGTTGCTAGAATAGAAAGAACAGAATTTTCATCAGCATCTGGTTTTGTGTGTGTGTGTGTGTGTGTGTGTGTGTGTGTGTGTGTTTTCTGAGGTTATCGCGGGTGTTTGTATGTAGGTCTTTTGTTCTTCGGGTTTTCTCCCACGTAGAATTTGAAGTGTCTTGGCGACGTTTCGACGAAGTCTCATTCGTCATCTTCAGGCTGGTGCTTTCGGCTTCTGCTTCTAGGAGCAATGTGAGATTTTAGCTGTTTCTTCCTTTTAACTGCCAGTGGGGGTTTGAACTGATTGGCTGGGATCTCAGCTGTGTTCTGATTAGGTGGAGGTGTGTTCTGATTGGTTAGGGGGTTGGCTGTGCCAACCCCCTAATGTATACATATATACATTAACCAAATAAGAAAGAAAAACAAACACCAGGATATAATAAACCAGACTGTTTAATATAAACAAGTCTGTGGTTAAAAAGAGTCACTAAGCTTTCATCAGGCCAAACTACCGATGTCATCAGAGTTGGAGTAAAAGGAGATCAGGAAGGCAGCTTATATAACCTCCTGCCTCTGCGCCCGGCTCCTTGAGCGCGTCATTGGCCCGTTGATTTTATTAATCTGTACTGCACAGAGTTGTTCCGCATCAGGCAAACTGCCCTTGGCTCTGCTAGTTGTTTTACGATCCTGAAGTGCTCTTTTAGAATGTGTGCGACCACTTGGAGGGCGGCTGTCAGCCAACGGGATCCCCCATTTCAGGCATTATTGCTGAGGCAGTTCTCCAGCAGTTAGAGGCAATAGTGATGTCTAGGTACCACCCAAAATTCTGGGCGCGTTATGTAGATGATACCTTTGTGATTGTTAAAAGACAGGATAGCGCCAAATTCTTGGAGGAACTGAACTCAGTATATCCAGACATCTGTTCATGGCTGAAGAAGAGACCCAAGACAGTCTTGCCTTTCTGGATGTACTGATCAGCTGACGCCCCAATGGCAATTGTGCACGTCTGTATACCGTAAACCCACCCATACAGATAGACATTATAGTAGCAATCACCCAGTAGCACATAAAATCAGCTGTATCCAGAAGCTATTTAAATGGGTCAATTCCCATTGTAGCACAGGCAGAGCCAAAGTTTAGGAGAAAGAACATCTCCATCACATCTTTAGGTGCAATGGCTATCCCATGGGGTTTGTAAGACAGCATAGTAGACCACATCAGAATCATAGGGACTCACGCTCCAATGTGACAGCAACGCCGGCCACGTGGACAATCCTCCCTTACATCCATGGCATCTCCGAGGCCACGGCATGACTGTTGGCCCCCTACAATGTGGGTGTTGCCCATAGGCCCGAGTAGACCCTAAGGTCCAAGATCATGCATCCAAAAGAGCTGTTCCCCAATGGTCAAAGATCATCTGTAGTTTACAGAATCAATTGCAAGGTCTGTGCGAGCAATTATGTTGGGGAAACTACTAAACTGGCTATTAGAAGCAGGAGCAATGCTTACAAGTGTGGGCCCATATGTCCAGCTTTGGCCACACATTTGATCTAGCTAACGCAGAGCTTATAGCTCATGAGACTACCAAGGGTGGCTGCCTACTCAAGGAAGCCTGGCTCTCTGATGAAAATTCCATCAACCAGCATATAGATCTTTTGCCGGATTAACAGACTCTTAGGGGATGGGAAAGACAGCGCCATGGTCTGCTGAGAAGACACTCAACTCTTCCTTTGCAGGATTGGGGCGGTAGAATGATGGATAAGATGGGCACGATCCCTAAGGAGGACGATGACCTGGTTAAAGGGAAAACCAGAGACCAAAACAATGGGACAGCATCTTGCATACCTGGGACGATGGCTCTACAGGTGAGGTGACCACGACTCCCATGGGCGAAGATGATGGACCAAACGGCCCTAAGCCAGGGATGGATGGGCAGAGGCGATCTTTTTTTATCTGATGTAATATTTTATCATAATTCTCCTCCTTAAATCAAGGAACATTTCACTGTAAGCCAGATCCCTAAATATTTTATTTTCTTGGTTATACTTATCTTTGTTTTATCTTTCAGTTCACTTCCCTATGCCTTTGTAAGATTTTTGGTTATTAATTTGGATTTATTCTTATTAATCTTAAGTCCGGCTACCTCACCAAATTCTTCTATTTTTTGAATCAATTTAAAGCCAGTTTCTAATGGATCTTCCAAAATGAATACCAAATCATCAGCGAAGGCCTGGACCTTATATTCTTCCTTCTTAATTTTTAAACCCTTGATTTCTAGGTCCTCTTTGATTTTTGTCAGAAGTATTTCTAATGATAAAATAAATAGAAGAGGGGAAAGTGGGCATCCTTGTCTTACTCCTTTGGTTATATCAATTTTTTCTGTCATTTCATCACCCTAGCTGTTTGTTTAGTATATATTTTCTCAACCATCTTTCCAAATTTTGTCCCAAAATCCATATAGTACAATTGTGTTATAATAAACTTCCAATTTAGATTATCAAATGCCTTCTGGGCATCAAGAAAAACCAGTGTAGCTTGTTTTTCAGGATGGACGTCATAAAATTCTAAAATGTTCATTATTATCCTCATATTATTTTTTATTTATCGTCCTGGTAGAAATCCATTTTGATCTGGGTGGATGTAGTTATTCAATTTTTTTTATTCTTTCTGCTATTATTGTTGTAAATGTCTTATAATCTGTATTCAGTAAAGAAATCAGTCTATAATTTTGAATTTTTTGTAGGTCTGAGTCTTCCTTAAGAATGAAATGGAGCGCCTCCCTTATGAAACCAGATTGCAACGCCTCAGTCTCTTCAGCCTTGAAAGACGGCGTTTAAGGGGTGACTTGATCGAAGTGTATAAAATCATGCATGGGATAGAAAAGGTGGATAGAGAAAAATTCTTTTCTCTATCACACAATACCAGGACAAGGGGGCACTCCCTAAAGCTCATAGCTAAGAAAGTGAGGACAAATAAAGGGAAATATTTCTTCACCCAGAGGGTCGTTGATTTATGGAATTCACTTCCAGAAGGGGTCGTGACAGCTGTCAGCCTTGACAGCTTCAAGGCAGGGTTAGATAGATTCATGGATGCCAAGTGTATCGGTGGTTATTAAAATGGATGTCCATGTGCCGCCTCTATGTTGGTTGAGGCAGGCAGGATTCCCTTGAGTACCATTTGTTGGGGGTCAAGGGAAAGGGAGGGTTTTGCCTTCTCTTTCTGCTCAAGATCCCCATGTACAATTGGTGGGCCACTGTGTGACACAGAATGCTGGACTCGATGGGCTTTGGCCTGATTCAGCATGGCTCTTCTTATGTTCTTATGTTCTTAATGAGGGTGATGATTGCTTCAGTCCAAGTTGTCGGTATGTTCGCCTCCTCCAGCACCTCATTGTAAATCTCCAACATTATCCATTGTAGTGACTCTTGTGTATTTTTATAAAATTCAACTAGAATTCCATCTGGGCCTGGGGATTTATTGTTTTTTTTTTTGTTTTTTCAATGCTGTTTCTAATTCTATTGCGGTTATTGGTCTATTCAACATTTCCTTTTGTTCTTTGGTGATTTTGCTCATTTTTGCTGCCTCTATATATTGTTTAACTTTATCATCTGCTATATCTTTCTGATGGTATAGCTTTGAAAAGAAATTTTGTATTATTTTCTTTTTTTCTTCCCGTCTATATTGTACTGTTCCACTTTCTACATCGTCTTGTAGTTGATGTATTGTTCTTTTGCCTTTTTCTTTTTTTAATTTATAGGCCAACCATCGACCAGTTTTATTTGCATTTTCAAAGTAATTTTGTTTCGCCATCCTAATTTTCTGTGCCATTTCTTTTTGTGTTGTCAGGTTAATCTTGTGTTTTATAATATTCCATTTTTCTTTTATCTTTTTATTCTGTGGGTCCTTCTGTAGATCACCTTCTATTTTTTTTTATTCTTCTTGTAATTTTCTTTGTTGAAGTCTCCTATCTTTGTTTTTCTTAGAGTTGTATGCAATTGTCAATCCCCAAATGTAAGCTTTTGTAGTATCCCACACGTTTTGTGTTGATGTCTCTTCCTTTTTATTTACCTGAAAAAATGTCAACTCCTTTTCTAGCATCTGTACATATTTTTTATCTTTACACAGTCTTTGATTCATTGACCATCTTTTTCTCTGTTTCTGGCCTTTCCATTTTATTATTATTGGGTTGTGATCCACCCAATCATTAAGCCCTATTTCAATTTCCTCAATCCCATTTTGTACTTCTGTTGTTGCCCAGGCCATATTGATCCTAGACCAAGATTGATGTGGATATGAATAGAACGTATATTGTTTGTCTGACCTGTGTGTCTCTCTCCAAATATCCTGAAGGTTGAGTTCTGTTACCATGTCAAAGAACGATTTTGGTAATATATTTTTCTTCTTTTTGTTCTTTTTACTATTCTTATAATCTTTCTTAACATCAACTATTGCATTTAAATCCCCAATCATACAAATACTTTCGTAATCCAATAGTTTCTTATGTATCTTTTTAAAAAAATCATGTTGATTATTATTTGGTGCATATACTGCCGTTAGTAAGATTTGTTTTTGCTCTAATTCTATTTCCAACATTAAAATTCTCCCCTCTTCATCCAAATATATTAATTTTGATTTTATTTTTTCTTTGACATATATAGCAATTCCTCCTTTCTTATTTTGTGCTAATGTTGTGTATAGTGTTCCTAATTTTATATTCTCTAGTAGTTTTCTTTTTTTTTTAAATAAGTTTTATTGGTTTTTTTTATTTTTACAACAAAGTGCTCAAGGCACACCGTGGTGTTGGGGTAGACAATCATCCAAAAACAAAACATTTATACATAGTTCAATCAATACCTCTAGTATTCCTCTCTTTTTCCCTTAAATAACATAATTTTTTAAAAATAGTTCAGTCAGCTTAAATTTAATCAACCTATACCTGTTTCTAACACTTTTAAAAATTTATACAACCATGATCAAATTAACTTTAAATACAAACTTTATCAATTTGGGTATCCCTTCCAAATATATTCTAGTTCCTTAGTTTTTATCATAAATTTTATTTGATTCTTCTTCCACTAATATTCCTTAATTAAAATAAAGTATTAGTCTATCCTATATGTATCTAATCTATCAACTAATCAATCTCTTTTAACTAACAGACAAAAAAGTAAAATAAAAAAAATCAGACCTTAAGTTCTTTCAATCCGTTAAACATAGTTCAAATCATATCCAATTAATTGTCATAACTAATAACATCGATCTAATCAGACAGAAATCATCTTATTAGATTAACTCAAGATTACATAATAATTTTCTTGCAAGTAAAAAAAGAACACATTCTTAAAGCATTTAATATATATTTCATTAATCACCCCTTTTTTCTCTTACTTGTAACTCATAATCTTAATCCTAAAATCAATCCATAAATCTAAATTGCCTTTAATCCATTACCTAAAAATATCTCCTTTTTAAGATAAAATATTAATGTATCCTAAAGCTATCTAATCCATCAATCAATCTCTTTAAACTAACAAAATAACATCAAACTTTAAGAGTTTAATCTTTATTAGTTTTTAAAATAATAGCTAATTTCTAGAAGTAATTAGAAAGTGAGGTTTGCAAATTTAGTGTTTATAAGAAATAGAATAGAATATCTTTATTGTCACAACAAAATTAAGTGCTGTCCACAGTGCACACTACACACAAGAAATAACTTGTGGTTATGAGCAAGATGGTTAATGCCTTCATCATCTGGTGTTCAGACCTGATGAAAACTATTTTCCTGCTATCTTCTTGTGAGAAGCAGCTGTCTGGAGCACATGTCAGCAATATCCCACCCATATCCAGATATATTTTTTTTGAAAAATATTTTATTGGTTTTATGATTTTAACAATAGGTACTTAAAGCACACTGTGGTGATTGGGTAAACAAAAATTCCAAAATAAAAACATACATAAACAGCTCAAATTAGTACATTCACTTTCATCTTTCTATTTCCCTCACACAAACAAAAAAACATATAAATTTAATATATTCCATTTCTATCATAAATTTCTGTTAAACCTATTTTAAGACTTTGTCAATTTCATTTTTTTCCAAACTCTCCCCGATACATATACCGTGATATTTATGAGATGTTAACATACATTCTTTTTACATTCATATATAAAATACTTTTAATGAAATGAGATAAATACCTACACATGACTTTTGGTGTTGCTCGCCCATTTCCCCTTTCACCGTATCCACACTCCTTCTTCTCTACCTTCTTTCTCCCTTTCTTCTCTTCCCTCTTCCCCTCTTCACCACTCTCCTTCCCTTTCTCTCCACTTCTCCTATTCTCCTCCAACCTTCCTACTTCCTTCTCCCCTCCTTTACTCTTTTCTCTCTCCTTTCCTTTCTTCCCTCTCATCCCTCTTCAGATACAGTTCAGGGGTAATGTCCGAGCAACTCCTCTCTCCAAATTTCCCTATCTGTATTATATACAATAAGATTAATTTTCTCTTACATTAATACTTCTATTTTATCTAATCTTCTCGGTATATACTTCTTTTTTTTAAATAAATAAATAAAAATTACTGATTTTTTCTATCTTTCCCCAAAAGCTTAGGACACAACGTGGTGATCAGGATGTCCAATCATTTAAAGACAAAGTCATATAAATATAGCTCAAATTAATTATCAAAATTTTCCTCTTTATTTCTTGAATATGGTATTGCTTATTAAAATTTATACAATTTTAAGTAAAGTTCAACCAAACAACAATCATCAAACACATGCGATTATAATCTATATCCTATTTTTAGGCTATACTAATTACAGTTGTCATACTCCAATTACATTTTAGTAAGTATATAGTTGTGATTTCAGGTATCCTTAATACAAGATCGTTCACTGAGACATATTTTTTTTCCTTATCACAAATAGCTCTTCCTCTCTCTCTATTACAACATAGTTATCATATTTAAAATAATAATATAAGTCCAACTAATACAGTTCTATTTTTAAGAATATATTCTATCATTTCATCAATCTACATCTATAAAAAAAATCTTTTAAGGCCTTAATAAAGTTTATATCTTCAAATACTTATCAACCATAATATCAGGAAATTCTCATCTTTCATTCCTAATTAAATAAGACATATTCTCTTTCTCTATTACAACATAATTATCAAATTTAAAATTACTGTATAAGTCAAAAAAATAAAAAAAATAAAAAATACATTTCCATTTTTTTCTTTTTTAAAAGATATATTCAATCATTTCGTCAATCTACATCTATAAGGTCTTTTTGTCCTCTAGAAAGATTTACTCCCTCAAATAATTATCAACCATGGTAACAGTAAATTTACATCCTTCATTCGTCATTAAATCAGACACAATTTCTAAAGCCTTTTTAATCCATCAAATAACATTTTATGTCACATTTAAACCTGATTCTAGCTTTCTTTCTATGCCAATTTGGTTCCCATAATAAGGTTTTTCGGTTATCAAACCTCAAGTTTTGATTACGAGGATTCCTAACTGGTTCAAACTGAACAAATTTTCTTTCCCTTTCCTCTTTATTATAATTTCCGAAAAATTGTGTCTGGGTATCAATCTTTGTTATTTTTGGTAGTTGAGTTGAGTCAATTACAGTTATTTCTTGGTGATCAGAATTGTCCATCAATTGTAGGTGATGTGTAGCATTAGTTGATTCAGTGGTTTCCACATTTTCTCTCAGTGCAGATTAACAATTAGGTTGTAAGAATAGTGTCTCTGTCTGTTTAAGTTGTAAGTAGGTCTGTTTAGGACTATTCTGTTCATTTTCTATTATTCCTTGTTCCATAACTTGGTTCATTATTAGAGGGTCAATGTAAGATTCCAAGGTGGCATCTTTGGATTTTCTCCAAGATTTCCAATAAGTTTTGAAATCTTCTGTAAATTCTAATATTTTTCCAGTATTAAATCATAGTCAAGATGTGAATAACTTTCAGCCATTTTGGTGGTAGCTTTGCCTATTCCTTTATTAGAGACTACTTGAGAAAGATCCACAAATATCCGCCTCCAAAGGTCTAATAGCCAGCTTCACCACCCAGCTGTCAAGTTATCTTTTCTCTTTTATTATCACATAAATCCAATCCCTCTTCAGATAACAGGGAGAAATACAGTTAGAGTTTTGCTTTTTCACCACCAGATGTCCTCAGTGGACTATAAAGTCTTTTTCTTCTTTTTTTCCCCAAGTTAATCAAGTTAAAGAAAGAAAAAAAAGGAGTTTTCTCTTTCTTTTTTTTAAAAAATCAACAAAAAATGTCTCCTACATTATCAGATTAAAAAAGGAAAGTTAACAATGTCCCTTCTTTCCTTCTTTTCCCCTGAAATTCACCCAACAGAAGTCAAATAGTAAAAAAAAAAAAAACCACACACACAAAAATTAATCTTTTTCTTTTTAGCTCTTCTTTCCACATATAGGCAGTCACCACTTTCTTAATAAAGGAAAATAGAAACTCTTTACAGGAAAAGTCAGGATAGTGAGGGGAGGAAAGATCTCACCCAGATTCACACAGTGGTTCTTCATGCTTAGTTGTTCTTGTGACTTGCGGTTGGTACGGCTAGGTGATCAGCCATTTTATGGCCAATCTTCTTCTTCGTCGGCCCTCAGAGTCAGCTCGGACAGCTAGAGGAGCCACCACTCCTCTGCAGCTGAGCACAGCCTCCTCGACGGTAGTCGCGCCCTCCAGGGTGACTTTTGACCCCTGCAGGGGTCTACCGGCAGAGGAAAACTAGCCAAACGAGGAGACAAGTCTCCCTGTTCGGCTAGAAGCGCTGCGATCTGGAACCAGAAGTCTCCAGATAATTTTTAAGCAGTCTCCTCCCTAGTTCCTTGATCTTTGCTATGGTCATTCTCAGAGCCCCACTTAGCCTGCTTTATTTCTATTTTCTTTGTTTTGTATTTTTCCTTTCAATTGTTTGATATTATACTTCAATTTACATCATTAAATTGTGAGTAACTCAGAATAATAAATACTTATATAATGAAGTATGGCCAGTGACAATAGATTTGATGAAGTTCATTCCAGTTGATGCCCTAAAAATGCTTAGTTTTTAAGGTGTCATGGGTCTCTTTTTGGATCTGTTGTAACAAGATAGCATGATTAAAAACAGATGCATAGTTTGAGTCCTTGGGTATGCAAGCTATGTTATCTTCTTCCAGTGAAGAGACAGCTACACAGAAGTAAAGGGGCTGCATTCATGGAATTTATTAAGCTGTTGAAGTGACAACATACTGTTCTGTAAACAGAACAGTACTTCTCTTGAATGTTATATGAAGTCTATGTAGTACATAGAATTTTAAGCAGTTTTTCAATTGATGTGAAAATAAAGCTGTCTTAAAAAGCATGAAAAATCAGGAAGTTTGAAAACTGTGAGCCTGTGACATCACCTATCCATTAACAAAGAAATTAATAGAAAATTTCTTACATAAATGTAACATACCATGGTAAGACAGAATTTGGGTTTCTGAGGGATGTATAGCTGAGTTTGGAAACATAAACTTTCAGGCTGGTCTGTAAAAATAAAAAGTGATATGATGATATCCTCAGACTGAAAGCAGAAAACATCTCCCCTTTCAATCAAAGTCTGAATTGTAAGTTACGATTGAAACCTTACCATTTTCCAAATCCCATGGGAATTAGCCATTTCTGTTCTATGATGCATTAAGGAAGTGATATCAGCAATGCTTTAGAATATTGATCCTTGGTTTCTAAAAGCATACAGCCCTGTCCCCAGCTGAGAATCAAAGAATGGTAAATTGAAATATATGGACATTGACTTCTAGTGCGTATCACTATTGAATTTTTCACTTGTCCTCAACCATTCACACCCACCCCTTTGAATTTATGTTATTAATTGAGGGAGTAATAGAGATAGTGTGTAAAATAAGAATATATCAGATATGTCAACTAAATGGAGCCAGATTCTGACAGGAACTGAAGAGAGACCCAGTCTTCACTTAAAGTATTAACATTTGTCTCCAGTCAGAAATTGTTTATCCAATGAAAATTTCTCCTACATGTACGTGATCTTAATGCATAAAATGTACAAATGTGACTAGAAAAAACCTGTATGATTCAACTAACAGAAAGATATATAAAATTACATGGTACATTAAAAAGGTCTAATTGCTTTTCAGAGTGAAATATAATTGGCTTGATCTTCTTTAAGAATAATATCCTTTATTATTATTTTTTTAATTTTGTTACCATTTTCACCAATATACATTTCTGTGAAAAAGGTAAAGAATGTCAAGGATATCACTTACTACAATCCTGATAAATAAGGTACAACTTTTGGATTTTTATCCCAGGTTTCAATCTACTTACTAAAAAAATGAGCCACATAAATGAACATGGCTGCAGCCATTTTTTTTCTCATTCTACGTTGCCACATAGAACGGAGGGAGGGGGAGTAGCCCAGGTGCTTTGTTAGTCAAAATAATCTTCTGTCCCGTGTGAACTAAGGTCATCTACTGCTCCCGCGAGCAGGGACTGGGCATTGTAATAAAATGAATGAATATATTGGGGAACAAAGTTGCTTGCATAGTTTTGTGGGTGGGACATTATACTTTGAAATTGGGTAATTATTACTTGTGTATTCAGACTTGGTTTTACTTTTGATCTTGCTGATACTTTGTAACTAACAAACATGTTCTTTGAGGACTTTTCAAGCCTCAGAGTTCTGCTTTATTTGTCTCTGTCTGTTGGAACCATGATACATTATTTACTGTACTTATGATTTATTTATTTATTTGATTGATTTATATGGCTGCCCATCTGACATATGTCAACTGGATGGCTTACAATAAAATAAATATAACACCCATAAAACAAAACATAAAATCATGAAAACACACAGCAGCCAGGAATCATAAAAAAACCACTGTTAATATAACCAGGAAACAGACTCTATCTCACACATGGGGTACCTCATCTCAGGCATATAAATAAGTTTTAAAGGCCTTATGAAAGAGCAGCGAGATCAGAGCTAATCTGATCCCTGAAGGAAGTACTATGAGAATGACTTTGGGAGACAGGGCAAATGGACATGGTCAAAGAAACAGTCAGATAAAAAAACAGCTTAGTCTGCATTAGAAATGTGGTAGGGACAAGAGACTCAGAAAAAACCCTCTCTAATTTCTTCAGCTGTAAAGGGGAGGAAGAAATGTACTTTCAGACTTGCAAGTCTGTTAATGTAGCTTACAATAAATTGGAATTAGGTCATCTGACTGTGTTTCCTGTCTGGTCTGCCTTGCAAGGCTGACAAATGATGTTCCAAAGGGAAGGTGAAACAGCAGAAAAGGCTCTTCTTCTGTCCATCTTCTTCAGCTGACTGGTATTTGGAGCTGATGATACTTGGAGCATTCCAAAAATGCCAGATTGGATAGGATGAATAGAAACAAATGGGAAGAGCCAGTCCCACAAGTAACCCAATCCCATGACATAAAGGACTTTAAGGGTGACAACCAGCATTTTAATTATACCCAGAAGCACAATGGAAGCCAATGCAGCTTGCAGAGCATTGGTGTCAGATGTGCCAAAAAAATTGATGTCAGTTAAGTGCCTCCGCCACCACATTCTGCACCAGCTAAAGCTTTTGAATGCAGGGCAGCCCCATGTAGAATGATTTGCAGTAGTTCAGTCTGAAGGTAATAAAAGGTATGGATGATTGTGAGGAGGACCTTCAGGTCCAGGAATTGATGCAACTGGCATAACTTGAAGTTGTGCCACAGTCCTTTAAATGCCATTGGCACTTGGAGCAAGAGTTTTGAATTCAGGAAGACCCCCAGATTGCACACCAGCCTTGTATGAAGCAGTGCCATCCCATGAAGTCCAAAAACATGATGCTTGTGTATAATACAACATGGTGAAGTTAAACCATTGAACCTCATTGGGGGAAAAAAATCTTGGTTTAAATCTCCACCCAGCTCTAAAACTAACTGGAAGACTTAGGACCCATTGTACTGTCTCAGCTCTTACATATCTGTTCTAAGGATACAATGTTTGGTTGAAAGTGAGCTGGATGTTATCCAGAAAAAAATAGAAGTATATGGATAAGTAAAATAATAAATATAGCAATGCCACTTAGAATTCTTCAGTTTTCTAGGGGAGGTTATTCTGAAATCTGGAGGAATTCACAGCAGACATACTGTATAGCTGTTCCAAGAAACTTTGGCTAGGGTCATTATTCATTGTGACTTTGTGCTCTTGTGATCCAACAGAAGGATCACCTGTATAGGTTCTCTGAAAGAAAAATTCTGGCAATGAACAATAGAGAGAACAGAAAGTTTATTTTTTCCCAAGATAAGAATAACTTTTGCTCTTTTGTATCCCTCTCTCTGTATAAAAAGTATCTGGTATGTATTACCTTGCATCAAAAACTACAGGTCTACTCACACAGCATAGTAAGGAAGCAACTATATTACAATCCCAGGCCAGCAGTGTAAATAGAAATATGTGGAGTGTGGGTGCATAATATCTTACAAATGATAGGAAAATCTGCAATAATATTTTGGTGCATTTTATTAGTTAGCATACAGAAGTGAGTTATCTTTTGAGTAATAATAGGCAGCTTAGCTGATAATAAAGAAAGAAAAATAAAAATGTGTCTAGAAAGAGTCAATAAAAAGGTTGCATATATCTGTATAAAAACATAGATCCAATACCAACCATTTCAATAGTTCAAGAACCATGTATGGATTATTTACATAGCATACATATAGCAGTAACAGTTTTTAACACTCCGTCTTTCAAGAAAAAAATTCATTCCTTTCACATATATGCATACGTCTGAAAAAGAGATGTCACAGATATTTAAAACAGCTTGCAAGGAGGAGAAAAAAGTAGACCATACATTTATGAAATACACAATTCTAAGTTTTGCAATACACATTTGAAATAAAACTAATTTATTTTAAAATTATTCCTGAACAAACTGAACAATGTGATACTGATATATGCAAGTACAATGCAGTAAGACATGTGCAGATCTCTACAGTAGAAACAATCAACCATTTTATAAATGCATGGCACAACATAGAACAAACCCATTAGGACAAGTTTCAGCACTCCATTTGCATTTAAAAGACAAAGGCCACTCTTTTGAAGACAGTAATGTCCACATTTTGGACAGATAGGACCGCTAGTTTGAAAGAGGGGTCAAAGAGGCCATCTATGTCAAAACTGAACAGCCCTATCTCAACAGAGGGGGAGGGATCCAACATCTATCTCCAATCTACAACACAGTCCTTTCAGCAGTTCCAAGAAGGCTCCTTTGCACTACTCAGGTGACCCTGAGGACACAGATAAACCTCCAAGTGGTCTCAACAACTCTCTAAAAGAATGCAAATGACCAGCTGCTTGCAAGGAATATAAATCCTTCCATTTCCCACCACCCAGTTAGAGCTGAAGACATTTCTGGGATGAGAAGCGAAATGTCTTCAAAGAAAAACAAGTCCAGTTGCCTCTTAAAAAAGCACCTTTGGGACAACCATGACCTGGATGACTGAGAATTTCCATAGACGCTTGTCCAACAATGTCAGGTGTGATGTCACTTTGCCCCTTTTCTCCCTGCAGATTTTCATGGGTATATTAATTTAATGCAAGTATTGAAAGAACTGCTACAATTTAAAGTGAAATACAACATCCTCTAGTCAAGTGGAGCAGACCATGACCAGATAATTTATGTCCAGGGGCTCAAAGATGATGGCAACTTCAAGGCCTTTGTTGCATTTCCTTATATCTGAATTTTACTCATTTTTATGAGTAGGATTAGTCAAGCAAAGGACTATCTGGCAGACAGCTCTTCAAGCAGAACATGGCTCTCTGTAAAATAAGATATAGGGTAACCTTACACAGTTAGTTCTTTAATATCTCTAATTATCCTAAAATAGATCCTGAACATAGCTATGCCTGCTGGGTTCTTTGTAAATTTTTAGTCTTTGCAAAGCCATCCAAATAAAATGTAGTAAGATCAGGATCTTTTAATTCACTTGTATCTCTAGAATATTTTATATTAGAACTATATATTTAGGGATAAATACATTTCACTCAGGAGTTTAAATATAGTAAATGGAAATTTGGTCAAAAGACACGGAAGGCCCACAAACCCCCTTCTATTTAAAACAAAAGAACAACATTGCGGATAGCTTCCACACCTAGGTTATGTGTGGTTAAAATTATCTGAATTGAATATTTTGAATCTCCATTGGATTTTGTACGAGATGCTTAGCCATACTTCTATAAAAAGTAAATTCTTTTTCAATTGTTTGATAGAATAAGATGTTCTTACATAGCATTTATTTATAAACATTTGGATTTTCATAGAGTAATAAAAGTGTTCTCAAATGTTGACAGATATTTAAATACCTTAAAATAAATAAAATTTAAGAATCACTTGTTTAAAGTGGGTGTCCATATAAATTGAATATATAAAGAAATATATTTAAAATATAATGGAAAAATTCTGAACATTATGACATATTATTTCTTCCCTAAAAAGAACTAATTATACATTGAGTGTGTATAAAATTTTAAAAAAGAAAAAGATAAAGTTAAAATTGTAAATGGTCTAATGCTATCTTAATTTAGACTGCAACCAGAATATTTGGCAGATTCGTCTGACTTAAAAGTGATTGCTGCAGTATACTAGGATAGAATTTAGCATCTTTTCATGCAATATAAAATTATTTTGTTTTTAAATACTTAAAATTTTATTCCCACTATTAAACTTGAGGGGTTTTTTTGGAGGGGGGGAAGCTGACATCTTTTATTATATACATAATTAGCTCAGCGTATTTCCTTCCATGTGCCAACACTGGATACATTTAAGTAATATTTATGCAAATTTTCCTCAGTCTATGCATATATATGTGCATTATTAGAGCTTTATTTTAGTCTATAAATCTTACAACTCAATACAGTGAGGATCAGCAATATGGTCAAAGAATATTGAGCTATCATAGATAGCTAATCCCAAACTTTCAATTGGCTATGCTAGCATTAATGATATATGCAGATAGGTATTATCACACCAATACATAAAGAATGCCTATTTTTTAATAATAATAATAGTAATAATAATAATAATAATAATAATAATAATAATAATTTTGACTTTATAATGTATTGGGTCTATTTCTCTGGTCTGTAGTTGTGTTGATGAAAATCAGAAAATGGTGAGGACTTGAGGTTCGCCACCACTGCCCTATAGTTTTTCCTGCAGGTGCAGGGTCAGCTTTCTAGATCAACAAGCTGCCATCTTGTGTAATCAAATGCAGCATTCAGCTCCAACAGGGCATTTTTCATGTCTGCATTTATTGTACAAATGAAGGCGAATATGCGTGTTCCAGGATAATGCTGCAGGATCCAATCTGGGTCGGTCACTGGGACACAGAGATTTTGCCTTCCAAGCTTTTGGACTGATGCTGGAGCCCATCTTCAGGGAACTTCTCTCCCAGGCTAGAGAAAAGATTGGATCCTGCAGCATTTATTGTACCTTGCCATTTATTGTACCATTGCTTTGGCCTCCCACACTATATTAAAATGGAAGGCTGTGATGTGGGGTCCTGCTTGTAAAACATGGCCAAACCACTGTAGGCATCTCACCTGCATTTTCTCTGATATTGGCATGGTGTCCATTTGCTTCCAAATTTTTCTATACCCCCTACACCAGAGGTCCCCAACCTTTTGGGCACCAGGGACCAGTTCCGTGGAGAGGTGTTTTTTCACAGACCAGAGGGTGTGTGGGTTTGTGTGCTGCATCTCACAGATGGGGCTTTGCTTGTTTGTGCTGACTGGTTGCTGGCATGCCGCGGCCCAGTACTGGTCCAGGACTGGAGGTTGGGGACCCCTCCCCTACACCATTTTCTAGAAATTGCATAATTGCATAGAAATGAATTCACTGTGATTTATAAACCATCATTTCTCTTGGGAGATAGGTTTGTGCCTGACAGTAAGAATATCGAATTATGGGTTAGCGTTAAGTGTGAGCCAGGGCCTACTACACATTCTTCTGTACATTATCCCATTCATTGATTATTTGATGAATTAAAGATTCAGCTCCGATTTGATTTATGCCACTTCACTCATTTTGCTTTCTTCCTCTCCAAAATTTAGATTCATTATGAATGAGTTACCACATCACTTCCATTTGGGTAAATCCTAATTACACACTTGATCTTAGGGTTTAAAGATAACTGAATGGCTTCCTTGAGTAGTTCCCAAGTTTGAAAAAGTGTGCAGTTTTGCTGAATGGATAATGGATACTGTGGCTCTCAGCCAGACCTCTGGACTACACAGCACACTGATGTGATTGGTAATGCTCCAGACTGAATCTGAAAATCTGTAACCGTGTATTGCCAATTCTATAAAAGGGCTTGAGAAATCACAAAAGTCAGTGAAATCACAGACACAATAAATGGCCTTCCAATTTATTAGACTTGGAGTTTTTCTCTTTGTTGAGAAGCAACACATTTATCCCTGGAGCAGTTCTGAATGAACAAATGGTAGAATAGAATAGTAAGGGGAAAGTCAAAATACCAGTGAAGGAGGATATTTGTAGTTCAGGGTTGAAATGAGGGATCCTTGGTGCTCTCTCTCGTTATATTCTAGTGGCTTAGTTTATATTCTAGAACAGTGATGGCAAACCTTTTAGAGACTGAGTGCCCAAACTGCAACCCAAAACCCACTTATGTATCATTGGGTGCCAGGTGAGCGTGACCCATTGGGTGAGTGTGGCCCATTGGGTGGGCATGGCTGCGGTGGTAACGGCAGACTGGGTGAGACTAAAAAGTTAAATCAATCAATTCCAATTTTGTGAGATCTTTTTTTTTCCTGTGAGAAGTTGAAATTAATAGAATCTTTTTTTTTTTGCACATGGTGGTGGAAGCCTAAGCGAAAAGGTTATATAAAGCCCAGCTGAAGGCCTAGAACTGGGGTGATGGTGCACGTGCCCACAGAGAGGGCTCTGCGTGCCACCTGTGGCACGCGTGCCATAGGTTCGCCACCACGGTTCTAGAACCTCCAAGAATACTTCCAACTACATTGTCAAGGCAAGCCACTAAAACATTGATGGTGAACCTTTTAGCGACTAAGTGCCCAAAAACTGTCCCGCCCCCCTGCCCGCCCCTCCCCTGCCCTCTCCATCCCACCCCTCCCCCCACAGGACCATGACCACCTCCATGGCCCGCTGCAGATTGCCCAGGCAGCTCTGCAATGCCATGGCAGCCACACCTCTGCTGCAATATCACCTGTGCACGACAGGGTATGAGGGTGAAGTCTTGTCTCTGTTGCCTGGCTGCCATGTTCATGGCTGCGCTGCTCCACATGGGCAGCACCTGGGGGCGACTCTCCTCCAGGGGGCTGCTGGTGAGGAGGAGGAGGCCATGGGGGAGGCAAGGCTGGGGCGATGGCGCGCATGCCCAGAGAGGGCTCTGAGTGCTGCCTCTGGCACGCATGCCATAGGTTCACCACCATTGTTCTAGAACCTCTAAGAACACTTCCAACTACACTGACAAGGCAAGCCACTAGAATATAAACTGAGAACAAACCCCAGTTCTGTCTAGTGCTGATGTTTGTGTAATGAAACCTCTGCAAGGAAAGCTCATGGAACAACAAGGACCCCTCGAAGTCAAAATATTCCTTTTATTTCTGGTCTCAATCAAATCCCACTTGTATTTTTTTTTTAAGAAATAAAAGGACAATGTCCAATCTCTTCATGCAAATAATTACCTTATGAAAATTTTTCTTTTACTTTTTTGTAGGATTTCAGTAAGAAAAACTTAAATCCCATCTCTGATCTCTCCCTTCAAATGAGGCAATTTGCATTCAGACCTGTAGATGCAGCTGTAGTTTTTATTTAATTTATAGGGCTGCCCGTCTCATAGCCACAACTCTAGGCAACCCACAGAATAAAAACATATAATAAAAACCCCACCAAAAATAAGAAAAGAACATAACGTGGTAGCCAAAAACACTAATTTAATACAACCACAACCAAAGAACGTGCCATACTATCAGTTCCCCAGGGTTGACGGCAAAACCAGATTTTCAATACCTTGTAAAAAGCCAGTAAGTCAAAGCTGGTCACCACCATTAACATTAATCCCTCTAGTATCTGATCCCCAAATGAGTATGGATAAATACTAATAGGCAGTGGTGGGATTCAAATATGTGAACAACTGGTTCTCTGTGTGGATGCCGCTTCTGGGCCTCCGCAACAAAAAATTAGTTACCGGTTCTGCTGAAGTGGTGTGAACCGACTGAATCCCACCACTGCTAAGAGGTCCCGATACAATATTCTTGATGCCTGCCAAATTCCAGGTTCCACTGCAATAAGTGTTTAGAATTATTTCAATTAAATACACTACATGGATAACTAGCCCACTACATGGCAAAGCCTTCACCATCAACTATATTTCTGAACAGAAAGTAAGAAATAGGCGGTCCCAGGATTCTGTCTGGAAGGGTATTTGCCTGTCCAGGTGGGAAAAAAACCTAATAGTAAAATGAAGTAGATAAGAGCACCTATTGATAGGAAATGGAAGGAAACTTTATTGGTTGTCCTTGTGGTAAAATTGCAATTGCAGCCATTTTATGCCCCAAATCACATCTTTAAAATGTCATATATTTCAAATGGCTCAAAAAGTTGGGTCTGCTTTAACAGAATTCTCTTTTACCCCTTCTTTTATTTTCCTTTATTGAATCCTTTAAAGAAAATATGTAAACATATACAACAGAAAACATGAAAACCCCAAAGAATGCAATACAAATAAATCAGAGAATTTTTTTAATGTCATGGGAGTTATAGCTTTCTAATATATCATTAATTAGTTAAAATAATTAGCTATATTCTATATATCCCACTAAAAAACCAAAAATCACAATTAAGCTTAAGCCAAGCATGAGTAACAAACATCAAAGTCAAAACAATATAAATCAAATGGAATTATGAAGCATAGTAAATTCAGTCTGATTCTGATATTTGACAAAAATCTCAGAACAATATATTGCCATTGGCAGCTGGAATATGGCCACAAGTGGTACAAGTGACAAGACATGTGTTATGTCTTCATGCTAAACTCCACAACTTACGTGGTTACATTATACATCAGTATGAAAGGGCAGGTGTATTGCCATTCTGATGTAGCCTTAGTTTGCTGCAGGGGTTTGTGTTACTGCACTTTTTAAAAATCACTCTTTCCTGCAGCACCATTGTGTACGACAGCTTTGATTTCTCTCTTCCATAAAATAAGAAAGAGCCACTGTCTTCTCAATAGTAGGTCGGTTTTGCTACCATTATGTTATCAAGATAGCATCTCAAGGACCATAGACGGTCAAATCTTAAGTTTGTATCCCGAGAAGTCATTTTCCTCCACTAGATTTTGCACACTTCAAATCATAACATTTTTTTTTCCACTTCCATGGTTCTCTGCTGAATCCGACAGAAATTCAATAAAATTCTCTTTCCCCCCCACCCCCAACAGTATAGAGCGCTCCACCTATCTGGAACTTAAGTGTCAAAAAGACTTACAGCAAATCTCTCTAAATAAGCTAGAGCTGTTCTTCTCTGCTGTATTATATAGCAATCCTTTTGCTAAAGATAACTACATCCCTTTTGTAAATGGATGTGCCACTTGTACTGTTTTCAACCAATTCACTTCCATCATAATTATTGTGCTTGTTTCTTTCCCCACCAAAACATTAAACATGAAAATTTACACAAGCTGATGTCCAAAGAATGAGAAATGATTATTAGCCATCATTAGTTGTAAATTTCTTAAAAACAAACATTTCTTTTGCTCTTTTTTTCTTGGATTGATATTTTCTCTTGAGTGTTATTAAATATTCCACCAGGATGCATGAGATGGTGGAATTCTTAGTTGTTGTCTTCAGTAAAGGAAGGATTTCATCAACCAGTTTTTCAAAATGTGGTTAAAAATTTTCATGGGGGGGGCAATAAATGGATCCTATGAAGTCCAGCCCATAGTTCATCACAAATGAAGCAGTTCTAAATTTGGGAGAGAACCCCACTTACATCTTTTGAACATCACTAGTGGTATGGAAGGGGGAACTTTCTAGGTAATTCCATTTAGATTCTTATAGGTTAGCTCTTCTCAGAACTGTTTGGAAATTCGGGAGTAAATAGAAGTAAGGAGAAGTAAGTACAAAAGTAAGAAGTATAGAAGTAAGGAGTAAAGTGAAATCGCAGAAATGGGAAAAGTAACTCAAAAGTGACCAGGTGCCAGGCAATAGTTAAGATGTTGATGAGCTAGGTTCAAATTCAGCTTCACATACAGAATTCACTGGGTGATTTTGGACCAGCCCAATCTATCTTATAAGGTTATTGTTGGGGAAGAGGGAATGGAAAGTGAGAAATGAGTAGTTTCTGAAAGAAACAAAACAACAGAGTTGGAAAGGTTCAATCCCCTGGCTCAGGCAGGAAACCCTATACCATTTCAGAAAAATGGCTGTCCAATCTCTGCTTAAAAACCTCCAGTCATGGAGCACCCACAAACCAGATTCAGATCTAACAAATGAATAAGCAGTAATAATGTATTATAACATTAAGCAGAATAAATTTACGAACAGTTTGTTAGCTTGTATGCCATCTCAGTCATAAAGAATACAATCAAGGAATTAAAATAGGTGACATTAGATGCTTTCCTTCCAGCTCTCTCACTAATCTATAATCAACTGAAGCTTCATTTCTCATGATTTGATCAATGACCAGTCTCTTACTATATTGATGCATTCAAACAGCTCAGCAATGGAAGCACATCTGTGTCATATGTAACTGTTGTTCTGTAAGGCTATGTAAAGCTTGGGATTTGACTTAGAAGAAACCCTTCAGACTGTGTATATGTGAAAGCAACGTTTCTCTGCCTCTCATTAAAGGAGCTGCCTTTGTAAATCTGTTCTAAATTGAACCATTATATGCCTCATATAATTCATATAACGTACATTCTATGGTTAATTCATATGGTAAAGATAAAACTTTACTAGCTAAAATTTGCAACCTTCTGAATTCCATTCTAAAGCTTTATCAGTTAAAGATCTTTATCAGTATCTCCAAGCAAATCTGTCCTTATTTGTGTAGAAACGGGTGGCCCATTTTTGCTGCTTTGAAGGACCTAAGCCCCTGGGACTAATAATGCTGTGAATCAAGCGAAGTTGACTTTGCTCCCAGTCTACTTCATTTTAAATTAGAATACGGTTAACCATAAAAAAAGAACCCCAATGACAAACAATTGCTCTTTGATCCACTGCTGTAATAGCTGTTTTATTCCTGACATGTATCAGCAGGAGCTCAGATGGCATTCAGGGGAATTATTTATTTATTTCCGTTGAAAGCTCCAGGCCGCCCTGCTGGTTATAATGAATTTATATTTGTCAAATAGGCTTTCTGCTTAAATAAAAGGTTAATGATAAACAACATTTCTTGAACTGCCGGGCACACCTCCCCAGTGCTGAACACCACATTCATCTTGAACAAATGGGAGTTGGGAAAAGGATCTCTGTGAATGATATGAACATGAACAGGCTATTTCAGTGTTCACATGTCCTTAGCAGAATAAAAAGAACTGAGGAAATGTGAGAACAGCATCTCATCCCTTAAAGGAAAACATGGACTGTTGTTTTGCAATCTAACAATTTTAAGCAGTCTCACTCTCTCCTTCCTTTCTATCCTGCTGCAATCAAAGAGATTCTGAGTGGCAAATATAGTCAAACAATTATCCACTGTGAAATCTAAAATTAGACAAAAACATCATGGTTAGCAACAATGACATTACGCCAACACAAACCAACAATAAAGGCCATAAAAATAAAAATTACAGATGGCACCATCAAATCAGGAGAAAAAACTGCCAAGCAACTCATTTTTCCACACTTGTCAAAATATCCACAAAGAGGGGCCTAGTCTCTTCCACAGCACTGCCATTGCTGTAGAAAAGAAATGCCTTTTTGCCTTCATCCCTCAAAACAGCCTGAAAATGTGAGATTTGTAGCAGTTTCTCCCTGGTTGACCGAACTGGTTAGTCTGGTACTAATTCGAGGAGGCAGTCCTACAGGTATCTGGCCATCAAGCCGTAAAGGGCTCTTAGGTCAATCACTGCAGTTGTTAAGCTACTAACACAGTTGTTAAGTGAATCTGGCTTTCCCATTGGTTTTGCTTGTCAAGATCGCAAAAAGTGATCATGACCTGGGGACACAGCAATAGTCATGAGCGCCAAGTGTCCGAATCTTGATCACATGACCATGGGGATGCTGCAATAGTTGTAAGTTACTGTGAAAAAGGTCATAGGTCACTTTTCCCAGTTCCTTTATAACTTTAGTCAGTTAAACAACAAATGGTTGTTAAGTCAAGGGCTACGTGTATAATTCTTTGCACTTTGGGCTATCAAGGCCCTCATATAATCAGTGAGGCACACACTGACTTCTTTGGGGTATTCCTTGGCTTCCTCAGTCATCCAGCATGCATCAGCAATGCCATGTGTTCCTCAACCTTTTCTAAAGGCTGCTTGAACATCTCACATTTCTTTGTACAACAGTGGTCCTAAGCATTACTGTTGCAAACATTTTCAATCCTGCAGGCTAGTTGTGTATGTGTAAAGACTTTAACTACAATAGCATAGCAACTGCTGTAACAGGAAAAAGGAAATGTAACCGCAGCGTGTTTATCTGAAAAACCTGTCTGGTAGAACAAGAACAAAAAAGCATTTTGTGTGCATGCTCAGAGGCTATAGAATTGCATAAATGTATCACAAATAAATCACATGTATTAGGGTGTATTCTAGCAATAAAAGGGGAAACCAGAGTTTTTTCTAGGCTTCCAAAATTGCAGCAGCCTCCAGTGTCTGTCGTTCATGGGAGTCGGGTCATATCTTGGAAACTTGGAACGCCACAAGTGGTGACCCCGACGTGATAATTAACAAGAATTATACGTCCTTAGACCCTCCAACTTACCGCCCGGACGTGGCCAAGTACACTTCATCAGTTTTTGCAGGCAGGAAACTGATTATTCGTAAGTAATGGGGGGAGATCTCTCGAAAGTACAGAGAGTACATCTGGAGGAATTAAGGGAGATGACTAATAGTGCTTCTGCCACTAGATTTCAATGGACTGTCCTACCTCAAGGCATGCTGAACAGTCCCACCATGTGTCAAATGTATGTGGATCTTGCATTGCTACCATTTTGTAAATTACATATTAATTGGAAAATTTATCACTATATGGATGACATTCTCATTGCCGGCCCAGGGGCAAAAGGCACGATTATGGCTTCATATAAAGAATTGGAAACCACATTGGCCAGGGCAGGATTGGTTATTAGCCCTGAAAAAATACAAAATACAGCGCCATATTTATATTTGGGACACAAATTGCAACAAGCTTATTCATTGCCCCAAATGGTGCAATTTGATTTGCCACTTGCACCAACATTGGTTCAACTACAACAATATTTAGGAAATATTAATTGGTTAAGACCATATATAGGACAAGAAATTGTCCTTATTTTATTGCACATATCCGGAGTCATCAAAATTTCCCAAGAATTCTCAGTGAAGGGAATTCCCAAGCGGATATGGCCACGCACATTATGACTATGCAACAACCCACTTCCTGGGATAGTCATAATTACTTTCATCAAAACGCCAAGGCTTTGGCTAAACAATTTGGCATAACCCCCGGGGAGGCCGCAGCTATCATTCAACAGTGCCCCACCTGCTCACAACAAGGTCTGTCTATTCCAATGGGGGTGAATCCCCGTGGACTTGAGGCAGGACAAATTTGGCAAATGGATGTCACACAATATGTTATCTTTTAACCCATGGAAATATATACATGTGACTATTGATACATATTCTGGGTTCATCTTTGCTACTCCACAGCGTGGAGAGGCTACCAAACATGCTATTAATCATTAATCGGACTTTTAGCACTCTGGGCACGCCACAAAAATTCAAAACTGACAATGGTCCTGCATATTGCAGCCAGGCCTTTGCACAGTTTTGTACTCGTTGGAATATTACTCACAAATTTGGTATTCCCTATAATTCTCAGGGGCAGGCAATAGTGGAAAGGGCCAATTCTACTCTTAAAAATATGCTTGACAAATTAAAAACAAAACACGGGGAAAACAACCCAGGACTGCCTGGAGTGCAAAATCAGCTTAATATTGCATTATATACACTTAATTTTTTAAATATTAATAGCAACCCACCTAACACAGCTGCAAGCCGCCATTTTTCTCCCCTTCCAGACGCAGCAACCACGGTTCGACCACTAGTCTGGTATCGGAGATTACCAGACCCCCAGTGGAGAGGGCCTGCTGAACTTATTACCTGGGGTCGTGGATATGCTGCAGTACAACATGAAGGCAATACAATATGGGTTCCTGATCGCAATATTCGTCCATACAACGTACAATCAGAAAATAATAAAACCAAGGACAAGCCCAAAGTGGACGAACAATGAGTACTGGAAGGATTTGAAAAAAGCGAGCATTCTAACAAATCAGACTGATTGCTGGATGTGTATGTTATCACCATCAGATGCCAGTCAAGGACTTCCTTTAATTGGACTCCCTTTGAATAACTCTGGAGCCAGTGAAAGTTTTGTGAATATCAATGTGGCAGGAAATTATACGCTGCCACTAAGACTTTATTATGTAGAATCTGCATTAGTGTGTTTTAACTTTTCCAAGGGCAATAACCCTTTAGGTATATATCCTTCTTGTAATATTACCTTTAATATGCCTGATAGCTGTGATAAAAATAATAACTCATATATAAAACGTGATGATGGAGAATATAAAAACATGACAATACAAATGTATCAGGTTTGTAGCTACTTAAATGGAGCACAAAATTGGACAAAGAAAAATAAAAATAACTCTTTTGTGTTACCAAATGAAATATGGCTGCTCTGCGGCAGAAAGGCTTACCGCAATGTTCCAGCCAATGCCCAAGGCATTTGTACCTTGGGGTTGGTGGCTCCAGCCATATGGACTGTTAATAAGGGTGACATGGCCCTACTCTATAATACAACAAGGAATCTCTTGGTACGACGAAAAAGAGCAGGACTAACCTTTGACATGCCATGGTACATGATGGCAATCAGAGCTTACATCCCACCCATTGGAGCAGCATGGAATGCATATGACATTGGTCAGTTAAATAATTGGACAGTTGCAATGTTTAATGAAACCATAATAGCTATTGAATTATTAAATATACAACAGTGACAAATGAGAACTTTCATGTTGCAGACACGATTTGCAGTAGATCTTTTATTGGCTAAACAAGGAGGGGTTTGCACCATAATCGGGCCCACATGTTGCACCTACATATCCAACTATCAACCTAATATCACCAACACCATTAAGAAAATGAAAATGTTAACACAAGACAATCCCCTATCTAAATATCCTGAGCATATTAGTGTGGAAGATATCTGGAATGCATTATGGTCATGGTTACCTAACATAACATGGTTAAAAAATCTTCTTGGTATAACTTTTATTATTATTGTATTACTTATTTGCTGCTGCTGTTGTATTCAATGCTTGCCCAGCCTTATTACTATGATGAAATCTATCTTGCCTAAAACCAAGGTTTCACAGCAAGTGAACATTATCCAAAATGAATTTCAAGCTACCCCCATGATGCCCTTACCCCCCACATTCCTGGAAGATACCAATGCACCACCAGACCTCAATATCGAGTAAACACCATCCCGACAACAAACAAAAAAGGGGGAGATGTTGCAAACATTTTCAATCCTGCAGGCTAGTTGTGTATGTGTAAAGACTTTAACTACAATAGCATAGCAACTGCTGTAACAGGAAAAAGGAAATGTAACCGCAGCGTGTTTATCTGAAAAACCTGTCTGGTAGAACAAGAACAAAAAAGCATTTTGTGTGCATGCTCAGAGGCTATAGAATTGCATAAATGTATCACAAATAAATCACATGTATTAGGGTGTATTCTAGCAATAAAAGGGGAAACCAGAGTTTTTTCTAGGCTCTTCCAAAATTGCAGAAGCCTCCAGTGTCTGTCGTTCATGGGAGTCGGGTCATATCTTGGAAACTTGGAACGCCACACATTACTTTGCTAGCATATGAGATAAAGGATATTGTAGGACAATTTGCACCTTCTGTTAAGTCTCTTTTTTTAAATTGGAATTAGATTAATCTAATCCAGAGGTATCAAACTCAGTGTCACGGGTCATTTCGTGATGTATCATGACTTTTTTCCCTTTGCCAGAGGTGGGGTGGGTGCGGCTTCCGTATGAGGCATCTGGCACACGGGCTGGCAGTTTGACAGCCCTGGTCTAATCTGTTGGCTACTGTGTCATTTTCCAGATTTGCTGGCATAACAGCTTAGTTACAGCTTTTCCTGATTCTTCTTTTCTTGCCTGCCCTACTTCAGTGAGTCTTCTATCCGGTTTTGACTGATTTTGTAATGACCAAATGGCTGATTTAACTTCATAAGTTACCACTAGAGGTTCTTACACTATTTTAGCATACTCTGTCCATCTTCATTTGATCTCCCTTGAATCTCTTACTACCTGACAGCCAGTCAGTGGAATTTTTTTCTTATTTGGTCAGATGCTTGTGATCTTACACCACTCAAAATGAAAGTTGGGAACAACTACTTTGTAATATTCAAAGACTGACTACAGTTATACTTGTATCCTTTAAGACTTGTTGAATGAGAAAAAATATCAACAGAATAACTATTGGAAGGGACTTTGGAGGTCTTCTAGTCCAATCCCCTTGTCAAGCAGGAAAACCTATACCATTTCAGACAAATGGTTGTCCAGTCTCTTCTTAAAAACCTCCACTGATGGAGCATCCATAACATCTCAAAGCAAGTCATTCCACTGATCATTTGTTCTGTCAGGAAATTTCTCCTTAGTTCTAGGCTGCTTTTCTCTTTGATTAGTTTCCATCCATTGCTTCTTGTTCTGTCTTCAGGTCTCTGAGAATAAGTTGACTCCCATTTCTTTGTGACAGCCCCTTCGATACTGGAACCCTGCTGTTATGTCACCCTTAGTCCTTCTTTTCAGTAAACTAGACATATTCCTTCAACAATTCTTCATATGTTTTAGCCTCTAGTCCTCTAATATAATTCTTCTTGAAGCTACTAACTATTGCATCCCTCTGAGCTGAGCTGATTGGGCAGGACAACCCTAAGTATACAGAGCTTGTTGAGACACTTCCTAACAATGAGGACAATTATCCAGTGGGACATCTTGCCTTCAGAATTTGTAGATGCTTCATCAATGGAGGTTTTTAAGAAGCGACTGGATAGCCACCTGTCTGAAACGGTACAGGATCTCATGCTTGAGCAGGGGGTTGCACTAGACAAAAGACCCTTCCAGCTCTTTTTTTATTTGATTGAAACTCCACAACTCTAGAGCAGGGGTTCTCAACCTTGGCAACTTTAAGACTTGTGGACTTCAACTCCCAGAATTCCTCAGCCAGCAAAGCTGGCTGAGGAATTCTGGGAGTTGAAGTCCACAAGTCTTAAAGTTGCCAAGGTTGAGAACCCCTGCTCTAGAGTCTCAGTATCACTCTGCTGCATAATTAAAAACACTCCCCCAAAAAGTGACAGAAGGGGGTTAGGATGCTTCTCTATTTAACCTGCAGGCTTCATCCTCTTTCCACTTGGGCCCTTCTTCCCTGGCTACCTGCAGAGCAACTTAGGTTGAAAATAAAAGTGAGCTCTTCCATTAGTGTCAATGGAAGCAATTTTTCCAAACCAATTGTAATGGAAGGACAATCCTTCATGGACTATTTTGAGATGGGGAAGACAAGGATATTTTTTCCAGTTGATTACAATCTTTATGAAAACCACCTTTTTTTTTTTGCTCAAAAACTAAGCCTGAAACAAATTTCCCATTTGTTTTTGGCTGTGGGCTAGTATATGATGAAATGTGAGTAAATGTGACTTGGTACAATCATGATACCACCAGAGCACCTTTCCAAACTTTTTGTAAACAATAGAATTAAAAGGTTGGTGCATGTATTTGATAAATCTGATATAAACCTCTAATGTTGTTCTGTAGTCAACATATTCCAAATTCACGTCTAGGGTTAACTTCAGCCTGTTTAGAGAGTACTATACAATTAACAAACACACGATATGGATGGGACCATACATTTGGTAACTAGAATAATTAAACATTCTTTCCTGAATCACTCCCCTTCCTCAATTTTGCCATCTCCCTAGCAGGGTTTCCTTTTTCCAAGAAATGAGGGAAAAGAGCCAGAGCGGGGAGTGGGGGGAAGTTTCAGAAAGGTATCGTATGAATTCTTCGGCGGGCATTTTACTTAGAGACTCTACTACCACGACGGCTCCGTTGACTTCGCAACATCACACACGGATCCATACTTTCCGAAAAGAAAATGTGAAACACGCGTATACTGCCGATCCCGGCCCGGGCGGTCTCCGTGGACCACCTTCCATTTCATTTCTGCCTGATTCTTGCTCCGACGCGTCCAATGGGCCGCTTGGAGAATTTAAAAGAAGAGTTTAGATACGACGCGAATGGGGATCCTAAAGCGAGCAAGAGAGCAGGGGAGAGCGGGCTTTAGCGCGTATGCTGCGCGGGTAAGAGTAGATGCGTGCATTCCCTACAACACGCTTCCGCATCCGGACTCAGAGGCTTTTCTTTGCCTTCCAACTGCCCTCTATCTCGGCCTCCACGGGAGAATCGCCCTTCTTGCGGGTGCTACCGCCTCCTGCAACCCAACCGCTTCGGCGCAACTCTCCGCCCGGCCGCCGGCCTCATCCAGCCCTGGAGCCGCCCCTGCTCGGGCGGAAGCTCCTCCCCGGTTTACCCGCGTGGCTGAAGATGGCGTCTCCCATGGCGAGCCAGGCTGGGGTCGTAATCCGAGATTTGCCTTTGCTCAGAGCCGCCCTGCTCAGGAGGCGCAACGCGGTGAGTGCGCCCGCCCCTCGCGGCCAGGCTTCGGCCTCTTAGCGGTCTGCGTCCTCCTGGGGAGGTGTGTGTGTGTGTGGGGGGGTGCAGCCCGATCCGTCCTGGGCTGCCTCCCAGCGCCCGTCAGCTTCTGAGGCTGTTAGGTCCAGGGTATTTGGTGTTTCTTCGGTCTCTCAGTTAATTCTCAAGAACTCAACACGTGGACCCGTCTCAAACCTCTTCACTTCTTCCCAAGATACGTAGGGACAGATGCTTTTTTGGCCGGGGCTAAAGATTCAAGGAACCAAGCAGCCTTCTCCTTAACCCAACGGACTAGTACTTTCCCAATAAAAATTAAAAGGGTCAAGAAAGACGATGGGAAAGCTCTTGCAATGCATTTTAGCCAGGGAAGCAACTCCAAGAATTACAGGGCAATCTGGATTCCAGGGAATCCATACTTCCCTTACTTACTCAGGTGTAAATCTCAACAATTCCAGTGGTTTCTTTCCTTCCTCTCTTCCTCCCTCCCTCCCTCCTGGCAAGTGCATGAGCTAGTCCCTGCAGCTTTCTTGACAAAATTTTAGAAGTGCTTTTGTTTGCTTCCCAGAGCTGAGATAGAGTGACTGACCAAAGGTCAATTAGCTGGCTTCATGAAGAAACTGAGACTAGAGTCTTCAGATTTCTAGCCTGATGCTTTAACTGCTATATCAGACTGGCTCTCCCCCTACTTCATGGCTTATGTTACATACTTTTGGTCTTCCAAACCTGTTGCTGCTTTTCAAGGAGGCAAGGCCTCTATCCTTGGTGGAGGTGACTGAAAATGGGTGCAGTTTTTGCTACAAGGTGAAAACTGGTTCTTGAAGAGCTTAAAGATCTCCCTCTGATTGTCCCCTGAACAAGCTTAGCTGATCATTGAAGGTAGGCCAAAGAGCAATTGCCTTCTCTCTACTTGTTTCTTTACCCAACTGAGAAAGTTACGAAAATACAAATAGTCCTAATGTAATTGCTAACCATAATTGGGACCAGCAACTCTGTTGATAAGTAGCATGGTCATAAAGTGAAAAGTCATATGACTACACCCGGCTCACGTCAGTTTGTCAGTTCTGATTGCATTAATACTGTGGGTCATTAAGCAGGATGTCACATAACCACGACTTGCAGGGTCACCCATTGACTTGAATTGTGGGAAGCTGGCCATGCAGGTTGCAAACGGTGATCACATGACCACAGGATACTGCACCTCTTGTAAAGGCACACCACTTGCCCAGTACTGATCCTGGGAATGCTGTGACAGCTACAACTGTTAGTTACAGCTACAAGGGTTAGTTACAAGTTTCCTTTTTCAGTGCTGTCATAATTTTGAATGGTCATTGAACAAGTGATTGATAAATGAGTACTACATGTAGTCAGTATTAACAGTTTCCATAGACAATTGCTTGGTTAGGACTGGTTAATATTTATTAGTTCAATCCTCTGGTTACATTGGCTGAAGGGGAGGATCTATGTCAGTGGTGGTGAACCTATGGCATGCGTGCCAGAGGCGGCACTCGGAGCCCTCTCTGTGGGAACACGTGCCGTTGCTCCAGCCTTGCCTCCCCCCGTGACCCCCTCCTCACCAGCAGCCCCCCTGGAGGAGAATTGCCCCCCGAGCAGAGCAGCGTAGCCAAGGACATGGCAACCAGGCAGCGTAGACAAGACTCTGCCCTCACACCCCATCGTGCACAGTTGAGGCGTGGCCGCCATGGTGTTGCTGGGCTGCCTGGGCGATCTGCAGTGGACCCTGGAGGCCGTGAGTGGCCCCGTGGGCAGGCGGGGTAGAGGCAGGGTGGAGGTGGGGCAGGTGTTGGAGCAGGGGCGGGGCCAGTTTTTTGGGCATTCTCTAAAAGGTTTGCCATCACTGATCTATGTGAATAGAGGAGGTGATGCTTCCAGACCCAAGTAATGGAGGCAAAGCAAGGAGTTGGCCCCATTGCAAATGGAGGTCGAAGTTGTGTGTGAAAGTCCACAGATGCTGCTTGTTCAAGTTGATGCTTTTGTGCCTGCCTAGATTTGACCATGATGGATCCTTGTGAATATAAGGGGGAAAGAGAACCAGCAATAGTGCATAGTACTACATTAGAGGAAGTGGGCCACATCTCTCAGGAGCCTGCCTACTGTTTCTGTTCACATCAGCTGCTTTGCTGTGTCAGCAGAGAACAGCATAACGGAGACATCACAAATCTACTTGCTTTGGTATACAGTTCTAGTTCCTATGGAAATTCTTAGAATATATTTGTACTTATTGTATCTTTTATGTTTTTTTTTATTCACATTTTTTATTATTAGATATCCATTTGTACATGTAAACAAAGAAGAAGAAAAAATAATTTCAAGTTAAAGCCATTCAGCTCAATACAATCATTTTAAATTTGTAGACCTTCTTCATATTGTATCTTTTATGTTTTACTCCATTTATTGTAATTTATTTAATTTTTATAACTGCCCATTTGTTAACAATTGGGTGGCATTCAAGTTGAATAAATAGTTCTTGTTATTAAAAGCCTATTTTAATACTGAACATTAAAATATCGCCTTTGTTTGAAAACTTCCAGATGAAGGTTACCTCTGCGTTTTGAAGACCGATTGATATATCACAAACATTGCATTAGGTTGGCTTTTTTTAGATGTTCAAAGTGCATAGGCTCAGTAATCTTTATTATTACCTTATAAAGCAACTTTTACTGGGTGGAAGGCCACACTGGGAAAAAATAGTGGGTGGAGTCAAGGTACAGTAAGTATAATTATCTGTTGGCTTTAAATAAAATTTATTTATTAAACAAATTTATATAGCCACCCAACTCACACATAGGTGACTCTGGATCAACATTTAAAAAATCTAATGCATAATGAAACCTCATTAAAAAAAACCCCACACCAATGACAGCAACAACACAATCAAATCAGCCACTTGAACAGCTCCATCTCATTCGTGGTTACTAGGCCCATTGACAAAACCAGGTTTTGAGGGCTTTTTGGAAATGCAGCAGGGTGGGGGGACAGCCACACCTCCAGGGCAATGCTGGCACAATTATTTTCCAGTATTTAATATTTTAATTAATTGTAAATCAGATTAATCATCTATTTTATACATAAAATTAAAATTTGGTAACAACATTTTAGAGCAGCGGTTCTCAACCTGTGGGTTGTGACCCATTTGGGGGTTGAACGATGCTTTCACAGGGGTCACCTAAAACCATCAGAAAACATGTATGTGTTTTCCGATGGTCTTAGGAACCGAGAAACCACTCCTCTATCTGGCCGCCGCCACACCCTCTTCCTCCTCCGCTGGCTCTTCTGCCTCCAGGGCACCCTTCTCCAACACCTGCTCCTGCCGCCACAGCGCCATCGCGTGCACCCCCGACACTGCCCCGGGCCGGCTCAGCGTGGGCGGCCGGGCCGAGCTGAGCCGGGTCTGGGCCACTGCTGGGACTGCCACTGGGCTGCTTCACTGTTGCTGCCGCTGCTGACTGAGCTGAGCTGCAGCGCCAAGCTGGTCCCCATGCCTCCTGGTTGTCCAGCCACACTCTGCTCCCGGCCACCCTCCGTGCCGTAGCCTCCTCCGCACTGCCCGTCCTGCCTCCCTCACCGTCAGAGGCTGCCACACCCCTCTCATGTGCGACAAGTCGGGGAAGGGTTTGGTGGTGAAGGGCTGCACGGCGTGGAAAGGGGCTCCCGTGACCCCGACGCTGCGATGGCGCTTAGGAGGTGGGAGGGGTGGGCAGGTCCTGGGGGGGCGGCTGGGAGAGGGCAAGAGGTGCCGGGATGAGGATGGAGGGCTTCAGGCCGGCGGGTGTGAGAGGGCGGCCAGTGGCTCCGAGGCACGCGGATCCTCTGCGCGGCTTCCGAGACCCCAGAGGTGACACTTCTTGGCTCTCCGCCAGGCTCTCCGCCAGCGCCTCCCCCCCTCCCTGGGCAATTGTGTGGAGCTGCTTGTGTGTCTTTGGCAGCACCTGCGGGCAAGGCTGTGTGCCCAAGCCGAAACACCGTGCTTTTCCTACCGATTCTCCTCCCGTTGGTCAAAGAGGCAGATGCGATTTCCCTTTCCCTGGTTCTTTTCATCTGCGCTGGAAAGGACAATTTGGGCTATTTTATTACTGGTACCTGTTGCTTGTTTTATTACTTTTGCCTTTGGTGAACCAGGGAAAATTGGTTAAAGTGATTTTCAGGAGCTGCAGAATGCCTCCAAATAAAGCCGCAGCAATTACCCGGCCAATTTTCCCTGCTAGGGCATCTGTGTGGGTCTCCAGACCTTACTGGACTACCATCCCCAGCAGCCCTAAAAATCACTGTGGAAGAGTGGGGAAAGCTGGGAGTTGCAGTTCATCACCATCTGGGAAAACATGACTCTCCAAAGATCAATCCTTCCTTCCTTCCTTCCTTCCTTCCTTCCTTCCTTTCCCTTTCAATCTCCTTCCTTCTCCATCTCCTTTCTTTCCCTTCAATCTTCCTTCCTTCCTTTCTTCCTTCCATCTCCATCTCCATCCGTTCCCCTTCAATCTCTCTCCTTCCTTCCTTCCCCCTTCAATCTCCTTCCTTCTCCATCTCCTTCCTTTCCCCTTCAATCTTCCTTCCTTCCCCTTCCCTCCCTCCCAACATTTTTGAGCAAGGAAGAGTAAGCTTCTCCAGTGAGCATTGCTATATTGTTTTGTGATTAATCACTATGCTTTAATTATGTTCAATTTGTAACAATGAAAATACATCCTGCATATCAGATATTTACATTGCGATTCATAACAGTAGCAAAATTACAGTTATGAAGTAGCAACGAAAAAACTTTTATGGGGGTCACCACAGCATGAGGAACTGTATTAAAGGGTCGCGGCATTAGGAAGGTTGAGAACCACTGTTTTAGAGTTTGCTGTAGACTGCATCCAATCTTTTGGAGTTGTTTGCGATTTTGTTGAATGATATCTGCTTTTTCCAGGATTCTTCCTAGAATGATGATTTGTACATGCAGAGCTGGTTTGTTGTAGGGAATGACACACGAAGGGGCATAATTCACATTACCAAAACCTGAGCTTTGGAAGCTGGTGCTGTACAAAACCAGAGGCTGTTAGTGCAACCATGGCAAATCAGTAGATAAATGTAGATTAAGCTTCTTGATCAGAGCAGTAGTCTTCTGATGCTTAAGCAGGGAGGGAGAAGTAAGATAGTAATAAATAATCTGAATAAGAGTTTAGTGCATTTTACACCATCTGCAAGACAGTAACTTCCTTGCAGCATTCTTGTTCCTGGCATCAGGGAAGAGGAGCATACTGTAAAAGAAATGTCGAGGGAGCCTCTACAGGTCAATTTGCTCTCTGCTCCAGCTTTTATTTCTAAGTCCGGATTTATTTATTTATTTGTTTAAACTTATATGCTGCCCTTCTCCTAAGACCCAGGGCGGCTCACAACAACAATACAAGTAAAAACATAACATGAAATCAATTAAAATTACTACTTACAATAAAAACTAGAAAATTTATTACACTCATACCACACACAATCACAGTCAAAGGCCCAGGGGCAGAGTGCAGCTCACAGCCCCAAACCTGTCTGCATAAATGTGTCTTCAACAGTTTCCGGAAGGCCAGGAGGGAGGAAGCAGTACGAACCTCTGAGGGAAGCTGGTTCCAGAGGGCTGGGGCAGCAACGGAGAAGCCCTAACCCTAGGCCCCGCCAGATGGCATTGTCTAACAGACGGGACCCGTAGGAGGCCAACCCTATGTGCCCTAACCGGTCGCTGGGATTCATGGGGCAGAAGACGGTCCCGCAAGTATCCTGGCCCATTGCCATAAAGGGATTGCCTGCCAAATACCTTTTTCTCTGGATCCTTCGCTTCCTATCCTCTCCATGCTCTGTCCATCACTCACTCCCAATTTGGGAGTCCTACTCAACATTGCATATGCTTCCCTCCTCCAAATATTCTAACTAGCCAGTTTGGTTGAGTGTATAATGCATCAAGTTAGAAATTGGGAGATGAATAGGAGAGAAATAGGGTTATCTGCTCTCCTCCCAGTTTTCTAGATTGCTAGTCTCTCTGTAGCATTCATAGCATAGATTTAGAGGAAGGTCTCCTGCCATTGAAAACTGCAACCAGGCTGAGGGCTTTGAGATTGCCCATCTCTGTTTTAAATCAACTAGTAGATCCTGAAGATTGAAAGCTCCACAGCAAGAAATTTTCCCCTTATTTTCTTGTGCTGCTCACAGTTGGTATGCTTTGATTTTTAACCTTTGATGAAAAGTCACCAGCTTTAACCCCACGATCAACTTGCTACCTTCTTCAGTTGTATTGCTAACTGCCTACATGGTTTTTAACTATTAACCTCTTCTCTCTACAATTTCAATTTCACTAGCAAAAGCTTTTTCCTCTTCAACTCTTTTCTGATACAACATGCTTTATACGTAGTGTTTTCTCTGTAAACTAGGTACATGGCAACTGTCAAGTATAAGTTGGCCTGTTTGAGGTTTTGAATACCAGTTGTGACAAAACAAAAACACAGTATGTAGGTGTATTGAACATAATCTTGTTTTAAGCTGCCAGAAGAAAACCATGAATTTTTAATTAAAACAAAAACAAAATAAAAATGCTTGAAAAACACCAACCTGTTTTTTCAGCTGCAGATTTAAAGAAAGAATACTTCAGTAGAACATTATTCATATAATGAAATGATTAGTACTTTTAAATTGGGAAGCATTATGCTTTAGCTGTAGGATGAAAAATAAAAGATTAAACAAGAATGTCTTAACAGCTGCACTGTTTTAAATCTGCTTTTTAAAAAACTGGGGCAAGGGTGTCACACTCAATTTCACTGAGGGCCGCATCAGCATTATGGTTGCCTTCAAAGGGCCAAGTGGGCATGGTTGATAGGCGTGGCTAGGTGGGTCACGGGTGGGTTGCCGCGACTAGGCAGGTGTGGCTGGGTGGGCGTGGCCAGCTCAACATGGCCAGCTCGACGCTGCTCATTTGGTGTGGCTGACTCAGTATGGCCAGGTGGGCGTGGTTGGGTAGGTATGGCTGAATAGGTGCAGCAGGCCCAGGTCCACTGACTTGGGACAGCTGGATTGGCATGGAACAAGTAACACCGGCTAATTTGATATGGTGACAAATCGGTGCCTCACAAGTCTCCCCAAACTGCCAGCAGCCAAGTGTGTGCGCATGCGTATACACACACACACACACACACACACACACCGCATTCCAAGTTTGGGGACTTTTATCCACAGAGGAAGGAGAGGTTCTCCTCCCCAAGCCCAGGCATGATTGGCAACTTGCCAGCTCAGATGTGGATAAAAGTCTTCAAGCTTGGAATGGTGTGTGCATGCATGGTTGAATTACAAAGAGCTCTGGAGAAGAAAGGGGAGCTGGTGGGGAGCTGTGTGAGGGAAGGCTTCCCCAACGAGCCAGCATCCCTCTTGAAAGGATTCCATTTTGAGAAGGGCCAGCCTCCCTCGAGCAGGACCAGAGAGCGCTGCTCCCCTGCCTCTGCTTCTTGTTCTCCAGAAGTCTGTCAAGACAGAAGTTTGAGTTCGTGCTTCCGTGGGCAACAGTGTCGCCCTCTGTTCCTGCTTTGCCAGGAGGGGGCACCGGACAGGGAAACACCAATGCTCAGATGTCTGGGATTGGGAGAAGAACATCTCCTTCGGCTTGCTGTTCACACACACAAAAGCACACACAACACCATTCCAGGTTTGGAGACTTTTATCCACATCTGAGCTGGCAAGCTGCCAATCATGCCTCCTACTAGACCAGGGGTAGGCAACCTTGGCTCTTTTATGACTCGTGGACTTCAACTCCCAGAATTCCTGAGCAGGCTGGCTCAGGAATTCTGGGAGTTGAAGTCCACGAGTCATAAAAGAGCCAAGGTTGCCTACCCCTGTACTAGACGCTTGCGGGCCACTTCTAAACACATCACGGGCCTGATCTGGCTCGTGGGCCTTGAGTTTGACATGTCTGATCTAGGGCCTCAATTTAGTTCTATTTCAGGGTATATTTTAGCATAAATTATGTACAGGTAGTCCTTGACTTATGACCACAATTGAGACCAGAATTTCTGTCATTAAGCAAGGTGGTTGTTAAGTGAGTCATGACCAATTTTATTATCTTTTTGCCATAATCATTAAGTGAATGATCAGTTGTTCAGTGAATCTTGCAGTCTTTAAGCAAGTCTGGCTTTTCCCATTGACTTTGTTTGCTAGAAGCTGGCTGGGAAGGTCGTAAACAAGGAGCACATAACCCCAGGACTAGAGGTAATTCTCAGTATAGAATGGTAATTGGCACCAGAATTTCCATCACTAATTGGTATGATTATACAGCATGATGCCATATGACTGCATTGCTTAGTGATGGGAATCCTGGCAGTCCCAGGCCGGTTGCCATTGTTAAGCTTGGATGGCAGGTCATTAAGCAAGTCTCAGGTGGTTTGCAAACAGAGTGGTAAGTGGCTACTGCCAGGCAGGGGAGGTTCCCTGGATGACTAGCAAGGCATAAGATGAGCGTGGCAGGGCTAAGGGTAGCTGCTGTCAGGTGGGCATTTGGTAAGCAACCTACTGAAATGACTTAATAAATAGAATAGGGTGGAATGGAGTGGAATAGGAATAGGAATAGGAATAGGAATAGGAATAGAATAGAATAGAATAGAATAGAATAGAATAGAATAGAATAGAATAGAATAGAATAGAATAGAATAGAATAGAATAGAATAGAAGCTGGAATGGACCATGGAGGTCTTCTAGTCCAGCCCCCTGCTTGAGCAGGAGACAGTTTATTTATTTATTTATTTAAATCACATTTATATGCCACCCCTCTCCGAAGACCCGGGGCGGCTCACAACAAAAAATACTACAATAATTTTAAAAATTAACACATTCATACCACACACAAACACAATCAATTCACATGCACTGATGGCGGGACACTCTTAGGGCCGAGGGGCAGAGCGCAGCTCACATGCCCCAAGCCTGTTGGCATAGATGTGTCTTCAATCCTTTCCGGAAGGCTAGGAGGGAGGAAGCAGTACGAACCTCCGAGGGAAGCTGGTTCCAGAGGGCTGGGGCAGCAACGGAGAAGGCCCTTGCCCTAGGCCCTGCCAGACCATTTCAGACAAACAGCTGTCCAGGCTCTTCTTAAAAATCCCCAGTGATGAAGCACCCACAACTTCTGGAAGCAAGCTGTTCCACTGATTAATTGTTCTCACTGTTAGAAGTTTCTCCTTAATTCCAGGTTTCTTCTCTCTTTGTGATCAGTTTCCAACCATTGTTTCTTGTCCTGCCTTCTGGTGTTTTGGAGAATAAATTGACCCCCTCTTCTTTGTGGCAGCCTCTCAAATACTGGAATACTGCTATCATGTCACCCCTATTTCTTCTTTTCTTTAGACTAGCCAAACCCAATTCCTGCAGCCATTCTTCATATATTTTAGTCTCCAGGCCTTGTATCATCTTAGTTACTCTTCTCTGAATTTTTTCCAAGGTCTCAACATCTTTTTTGTAGTATGGTGACCAAAATTGATTGTAGTATTCCAGGTGTGGTCTTACTAGGGTTTTGTAAAGTGGTACTAAAACTTGTGACTTTCCTTGCCAGCTTCCCTCTTGACTTTGCTTATAGGAAGCTGTCAAGGAGGAGTACAAATGGCAATTATGTGACTGTGAGATGCCAAAACCTTTGTAAGTGTGAGCCAGTTGCCAAGTACCCAGATCACAATCATGTGTCCACAGGGTACTAGGATATCTGGAACTTCAAAGAGCAGTCATAAGTGCCCCTCATTTAGCACCATAGTAACTTTGAAGGTTGCTGGATACGCTGAGTCAATCTTCAACGAGGCACTGGAGAACATCTATGCTGACATCAAAGTAAACGGTGTTTGGATCAACAACTTAAGATATGCTGATGATACAGTTCTGCTTGCCAGTAAGCATGAAGACCTTCAGCTCCTCATCAACAGAGTCACAGAAATATCTGAAAAATATGGCTTGAAGCTTAACACCTCAAAAACCAAGATCATGGTCGTCAGCAAACAACCCGTTAATTTACCACCAATAAATTCAGAAGGAATACCATTAGAAAAAGTTGAAAGGATCACACACCTCAGTTCTAATTTACATGAAAGCTGGGACATGACCACTGAAGTAAAGACAGCATTCTTCAAAATGAACAGCATTCTTCAAAATGAAAAAAGGTCTTCTGCAGTCATGACATAAGCCTAAGATTGAAAATGAGGCTTGTCAGATATTATATTTTTTTCTATCCTGCTCTATGGAGTAAAGAGTTGTCTCTGACAGAAGGCCACCTGAAGAGACTAGAAGCATTTGAAATGTGGATTTACAGGCAGCTGTTACGTATAAGCTGAGTTGACAAGATCAGAAATGAGGTGATAAGCCGCCTGGGAAAGCCAAGGGAAATCATCAAAAGAATTAAAAAACGAAAGTTAGAATATTTCAGACATGGGATGCGACACCCAGAAAAATATGGCATATTCCATTTAATCCTCCAGGGAAAGACTGAAGGCAAACAAGGTCCAGGCAGAAGAAGAACATCATGGCTTCAAAATCTAAGGGACTGGTTTGGACAAAACTCAGCAGCACTTTTTTGTGCGGCTGCTGATAAAAACAGGATTGCCAATATGATCGCCAACGTCCAATAACGGATATGGCACAAGAAAAAGAAGAAGAATAAGTGGCTATTAAAAGAAGATTACCCGTATGCATTGGTTTTAGAAAATTCCAGTTCTCCAGTACAGGAGATGGAGAATCCACCAATGGGTTTTCTCTGTCTGCCAGCTCTTGAGACCAAGTAGCCAAACTTGACAAACTCTTGTTAGGAGATCCAGTTTTGACTTGGTCTCAGCTCTTGAAGACGCGTCAGGTTTGGCTCTCAGGTATTAGGCATCTAGCAGGTTAGAAAAACCATTGGTGAATTCTCCTTGTCTCATACCTTCACAGTCAGGTTAGTAGATATCTAGGATTTTCCCCCCACTGAAATAGTTTGGGTTTCCCAACTATCCCTCTGCAGTGACTGGGCTCAGCACTACCTCAAATCGACGGATTTGAGGCCAGAGGGGTGGGGATGGGGGGGCAGATACAGCCTCCCCATTTCTCTTCCCCAGGGCTCTGGGGAAACTTTCACCACCAGCTTGTACCTCGTTCGACGAGCGTGGGCGTTATTATATTTGATTTGCCTTCTGAGCCCCCCGGAGCCATTTTTCACAGAGGCACGATCACGGGCGCCATTTTGGTTGTCTAAAAAGGCAACGAACAGCACTTTTAAAGCGACAGAGGTTTTTTTACTGGGCGATTGGAGACGTTTTGTTCGCCAGCTTCCCTTCCAGCGAATAACACCCCAGTTGCTTGTACGGTTAGGGACTTGCCTCCAAAGCCCCGAGGGCCATCCTGACTGACCCGAAGATTGCGGCCACCATTTTGGTTTCCGCCGAAGGCAACGAAGATTCAAACATGTATTAGGTGGCTAGGTTATTTCCAGCATTAAGGAACCTTTCTCTAGTGATCGCAGCTGTTTTAGATGGCAGAACAACTAGCGGCCGCCAGTTTGTTGCCATTAAGGCAACGAAGAGTCATACGGTTCCCTGGCATTGATCCTCATCCTTTCTGTCCCAGGATATTTAATTTAACCCCTTGGCTTAATCACCTCTTTGTTATAGGATTTAGGTCCCTGTTCAGGATCCATAGTCCTTAAGAATTTAATTTCCATTCTAATTCTGACGGCCGTCATTTTGAATGCCACGTGGTTGCCGTTTTGGCCTCATCAAGCCTGGGCCTTGTGATCACCAAGGCCTGAGCAGCCTTTGAAGGCCTTTTGTAATATTTGCTCTCCTTTAGTCCACGCTAAAGTTCTCAAGTTCCTGTTGATCCTCTCCCTTTCCTTGCCAGGCCTTTTCTCAGGCCCTCTGCACCCTTCATTGGGCCTCTGGTGCACCTTGACTGGCCACCTAAGGCCTCCGGGCGGAGCCCAGAGCGGGTCCCCAATCGTGCCTTCGGCATCATTTGAAACGGTGGCAGCCCAGCACCACGTTCCCTGTCCTTCTATATTTCTCACGGGGATAAAAAAGCAACGGGTCTCCCCTTCCTCCTTTCCTTCTGTAAGTGGGATGGATAAAAAGATTTTCAGTACTTCGACAGACCTAAGTGAGACCCTTGAGGTTCCCAAGGTGGATGAGGCCTGGACCCTGCTGGTATCCCAGACTGCAGTCGCTGGGGATATGTCTGAGGCGCTTAAAGTGGACAACAGGAAATGGCAACAAACCTTCTGTAGGACTCATCAATCGGTGGCATGGGTGATTAAAACTGCCACCTGTGCATCCTTTGTCAGGACCACACTCTTTTGGCTATGTCAACTATAGGCCAGGGTCTCTTCTGAGGACATTCGGACTCACCAGGACCTTAAATAAAATGGTGGCTGCAACTGAGAATGCCGCGGATGTGACACTTCAGTCAGCCAATTTTGCTTCCAGGTCCCTAGCCTCCAACATCACATCCAGAAGAATGTTATGGCTGAAACACTGGCAGGCTGACGCCAAAGCCAAATGGCGTCCTGCTACTGCTCCCTACCTGGGCAACAATCTTTTTGGGGAGGCACTGAATCCGTACCTTGTAGAGAACAAGGATAAGCGGAAGGTCATGGCCCACCTTAATAAATGGTCCGACAAACGTACCACCCCCTATTTCCGCAAGCAGTCGTTTCGGACCGCAACTGGTTCAGCAGCCGCCCAGCCCTCCCATTCATACACACCCCGGCAGGACAAGCCATATGACCGTCTGTACGATAGACCGGGTTTTTGCCCCAGGCAGAAGACCCAATCCAAGAGGCCATTTCGAGGAGCAGGACGTCCCTTCAGGAAGTCCAAATGACTCTCACACCTCACTCCCCATAGAGGGAAGACTGGCCTACTTCTTTCATCAGTGGGAACTCACATCCATGGACGCCTGGGTCTTACAAACAATGCAGTTTGGCCTGTCCCTGGAATTTCTGTCCAGTCCCCCGGGTCGCTTCATCTCTTGTCCCACTTCTCGGGATCCGATAAAAAAGGGACTTATGCAGGAGGCCATTCAACACCTATTAGAGATTCAGGCCATAGAACTGGTGCCGCCGGACCACATAGGCACGGGATTTTACTCCATCCTGTTCGTGGTTCCCAAGACCTCGGGGGGATGGAGAGCAATTCTAGACCTCAAGAGTCTAAACTATTACATTGCATACAAAAAGTTCAAAATGCAATCCCTCCAGTCCATCCTGGGAGGCATCAGGCAAGGAGACTTCCTGGCATCAATAGACCTCACGGAGGCGTATCTCCACATCCCCATTCATCCAGAACACCGGCGATTCCTCAGGTTCTGTTACGGGGGACACCACTTCCAGTACAAGGCCCTTCTGTTCGGCCTTTCCTCGGCACCCAGGGTGTTCACCAAGATCCTGGTTGTTCTGGCCGCCCACTTGCAGAAGGTTCCAGTGCGCATCCAATGTTATCTGGACGACATTCTGATCCAAGCATCCTCTTTCCGGGCGGCCCAGTTGGACCTGGAACTCCAGCAGCATGGGTTCTCAGTGAACTTCCAAAAGAGCCAGACGGTTCCCTCATCCAGGCTCCTGCACTTGGGAGTCATCATAGACACCACAAACTGCATGGTCTATCTCTCCCAGAACTGCATGGTCTATCTCTCTCAGGGATCTGGCTCGCCAAGTTTACAAGTCCCGTTGGTCTTACTCTCCCAGCTTCTGGGAAAAATGGTCTCCTGCATAGCCATCGTTCCCTGGGCTAGACTCCACCTGCGGGAGCTTAAATGGTTCCTTTTTCCATTCCAATGGTTGAATGCCAGTGCTTCCAGTCAGCAGGTGAGACTCCCGGTCCATGCCCTCAGGTCTCTACGCTGGTGGTTTTCACAGCGGTGGCCAAGGGGTCTCCATTCAAGGAACCTGACTGTCTCACCATCATGACGGACGCCAGCCTCTTTGGTTGGGGTTCCCATCTTTAGTCTCAGTTTGCGTAGGGTCTTTGGTCCCGCGCAGACTTGAGACACAACATCAATTGGCTGGAACTCAGGAACATTCACTTGGTCTTCGTCAATTCCGACACTGGATCAGGGGACGTCACGTATTGATCCTCACGGACAACGTGGCGTCCAAGGCCCACATGAATCGGCAGGGGGGCACCAGGTCCAAGTCCCTTATGTACGAGGCCCGATTACTAGGATCTTGGGCAGAGTCCAACTTGGCCTCTCTCAGGGCCGAACACACCTCGGGGGTCCAGTACCAACAGGCAGACTTTCTGAGTTGTTCCACAATAGACCCCTCGGAATGGGGACTACATCCGGATCTGTTTTCTGAAATATCCCATAAGTTCGGTCATCCGGTCATCGCCTTGTTTGCATCGTTGAGCAATGCCCAACTCCCCAGGTACTTCTCCCATTATTATCTTCCAGGGGAAGTGGGGACGGATGCCCTGCAGACTCCGTGGTTGCAAAGCCTTCTTTATGCCTTTCCTCCCCTTCCGCTCATTCCGGCGACCATCCGTAAACTGCTTCAGGAGCAAGCGGAAGTGATCCTCGTGGCCCCATACTGGCCACAGAGACCCTGGTTTGCTGATCTCATGAATCTCTCCCGCTCTCCTCCGTGGAGGATTCCCTCACATCGTATATCTTTACACCAGGGGGTCCTCCAAATCTGGACCCTCAGTGGTTGCAGTTAGCCGCCTGGCGCTTAAGCGCAACATCATGACACAAGAGGTATTGTCTCCATGAGCAATAACCATGATTCAGGCCTCTTGTAGACCAGTGACCAATCGCATTTATGATTCCACATGGAAAATTTTTTGTAATTGGTGCAGGAGGCGGCAATTAGATGTCTACAAGTTAACTGTTCCCCAAATCGTAGGCTATCTTCTTGACGGTCTTGACAAAGGCCTGGCCCCTGTGACCCTTCGTAGGCAGGTGGCAGCCCTGTCAACATTGCTTACTTGTGCGGATTCAGTTCCTCTAGCTCATCATCCCAGGATACGCGCTTTCATCAAAGTAGCCTGCAACACTAGACCTCCCATGGTACACAGGTATCTGTCTTGGGAACTACCTTGTGTGCTCCGCGCATTAACAAGACCGCCCTTTGAGCCCCTTACATCTATACCATTGCAGGCCTTATCTCTTAAAGTTACATTCTTGATCACCATTACATCAGCCAGGCTTATATCAGAACTGGCTGCTCTCTCGGTCAGGAATGATCTTTGCGTCTTCCACCGAGATTGGGTGGTCCTTTGATTGGATCCCACTTTCGTATCCAAGGTCAACTCATTTTTTCATAGGTCACAGGAAGTCATCTTACCTAACTTTTGTCCTGATCCTTCCCATGACTTGGAGCAGCAGTGGCACATGTTGGACATCCGCAGGGCCCTGCGGCGTTACATTAAGCGCACGGAACCCTTCTGCAGATCTGAGGCCCTCTTTGTTTCCTTCCATCCGGCTTCCCTGGGACAGAAGGTATCAGCTGGCACTATCAGCAGGTGGATCAGGTCCTGTATCAGGGAGGCGTACCAATCTTCCTCCCTACCGACTCCAAGTCATATTACGGCCCATTCCATGCGCAGCGCTGTGACATCTGCGGCGTGGGCCACTTAGGCACCCATCGAAGAGATTTGCAAGGCTGCGACATGGTTGTCGCCCTCCTCTTTTATACGTCATTATAGGATTGACCACTTTGCTTCAGCAGATGCCTCCTTTGCTCGGAGGATCCTCCAACAAGTGGTCTCCGGGGACGCAGAGTAGGCCTTTTTTTCTGTTTCCCACCCATCGGGACAGTGAGGCTTTGGTATGTCCCATTGGTGGATTCTCCATCTCCTGTAATGGAGAAGGGGCGTTGTCTTACCTGAACGCCTTTTCTCAGTAGGGAGATGGAGAATCCACACCTACCCTAAGGTCAGTTAGGCCGATATTAGGGATTTGAGAGCCAACACCTCATCCTTGCATCAGCCACTTTCGCCCTCGTCAAGACTGGATCTCCTAGCAAGAGGGGGCGTGTCAAGTTTGGCTACTTGGTCTCAAGAGCAGGCAGACAGAGAAAACCCATTGGTGGATTCTCCATCTCCGTACTGAGAAAAGGTGTTCAGGTAAGACAATGCCTCTTCTGTTCAGAAATAAAAACGGGAAGTTGAATTGCAGAGGAGAGATACTTGATACATTTTGCACTGTGGCCCCTTTATTTCCTTTAGGAATTGTAACCGGCTCCTTGCTGCTTCCCCCCCCCCCCAGCAATTTTGCATCTAAAGAGATAGTAAAACACTTACAAGAAAAATAAATGTAATGATGGAACATTGGTGGGGTGAATGCAATTGATGTTTGAAAAGCAAATGTTAATGGGTTTTATTAAAGATATTCAGAAAATATATTGAAATTGTTCTACTAGTGAAAAATGTTCAGTGCTTGGACCGTTTCATGCATACAGTCAGCATTGCTGGGTACTTCATAATTGCACTGTGTGTTCATCTGGGCACAGAACTGAAACACATGCATTCCAGAGAGTAAGATTCTGAAGTGGAAGACTAGGGCAAAATACAAGTCATATGTAATAGTGTGTGGAGGTAGCAGCACCAGTTTAGTGGAAGAAAGGAAGACACTGCTAAGGTTGGGAAACAGATGGGTGGACTCTTCAGGTAGGGCAGCAGTGTCTGTTGGGAAGGGAGGTGCTGGGAACATGGGGATACAGTAGATCAGACATGTCAAACTCTTGACGTCATGTGACATCGTGCAACATATTGGGACAGTTTTGCCATTGCCGGAAATGGAGTGGGTACGGCTTCCGCATGACGCGTCTGGCCCATGGACCGGCAGTTTGACACCCCTGCAGTAGATGGTTGTTTGGGAGGAGCGGTGGCAGGTGCAGGGAGTGAAAGAAGCTGTGGAGTAGATCACTCAGATATTCAGCATACCTGAATCCAGGTGCAGCAACTACATCTTCAAGAAAAGGATTTGCTGCAGCATGGTGGGCAAGCTGGGACATAGTGTGTGCTGAAGTGAAGAATCATAAAGGATGAGACTTCACCAGATTTTTCTCAAACCAAAAGTTTAAGGTTTCAATTCAGCTGGCCTGGTTGGATTGCAGTGTGTTTTGTTGTACACAAAATATTTTCTGGTTTGTGGGCTTGACATTCCTCCATTCTCATTGATAAACCCGAGACTGATTTGATACAAATCCCATATATGCATTCAGTATAGAAGGATGCCATGCTTTCATGAAATTGTCCCTTTTTAAAGAGCAATTTACAAGTAAATTTCTCAGCTGATGTAATTGTCCAACCTTGTCTCACACAGTTTGGGTTTCACTTTACAAATTACAGCTGAGTTGTCCTTAATGAACCAATGAATGTTTGAACTGTTTAGCCCACAAATTAATAGCTAGAGTATACCTAATGGCTTTTTAACTATACATCATTTAATTAGTTTCAAATAATAGTTTCTGAAATCTTCCATAAACAGTTTTAAAACAAATGTATCACAGATTTCTAGTTATAAAAAGGGGTTTGAACAATGCCCTTATTTGTTTTTTTCTACCAGTTAATTAGAACAAAATTAACATGCGTGTTAAATTAACTACAATATTAATATTGTTTTAAAACGAGCATAAAACTAATATATAATAGTTTTATGGTAGCTATTATTTGTGATTAGTATTTTATGTGCAAGTTGGCTCTCTCTGGTCAGTTCCTCCTTCTTCCATTTCAGTGTTTAAGGATTTTTTTTTTTACAGCTGAAGAAGCTGGTTTTCAATTAAAACGGGATATTAATTGTTTTCTTCTTCTTGTGCCATATCCGTTATCGGACGTTGGCGATCATGTTGGCGATCCTGTTTTTATCAGCAGCTGCACAAAAAAGTGCTGCTGAGTTTTGTCCAAACCAGTCCCTTAGATTTTGAAGCCACGATGTTCTTCTTCTGCCTGGACCTCGTTTGCCTTCAATCTTTCCCTGGAGGATTAAATGGAGTATGCCGTATTTTTCTGGGTGTTGCATCACATGTCTGAAATATTCTAATTTTTGTTTTTTAATTGTTTTGATGATTTTCCTTGGCTTTCCCAGGCGACTTATCACCTCCTCATTTCTGATCTTGTCAACCCAGCTTATACGTAACAGCTGCCTGTAAATCCACATTTCAAATGCTTCTAGTCTCTTCAGGTGGCCTTCTGTCAGAGACCAACTCTCTACTCCATAGAGCAGGATAGAAAAAATATAGCATCTGACAAGCCTGATTTTCAGTCTTAGGCTTATGTTGTGACTGCAGAAGACCTTTTTCATTTTGAAAAAATTGAAAAATTAAGTGTTTTAGTGGAAGAAATATCACCCCCAATATACCAATACATTAATTAAATATTATGATAGGAATCAATATGCTAATTTTTGGAGTTATTATAAAGCCTAGCTTTACAGGTTATATAAGATCTTAACAGAATGAAATGAATCTCAGTCAATCCCACTCTGTGTGTGTGTGTGTGTGTCAGATGGTAATGAGATTTGAGTAAGAAAGAAGCAGGAGTGAAGGATCCCACACTGGGCAAGGTAACAATCTTAAAAAGTGTGAAAGGACTGGAAAAAAAATAGGTAAATAGAACTACAAATGGGAGAATAAACACAAAAAGCAATCTAGAAAACTTGCCAAGTTACCGTGTTGGCCAGGCAGGTTATGGCAGTGTTTATGTATCAGTCAGAGATGCCACACTAATAGAGAAGTTGAGAGAGGGAAACAGTGGAAAATCAATTTATTTTTCATACTATAATGAAAAGGGAGAACTCATCCACTTTCGATATGGTGGGATAAGCACCTTTCTTCTATCCACGTTTTAATTTATCTGGAGCTCGCCAATCTCAGTGCTTGGAGTACGGGGAGGAAAGTTTGAATATTTTATTGTTGTCATTTACGCAGCTCTTATTAGTTACTGTATATACAATATACTGTATAAACAATATTAGTTACTGTATATACAATATCTTACTAGTGCTTCCTTCGAAGTGTAAAAAAGATTACAACATAAATACGGGTAGTCCTTGACTTACAACCATTTATTTAGCGACCATTTTAAGTTACGATTTCAAAAAATGACTTAAAATCGATACTTGCACTTAGGACTGTTGCAGCATCCTTGTGGTCACATGATCAAAATTTAGGCCCTTAGTGAATGCCAAGGATTTGTGATGGTTGCAGTGTCCCAGGGTCATGTGACTGTAATTCCAGGAGGTTTCCGACAAACAAAGTCAATGGGGGGGATCCAGATTCACTTAATGACCACGTGCTTCAATTAATGACCATGGCAATCAGGTTCACAAAATTGGGAAGAATTTACTTAACAACCATCTTGCTTAGCAGTGGAAGTTCCAATCCTGAGTGTAATTGTACATCAAGGAGCATCTGTCATTTATTCATGCTGAATTTTATCTTATTAAAAGATTGTAAGATCCTTTTAAAGTTTTATTGTTCTAGCAAGCTGGCTGTCAACTTTAAAAATGAGTATGGCTGTGGCCATCTTCCTTATTCATTTTTGATTGACACATTGAAAGATGGGAGGGATGATTTCCAGGTTCTTCGCTAGTCAAAATAATCTTTTGCCCCATGGGAACCAAGGTCACCGTCTGCTCCCGAGACTGCAGGCTGGGCGTTTCATAAAAAGCCCGCCAAGAAGATGTATTGGGGAACATAGTTGCTTGCATAGCTTTAGAGGTGGGATTTCTTAACTTTGTATTGGGGAATTATTACGTGTGTCTTCAGACTCTGTTTCACTTTTGACGTGCCAATACTTAACTAATAAACATGTTCTTTTTTATATATAATTTTTTTTTATTATTATATATCCGTTTGTACATGTAAACAATGAAAAAGTTCAAGTTAAAGCCATTCAACTTAATACAATCATTTTAAATTTGTAAACCTTCTTCACTCCGTATGTCCAAGTTTAACTATCTTTTCAGATCAATCCATTGGACATCAATATGTTTGTGTCCCCTATTGCATGTCCGGGGATCGTCCAGATGGGAATCTTTTTGTGTAGTTGTTGTATCTGGCCCTTCTCAGCTTAGTAAAATCCACATAAATATTTCTTTAAGAGTTTTATTTAACACATTTCAAAAGATTCACTTCAAAGCAAGCTGCTGGCAGTTTGTTGGCCGGAACGGCCAAGTCTGATGTATGTACATTTAGTTTAAACATTCTCCCACCTTCCAATTAACTCACTCTTTATCTCTCACATTGTCCAAGACTTCATTAATCTTCCGTAGATTTCAAAAACACCAGAAAACTGAGTTCAAACGAACTCGGTGATGCATCAGACTGCCTCTTGATATTAACGTTGCTCGTGACAAAGAATTAGTCCCTTCTTCCTCTTCTAATATAGTTTTCAATACGTCACTTCCTTTTTCCACTTAACTGACACCTCCGCCTATCAAACCTTCGAAATCTCGGATCAAGCCATCTATCTTCCTGTTCCAAATCTGACTCATCACTTTGAGAGTCTGACTCAGATTGCATACAAATCTCCTCATTGTCTAGCTCGGCTGCCGGGAGGGGAAAATACCCAGAGGGGCCTGGTTGTGCTTCGTCATCCTCTGATATGTCCCCAGCCGGTCTAGAGACACTCACAACAGTAGTAGGTACTGATATTTCTTCCAGACCCACAACAGTGGGTTTTTCAGTGGGTGCTCCTTGAAGCTCTTGTCCACCTTCTTGTCATACACTAGGTATGCATGCCACCCATATAGTAAACCGTGTCCTTCAACATTCAGTACTCTGTCATTCGTTATATTAATCCAGTCACTCAGTGCCACTAGCGCCGCAGCATAGTAATATAACTTCAAATTGGGCATTTTTAAACCACCTCTTTTCCTTGTATCCTGGATGACTTTTAATTTAACCCTCGGTTTCTTGCCATCCCAAATAAATCTGTTAATGCCCTTCTGCCATTCGTCTAGGTCCACAAACTTGTAATGGAAGAAGAAAATGTGTTTTCGTTAAAGCCATCAAATACGCTAGCAGATGAAGGAATAGTGTGTACCTGGCTTTCATATTTGCAACTGCAGTCTAGATGGCAAAAAGACCTGAAGAAGGGCTTATCCCTTACAGATGAGAATTTAATTGAACAGGTTAGAGAGCAGAGGCCCATGCATATCAAACGAGTGTACAGTGTACTGATAGAAATTGACTCTGAAACTGTACTAGTCAAGGATTGTATGGTAAAGTGGGAACAAGATTTTGGGCAACCTATCACGATGGAAACGTGGGAGGGAATCTGGGTGAGAAATGTAAAATTTACGCAAGCGCAACATTTAAGGGAAAACTTTTATAAGATGTTCTATAGGTGGCATCTAGATCCAAAAAAATTATCATATAAACATGTTCTTTGAGGAATTTCCAAGCCTCGGAGCTCTGCTTTATTTGTCTCTGTCTGTTGAAACCTTGACACTAGTTAGGCTTGTACTCTGTGCGCAAGACTACTATTATTACTGCAAAATACTGATCTGAGCAGAAATGCTACATTTATTATTAACATGGCAGGACTAAACATAGTTTTAGTTTGAAGCGTGTTCATGTGGAATTATACCCTATTGGGGTTAATAAAGCTTATTTGCAAATCAGTATATGATAGTCTTGGCTGAAAATTAAGCCCTTGTGTTTAGGAATCAAAATATTTGTCGGAATTCTATATACTTAAAGTAACACATTAACTCTATTTAGGCTGTTAGCCTAAACCAGTGATGGTGAACCTTTTAGAGACCGAGTTCCCAAACTGCAACCCAAAACCCACTTATTTATCACCGGGTGCCGGGTGGCCATGGCCGCGGTGGTCATGGCAGACTGGGTGGGGCCAGGGTGGCGGGGGCCAGTCCCTCACCATCTCAGGGGCATGGCATGGGTGCCCACAGAGAGGGCTCTGACTGCCACCTCTGGCACGCGTGCCATAGGTTTGCCACCACTGGCCTAAACTTACCCACCAGAGTCTCTGAAGTCAATAGACTTTCTGTGTAAGTAAGCTTAGAGCAATGTGCAAATCTAAATTTTTTCTTTCTCATTAAATGATATATCTGTATTTGTTTACAGATGATCAGGCAGGTAGATTTGGCACTGTATTTAATTTCTGGAATGAACTTAGTTACTTCTGTTTGCTAATCAGAAATAAAATATTTTATTCTGATCTTGAAAAAATGAAGTGCTATGCATCCTGAATAATTGAATAAGTAGAACACTGTAATTTGGGGGCAAACTTATAACTCAGACTTTGTATACAGGAGTGATTTTTGAGGATTAAAATATAAATATGCATGTAGAATAAAGGCAGTTGTCATGCTAAAATTAATGCCCCTATTTAGAATGCTTTCTGAATGCAAAAAACAAGCCAATGCTAAGATTGAAATATTTGCAAACTTTACATTATAAAGTGTACTTTTCTTCAAATACCAGACTGCATTGAACTGTTGGAATAAAGAGAATGGCAGGTTGTAACCTCCAAATTAATTAATTAAGGGGCTAAAAGTAGTCTACTTTTTCTGATAAAGTTGTAATTATTTTTCAAAAGTTGCTTGGTAAGGGAAGGAAGAAAAAGCTTTAAATTGCATTTCCTTTGTTCCACAAATGTTCTAAAACTTTTTTTAAAAAGGGCGTATGGAATGTTAAAATGTATTGATAAAATATTTCAATTAATGCAGTGTTTATTACATCCAGGTGAAAAGATTCCTTAAAAGCAAACTTTTTCACAACTGTATCACATAATATTAAACGGTCTAGGTTGTTGATCTTATAAACCTTGCTGCCATTATATGAATTCATGGCTTTTCAAAGTTTGTGGTGCCATGACGCCTTAAAATGTAAAATGAATTATGTGATTTCCCCCCCATGAATAAAACAAGTGATTTATTTACTGTTAGCATTGGGTACAGCAGCAGTTTATAAATTTAACATATCTATATTATTGTTAACTATTCACACCAATGTGAAGTCATGTCTGCCAGTTCTTTAGCTGGTGTTGGCTTTCATACACATTGAGTTCTTCCCAAGAACTTAGGAAGTGTAATACAATGTTGTAATATAATGTATCAACATTGTCTATTGGGGATCCAAGCAGTGTAGCCTTTTGCAATTGACCGATGGAAATTTTGTCAATGTGCAGATTTTCTAAATGCCGTCTAACATATTATGGTATGGCACCCAGTGTGCCCGTAATGACTGGCACCACCGCAGCCAGTTTATGTCATAATATTTGATTTTCAGATCTTGATACTTGTGATCTTCTCCAATTCTTTTACTTCTACTCTACTATGGCTTGGTATTGCCACATCAATTGCCATTTTTTTTCTTTTCAATCACATTTATATCTGATGTGTTATGAGCCAAGACTTATCAGTCTGCATTAGGAAATCCCACAATATTTTAACCTGCTCTTTTAGCAGTAGCTATCATTAGTAAGTTTGCAAGAGTCTATAATCATAGTCTTTAATTCTTGATTTCTAGTGCTGGGGGGGAGGAGTGGAGAAATATAGCTATCAGAAATGGCCTGTTGGATGCAACCCTGATTCCATCTAATCCAGCGGTTCTCAACCTGTGGGTCGCGACCCCATTTGGGGTTGAACGACCGTTTCACGGGGGTCGCCAAACACCGCAGTCCGCCATTTCCCCCCCATTTCCCCTCGGCCGTTGCGCACGCGCCGCACATGCGCAATTTGGCCCATCGCGCCACGCATGCGCGGTTCGGGCCATCACGTGCACGCCGCGCATGCACGGTTTGGGCCGTTGCACCGCACATGCGTGGTTCGGCCTGTCGTGCGCGCGCCACGCATGCGCGGTTCAGCCCGTCGCGCCATGCATGTGCGGTTCGGGCCATCGCGCATGCGCGGTTCGGGCTGTCGCGCGTCACACATGTGCGGTTTGGGCCATCGCACGCGCACTGCGCCTATGCGGTTCGGCCCGTTGCGCCGCGCCGCGCCTGCGCGGTTCGGGCCCATCACGCTGTGCATACGCGGTTCGGGTCGTTGCGCGTGCGCCGCACATGCACAGTTCAGCCTGTCACGCCGCGCATGCGCGGTGCAGGTCGGGGTCGCGCCGCGCATGGGCGGCGCAGGTGGGGTCTCGGCCTGAAAAAGGTTGAGAACTGCTGATCTAATCCATTAGTCTGTTTTCATAGTGGCCAACCAACAGAATAAAAAAGCCCACTAGTTTCCCAGTAATTGGTTTCTGAAGCAATGAACCTGCCATCAAGATAGCAAGATGGGTAGCACCCATATCTCTATATCTTCCATGAATTGGTCCAACCTGTTTTTTTTTTTTAAGCCAGACAAGATGGTAGCCAGCATCACATTTCTTGGTGGAAAAAATCCAAAGTTTAATTGCATATTATGTAAAATAAATTTCTATTGTCTGTCCTGATTCTTCCAAGATTCAATGTCATTGGATGACCTGTGGTTCTATTATTTTCAAAAGGGAAAGACAAGTTTTCATTGTTTATTTTATCCACACCATGCATAATCAGGTGCCTTCTCACTTGCCTGCTTTCTAAAAAGGAGCCCTTAATATTGCAGCCTTTTCTCATAGAGAAACTCCTCCAACCCCTTGATCATTTTAGTTGCCCATATCTGAATTTTCTCCAGTTCCTCTTTTTGAGGTGTGTTGACCAGAACTATAGACCAGATGTTGGCTCAGCATTCATCCCAATAGAAGAGAAATATATGTAGCTCAGAGATGAACAGTGGAGTCCCTTATTGTGGATTGAATTGTTGAACAAGGTTCAACTGATTGAAGACAAGGTTGAACAATTGGGTTTAACAGGTGGGTTGAACTCTCGAGTCCCTCATAAACTCACAGAGCACCAAGGACTTTCAGCATTGATTTATGCAGCTCTTCATAATCCCTTTTTGTTTTACCACTCTGAACAATTTAGTGTCATTATCAACTTGACTATTTCACTATTCATTCCAGATCATTTGTAAATATGTTTTAAAAGCAGCAGTCTTAGTACAGAACCCCCTAGTTATATCCCTCCATTGTGAGAATCATCCACCACTTCTACCCTTTGTTTTCTGTTCTTCAACCAGTTACTGTCCTTTGATTAAGGTTAATCTTACCTAAATATAATTGATGAGGGAAGTCAGACTTTTCACTAAGGTTGGTTTTAAATTTTGGCTTCTCAGACATTCAGACCGCCTTTCTAGCAATCTAGCAAACCATTCATCCCCCAAAAATCTCAGAGCTCTAATTAGTAGCATTTATTAGAAGGACCTCTAAACACAAGAAAGCTAATGAATACACACTGGTATGTAATATAAGTAGTAAATTCTTGTCTGTTTTTCCACTTTTCAATACAAAGAGGAGGCGGCGGAGGAGGCTTACTTCTCTTTTGGCAGAGTAATGTATATCTGTATATTCTTTGGGTAATTGCTGTTCTCTTTATCTGAGTGAGAATTAAATTTCACATTTGCTTACAGCAGAAGCTCTGAGACATGACTAGCTAGATTATGTCAGCGGTTCTCAACCTTTTTCAGGCTGCGACTCCGACCTGCGCCGCGCATGCGTGGTGCGACCCCGACTTGCACCGTGCATGCGCGGCGGACGGCCCGCATCGCGCATGCGCGGTGTGCGCACGACGATCCGCATCACGCATGCGCGGCGCGACGGTCCACATCGCGCATGCACGGCACGCGCGTGATGGTCCACATCGCGCATGCACGGCCCGATGGCCCGCATCACGCATTCGTGGCGTGACGGCCCGCATGGTGCATGCGCGGTGCTACCCCGCGCATGCGCGGTGCTGCCCCCTGCTCCGGCCGAGGGGAAAAGGGGAAAAATGGTGGACTACGGTGTTTGGCGACCCCCGTGAAATGGTTGTTCGACCCCAAATGGGGTCGCGACCCACAGGTTGAGAACCGCTGGATTATGTGGAACACCCAAGAGTTTGCAAGAAATAGCAATGAATGAATGAATAAATAAATGGTCTACTCTCCTAGACAAAGGTTAAGCTAATATAGGTACAAAAGATTTGTATCCATAAAGATTGTTAATCATCTAGGTTAGGGTTGTCTCAAATGTGAGTTTTCCAAAAGGCCACTGGACTTTCTTGGTTTATCCAAGAAGCTTCTTCAGTTTTAACTGAACTGAAGCTAGAACTGAAGATGCTTCTTGGATGAGAAGTGAAATGTTTTCAAAGGAAAAAACCAAGAAAGTCCAATTGCCTTTTGGCTAAAGCACCTTTGGGACACCAACGGACAAGATTTGTCCATTGTTCGACACAGAAATCATAGCCTTTCTATATACCATTGCTGAAGGATTTCTCCTTCCCTTTCGCTTTGTAAAAAAGTGGTTTTCCTTGCATAATTTTTGAAGCCATATGATATTAATAATAATGGTTATTTAGTCTCGGAACAGGGTTTCAACAGCTTCATTTCTTACCCTGCTTGAGATTTGGAGCTTTGAAAATCCAGTAGAATTTATGGATGTATTTTGACTGTTCCTTTAGAAAACTTTTGCATTTAACATGTGAAAGTAGGGCATGGAGAGAGGAAATATACTTCCTTCATAATATGAAAGGGATTAATATATACAGTCCTGCTCTACCTTCATATGTTCGCATAATGTGAATAGATAATATGATATATATATAAAATAGATGATGGTTGCTGACTACAGCACCTTGGGAGGGGCAGTGATCCTCTGTGTCTTCATTAGGGTTTCCTAAAGTATCTCTTTGATCAGTGGGGAAAACAAAACACTGAAATAGATGTTTCTTTGATCTAGCAGAGCACTTTTTATGGAATCCTTTTCTAAAAAACTTATTGGGTATTGTAAGAAATCAGAAAGTGATAATAAACTTTATCAGAATAAGATAATAACAGAGTTGGAAGGGACATTAAAGGTCTTCTAGTCCAACCCCGCTGCTCAGGCAGGAAACTCTATACCATTTCAGACTAGTGGCTGTCCAATCTCTTCATAAAAATCTCCAGTAATGGAGTACCCAGAACTTCTGGAGGCAAAGTTGTTCCACTGAATCTTATTGTCAAGAAATTTATCCTTAGTTCTAGGTTGGCTCTCTCCTTGAGTTTCCATCCTTTGCTTCTTGTCCTGCCTTCAGGTTGAATTACCCTCTATGTATCTTCTAGCTACTATTTTTTTAAGAAGGTCATTTTGTTGGCATTTTCCTCATTAATTTTCAGTGTTACGGCTCTGAGTTGGAAATGATTCTTCTTTGAAAAGATGGAAGCTCCCAAAATTTTGTGCGGAGAGAATCTTCCTTATTTGCCTTATTGGACTTTGTAAGGTACATAATGGAGAAACTTCCCAGGAACATATGCTGTGCACAAAGCAGGATGATTATTTCATTATCCTACGTAATGAATATTTTAGGTTTGCTAAGGAATTCTGGTCATTATACACAGAAGATTCATACTTATATAATCCAGTCCCATGATAAATGGTTTCTTTGATGTTAAACCTCCCATAGATTTCTCTTAATGACATGCTTTGCAAAAAAAAAAAAGCCCCAACCAAACTCAAAACTTAAAAGTGTATATCCTTTCTGATGGTTTTAAACAGAAGCATAATATCCAATTTCTTTTCTCAAAATGGGCATTATTTGCTTCTGTAGTGGTTGCAATGACACAAACATAAATTTCAAAATTTGATTTTCTGAGCTTCATTTTCCCCACATGCCTATCTGATTTTTTAAAAAATTCTTACTGTTTTGGAGAATATGCTTCATTATTTTTGGTTACCCATTAATATATTATATTGATATTGCAACATGGAGAAAGTAATCTGATTACTTTTTATGGTAATTCACACTGCTTGTGAATTGATATATCATTTTGAAATGAACCAAGTGACAGCTCCAGTTATTTAGGATCATAGAGATTGTTTAATTATTAAATTTATATGCTACCCATCTTACTATCAGCCGACTCTGGTATAGCAGACATTGTCACTGTTTTGGAAAAATTGATACTTTCTGGTCAATATAAAGGAATTTGTACTAAACAAATGGAGATGGTTACTAGCATCAAATTCCTGGGTGTGCAGTTAACAAGTAGGCTGGCTTGGTCGCTGAATAGTGATATGCTGGTGAAGTGGGCACAGCCTGAATTTTCTGCATCGCATGAGAAAAGCACATCTTCCTTCCCCTGTCCTTACCACTTTCTACAGGGAGACAATTGAGAGCATCCTGTCATACAGCTTTACAGTCTGGTTTGGAAGCATTACTGCTTCAGACAGGAAGGCGGTACAGAGAGTGGTGAGGATGACAGAAAAAATTATTGGCAGTTCCCTCCCTTCCATCTAGGACCTAGCATATAAGCACATCCTCTTCACAATCTGTTTTCTTTGTTACCTTCTGGGAGGAGCCTTTGTGGTATCCGAAGCAGAACATCTAGAGTCAGTCACAGTTTTGTTCCATACAGTGCTAACCTGGTGAATGCTAAAGTTTCCTCTTTCCATAATGTATTCAAGATGGACAGTGATTAATATTTATATGTTATTTATAATGTAAGGATGAAGGTTTATACATATGTTATATATAGCATGTTTAAATGTGTGTTATGTATGTGTTCACTTTTGACAGCAAGCAACTGAATTTCATTTTTAATGTGTGCCAATATGCCTACAGTAAAAATATGACAATAAAGGTTATCCTATCCTATCCTATCCTGTCCTGTCCCACCCCACCCCACCCCACCCCACCTTACCCCACCTTACCTTACCTTACCTTAAACCAAGCTGACTGGATTTTTAGTCCTTTGCCAGGAGGGCTTTATGTTGATTGTACTCCAAAACAAGCCCATTGGAGATGTTCCCCATTGTTGAGTTGTTGTTTTTACAAAGAAACAAGGGAGATACTTCTGCAGGTTTTGCCAATGATGAGTTCCTTGAAATGGGACAGTGTTAATGCAGGCATTCCAAATTTGCCCATTTATCTTTGAGAAAACCGGCTGAAGTGGTGTTAAGCAGTTGATCGCTTTTGCCTAGGCAGACACCTGTTCAAAGACCATGAAGATTTGAGACTGGTTTATGAGCAAAAAACCCTCATCAATAATGCTTCACATCTGCCTTTTACCCTCTACTGTGCTTAACAATGTTGACTGGCCATCACCGAAATGAAGCAGGCAGATGCTCAATTTATGAAAGGACGGTCTATAAAGCTGTGGATTGTTATCTTTAAAATATGTCCTGCCTTTCCTTCTGAATGGAGGGTAATATGAGATTGAAAGGAAGAACAACAGAGTGCCATTAGCAGAAGCAAAAGTTTAAGTTACACCTTATAAAATGAACAATATTGAATATCGTCAGTTTTGTTCCTAGTAGGGTTATTTATTAATGTTTACAAGGTGCCCTTGGCTTACGACCACAATTGAGCCCAAAATTTCTGTTGCTAAGTGAGACATTTGTTAAGTGAATTCTGCCCCATTTTACGACCTTTCTTGCCACAGTTGTTAAGTGGGTTATTGCAGTTGTTAAGTTAGTAACATGGTTGTTAAATGAATCTGACTTCCCCATTGACTGTCAGAAGGTCTCACAAGGTGATGACATGACCACGGGACACTGCACTATCATAAATACGAAACAGTTGCAAGCATCTAAATTTTGATCATATGACATTGGTGATGCTGCAATGGTCTTAAGTGTGAAAAATGATAAGCCACTTTTTTCAGTGCCATTGTAACTTCAAACAGTCGTTAAACAAACGATTGTAAGTCAAGAACTATAAGCAGGTCTCCTTAATTAACTCCAGAACAGAAATTCATAGAGAACTGCAGTCTTAACTTTTTTCTTCCTTTCTACACATTTTCAATGGAATTTGCTTGCAAATATGCAGGATTTTAGCCAAAAGGGTTACCTACCCATTGACATTTATGAATACCACCTTAAATCAGTTTTTAATAAAATAAAATAAATTGTATCGATGTAATATTTTTGTAAGCCTGCTATAAAATTTACCTGCTTCTTACCCAAATTCCTTAATCTGATTTAAAGTTATAATATTCAGAGGACTCTGCTGTACTTTTTGCCAAGTTTCTTCTATGATTACAGTTTCTCTTAGAAAGCTTCTGGTTATCAGAGTTGCATTATTCTTTATCCTTTTATTTTTTCTCTTGTAACACTGTGTTCAGTAGTGTTGACCTTAAGTCTTATAAGGCTTTATGTTTTCCTGGGCTATAAACACCATCTGGATTTTCATGATTTTCTATAATTGTCAAATGGTCTGCAAAAATGTGTTATGATAAATATCCAGAACTTAAGTTCAGTAATAAGTGATATTATCCTTCTTATTTCATACTTTTAGGCTGTTGTCTACATTGTCAGTTCATTTCTAGACTCTATAACTGTTCTAATACTTAGGGGAGGAAGAATCTGAAATTAAAAAAACAAGTATCACTAAATTCTACCAAATATTAAATAGGCTCGGAAGGACCTGCATCCAAACCTCTACAGTACTTAAAACATGAAGGCTATTTTAAAGTCTATTAAGACACTATTTAAAGTTATTGAAAGAATAAAATAAAGAAGAATAGAAAAGAAGAATAAAGGAGAATAAAAGGAAATAAAGTCTCTCTCTCTCTCTCTCTCTCTCTCTCTCTCTCTCTCTCTCTCTCTCTCTCTCTCTCTCTCTCTCTCTCTCTCTCTCTCTCTGTGTGTGTGTGTGTGTGTGTATTTTGTGTTGTTTCAATATATAACCATTTCTTCTTTAGATATCTAAGTAGTAGAATTGCTATGTCTTGATGTCTGGAACAAATGTACCATGTCAATACAGAACTCTTGCCATGACAGATTTTATTTATATTTGGGGAGAACTTAATCATTCATGAAATGTGCTTTGATGCTAAGCACTGTAACCAGTGGTGGGATTCAGCCGGTTCACACCACTTCAGCAGAACCGGTAGCTAACAGGGCTTCCAGGTTTTAAAGTTGTTTGTGAGAGACAAGAAATTGGAGATAGAAAACTGTATAAACTAGCCATATAAACAAATGGTGATGCTGTTTTTCAAGGTTACTGGATTCTGAAGGTTTACATTTTTCACTGATTGTCCATCTTCTTTCTTTTAGTTTTTTAATGGAAACCTCATCGTGTTTTATGGATTGAATTTGCCCCAGAAAGTATTAGGCTCACTAGTTATTTGAGACCAGAGCATTACCTCATTTGATCTTAAATAATAGTAACTGTGGATTCTGCCTGCAAGTGACTTCATGGGATCTGTTATGCTGATTTCCTGTATTTACAGTCTGACTATTTTGCCATTAATCAATATGAATCAAGACTGAGTGTTCCATTTCTTACTCACTGCATTCAATTTCTGCCTTTTCTACATTGAATTCAATTCATTGCTCTGCAGGTGAAAATAAATCCCTAATGATTTAAAGGACATGTTTCATAAGAGACAAGGAGACTGGTGAAACTAAGGCATTTCAGTTTACATATGAAATAATCCAGTTCCTTTTTAGGCCAGTGGATGGAACCTCATAATCTCACATCTATGTATGATTCAACAAAGGAAAGAAATAGTTATAGTGAAGCAAAAGATGGCATTTGACTTTAGAGAAAGTGTTGTGAGTGTCCCTAGACCAGCTTGGGAAGTGTCAGAATATGAGGATCAGCAGCCAGGCCCCTCTGGGTGTTTTCCCCTCCCGGCAGCCGAGGAAGAGCAGCCAGGCCCCTCTGGGTATTTTCCCCTCCCGGCAGCTGAGACAGACAGGGAGGAGATTTACAGGCAGTCTGGATCAGATTCACAAAGTGAGGAGTCAGATTTGGATCAAGAAGATAAATGGCTTGATCCGAGATTCCGAAGGTTTGATAAGCGACGGTGTCAGTTAAGTGGAAAAAGGAAGTAATGAGGGGAAGTGACGTATCGGACACTATATTAGAAGGGGACAGAGAGACTACGCCTTTGTCACGAGCAACGTTAATCAAGGAGTAGCCTGATATCTGGAGCATTGCCTTTGAATTCAGTCTTCTGATGTTTTGGAAATCTACGGAAGAATAATGAGGTATTGGACAATGTGATAAAGAAAGAGTGAGTAATTGGAAGGTGTGGGCAGAGCCTGTTTTAATCTAAATGTAAATAAATGAGATTTGGCCGTTCTTGCCAGCAACATGCCAGCAGCGTGCTCTGAAGTGAATCCTTTTGAAATGTGTTAAATAAACCTCTTAAAGACATATTTATGTGGATTTTAATGAGCTGAGAGAGGCCAGACAGAACAGAAAGTAGCATGGACTTTCCATCCAATACCATCACTGTTTTCAGGACTCATTAAACCATATTTACAAAATTGCCTAAGCCTTGCTGAGAATATATTCAAAAACATATACATTCCTGAAATAAAACAATAACAGAAAGGTACAATTAGACTAGTTTTAAAATAATTTTATTTCTTCCAAAGTAATAACAAAAAGCAAAGAGAAACAAAAAGAACAAAGCACAGAAATATATGCATAATTTAAAAAAAATGTGCTTAAAATTGAGTGAAAAAGGAACAAGGGGAAAAAGTTAAAATATGCCCTTATAGTAAGCAGTTTATTACCTTATAAGTATTGTGCAAGCATGTGTATGTAAGTATGTATGCATGCATGTATATATGTGTGTGTGTGTGTGTGTGTATGTGTGCCTGTCTGCATATACATTCATTTCTAATACACTTGTATAACTATGGTGTTTTTAACCTAATATATTTTGTTTAAATGAGTTCCATTTTTCCAATATTTTAATCCATTCAATTTTTTTTGTCTATAGGCAGGCCACCTATAAGTAGCAAGCGTAATCAACTAACTCTTCAGCCACTGAGTAAAAGGGACCATAGATTTATCTTTCCAATACTACAGTGTCAATCTTTTAACTGTAGTAAGGGGACAAAGAATCTATTTATGTTGTCCCGTTGTCAAATTCCATGACTAGATATGTAATTCAATATATTATCCTCTGAGAATTTTGTCTCGTATTACATTTATATAGTCCAATACTATCTCTCAAAACTTACTAAGTATACATTGTAAAAATATATGAGTTAATAAAGCGGTAAATAAATATCACCACTGAGTTATTATATCTAATAATGATGTTTATCTCTCAGGTCAGCATATGTTAAAAAATTCGTCCTCATTATCTATCAGTTGGTTCAAAGGCAATATCACTGCTTTTGTTCAATTTTCTCCCAATTTTTAATGTTGGATTTCCCCATAGAGTTAATTTAGCATCAGAAAAAGGATCAGGTCTGTTTTTTTATCTGTTTGCTTGTTTATTATTTTTACAAATAAAAATACCTCATTATTATTTTTACAAATAAGGCAGCGAACATATTCCTTCCTCGTTCTATTTTCCCCACAACAAATACCAATCCCTAAAAGAGACTGGCCGGCCCAAGGCTGGCTGGCTTTCATGACTAAAGCGGGACCTGAACGCAGGGTCTCTTGCCCACCACCTCACCCGCCAGACACCCTCTGGATCTCCCCCAACCCTGCCTGGCCCCCACAGGCATCCCCCCCATGAGCAACATTGAGGTGACTACGACCACCCCAGCCATGCCTACCCAGTGGGCCACACCCTCGCCCCCTTGAGGACACCACAATGTTGATGTGATCCTGGCACTTTGCAATAAATAAGTGCTGTATAGGATGGATAGGTGAATTTACAGTATGCATATATATAAGTATCCAAGCCATTTTAGTTAATAAAGACTAGGCTTTATCTTAAAAGAGTCTGTAATAGAAAGAATACTGACCTTCAGGATCCAATGGACCTGAAATGATATCCTGCTTTGTCCTAAATTGAATTAGGCTTTTATGACTGAACTGTAAGTGAAAGAGTATGTTTTGCAGAAAATGAATGGTTGCCTCTCAGAATATCATTTTCAGCCGCTTAACTAAAAGCACCCATTTGGATGTTGTACATGCTGAGTAATTCAGGAATGATAAGCAAGCTGATGATAGTAATAACCAGGGAAGGTTAAAAAAAAAAAGAGAGAAAGAGAGGGATTACAATTTTTTTCACCCTCAGGACTTTGTTTGCTGTTGCTGCAAAAAGGAGCAGCTTTTTCTCTCCCTTTATCAGGCTTGGATTACTTTGTGCTCATGGGGAGCAGTTCAGCCAAGTGGGTCAACTGGAGTTAATGCACATTATTTTGGTACTTTGGGGGGGGTCGAGCAACTATTTTCTCTTCTGTAAGAGTGGCACAGCAAGTGCTGGAGGAAGGAAATCTGGTTGTATACAGAATATTCTTCTAGGATTTACCCCTTCTTCTGGTTTCAAAAGTGTCAGGAGAGGCAGGTAAGCTTATAGGTAGTTCTCGACTTATAGCAGTTCGTTTTGTGACTGTTCAAATTTATAGCAGCACTGAAAAAAGGGACCTATTTTCTTACTTTTCTTACGACCGCTGCAGCACCCCCACGGTCATGTGATCAAAATTCAGATGCTTTGCAACTGCCTCCTATTTATGACAGTTGTAGTGTCCCAGGGTTGTGAGATCACCGTTGTGACTTTCTGATAAGCAGAATAACAGAGTTGGAAGGGACCATGGAGGTCTTCTAGTCTAATCCCCTGCTCAGGCAGGAAACCCTATACCAGTGATGGCGAACTTTTTAGAGATTGAGTGTCCAAACTGCAACCCAAAACCCATTTATGCATCGTTGAGTGCCAGGTGGGTGTGGCCAATTGGGTGGGCATGGCCGCAGTGGTAATGGCAGACTGGGTGGGACTAAAAAGTTCAATCAATCAATTCCAACTTTGCAAGATCGTTTTTTTCCTGCGAGAAGTTGAAATTGACTGTTTTAACCTTTTTTTTTTTTTGCACATGGCAGCGGAGGCCTAAAGCGAAAAAGGTTTATAAAACCCAGCTAAAGGCCTAGGACTGGGGTGACAGCGCACATGTCCACAGAGAGGGCTCTGAGTGCCGCCTCTGGCACCCGTGCTATAGGTTCGCCACCACTGCCCTATACCATTTCAGACAAATGGCTGTCTAGTCTCTTCTTAAAAACTTCCAATGTTGGAGCACCACAGCTTCTGGAGGTAGATTGTTCCACTGATTAATTGTTCTAACTGTCAGGAAATTTCTCCTTAGTTCTAGATTGCTTCTCTCCTTGATTAGTTTCCATCCATTGCTTCTTGTCCTGCCCTCAGGTGCTTTGGAGAATAGCTTGATCCCTCTTCTTTGTGGCAACACTTGAGATATTGGAACACAGCTATCATGCCACCCCTAGTCCTTCTCTTCATTAAACTAGACATACCCAATTCCAGTAACTGTTTCTTATATGTTTTAGCCTCCATTTCCCTAACCATCTTTGTTGCTCTTCTTGCACTCTTTCTAGAATCTCCACATCTTTTATACATCATGGTGACCAAAACTCAATGCAGTATTCCAAGTGTGATATTACCAAGGCATTATAAAGTGATATTAACACTTCACATATCTTGATTCTAACCCTCTGTTAATGCAGCCTAGAACTGTTGGCTTTTTTTGGCAGCTGCAGCACACTGCTGGCTCATATTTAAGTGATTGTCCACTAGGACTCCAAGATCCCTCTCACAGGTATTGAACCAGGTATCACCTATGCTACACCTATGCATTTGGTTTTTCTTGCCTAAATGTAGAATCTGTAGAAAATGTAGAGTCTGTGAAGATCCTTCTGTATCTTAACCCTATCTTCTGGAGTGTTGGCTATTCCCGTCAACTTGGTGTCATCTGCAAATTTGATGAGTTCCCCCATCTTTCCCCTCATCCAAATCATTGATAAAGATGTTGAAGAGCACTGGGCCTAAGACAGAGCTTTGGGATACCTCACTGCATACTTTCCTCCATGTAGATGCAGTTCCATTGAGGACTACATGTTGAGTGCAGTTGGTCAGCCAGTTACAAATCCATCTGGTGATGATGCTGTCTAACCCACATTTTTCTATCTTACAATTAGTAGGTTGTGGTCTACTTGATCAAATACTTTAATGAAGTCCAAGTAAATTATATCCACAGCATTCCTCTGGTCCACTAATTTTGTCACTTTTTCGAAAAATGCAATGAGATTTGTCTGGCATGATCTGTTTTTGACAAACCCAGGATAGGAGTTTGTTTGCCTCTAGGTGTTCGCTGATTCATTGCTTGATTATCTTTTCCAAAATCTTCCCAGGTATTGATGTCAGGTTGATAGGTAAGCAAAGTCAATGGGAAAGCCATATTCACTTAACAACCACCTTACTAATGTAACAACTGCAGTGATTGATTTAACAACTCTGGCAAGAAAGGTTATAAAATGAGGCAAAACTCACTTAACAACTGTTTCACTTAGCAACAGAAAGTTTTGGCTCAATTGTGGTCATAAGTCGGGGATTACCTGTACAAGGTCATATTAGAAGCCAGGCTGAACCAAGCATCTCCAGACTTCTCCAGCCAAGATATTTGAGTGTGGAACGGTGAGATATGCATAGGTTTATTTAAGAGAGCCATGTGGCGTAGTGGTTAGAATGCAGTGCTTATTGCTCACTGCCAGGAGTTCAATTCTGATCACCTCAAGGTTGACTCAGCTTTCCATCCTTCCGAGGTCGGTAAAATGAGGCCCCAGATTTTTGGGGGCAATAGGCTGACTCTGTAAACCACATAGAGAGGGCTGTAAAGCACCGTGAAGCGGTATATAAGTCTAAGTGCCATTGCTATTGCTGTGGCTATTTATTCAATGAGTATGGCCGTCCATCTTGCAGCAGTGATTCTTGGCAGCTAACCACATACAAAAATTTAGTGCAACAAAGTTTAGCAAGATAGCAATTCTCAACCAAAAGCTATGAGTTTGAGGAAAGCCAACACTTTTGCAATATATGCAAATCTTGGCCTAATTTCTGATGACCATTTCTGCTATAAAAACAATATCTTCGAATATTGCAGTTTTACATGGTTAGTGCTTCTTTTGAATGTACACGTATAGGATGACAGCTGGTATTTGCCATGCGAAGGAAGCCTGTTTTTGTCTTTTGAACATGTTTAGTTTAGTTTAGTTTTATTAAATTTCTATACCACCCCTCTCCCGTAGGACTCGGGGCGGTTTACAACCCAATAAAAACATATAATAACAATAAATATTTAAAAATAAATTAAATTAAATTAATACAAGGCTGTTACTAAAACCTGTTAAAAACCCAATTCTAAAACCCGAACAGCCTTGTTTAAAAATTTTAAAACCCGAGGAGATCTAGGCCAGGCCGGCTTGATTGAAGAGATGAGTCTTCAATTCTCTTCTGAAGGTGCGGAGATCATGACACGTCCGGAGTTCTGGGGGGAGCTCGTTCCACATCGTCGGTGCCCCCACAGAAAAGGCTCTCCCCCTGGGCGCCACCAGCCGACACTGCTTAGCTGACGGCACCCTGAGGAGGCCCTCTCTGTGGGAGCGAACTGGTCGATGGGACGTATTTACTGGCAGAAGGCGGTCTTGTAATTTGTTGCCAAATTACAGCTGTTTTCATTGGGGTATGTGATAAAATTCGAGAGAAGCCTACAGCAAAGCACTCTTTTAATAGAAGTGCTTCAATCAAGCCATTTCGTTATCATCTCAAACGCAGTACACACCATTTCCCCTACTTTTCTTCTACTATTTTTCAGGAATCTGTGATTAGTGACCATGTAATAGTCCAGTTACTATATAGTAATCCAGCCTGGAATTAAGGAGAAATTTCCTCATAGTGAGAACAATTGATCAGTGGAACAGCTGCCTCCAGAAGTTGAGGGTTCGCCATCACTAAAAGTTTTCAAGAAGAGACTGGATAGCCGTTTGTCCAGAATGGTATAGGGCAGGGGTAGGCAACCTTGGCTCTTTTATGACTCGTGGACTTCAACTTCCAGCTGGCTCAGGAATTCTGGGAATTGAAGTCCACGAGTCATAAAAGAGTCAAGGTTGCCTACTCCTGGTATAGGGTCTCCTTCTCAAACGGGACTGGGCTAGAAGACCTTTAAGATCCCTTTCAACTCTGTTTTTCTGTATTCTGTATGTGAAGTCCTCATTACACTCTGTTAGTTATTGACTTTCCACATTTTTAACAGGATTTCCCGCCTATTTCTGCAAGACAGAAACTCTTTAAAGCATACTGATGCTTTCTCTTTTAGTTTCATCCTTTCAATAAGTTTTGTATAAGGATTCCTTAATCTTGCATTCATTCTAAACTTTGCTGAACTACAGTGGCATAATTTAAGGTGCTCTGGGAACAGTACATTTTTATCTAGATTGTAGATTTTCTCATTTGAAAAATGTGTGTGTGTGTGTGTGTAGACTGGATAAATATCCCCCTCCTTGTATTGTATTGCTAGTTTTCCATTGATTCATTTTCCATGATTGATCATTAAATGCCCAGTAAATGAGATTTATTTCTATAGCACTTAGAAGGTTATTCTATATTGGAATAGACAGGAACTCATTATACTACTGCAGTTTATGTTCCTGTTTAAAAACCCTTCATATCATTTAGCTGTTTTCTGTTGTTACATAGTAAACTTCCTGATCCATCTAAATACATTCAGATAATCAAATACATATTTATTTACGTTTCCAAGAGGTGAGGAATCAGATTGCTTTCTACTGTAATGGACTTCTGTTTGCTTTGGGTATTTGATCTAAATTGTTGTGAAAGGCAGAAATCCTCTTTCTGGTTAGTGTCTTTGATCATGAGGAACAGATGATGTTGCTTCTCATTGTGGCTTATATCTGTGCTTAATCTCAGTTTTTTGCCTCTCCAATATGATTTCTAAGAAATACATCTTATGGTAGTGGAAGGTGATTTCAAGTACATAAGAAAACTAATGGGAACACTGATAGAAATACGGATGACCTTAATATATTGTAACATATAATACTAATATAAGCATCCGAGGGCATTCATGTGTAACTATATCTTTTCACTTACATATAAGAACATTCCAAATACACTTAAGTAGAATCAGGCTACTAAAAGCTAATACAAGCTATTGATTTTTTTTTCTTCAAATTTCTTAATCTATGTTGTGGGTTACACCATTCAAATAATTATATATAGTGTACCAGCTGTACCATTCTTGATATCTTATTTACATTATAGTTAAGATTGCAGTGTGTTCTATACAGGTTTGACCTTGTATTCTAGAGCTTTAGCTGGTGCAAATGATGCCAGCTAATACGGTAACAGCATTATTTTGAAAAACCCACCCTAGTTGTCATTTGCTTTCTCAGACATAATTTAAGATCTTGGATTGCTTGTTTATTTATTTAAATGTATATGCCTCCCTACTAATCAACAAAACTGTCTAAGGTTTAGTGTGTGACAGAAACCACCCATCTTTTAATATTAAGTTTGGCAGGAAAGGCTCTGTAAATTTGTCTGGATTTTCAGATGCCCATGCGCTGGGGCACATGGGAAAAGCCCCCCCCCCGTGATGCTTCCAAGATATGAAATGCTTTTCTTTGGGAGCTGAGTTTAGCTCTGTTTCGGCTTTGTGGAAATGAGTTAAGATTTTCTTCAACAAAGCTTTATGTTATTTATATTTTATTTGAGATTGTTAGCTTCTTTCAATGGTAAGTAGTCAGTAAAGTATAAATTGAAATAATAAATAAAGCCGTTTTTCTTGACAAGATTATTTAGTGTCTACCTCTAAAAGCCAATCTCTTAGTAGTAGTTCTGGCTTTTGGAATCAGAGAACAAGAAGGAAGATGTCAGATGGAGGAACAATAATTGCAGGATTGATTATAAAAGAAAAGACATAATTGCAGAGGTGTAATAAATCAAACAATAATTTAAATAGAAATTGCAGGAGACAGGTGAGCATCACAAGGGGTTTAAGTCCTGCATCTCAGGACTTCTTTCCCTGCCTGTGCCTTGTCCTGATTTCCAGTAACAACCTTTTTTATGTAGAAGAGATGTTGTACTGTATAACTTACTAAGGTGCACCAGAAAGCAAATATAAGTGAGCAACAACAATTCACAAAATCAGCTTGGCAAACATCTACTCCTTTCCCTGTGGTAGCTATATTGTGACTTAGACTAAGATACTTATTTTACTTAAATATAAATATTCCCACCATTCTATCCATGTTGGTGAATGTGGGTGACTTCAAAAATACCAAGTATATTTTAACCCATGATAACTTTTCAGCCTAATTTGGGTATTGATGGATGGATGTGGGGAAGAAAACATACGTTGTATTAAGAAGGACATAGAATGACTTTGGATGACTCAACCAGAAGAAGACAGTTAATGATTCTGTTTATTATTTTCATTCTAATTCTTCCTCAAAGTCCTTAACAGACTTTAATTTCCAATTCATGTACCTTACTTACAGAGAATAAGGAAGTGGTCTTAACAGAAATAAGCCAAACCCATTATCAAAGTGACAAAGAGAAAAACATGGCTGACGTCAAAACAAGAAGAAACTCCATGCAAGCATTCTGGCAGGCACCTTCCTAATTCACATGTGTATAAGGGGTGGTGGTGGTGGAAAGTAAAACATGGTGAGAGTTGCAAGGTTGATGTCAGCCCCTGTACGTAGAACAAACTAAGAAATCAACTCTACAAGATGGCTAAACAACAACTACTACTACTACTACTACTACTATTTCTTCTTCTTCTTCTTCTTCTTCTTCTTCTTCTTCTTCTTCTTCTTCTTCCTTCTTCTTCTTCTTCTTCTTCTTCCTCTTCCTCTTCCTCTTCTTCTCCTCCTCCTCATTATTATTATTGTTATTATTATTAATCTATAACAACAAATCTTTAAAATTTGACTGCTTTGCTTCTCTTCTTGCCGCCATTCCACAAAGTACATGGGATTATATAGGTGTTTGTCTTAGTCATTTGCAACTTCCTGTTTCAGACTTAAGCCATGCTTTTCCCTTTGTTAATTTAGTTAGACATCCAGTCTTTGTCAAGATAATCTTCCTTATTCTTTACATTACTTGTGAATATAGTGTGATGCATTTGGGTTATTGCCTATAAGAGAGCCTTCTTCAGATAGGAGGAATACATTACTTTCTGTCCCTCAGTGGTTTTCACCTTTATTTTTTCTTCCTTTCTTCAATCTTATCTTTCTCCCCACTCCTCCAGCCAAAGAAGTTGAGCTGAATGTGAATGCCCACATGCTGGTAAATATTTTTGCTTTCATGGATGTTGTTTTGCATAATAATTGCTCCAATTTCTCTGAATGTACACTGCTTCATATTATAACTACCGTATTAATAATATTAGATGGTAGGAAGATTATTAGAACTTTAGAATTTAGAATTATTAGAATCAGAAATCATAAAATATTATAATGCGTATTTTCTTTTTTTAAAAAGTCTGTTTTTTCCCTCTTAAATGGACGAATAAATGGAGGGGAGGGAGATCCAAATTCATACAGGTAGTCCTCGGGGTTATATCAGCAATTCAATCAGAATAGAGTTGGAAGGGACCTTGGAGGTCTTCTAGTCCAACCCCCTACGCATGCAGGACATCCTATACCCTTCCAGATAGGTGACTATCCAGTCTGTTCTTAAAAACCTCCAGTGATGAAGCATCCACAACTTCTGAAGGCAAAGCTATTCCACTGGTTAATTGTCCTCACTGTTAGGAAATTTCTCCTTAGTTCTAGGTTGCTTCTCTCCTCGATTAGTTTCCATCCGTTGTTTCTTGTCTTGCCTGTGGATTGCTGCAACTAAACAATGCAGCCATAAAGCACAACATCATGTGACTGCATTACTTAGCGATGGCAATCTTGGGACCTCCTGGTTGCTGCCATAACCCCAAGATGCATGTATCATTAAGCAGGAAGAAGTAGAGATCCCAAGTAAATAGTGCGGGTCTGCCTTTGGGGGGAGAGGTGCTGCAGTGGTAGGAAAGCCTACACAGGTCATAGGAGAGTTGAAGAAGGCAAGTTCAGCCAGCAGAGGCTGCACGTGAGTTGTGGGAGTACAGAGAGCCTGAGAAAACTGGTATAAATGGTATGTGAGTTGTGGGAGGCTAGGGGAGAGCTTGGGAGAGTTAATAGAGGCTGCATTTGAGCAGGTGGGTGCTGTAGGTAGGAGAAAAAGTGGAATCAACTTAATGGAACAACTTGCAACCTTTCCTGACAGCTTCCCCATTGAATTTGTTTATGGGAAGCTGGTCAGTAGGCAAATCACATAACCATGGCTCTAAGACTGAAAGCATGAATTGAGTACATGACGACGTGACAGATCGTGACCACATGACGGAGTGCTGCAATGGCTGAACTTTGAGAACTGGTGATAGCCCATTTTTTTCAATGCCACCATAATTTTCAACAGTTGATGAATGAATGTACTGTATATAAACTGAGGATTACCTGTTTTTATTGCAATATTTGTAAAGCCATGCTGATTGCAACTGGGTGATAAAATTCCTATAAAGCAGAAAAGACATTTCTGCTAAGAGTTGTGAAATGGTTCTACCTTTTATGATATCTGACATCACATTAACCCATAAAATGTGAAGTTGAAAACATACGCTGAAGATCCAAAATCCAAAGTTGAATATTTGGATCAACAAAATGTTGCAGAAGAGAAAGCAGCTATCCAAGTTTTTCATCAGCTATAGGATGGAGAAAGAAAGAAAAAAAAAAGACTCAGTATACACTTTTGAAGTCTGCACTTTACAATTTAGTTCCAAGATGGTGAAATCAAATATTTAAACATTATTAGATGTACTATAACACCTCTCATATTTCTTGCATACAATGAATGTTTATTTATATTTATTTATTAAAGATATTTCTATGCTGCTGCATTCAAAATGATGCTTGCTTCAAAATGATGCTTGCTGGTTCACATAAAAAAACATGTAATATAAGGCATCCCTGATTAAAAAAAATAAAAACACAACAGTTCAAGGAATATATAAAAGACTTCTGAGTGTCACTTCAATACGATATGAGCCAAAACATTAAAAATGAAGGTACTTAAAGTAAAAAATAAATCTCGTTGGTAGAAAGAAATATCATTTGCAAATACAAGCAGTATTTTATGCAGTTGATTATGCGGTTGCATATTGCAGTATGAACCTTTTCATCAGAAACTTCAAAGCTCTTACTTTTAGGTCAGTAAAAAAGGTTGTTTATAGAGCTTTGAAGTTTTAGATAATGAAAATGAGCATGAATTAGCTAAAGTTAGTTATAAATGCAAAATAAGTTGTACTATTAGCTATCACAGTATAGTTGACTCCATGTATTCTTTAGAAAAACTACATGCTCTTATAAAATCCTTGCATATTAGTGCTCACAGACATGAAGATTTCTATATTACTGACCATGTACATAGGTTAAAAATGGTAAAGTTTCCCTGGTCCAGTTGTGTCTGACTATAGGGGCGGTACTCATCTCCGTTTCCTAGCTAAGAGAAGCCAGTGTTGTCTAAAGATGCTTCCATGGCCATGTGGCCAGCATGACTATCTGCCAAAAACACATGAAATGCTGTTACGTTCCCACTGAAGTGATACCTATTTATCTACTTGCATTTGCATGCTTTTTAACTGTTACTTTGGCAGAAGCTGGGACAAGTAACGGGAGCTTATCCCAACATGCAGTATTTGGTCTCAACAAGGGTTTTAAATCAGACTTCCGGTGGCTCCGCCGGCGTCGCTGGAGCCTCTAACGTGAGGCTCCGGTCTCTGAGTCAGTATAGCCGTCAACAACAGCGCTCAACAGCTGTTTGTTGCGGCGAAAAAACTCCTCTTCGGGCAAAGAAGGGGAGTAGAGCTTCAAGAGCCGGGTTGAGCCCTTCCAAGACCCCTGGAACAAGTTTTCAGGGGCAGAGAAGGTGTGCTCCCCAGGCACTTGAAACGCTCCTGCTCAGAGACGCTTCTGTCGGCTGACAGAATTAGACGCCGCGACCGCCTCTGCTTTAAAGAGAGAACAATAAGGATTTTTAAACAGACGGAGTGAATACAAGAGTCCTTTGAGTATTGCAAGTATTTTGTTATTTTGTTTATGCCTTTTTACTTATAACTTTCTTGAATCAACATAATTCTTTCAAAATGGCGATTGCTTTAAGCTTTCACTTATTCAGTGAAAGTGAAGAAATCGAAAGTATTGAATCTGCTGGAAAGTGAAACTGAATTTTCTCTTCTCTTTCTGAAGTGATGTTTGAGAGACTATTTAGACTTGATGTACTTACTAAATTATAACGCAAATTGGATTTTAAAAGAAATTGAGAAGGGAGGAACTGGCAATTTTAAAAATCTTTTTTTTTACTTTTTCCTTTTTTTTCTTTTTTTCTTCTTTTTACTATGACTATGAGATATAAGGCAGCTATGGCAAAGGTTTTTTTAGAATCTCAAGAGCTTTTACAGTCTCCTTCGGAAATGCTTACAATGAAAGACTTACAGAATGCTTTAACTGTTGCATTATTTCCAGTAATGGTTACACTATCTTCAATAAATGATAAGCTGGATAAAATGGAGAACAAGCTGGATAAAAAGATACCAGAACAGAAAAAAGATTCTAAAGCTATGTCAGAAGTTTGTAACTCAGAGCTGAGAGAAGATATTATTGAAGTCAATAAAGGAGTATTTTTTTTAAATGAAACTGATTTTCAATTGGCTGCTGAACATTATATAATACAATTTAATCAAGAAGTAAAACAAGAACAATCAATTAGATCCCCTTTTTCAAATGGAATTGATTTACAATTGATTGCTGAACATCTTATAATACAATCTAAATCAAAAGGAGAGCAAGAAAAAGAAGAATACAGTACTGAGTATAAAGAGAATAAAGGATGGATTTTGTTTGATAAACAGCTTATTTATGGACTGGAGGAAGAAGACTTGTTTCAAGAAAGGAAGGGTTGGTTATTCCTTTTTGATAAGCAGCAAGAAGAGGATTTATTTGACAAAAAACAGACATTGATTCAGTTCAAGATGCGAATTACTTATGGAGGTGAAGAAGTAAAGAAGAGAGATTTATTATTAACGAGGGAGGCCTCGTTACGGAGGTCTACCTGGCTGAAAAAAAAACCTAGAGTTCGACTGAAATGAAATTTAAAATTGTATGCAGGGGTTTATGGGTAATTTAATACTATGGACTGAATTAAGGACTAAGATTATGAATAAGATGTAAGAGAAGATGATTAATGGAAGATACAACTAAATTGATGAAGAACGTATTTGTTTGGAAATGATCTAGGTTTGATATTGAATTGATTGATTGAAGGGATAGATAAGTATTATGTGATTTGTTAAAGTTTTAGGACTGTAAATTAGAAATGGAATAAACTGATTGTCAGATGAGAAAGCCCAGAAGTCAATTGAAGAGATGAAACTTAATAAATGTAAGGTATTAAGGTTAATCTAAGATCATGGGGTGAATTTAAGACTAATTCTACAAGTAAGATGTAAGAAAGGATGTTTAATGGAAAAAGATTAAGATTATAAGTAAGTTGTAAGATAGGATGTTTAAATGATATATTAAGATATATTAAGATATATTATTACAAATTAAATGTATTAGATTTGACTTAGATTGGTGGTTTAGATGTAAATGATAAATACTATTCTTAACAAGATGAGCTGATTGTTTAAAGGAATTAAGGTTAATTTAAGATTATGGATTGAATTAAAGATAAATATTATAAGTAAGGTTTAGGAGAGGATGTTTAAATGAAGATATATATTAAGATATATTATGGTAAATTGAATTGAATAAGAATATAATTATTATTACTCTTTCTTTTTTTTTATATAGTCTAAAATTCTTGTTAAGATTATATAATTATTTTGTTTGATGTAGTGGGGTTTTCTTTTGTTATACCTTGTATTTACTCTGGGAAGTCAGGGGGGGGTTAGGGAGGCTTGATAATCTTATACATGATGTTTTCTCAACTGCAATTGGGGTTGGAGGAAGAATAAATAATTACTGTTACTGTTATTAAGGGGTTGCTCGGGTGTCCTCTGGGCTCCACATCTGATGGGGAAAAAGGAAGGAGGAGTGAAGGTAGGGGGAAGGATAGGGTTGGTGGGATGTGATGGTGGGGGTGCCGAGCAGTGATGTTAATTGTTTGGGATGATTATTCTCAGTTGAGTTATTAGTATTAGATGTATTGAAATGTATTTATATTTTGTGTATGGATGATTGTTTACTTTTATATTATGATTTGATATGACTAGTTTTTTTTTCTCTGTTAAAATTATAAAAAAATCCAATAAAAAATAATTAAAAAAAACAAAAAAAAACAAGGGTTTTAAATTAAACCCAGTTTGAAAACAATGGTCATAAGCTAATCTAGACTCCCTCAATATATATTGAACATATAGGTTGAATAAATATACAGTACTGTACTTAACTTTGTCTCACACCTTTGATGACATGGAGCCACTCTTTTTCACAATGTTCTGCTCAGCTTGCTCATCTATATACAGGTTTTACATGAGGATCATAAGCTGATCTGGAATTTTCCAAGCTGATCTGGGATTCTCCAAAGGATATTCCATAGCTTTACATGGTTGATATCATCAAAGGCCTTTCACTGAAGCATGTTCTGACCTCTTTTTGACATTCTTTGCCTTTCTCAATTATCTAGCATGCATCAGAAATAATATCTCATGTTCCTTTTCTAAAAACCAGTCTGAACATAAGGCATTTCCCTCTCCATGTAGAACTCTAATCTGTGTTGGATGATCCTGAACTTTATTATGCTATCATATGAAATTAAGGATATTGTGTGATAGTTAAGTCTCTCCTCTTTCTAAGTGTTAGGTGGATTGACCTCTTTCAATCTACTGGCTATTGTATTCTCCAGATTTGTTGTCATAGTTTGGTTAGAAGCTTTACTGATTCTTTTTCTGTTGCTTGCTCTGTAGATACTTCTTCAATCCCTGTAGTCTTCTGACTTTGTAATGGTCAGAGTGCTGATTTAACCTCATCTATTAGAGGTTTCTGTAAATAGGAAATATCTTCTATGGTATCTTGTATGTCGACATCTCTTGGATGTTGACATCTTTACTATTAGGCCATACTTGGAATACTGCATCCAGTTTTGATCATCATGATGTAAAAAGATGTCGAGACACTGAAAAGAGTACAGGGAAGAGTAACAAAGATGATTAGGGTACTGGAGGCTAAAACATATAAGGAACGTTTGCTACAATTGGGTACGCGTAGTCTATGAAAAGAAGGACTAGGGGTGACATGATAGCAATGTTCCAGTATCTCAGGGGCTGCCACAAGGAAGAGGGAGTCAAGCCAGTCTCCAAAGCACTTAAAGGCAAGACAAGAAGCAATGGATGGAAACTAATCAAGAGAGAAGCAAGCTAGAACTAAGGAGAAATTTCCTGACAGTTAGAACAATTAATCAGTGGAACCAGCTGCCTCCAGAAGTTCTGAAAGCTCCAATACTGGAAGTTTTTAAGAGATTGGACAACCATTTGTTTCCTGCCTGAACGGGGGGGTTGGATAGAAGATCTCAAAGGTCCCTTCCAATTCTATTATTGCTATTGTTATTGTTACTATTGTAATGGTATGTGCGAAAGACCTTGGAAGGTGGGGCGAAGAGATGCTGCCCCTAGAGCAGTGGTAGGCAACCTTGGCTGGCTCAGGAATTCTGGGAGTTGAAGTCCATGAGTCATAAAAGAGCCAAGGTTGCCTACCCCTGCCCTAGAGTCTAGACAATGGTCAGAAGCATTGTCTGCAGTTACATAATGGGTGTAACGAGAGACTCAAAAGAGACCATCTCTGAGTTCTTGGGTTGTAAAGATGATGGCAGGTGAGTTTTATTTTCAGACTTGCAAAATAGATGTCAGACTTACTAGGTAGACTGGATAGGAAACATGAACAGATAAACTTACTTATTCTACTTTATTGTAAGGTCACGTTAACAAAATCTGGCAAGTCTGACAGTAAAATTCTCCCGTCAAATGAAATATTCAGAAAAATAAATATAATAATAAATATAATAAATATATATATATATATATATATATATATATATATATATATATATATATATATATATATATATATATATATATATATATATATATATATATATATTATATAATATATATATAATAAATATAATCTTCATTTATATATTCAAAAATGAAAGACAAAAATGGAAATAGAGGAAGAGTTTAACTGTGGGACATTTAAATGTGTGACATTCTCAAGAGAACAATGTGCATGCATTTTATGAACATTTCAGCTGGGTCTATTTTTTTCCTAGTTTTATAGATCTATTCCCTGTTCCTTGAAAACCAAAGAACAAGAAAGTACAAATCTGGTTTTATATATTTATTGATTGATTTGTCACAAAACTTGCTTAAATTTCATAACTTCTAGTAAGCTACAATACAGTTGTTCAAATTCTCTGAATGTTTTCGAGAAGATAGATGTTTGGATGAGTTAGTGCAGAAGGCTGAACAAATTAAAATGCACTGAATGGAAGTAAAATAAACACTTGGAAGTGCATTAAAATTAATTTTCAGCATTGGTGAGCAGGTATTCTTTTGATTCATTGTTGAAAAAACATGTTTTATGCCAGTTTGTAAATGTTTTGAGTGTTTTGTGAAAGCTTCACTTACAATTTAAAAAAAATTAAAAGCTTTGTATCCTTTTTGGTGTTAAGCAGATAATCTAACATTTCTAGGGATTAGTTAATAGTTTCAGTTCCATGGATTTTATTTAGCATTTTAGCTTTTTGCTAATTACTGCTTTTACAGGGTGTGAGCTTTGTGCATCTTGATACTTAGCTTCTGCTTTGAAAATCTGTTTTATTTTTATTTAATTAATTGGATTTTGGTGTTATCGACTCCAGAGTGACTTTTCAAATATCCCCTATTTATTATCCTACAGAGTAGTTACATTGAAACTGTTGGAGAGAAAATGGCTGAGCCAGGGGGAGGAGTCTAATGGGAAATTAGTCTGGGATCCCTATGTGGGCATAATAGGGAGAAGACTGACACCCGTCCTTGAATGCGATTCAACCTTATCTAGTCTGATCCAAGTGCAAACCGCCAATCTAAGAAGGTCCCATATTATAGGCTTGAGCAATAAAGAAACTAATTAAACACTTGCTGGATTTGATAGTTGGCATCTGACATTAAGCTATTCTAGTGAACCCATTTCTAATTTCAGAATTCTATCCTTAAGGGAAAGATGTTGGTTAATACGTAATGCTAAAACATGGATTATCATGGCATGTGGATAAAAAAAAGAACTTAATTCATTCAGCTAATCCTTATTTAACGTTCAGCAACTATTTGGAGTTAATTTTATTTGTGACACTGGTTTGCTACCCATCTTGCCTAGCGATGACTCTGGGTGGCTTATAAACATTAAAAGCCAATAAAACATTGAAGCAATACATAATTATAACAATTGTAATAATTTACAATTATAATCTACCATAGTTACGAGTTATGATGGCACTGAACAAATGGTAATAGTAGTTTATTCATTTTATTTATTTATCCTATTTAAAGACTACCCATCTCCCTCAGAGAACAACTCTGGACAGTTATGACTGGTCCTTGAAGTTACAGCCATTGTACCACTTCTGCAGTCATGTGAACAAAATTGGGGCACTCAGTGACCTGTTCACCCAGATGGGAAGGAGATAGGTGGGGGCTGTGGCAAGCAGGGCAGGACAGTAGAAATGTGAGATCCTTGCCTAACAATGCCACAGTCCTCACCACTATAAGGACTACAGGAACTGCTGTCCCTAAGCAGTGAAGTCAAATGATGCACTGCTTATGATGTCTCAATCAACAACCATTTTGCTTACCGACACAAATTCCAGTCTCTTTAGGGCAGGGCTTTTGTATCACTTTTAGAATATGGCAACATTCGAGTACCACAAGTCACCTAGCAAGGTGTCAAAAACTTGATGACCAAAAAAAAAAAATTGGAAAAAAGTGATAAAGTACAGGTAGTCCTTGACTTACAACAGTTTGCTTAGTAACTATTCAAAGTTACAACGGCACTGAAAAAAGTCACTTATGACCATTTTTCACACTTATGACCATTGCAGCATCCCCAGGGTCATGTGATTTACATTCGGATGCTTGGCAACTGATTCATATTTATGATGGTCACATTGTTCCAGGGTCATGTGATCACCTTTTGCAACTTTCTGACTAGCAAAGTTAGTGGGGAAACCAGATTCACTTAAGAACCATGTTACTAATTTAATCTCTCTCTCCCTCTTTCTCTCTCTCTCTCTCTCCCCCTCTCTTTCTCTCTCCCTCCCTCTCCCTCTCTCTCTCTCTCTCTCTATTTCTCTCTACCTCTCTTTCTCTCTCCCTCCCTCCCTCCCTCTTTCTCTCTCTCTTCCTCCCTCCCTCCCTCTTTCTCTCTCGCCAATCGGGGATTGATTTGGAGGTGCGGAGGGGAGGGGAGTGGCTGAGGGCTGCCCATGTGACCTTGAAGTGGCCACCTTTGGAAGTACCAACACCACTCCAGCCAGGCTCGAGCCAGGCAGAGTGGGAGATGGGAGAGGAGCGAGCCAATTGCCTTCCCGGCAGCTGGGACTCCGTTGCAACTTCCCTGCCAGTGGGTCCTATGGTAGCACCGGGATCGCGCGGCTCCCCGAGAAAGGGATATCCTGGCCGCACTTCTCAGGGGGTGGGGCATCTGGGCGCAGGGCCAATCAGGAGCCCCACGAGGGGGCAAGCCTGCATGAAGAGCCATGCCCTTTCTGTGGGGGAAGAACACGATGAGGGAGCCAACCAATTACGGGATGTAGATTCTGACGGGTGGCTGGCTGAGCCGAGGCACCAACAATCGCCTTGAGCCACCGCCGCGGCCTGATGAGACTGCGCTGCACCCAACAGGCAGCACGTAATGGTGGGGGGGTGCTTGAGAGGTGGCTACTGAGTGTGCAGCACCATTGTGGCTGTCCAACCCTGGGGCTCGACATTCCTACGAGGGAAGGGCCCACGTAGCCAGCCGCCTTAAACACCACCCAGGAAGAACAGCTGACAGCAGTCTACTAGGCGGTGTGTGGGACTCCGGCGCACCCAAGGACGGCCCGCCAGCGCCTGGTTAGAGAAGCTGGCTGGTGCACCATTGTGGCAGGCTCCAGCGGGGCAGGGATTCCCTGGCATCATGGAATGCAGCAGAGCAACGTCACCAATAGGCAGGGAATTCCGAGGAGACCACCGCCACCTGGTTGAAGCAGCTGGCTGGCGCTCCGTTGTAGCCGGCTCCGGCAGCGGCGGCAGGGATTCCCCCACAGCTTGCTGCGGTGCCTGGATCGGTTTCCCAGCGTGCGGGCGTTGGAATGTTCGATCAGTATTGGGAGCAGAGGTCAGCGAGCCTGAAGCAAGGGAGCAGCCACCCCTGCTCATGGCTGTCCCCCAAGTCACCATCAGATGCCTATCACGGGTGGGTGGCCTGAGCCAACGAGGCGCCGGTGACTGTCTTGGGCCACCACTGCGGCCCGATGAGACTGCGCTGCACCCAGCAGGCAGCGTGTAGTGGCCAATGAGTGCCGGGTAGGGGGTGGCGCTTGAGGGGTGGCTACTGAGTGTGTGGCACCATTGTGGCTACTTTGATCGGTATCGGGAGCGGGAGTGGGGAGCGGAGAGCTGAGAGCCCAGAGCAAAGGAGAAACCCTCCCTGCTCCCGGCTGGTCCCCAAGTCATCGTTCTGATCAGCATCAGCAAAACAAACGGCCTCGATTCCCACCTGCTGCCGCGGGATGAGTCCTCCAGGAGGGCGCACACCGTCTGGCCGCTTTGCTTTTCCCTCCGTAAAGCCGGGCACCTCGGGAAGAGGAGAGGGGGGGAAAGACTCGAGCCCCGGGAGGCAAAATGGGGGCCCTAAGGGGTATCGCAAGCTTGCGGGAGGGGGGGAGAGGAAAAGAAAATGGAAAGAGAGTGAGGCAACAACAGAGAGAGAGAAGGGGGAAAAGAAGGAGGGGGTGGTTGTGAGGTTGGTGCTCAGGGCCGCGATGCGAGCGATCTCAAACACCTACCTGCGAGTGGATGGCTCTGTCCCCTTCAGGCTCACGCTTGCTTCTAAAGTAAGAAGAGGGGGGAAGGGTGACATGGATCCTGCACAACGAGTCCCTGGGGAGGGCGGGGCATCGCTCTGCACCTGCGCTCTTTGCGCGCCCTCAGTAGGGTTCCTGCAGGCTGTCGCCAAGCAGCATATTTTCAATTTTAACAAGCAAGTGAGCTGGGAAGGAGGGGGTAGGAAGCCGACGCCGCAGGGGAGAGGAAGACGATGCCACATACCACCAGCCAGGTTGTCGTGTACCACTAGTGGTACGTGTACCACCGGTTGAAAAGCCCTGCATTAGGGTCATTAAGCAAGGACTTTGGCAGAATATAGTTTCACTTTCCACAAAGTGAAACTTTGTAATTTTTGTTTACACAAAGTCAAGAACTTTGAAGTTGGCTGAAGCAGGTTTTCTGGTTTGTATGTAATAAAGGCAAACGATCCTTTTTATGCAGTCATTTTTTTCTATGTGAGACCTTTTTTAATTTTTACTTTGGTTAGTGTGATGTTTTGGTAAGTAGAACTGCTAATTAAAGCAGTGTGACATAAGGAAACTCTTGCCAGTTTATATTCTGGAGGAGAAGGGTAAGGATGGATAAATTGAGGGAAGCTCAAAATCCTTTCCCATGGAAGACCTTAATCTGTCACAGTTTTAGGAATATATATATCTTTTAAGGCAAGGATTGACAATCCCCACAGATACATAGCATTAAAGCAGTTTCTTTACAATCTATTTTGAACTGTTCAATAAAAGTTAATTCTTTGTTTAAGGATTTCCAAAGTAACTGTGCTGTTTTGTATCTTCCCCTTGATTTATCAATTCACCTAAGCTGAGATATATAGAAGAATCCTTGTGTTATTTTTGGTATGCCGCTGTGAGTGATTTAGGATAGGAATTTTCTGGTTAGTCTTTAAGATCAGTGTTTGGTGCTCAACAGTTATGTGCAAAATAAATAAACTTTGACAAAGAAAAGTGGCAGCAATTTTGACTGAGAAAATTCCATATATGATAACAATATTATGGTGGGTTATATTATCATATTCAGGCTGACCTCAGGCAAAAAGGGCACAAAACTGTGGCTGTTTTAAGAATTATTTGGATTAGGTGCAGTATTGGGACATTCATCAGTTTACTGAGCCTTCAGTTCAATTCTTTGGATTTTTCCTCATCTTGCCATTTGCAAATGGATAATGCATAATAGAAAAACAAGAAAGCCATATTTTTAAAAGTTGTACCCTGAATTCAATTTGCTATGTAGATGATGATAGCATAATTGACCCATTCTGACTTGGGACTAGAATAATGGTTTCTTGGCTCATTTTGCAGATGAAATAAATCAAGTACACGGAGTTAATGACCAGTCATTCAATGAACACAGTTAAAATGACACTGAATGAACGATACTTCCTTGAAGTTCTGGCTCCACGGGTTTGCACTAACAACGATTTGTGATCTTCCCTGCCAGCTTCCCACAAGCTAAGTCAGTGGTGAAACCAGCAGGAGATGCGGCAAGTAGCTTTGGTTAAGTCTCTTGCACCTGTCAACAGCCAGTCCTACTCTGCTTTGCTTGGACTATGCAACCTCCCCCAACTTGTTAGCAGCCACTCCAAGCTAGGCTATAACTTGGACATGCCATTGTACACCCTTGTACACCTTGAAGCAGCCATCCCAGGCTGTGCTTGTGTTGCACCATGCCAGCCTTTTGCATACCTTCCCCCACACTGCAACAGCCCTGCCGCATTCTGCTGTGCTGCATCAGCTCTTTGCGCCCTCTCCACGCACTCTGCATCACCCTGCGGCAGCCACTCCAGCCTTGCTGTGCTTCTAATGTGCTGCGCCTTCTTTTGCACACCCATTGCTAAGTGGCATGGTCACGGGACATCATGCTTTGCGACTGCATTGCTTAGCGACAGAAAATCTAGTCCCAATTCTGGTCACTTGTTGAACAGCTACTTGTTCAGTGACCATTCAAAATTATGATGGCGCTAAACAAGGGGGATGTAAGACAAGTCCTTGTAGTTGTGGTCATCGCAGCATCCCCACAGTCACATGAACATAATTTAGCAACTGGCCTGGATGTCCAACTGTCACCGGGTTCAGTGATCATATGATCACCATTTGCAACCTTCATTGCCCACCATGTTAAGGAAAGTGAATGGAGAAAGCAGCAGGCGGATTGCAGTGACAGTCACATGACTACAAGACCCTGAGATCATGCAGAATTCAGCTAATGACAGCAGCTGGAATGATTGGAACTGCTCTTGTAAACCGGCATGATCCTGTGACATCGTACTTTATATTCATCTCACTTAGCAATATAGCTGTGGTGCTCCTCATCAGACACAGGATTACATAGGGACTAGCTGCCATTTGAGAGCTTATACAGGAGGAAAAGCAGACTTTCTCCATCTAACACAGCGGTTCTCAACCTTTTCCGAGGCTCGACCCCGGCCCGCATCGCGCATGTGCGGCGCGGCGGGGCGCATCGCGCATGTGCGACGCGACGGGGCGCATCACGCATGCGTGGCACGACGGGGCGCATCGTGCATGCACGGCACGACGGCCCGCATCGCGCATGCGCGGCACGACGGCCCGCATCGCAATAGGGAAAAAAATGGCCGACCCAAAAAAATGGCCGACCAAAATAAAAAAAAATGGCAGGCCCACACCGCGCATGTGCGGCATGATGGGGCGCATCACGCATGTGCAGCGTGACAGGGTGCATCGCGCATGCACGGTGCGACGGCCCACATCGCAATAGGGGAAAAAAATGGCCGACCAAAAAAAAAAAAAGGCCGACCAAAAAAAAATAAATGGTGGACTGCGGTGCTTGGCGACCCCCGTGAAATGGTCATTCGACCCCAAATGGGGTCGCAACCCACAGGTTGAGAACCGCTGATCTAACAAATACTATGTTTAATTGGATAAAGGACTGGCCTGGATATTAATCTATGCAGCACTTATTGTATTCTTATGAATTAACGTGTTTTAAAATGTAATCTATAACTTATATGTAATATTTTAAGTTCCTCAAACCTTAACAAAATTGACTACATATTTCCATCATACATGTACCAGAGTATTATGTGTTCCTTCTATATAATTTTATTACAGTTATCCATGTGCTCTATGCCAGTGTTCCCCAACCCCCCAGTCTGCGATCTGGTGCCAGGCCGCAGCCTGTTCGGAACTGGGCTACAGAAATGGTGGGCGAGTGCTCGTGTGTGCGCATGCACAAAGCTGCATTTGTGAAAGCGGCACATATGCACATGTGAAACCATCCCTCTCCCCCTGGCACCACTGCTGCTGCCAGTGCACCAAGCCAGAAAGGTTGGAGACCGCTGCTCTATGCCATACACTAAATAAACAACTTAGCAATCAATTTGCCAGTCCCAATGACCATTGTTAATCAGGGACTAGAGGCCCTCTACTGATTTTAGATATGTTTTGACCTTTATTATTTATTGCCAATAGTTTATACTGGGGCTAACCATATTTGGTAATCAGGATTTTTTGAACCATATCTCTCAGTTTGAAAAAAAAAGTTTTTTACTGAATCTATTTTTTGTTGTGCTCTGTGGTGGTAGCTTTTTGGTTAACAGCTTTCTATTAACCTGCTTACTTTTCCCCTGATCATTTTTTCCAATATAGATTAATATTTACTCTGAGATCGTTGTGTCTCTTTACTTTAACCGTATCTCATGAAAGCTCCCTGATTAGTTTCAACCTATTTTATCTTCTGCATTCACCGGGGAATTATCCAATTTCTAGAGAGAATGTTCAGAACATTCTAAAGTACTCATAAGCTGTGTTCATGTAGTAGATCAACACAGTAACCCTAATGCAATCTTTCCTAGTCTGATGCTGTCACATTTGGCCAAATTGGCTGAATTGTAATGTTGCACATTTGAAGGACAAAGTTGGTTGAGGAGTGCTAATATAATGAAATGTGTTACAGAATGTATTAGTGGATATTGTAATGATTGAATAAAAAAAAAAAGCAAATGTCAGTTGCTCAAGATATAGTGGAAACTTCTCCAGTAATAATTTGTAACTCTGTTTTTGGACAGCAATGCATTTAACTCTTCATTGTGTCACACATTAATTGTGATAAGCCATCAAGGAGGCAAAAGAAAAGAAGTTAGGATTATGCTTAAATACACATACAAAAAAAGGGTGTCCTTTTTTTCTCTGACCAAAGCAGAGATTATGTTTTCAACCTTGTTGGGCTTTTTTCCAAGACAAAAGCTTTTAAGGGGGGGAAAAGGTAAAAAAAAAATAAAAGAGTGGGGTAGATATTGTACCTTAGAGTTGTGGAATTTCTGTTTTGGAACACCATTTTTTGAAGAAAGAAATGTTGGTGATAACACAACAGCTAAAGCAATGCAAAATCACATTAGAATAAAGTCATCATATACAATCCCAAACAATTTCTCTATTAATATACTCTCTTGGCATCATAATCAGTCAGACCCACTTGTGAATGTGTTAATATATTGTATATATTTTATAAGGTTTTTTTTTTTTAATTTTCAGGGCATGTGTTTGTTACTTCTGTTCTTCTTTTATTAAGTGACTATTTTTTTCTGCCTTGAATTACATGATGATTAGATAACTTTACACATCTCATTGATTGTTACATGCTTGAAAGCACCGTACTGCTCTAATGTTAATTAAAGTTGTAGCATCTTGTTTTCAGGCTTCAGAAAGAGCCTGAAAACTAGATGCTGTGATTTTAAAAAATTGTATAGGTGATCCTCAAGTTATGCGCTGTCATTTAACAACTGCTTGGAGTTATGATGGCCTTTGCATCATGCTTTAAAGCAGTTCGGCTGATGTAAAACATTGCAACACCCCCTCTCCCCCATGACATAATTGCATGTCAAGTACTTGATAGATAGCTCATATTTATCTCTGGTTTCAGAACCCTGCAGTCACATGACCACACTTTGTGATTTTTCATGCAAATTTCTGATGGGTTTTGCTAGTTTCTGGCAAAAAAAAGAGAACCATTGAAGAGAATGGATTATGAATTCTGACTTACGGCCTCATGATTTGTTTAACAACGGTGTGATTTGAACTTAGGACATGATTTGCTTAACAACCATGTAAAAATCAGGTCTGCTTTGATTTAGAACCATCAAAACTTATGACTGAAATTCCAGTCCCAATTATGATCATAAGTCAAGGCCTACCTGTAGTAAATGAATTTCTTACAGCAATAATGGTTTTTTTCAAATTTTGGGGAAGTCTTTAAAAGTGAGACTGTTTTATAAATAGGGCTGTAGCCATACGAAGCCTGCAAGACTTTTTTTCCTGTGTTTTTAATAAACTTGATGCTTAAAATATCTTTATTAAGATATTTGTTTTTGGGAGGGAGAAATTGGCACAAAAAAACTTTAATTAGAAAAAATTAATTTAAACTCTCCAAACCAAAACTGATACTTATTTGATAAGGTATGTGCATAAATGTATGATATTCATGTCTGGAAGTTTATACGTTAAAAGTAATAAATTTTCTTTCATATTGCCAGAACAGAAATGCCTGGTTTTGCTTGTGTAGAGGATGAACAAACCATTGAAATTTAAATGAGAAAATAATGTTTTATCCCTCTTGGAGAAATTGCCTGCGAATACATGATAAAAATTTAATTGAAAGAATAATAAAGATATCGCTTCTAGTCATACTCCCTCATGTGCACATATAAAAAACCAATTACCTCATCTTTTTCACCTTCATAGTAATTCAAGTTGGTCAGATTTTTAAAGAGATTGAAGTGAGGCATGGCAGATTACTGAACAGATACTATTAATTGAAAATTGCTGACCGTTTTGTTTTCAGGCCCTTTAAAACAGAAGTAAATTTTAAGATACAAAGACATCTTTGTTTTGTATGTCTCTGACTTCTCATCAGCTTTGAGCAATAGTACTCCTGTCTTCATAAAGTTTTATGAAAGTTTTTTATATTTTAATTAGACTTCCTTTTATAGTAATATATAGTATTATATATAGCATGATGCATGCTTCAATAAATATTAGTTTAATGGTGCAATCCAATACCTGCCCCCTCACATTCATAGTCCCTTAGTTATGACCACTGTTGGCCTTGATTTTGGTTGCTGAGTGATGGGTTGTTAAATAAGTCATCACATAACTGAACCCAATTTTACAATCATTTTTACTGTGATTGTTAAGCAAATCACTACGGTCATTAAGTGTGTCACATTGTTAAGTGAATTCTGACACTGACCTTGTGTGTCAGATGCCAGCTGGAAAAGTCACAAATCATGATCATGTGACTGTAGGATGCTGTAACCATTGTAAATGGAGGTGGTGACCCTTTGAGAGCTGTATGCAACAAAATTTCATTTTGATGTATGCCAATTGTGTACATTTAAAGTGACAATAAAGTTGTTGTTGTTATTATTATTATTATTAAATGTGAGCTGGTTGCCAAGCATCCAAATTGCAATCATGCAACCATTGGGGGCTAGGATGGTAGTAACTTTGAGTGTGGGCACTGTTGTAAGTCTGAACCATCGTTAAATAAATGTTTAAATGTTAAATAAATGAATGGTCATAAATTGAGGTCTACCTATGCATTTCATGATTTTTGTGTGACATAAATGTTGTAGCCAAACAGAGATGGATGGAATTGCTTAGAATTTGTCAGAAAAGAATACTCTGAAGTGAAAATGGATTTAGTTGCCACTTACACCGATTGCCAACAGGTGGGTGCGCACCGATTAACAGGAAATTATGCTGTGCTCTACAGTTATTTTTTCTTTCTATTATGTGTCTCTCAATAGTTCAGTTCTGCCTTCTGTCTTCACTGTAGTGTGGTAATCATGGCTAACTCTAAAACACAATGAAATTTTATAGCTCCATAGATTTTCTAACCATGTATCCTTCAGATGCATTAAAATTACAATTCATATAATTCCTGGTCTCTTTTGATCAGTATTCACCACAGATAACTGCTTTCAATTTTGCACAAATAAACAATGGTTGACTTTAGCTTTAGAAATCTGTGGTCGGTGCTTTATGAAAAATTCAGTTCTACTCATTTGGCAAAGAAAGAGGAGAGAAAAAAACAAAACAAAAGTTCCCTGCATAATTAATCAGATTTGTCTTACTATTTATTGGCATGCACCATGCTAACACCAAGAAATGTTAAAAGGGGCAAAATTGTTTTGATGATTCTTAGGGGTTAATACAGACTCTCTGTGTCATGAAACAATGCAGATTAAATTCCATGAGGGAGTTTCATAGCCCACTGTTTTTTTAAAAAAAATCTCAATTTTTCTTCTATTCAGATGTGCTTGCGGGTTGTTAGAGAGTGATATTTCTAGAGCAAAGGGTATCTTGTTATCTCGTTAATTGTATAGAATGGTGATTTTAAACCCAGAAGCAAAGAAGCTGATGTTCATGGAATTAAAATGAATCCCTGTCGTGTTGTTTTCAAAGAAAGGTAGCGACAGAAGTTGGCATAAGATGCCTTGTTTATTTAATTTCTCTCCATTTTATTCTCAAGGGTGGCCTATCAGCTTTATCATCTCCCATTAACCAGTCATCCTCAACCTCTTTAGAAATTATTATGTAGGCTCTGATGAACATAGTTAAATTCTCGGTTCTCTTTTATTTGTAGATTGTTCTTCTAAAAAGACTATATTAACATACTTTGTTAAGAAGAGATAGTGGAAAAGAAGTGTTTTTAAGGTGTGCTAGCCTCAAACACTATTTTACTCAGCTAGTTAATATATAGCGTATTTGGTTCATATAAAAGTTGCATCAGCTCAAATTATCTTCCTTGATCGCCTTTGTCTTTAAGCGCAGCATTGCCACCTACATTGATTGAATAATTCAAAGTTTGTGATAGAAAAGCTTTGCTTGTTTTATTGATGGAAAGCACACTTTTTTTTACTGCAGACAACCTGGTGTGTTTTCTTTCACATAGAGTTGGAATTGTAGAGAACATTTTGTATTACAGGTCATTGCACCCAAGCAAATCTAATAAAATAAGGGGCAGAAAAGCATGTAATATATCAGCCTTTCCCTGGCTGGAGCTTTCCAGAGAGGTTGGGCCTCCAGTCCTAGCATATTTCCCCCCCCCCCCCCAAATAGGTAGGTGAAAATATACTATATGGATAGGGTTGCTATAATAACAATGGATAAACATTAAATGTAGCTCTCTGTTGGTTTAACAGGTGAGTATTCATTATTCTAATGATTGCTATTTTATATGCTGCTTTTGGGAAAGCAGTGACTTCAGCAGGATTATTACAGTCGATAAGCAGGAGATGAATGACTCACTTTACTGATTACCTGATTGCCTTTGTAGGTTCTTGTTGCCATGGAGCATGATCCATTTCCATATTCCATAATTCCATATTCCAAGTCCAGTCACACTTGGCCAATAAAGAATTCTGTTCTATAAAGAATTCTGTTCTATTGCCTAAATCAGAGGTGTCAAACTGGCAGCCCACGGCCCAGATGCGTCATGCACAGGCCATGCCCACCCCGGCTCTGCAAAGGCAAAAAATGTTGCAATACATCACTTGATGCGATTGAGTTTGACACCTATGGCCTAAGTGCTCCGTGGTTTCTTCCATATATTTGTTCCCTGAGACAACAGATTTGAAGACAGTATGTAGTCCTCACAGGATGAAGACTCACCACCCCTCCTTGATGGAGTTATTGGCCTTCCTGGAAATGTGTGACACAGTGTTTGATTTCATATGGTAGGGTTACTTTTGCTAGCATACATCTCTTTCCTCACCTTACTTGATGGCACTTAGGAAGAAGGGGCAGTCAAAGGAAGATTGCATTTCATCCCACGGTTCTTGGATAGGATGATGCTCAGCTACACGGCAAGCCACCTAACCTTGGCTGATCTTGCAAAAACTAAGCAGTATGGGGTGTGGATGATCTGATTGAGGGACCACTAGGAAATTCCAGGGCTATGAACTATATACTGCAACATTGAGAGACATGTCCCAAGAGAATGTCTGAAAATGACCATATACTTAGTCACAAGGAGCTGAGCTTGAAGCTTTTTAAAGATGAGATGCTATATAGTCATGAAAATAACTTTTTCTCTTTCCTAAAGCTGAATGGTATGCTTCTCTGAGTACAAATATTAACTATCTATAGCTTATGGCATATATCTTTCTCTCTATATCTTTGTGCTGTTAATCTCTCCTGGGACTGTTTGAGCACTGTTTTATGCTTTGATTACAGTGCTATTTTCATTTTTACTTAATCTGAATTGGTGTATTAACCACCCTGGGGATGCTGTTATAGGCAGCTTATAAATACTGCAAACAAATAAATACAATTGATTAAAGTTGAATAAATGTTTGACAAAAATATTTGAAAAATATCAAACAGAATGAGATATCGCAGAATAGAAGTAAAATAGCCTACATCATAGTGCAGAATGTAGCAAAGTTGATTGTTAATAAGTAGAACATATGACATTTACAAAGACAGATAGTTAAAATGAGTCACTTGGGCTTAAGGTGGTCAGTGAGCTTGAATGAATGAATGAATGAATGAATGAATGAATGAATGAATGAATGAATGAATGAATGAATGAATGAATGAATGAATGAATGAATGCTTTTACTCATTCAATCATTCATCCTGGAATGTGCTATCCACTGAGGTGAGATTGGTTCCCTTCCTCCTGACCTTTCATAAGAGCCTTAAGACCTGGCCCAATGGGGGAGCTTCACAGTAGAGGTGGTTGACTAATTAAAGCCTAATCCCCCCCAATATCTGGCTCTCTCCTTTGCCATTAATGATTTGATCTGCTGTGTTATTTTATAATTTATGATTTTAATGTTTTAAAATATTTTTATATTGTATACACCCAGAATCGTTGGACAAGAGATAGGCAGCAAATAAATTTCAGAATGAATGAATGAATTTCACTTTGATTTTAACATATTTATTATTAACTGTATGCAGAATTCAAAAAGTGCCTGGCTTGGGAACGACCTTCCTTCTTCTAATCATACGAATATAGTGACCCGTATTAATTAGTTTTAATGAATGTTTGAGCTATTGTGGATTTGGAATATAAAAGGTGCTCAACAAGCATAGTTGGGAATAAGCAAACACATGGTGCTAATTCAGATGTGAAGCCAGACTGTGGCTTATCACTGCATGAATAATCAATATATGGTTTGCTCTTCCATAAAGTTCCTTGGCCTCTCTCCTTTTATGTCTTTTTCTTCTCCCCAGTTCACAGAAATCAGATTTTACTATTGTTTTGTGGGTTTCATCTAAGTTCAGAAGTGTTCTGCAGCCAAATTGGAGGTTTCTACAGTATTGCGATAACATCCAATTCACAATTTCTCTCTTCAATAGCTCTTAAGAAGAAAGCTTTCATAGAGGAGAGCAAGAGCTATGATGCTATGGCTGGGATTCAGTTGTTGAGAGCCTCATGTTGAGGAAAGGCTTCTGGTGCAGAAAGTCTCCAAAGTTTCTCTGTGCAACACAGAACCCCCAGAAGTATGGACTCAGCGTTGAAAAATCCTCACCTGTCTTTCAGAAAGAAGAGATTCTGCTCTTTTTCTTTACACAACAATGGCTGGAGAAAATGTCATCAGCCAAACTAGCATACTGAACCTTGTGTTCCCTGCCTTCTTCGATTTTGTGATATGTAATTAATCCAAGAAGAACAAAGCCAAGTGTGTTTTCGAATTGGGACAGAAAAATGTAGCAGGATCTAGATGAAATGACGACAACAGTTATTTTCATGATCAAAATACTGCCATTAACTTATATCAGTGAGCTTATTTTGCAGATATCAAAAGATGTTATTGTTCTCATCTCTGCATTTCTTTCTTTCTTTGGTTAGTTTGATATATTTACTTATGAAAAATTGGTATTGTAACTGAAACATAAAGCAAAGAGTAGACTTTTTTTTGCTTCTGTTTTTCCTTTCCAGATTTTTGTCTAATTCGTCTTCCCAGTTCTTGTTACAAGAATCTGCATTTCATCCCTGTTTATATATATTTTGAAGAACATATAAACATCCTGTCAATATTTAAATGTTACACATTATATTTAAAGATTGAAACACTTTGCCTTGCAAACTCAAATGGAAGGTGGCTGAAATATGGTATGCCTGACAAATTTGCTCATTTTCTTAAAATAGTTTTCAAAACATTCTCAGCAATATACTATATTGCAGTCCATCTAGCTGACAAAGGTTTTATGTGCCCTGGGCAGACAGACAACTGAAAACAGACTTCACCAGTTAGGGATAATCAATTGCATATCCATCAGAAACAAGTTTGCTGATTTTCAAGGTCCATTTTTGAAATTAAAACCAATTCACTTTTTTGAAGTATAAACTGGAATATATAAAATAGGTGGAAAGAACATACTGCTTATTTTTGTAAGAACAAGAAAGCTATACAGGTGGTCCTCAGCTTATGACCGCAATTGAGCACAAAATTTTTGTTGCTAAATCAGATAGTTGTTAAGTGAGTTTTGCCCCATTTTACGAACTTTCTTGTCACAGTTGTTAAGTGAATCACTGCAGTCGTTAAGTTGTTAAATCAGGGGTGTCAAACTCAATTTCATTGAGGGCCGCATCAGCATTGCGGTTGCCCTTAGGGGGCCGGGTGGGTGTGGCCAGGGTGGGTGCGGCCTACTGGGTGGGTGTGAAGAGTGGGTGTGGCCTACTGGGTGGGTGTGGCCAGCTCTACATCATTCGCGTCAAGGGTGCCTATGGGAGCCTGGGCAGGAGTGGGACAGATCTGAAGGTCTCTGGAAGAAGGGGGTGGACCAGGGCAAGTGCCAAGGCATGGTCCACTGGAGGAGCCTCACTGTTCCTCTGAGGCCATGCGGGGGGGGGGACTTATGGAGCTAAGACTGAATGTGTTTCAGCATAGATGGCCACCACAAAATTGTACATTGGCTCCCAGTCGGCCTGGACTAGGGCCAAGGCAGCGGGGGCCGTTCCCTCATTGTTTCCAGGATGGCTTCGCGGGCCACATGAAACCACTTCGCAGGCTGCATCTGGCCCCCGGGCCTTGTGTTTGACATGTCTGCCATACAACTTTCAGTAACCCTTGTTCAGTCCTTAGGCTTCCCTGTTATCGGTCTCTCAAGGTTGGGCCAATATATTTTGCTTACCTCTGGCATAATGATGTCTAATTTGTTGATAGGGGTACCAGAATGAGCAATACAGCTGGCAGATAGTAGATACAAGAGCTGGTTATGTATCCTGCTTTCTTTCCATAGCAAATTAAATTACTTAATCAGTTTCAGGCAGAGTTGATATGTTCCACCATAAGAGGAGTGATGTGACATACTCTATGTTGTTGTTATTGTTAGTTGCGAAGTCATGTCTGCCCATCACGATCCCATGAACAACGTTCCTCCAGGTCTTCCTGTCCTCTACCATCTTCTGAAGTCCCTTTAAGCTAACACCTACTGCTTCAGTGACTCCATCCAGCCACCTCATTCTCTGTCGTTCCCTTGTTCTGTTGCCCTCAATCTTTCCCAGCATTAGGCCCTTCTCCAGTGAGTCCTTCCTTCTCATTAGGTGGCCAAAATATTTGAGTTTCAACTTCAGGATCTGGCCTTCTAAAGAGCAGTCGGGGTTGATCTCTTCTAGGACTGACCGGTTTGAACGCTTTAAAAGAAGCCCTACATATTGTATGTAGGGCTTCCTTTAAAAGCATCCAGCAGTGCTGCAGTAATAGGAACAGTGGTAGTAGCTTGTGGGTTTTTTTTTAAAGTATTCGGTATGTTTTTACAGTACATGTACCCGCAGATATTTCCTTCCTAATGTATCTCAGTGCAATTGCATTGGGATGCCCTCAGGACAGAATGCTAACCATAAACATGAGGAAAAAACAGAGCCAGTTTGGTCTAGTGCAGGGGTAGGCAACCTTGGCTCTTTTATCTGGCTCAGGAATTCTGGGAGTTGAAGTCCACGAGTCATAAAAGAGCCAAGGTTGCCTACCCCTGGTCTAGTGGTTAAGGCTGAAACCAAGAAAGTGTGAGTTCTGGTTCTGCCTTAGGCATGAAAGCCAGCTGGGGGAGTTTGGGCCAGCCACTCTCACCGAGCCCAGCCCACCTCAAGAGGAAATAGAAGAAGGAAGGAGTATTATGTAAGTTTGCTGCCTTGAGATATTTATAAAAATAGTGAAGGTGGGATTTAAAAAACAACAACCCTAAAATACCCAGTTTTAAAAAGGAAAGTTGATCAGTGTGAAATGGTTGGGGATCAAACTGGGCATGAATCCAAGTGTGCATTTAAAAATTATATCCACTTATTCTTGTATTACTGTGGGAGTTTTTGATTATTCACTGGGATCAGAGCTTATGGAGAAACGGGGAAATTATCTTTTCCTGGCTACAGTTTATTTTGCTTTCAATTTAATTTAGGCACTGCCTGACTCCAAAGGACTCTGACGAAAAGAGCCTTCCCTCAGAAACCCATCACATATATGCGCACATCCGGATTAGAGTGTTATCAGTAGTCCTCAACTTACGACCATAATTGAGCCCCAAATTTCTCTTGCTAAGCGAGACAATTGTTAAGTGAATTTTGCCCCATGTTACAATCTTTCTTGCCACAGTTGTTAAGTGTATCACTGCAGTTGTTAAGTTAGTAACATGGTTGTTAAGTGAATCTGGCTTCCTCATTGACTTTGCTCACATGACCCTGGGACACACAACCGTCATAAATATGATCAGATTGCCAAGCATCTGAATTTTGATCACGTGACCAGGGGTATGTTACAATGGCTGTAAAGGTGAAAAACGGTCATAAGTCACCTTTTTCAGTGCCATTCTAATTTCAAGGACTACCTGAACTTCCTTAAAACTAGTATGACTTCTATGTGTTTGTGTGGGTATGTCTGTGTTGGGATTGCAGTTGGAAGGAAAATAGTCAAAATAAGCTCTCCATCCAAGTATAGGTCCATGTTCTTAAAATCCATTTATAACTTCGTAGCTTGACTAGGTAGGAGAAAAGTAACTTTTGGATTTTTTTTCAAAAAAAGAACTAAGACATTTGTGGTATAGTTGATTCTTTTTTTTTTCCTTGGTTGTCATTTGGAAACAGGATGCATAGATGGTTGAAAGGAAACTGTGTAGTCCACAACTGAGAGCACATCTTCGCCACGGTGAATGCAGAAGCCATTGCATTGGAATTTAGGATTAGAATTTACTGAAAAACATAGAAGAGCAAAGCTTGCTGTTATGTTATTGACTGTTAAGGGACTCTAAAGAGTCACATCAGCTGAAAACTGTTTTCTATTTCCTTATGCAAGTTGGAATTCATGTGAAGGAATGTACAGAAATCCCCTCATATTCTCATTCTATTGTCATATTCATTTTGCCATATTCTATTCTATTCTATTCTATTCTATTCTATTCTATTCTATTCTATTCTATTCTATTCTATTCTATTCTATTCTATTCTATTCCATTCCATTCCATTCCATTCCATTCCATTCCATTCCATTCCATTCCATTCCATTCCATTCCATAGTATATTATCCTATACTGTACTATTGAATCCATTGTCAGTTAATGCTTTTTGTAAGTATTAACAGTTTTGGTTACATTGGCATTCAAACCTACTTTTCTTCTCTCCCCCCCCCCCCTTTATGAAGCTGAAAACAATAAAAAGAAACCATCAAACCTTTCATGAATTTAAGTTCAAAAAAGCCTGTAGGTCTCTCCCTCTATTGCTATGCTGTGTAGTCCTGTGCTGAGTACAATAACTCAGCATGATAATATTTTCCTCAACCTCTAAAGGAAGGAGAGATTTGTTAATAGCTGCAGATTTTGTTTGCTTTTGTAAAGAACGATCAAATGTGTGCCTTGTGTTTATATGGTTAATTGGAATAAACATGAACATGATTTGGACTACAATCCCCATAAGGCCCAGAGAGAAAGAGTCTGATGGTTACAGTTCAGAATATACACAAAGTTCCTGACCATTGATTTTAAAAAAAATGTTATGGGATTTTAGGCCCTTAAGAAAACCCTTATGACTAGTTGAAGCAAAAAGCAAACAAATGCTGGAGAGAGGAGGCTGATATTTGCTTGTTATTTTTCCAAAGTTCTGTTCCATTTATGGTCACAATATTTTTACATCTGTGTAAGAAGATCCCAAGGTTTTTTTTCCAACCAGTGATGATTGGTTGAGCAATCATTGAAAGATGAGGAAGACGCGAGAATTTTTTTATGATAGTTTCAAATTCCTCAAAGACCATTTTTAAACCTAGAAAATTAAGTTTGGGGATAGTTTGGTTCACTCATTGTATTGATTTACAATTTTGTTTCTGTGTTGTCCTGAATCACACATAATTTTCTTGTGCAACATGGCATACAAGCTCTAATTGTTAGATTCCCATAACAGAGTAACTCAAGCCAAAATAATATAGTTTAAATGTCTTGTGTAAACCTGACCTATTAATGTTGGTTCAAAATGTTGGGTTTATACATCATATAGATTATAGAACCATTTCTTTGCCCCATAAACAAACAAACAACTGATTTAAAAAGGTAATTGGCTACAGATCATAATCATTGGATTTATATCTTACTTCAGCTTAGTGTGATGTTTTTGCATTGAATTCTTAAAAGTCATTTTGTGGTTTCCTAACTGTTTCCCCCCCCCTTAACTTAGTATTTAATTTGATGCAATATGAAAACCCAGATATAACTCAGTTGGATAGATTCTTTGTGTGTGACAGAGAATAAAGGATTTTTCATCTTGTTTTCTTCAGCAAGACTTCCTTTCTCCGGTGCTTATAATGTAACTTTTAAACACATGTGCATTAGCTTGGTAGAGCTTTTAATACACAGTCAATTTCAAGTGATTTCCAAAGGGTACAGTTAATCAATGGCTGTTGTAAGCAGTGGTAGGGTGCATTCATTTATCTTCACTGGTAGTTCATTTATCACAAGGAGTTTGTGTATTGTGAAAAATCCTGATTGAAAGCCTGTCTTCTTGGAAATTCAGCCTGGAAAGCAAGGGCTTGATGCTCAGAAGTTTTTTTTACAAAGAGAAATAGCAATAAAAATGGGTTTGTTTCTCCCTTTCAGTTGGCAGAATGTTAGACTTCGTTCATTTCTTAACAGTCTCAAGAATAGTGATGAATAATAAATTAAATAAGTAGCTTTCTCCTTGATTTCCCAGTGAATTTTAACAAGACATGGGATGCAAATTGTAGAGTTATTGGAAAAGTGTATTATCAGTAGTCTCAGGAGTTTAGGTGAAAAAATAGTAAGTTTATATTCGTTTAAAAGAATTATTTTATTTCTTTTTGTATTCCGTGATGTGTGAATTCATCATCTACTTTCATTTCATTTCATAATAAAAAAGACCTTAATATCCACTCCTGCCCTCGGAGGTGATTTAGGCCTAGGGCTAGATTTATGAGCCAACAGGTCTTGTGTTTGTATGCCGCTCCAAGTCCCCGGAGAGGAGCGGCATACAAACCCAAATAAATAAATCTCCTTGACTAGAACAATGATTGAAAAGGGGCGTTGTCTTACCTGAATGCCTTTTCTCAGCATGAAGATGGAGAATCCACCAATGGGTTTAGACTGTTCCTGCCTAATCAGATCAAGTCAGCCAAATTGGAAAGCCTGTCCTGGGCTAGAGTGTCCCAGTCTCGACGCAGGCGAAGCCATGACTGACAGCAAGACGTGTTGGCTCATAAATCTAGCCCTAGGCCTAAATCACCTCCGAGGGCGGGAGTGGATTCTCCATCTCCATGCTGAGAAAAGGCGTTCAGGTAAGACAACACCCCTTCTCCAGCACTGAAGATGGAGAATCCACCAATGGGACATACCAAAGCCTATTGTCCCTGAGGGAGGGAAGCAGGCCGGTCTGGTGTGGCACTTTGAGGTACGATCTGTTGGAGAACCCTCCTACCAAAGGAGGCCTTCGCTGAGGCGAACCTGTCAATCTTGTAATGCCTTATAAAGGGAGATGGTGAAGACCATGAGGCCGCTCTGCAAATGTCCTCAAGTAGCCACACTAGGGGTTGAGTGGGCCGTGACCCATCGTGGAACCGGCAATGACTCAGCCTGATAGGCCTCCACTATACATGCCCTAATCCACCTGCCAATCGTGGAAGAGGATACCTTCCGACCCTTGGAAGAAGGATGGAAGGAGACAAAGGGGGCCTCAGAGTTGCAGAAGGCAGCTGTCCGTGAGATGTAGTAATGGAGCACTCTGCGGACGTCCAGAAGGTGCCATTGCCATTCCAGGGCATGAGATGGATGAGGGCAGAAATCTGGGAGCACGATTTCCTGAGCCCTGTGGAAGAGAGAATTGACCTTAGGAAGGAAGGTAGGGTCCAGACGAAGGACCACTTGGTCCTGGTGAGAAATGCACAAGTCATGTCTGATTGAAAGTGCCGCCAATTCTGATATTTGTCGCGCCGAACTGATTGCCACCAGGAATGCGACCTTGGTGATACGTATCGTATATCACATGTCTTGAGGGGCTCAAAGAGCGGTCTGATTAGAGCCCAAAGAACCCGTGACAGGTCCCAAGAGGGATACCTGTGCACTACAGGGGGCTTGGTGTTAGTAGCACCCTTGATGAACGAGCAGACCAAGGGATGATGACCTAGGGAAATCGCAGAGTCACTGGTAAGTACAGTGGAGAGAGCAGCGACTTGTCTGCGTAATGTGTTTGGAGCCAAACCCCTCTCCAGATTCTGTAGAAGGTAATCCAATATATGTGGAATTGTCAAGTCTGGAATGGTCAAGTGGTGGTTCGAGCACCACGAACAGAAGTTCCTCCATGTGGCCTCATAAATACGGTTGGTAGAGGATCGAGGGGAGGCCTGGATTACGGTAATGACCCCCGGCGAGCAGGACTCCTGGGACAAGATCGAGTGCTCAAGTGCCAGACGGCTAACTGGAGCCATTGTGGATCTGGATGAAGAAGGGTCCCCTGGCTGAGTGAGACCCGATCTGGGGGAATCCTCCATGGGCTGCTAAAGAGAGGTTCATGAGGTCGGCAAACCATGGTCTCCGTGGTCAATACGGGGACACTAGAAGAACCTTCTCCTGATCCTGAAGAAGCTTGCGGACAACCACAAGATGAAGAGGAGGGAAGGCATAAAGCAGTCCCTCCGGCCACGGGCTCCAAAGAGCATCTGCGCATTCCGCCCCTGGAGACGGAAAGCGGGAAAAGAATCGCTGGAGATGAGCATTTGTCAGGGAGGCAAAAAGGTCTAGAACTGGCAATCCAAAGCGGTGGCAGATCTCCCTGAAGATTCTTGGGTGCAGGCGCCATTCCCAATGGTCCACTGTCGCCCGGCTCAGGAAGTTGGCCTGAGTGTTTGCCTCCCCTGAAATGTGGTCGGCCTTGGTGGAGGCCAGGTTGGCTTCTGCCCAGGAGCCCAGAAGGAGTGCTTCGGTCAAGAGTGCACGAGATTGGGTGCCCCCTTGCCGGTTCACGTGTGCCTTGGCAGCCACGTTGTCCATGAGGACCAAAACGTGATGCTTCGCTTCTGTGCTGCGAAAGTGGCAGAGGGCCAGGTGTACGGCCCTGAGCTCCAGCCAGTTGATATTGTGCTGAAGGTCGGAGAGGGACCAATGGCCCTGGGCCCACTGTGAGCGAAGGTGCGCTCCCCAGCCAAAGAGGCTGGCATCGGTTGTAAGGATGAGTCAATCGGGCTCCTTGAAGTAAGACCCCTTGAGCATGGCCGAGAGCCACCATGTGAGGAATCGCGAGACGTGAAGCGGAAGTCTCACCCTTCGATTGGAAAAACTGATGTTCAGTCTCTGGAAGGGGAGTAGGAACCACTAGAGGTTCCTGGAGTGGAGCCTGGCCCAAGGTACAATCACAATGGCCGAGATCATCTTCCCCAGTAATTGGGAGAGGCTGGCCAACGTTACCGTTGACCCCTGCACAATTGGAGAATAGATTCCTTGATGCTGTCCCGGCGTTCTTGGGATAAATAGACCCGGCATTCCACCGTGTCTATAATGACCCCTAGGTGTAACAACCTTGTTGTGGGGACCATATGGCTCTTGGAGAAGCTTACCGAGAACCCGTGATCCTAGAGCAGCATTATCACCAGTTTGAGATCCATCTGAGCGGCCTGGAGCGACGATGACTGGATTAGAATGTCGTCAAGGTAGCACTGGATTCTGACTGGCACTATTCTCAGGTGAGCTGCTAGAACCACCAGACTCTCGGAGCTGAGGATAGGCCTAACAGGAGTGCCCTGTACTGATAATGGTGTCCCCTGTGGGCGAATCTTAGAAACCGGCGATGGGAGAGAGAGATGGGGATGTGAAGGTACGCTTTTGTGAGGTCGATGGACGTCAGGAAGGCCTCCCTTCTTACACTTCCCAAGATGGACTGGAGCGTTTGCATCTTGAATTTGCGGTATGCAAGATGATAGTTTAATCCTTTTAGATCTAGGATGGCTCTCAATCCCCCTGATGCCTTGGGGACGACGAAGAGGATGGAGTAAAACCCCCGACCTCTCTGATTCAATGGCACCGGTTCTATGGCCCGTATGTTCACGAGGTGACGAATGGCCTCTCACATAAGTCTTTTCTTTGTTGGATTTCTTAGTTGGGGACAAGAAATGAAGCAATTTAGGCAGTTACCGATGAACTCCAGGGACAGTCCGTGATGCACGGTGTTTAGGACCCATGCATCCCTGGTGGTGGCTTCCCGCTGGCGGGAAAAGAGAGTGACTCTGCCCTTGATGGGAGGATTTGCCTGAGAGTCACCTGGATTGACAGAATGGTCAGCCGCTCCCGCGAAAGGGCTGTTTGCCCTGAAATTGTTGCCTTTTCTTATTGTTACTTGGAAGTGGAAAAGAGGCCAGATATATCCACTGCTTTCGGACCGCATTGAGGAACATGGGTGGGCAAGGAATGTGGTATTGTGTTGTTACCGGTTCGGTGAAATTCAGATCCGCCTCCGAGTCTGGAGTAACTGAAGTTGCCGGCGTGGAAGGATCGGGTCCGAGATGTGCCGTGAAAGTGGCCTTGCGAAGTAGGGGGACAAAAAAGACAGGGTTAAAGAGACCACTAAGTGATGGTGTCTCTGGGGAAGGTTCCTCCTCCTCAGACATTGGAATCTCCAGATCAGCCTTGTACTCGCGAGATGACGAGTCTCCGGAGTAAATGGACGTGATAGGACCCAGTGGCTGACTGGTGAGTGGGTAGAAGGTTGACTGCGGCTGACCTAGTCACTTGAGATCTGGCCTCAAGAGTGCGCTCTACCATCTGTGCAATCATCTCAGCTAGGCGGTTCTCTGTGGGAAGGGGGACCAGTTCACTTGGCCTAAGCCCGTCCACAGTAGGGGTAAAAGTAGCTTCAGGGGCCATGTGTTGAGCCCGTGAAGTAGAGGGCTAAGCGATGGGAAGAACCCGGTCTGTGTTCCCAGGTGCAGGAGACAGGAGAAGTTCCCCTGTCGACCATATCCCCAGTGGAGAAGCGCAGGGCCTCAGGGGTAGAACAAAAAAAGGCCCTTCGGCCTGTGGGGTCTCCAAGCTAGCCAGTTTCTGTGCTTTGGAGAATTCCTTCTCTAGGGCTTGGTGTCTCCTGGTGGCCTGTTTGTCAGCTCCCTTGGAGGTTTTTGAGGTAGACCTGGCCTTGGCCTTGGCCGAGATCTTACCTGTGGCCTCTTGATTAGAAGATGTGTGGCGCACACTGAAAATGGCGGCTGCACGAGGTCTGGGGTATTGCTACCGGCTCCCCCTTCCACCCTAAACCAAGCAGCCCTCCGATATGAAAAAACGGAGCTTTGGACAGCACTCTGGCTCCAAACAGCCATCTGGGGCCTGCGCTCTCATTCTGCCCCCCTCCGGAGCTGCAGCCGCAAGCCCCGATCACGAAGAAAGGCTAGAAAAGAAGTAATTGGCCTTCCGAACACACGCCAGCTTCAAATGGCCGTTTTTAGCCTTCACGTGTGTCTGGAGGCTTTTCCAGGCAATGGGGAACTGTGGAGGGCTGAGGAGCAGCACTGAGCCTAGTGCTGTCTAAGAGGAGAGGGAGGGCTGTGTTACAGAGGGGAAGCAAATCCCCTCAGCCTCAAGCCTTTATGGTTGGAAGTGGGGGGGGGAGGGGGAAGAACGAAAGCCTCCGTTCCTAGTTAAAGGCAAACAGTTCTTCAGCCAACTGAGAGGAAAAAACAGTGCTGAATACAGCACTGTCACAGAAGACTGAAGAGAATAGAGAATAAAGAATCCACTAATGGAAACTGTACCTGCCTAAGAGCCAACTTGCTACGTCTGTCTTGGGCAAGATCAAGTCGAGGCTGGGACACTCTAGCCCAGGACAGGCGTTGCAGCTTTGGCTGACTTGATCTGATTGGGCAGGAACACAGTCTAAACCAGTGTTTCTCAACCTTGACAATTTTAAGGCATGTGGACGTCAACTCCCAGAATTCCACAGCCAGCATTGCTGGCTGTGGAATTCTGGGAGTTGAAGTCCACATGCCTTAAAATTGTCAAGGTTGAGAAACACTGGTCTAAACCCATTAGTGGATTCTCCATCTCCAGTGCTGGAGAACGGACATTACTAAGCTCATCTTTTACCAAATGCAAAAATTTCTGAGTTTGAGGGAGGAGAAAGGCTTTGCATAACATTTCTCCTGAGAGATTTATTGCTTATTCTCTGTAAGCAGTGATAATAGCCGCCCAATAGCAGCCCCAGCACAGCCTGCTCAAGTTATACTACTAATCAGCAGGCTGATTTAGTAGTATGAAGGAAGAAAAAAGAAAAGGAGGAATCCGTCCTTTTTCTCATCTCCCCTGTTATCCCTTATTGCTTGTAATAGAAAAAATGGGGCACTAGTTTTACAGAATAACAGAGTTGGAAGGGACCTTGGAGGTCTTCTAGTCCAACCCCTTGCTCAGGCAGCAAAACTGTATATCATTTCAGACAAATGGGTGTCCAATCTTTTCTTTAAAACTTCCAGTGAGGGAGCACCCACAACTTCTGGAGGCAAGTTGTTCCACTGATTAATTGTTCTCACCGTTAGAAAATGTCTCCTTAGTTCTAGGTTGCTTCTCTCCTGGATTAGTTTCCATCCGTTGCTTTTTGTTCTGCCTTCAAGCGCTTGCAGAATTGGGGCAGCTCCATAGATATTGGAACACTGCTATTGTGTCGCCACTAGTCCTTCTTTTCATTAAACTAGACATTCCCAGTTCCAGCAACCATTCTTTATATGTTTTAAACTCCAGTCTCCTAATCATCTTTGTTTCTCTTCTCTGTACTCTTTCCAGAGTTTCAACATCTTTTTTATAAAATGGAAACTAGACTGCATACCGCAGGGCTTTTCAACCAGTGGTACGGGTACCACCTGTGGTACATTGGCACTTGGCAGGTGGTATGCGACCATCCTAGAAAAGTGGTAGCGGGGAAGGGGAATAAGCTGAACCGGCAACGGATTCATATTTATGATGGTCACAGTGTCCCAGGGTCATGTGAAGTGACCAAAACCTGCTGCAACCACCCAGAAGGGGGGAAATAAAAACCAAACACCCCCGCACGCCACCCCTGCTGCCAATCCTCAACAGAAATGCTCACAACAATGAAAACCTCAGACAGGAGGAAGAGAGCGGCTGGGCGGGCAGATAGGTGTCTTGCTTGGCTGTGGCTTGGGGGGCATTTTTTCAGTGCCATTGTAACTTCAAATAGTCAGTAAGCGAACTGTTGTAAGTCGAGGACTGCCTGTATTTTATAACTTTTTTCCTTTTTTGGGGGGGGTCATCAAGTTTTTGACACCTTGCTAGACGACTGGTGGTACTCGGATGTTGCCATATGCTAAAAGTGGTACAATGGGTGAAAAGGTTGAAAAGCCCTTGCATGCCGGATGCAGTATTCCAAGTGTGGTCTTACCAAGGCGGTTTTGGACTAGTGAGCTGACAGAATGGATTTTGGGTACGGAGTACAATGAACTAGGGGAGAAGAACTGGGAATTTTTCTTCAGCTACAAACTAGAAATCTTTTGAGACTAATAAAAGTGCATTTATGTTGTGGGATTTTTTTTTACAAGCTTCCTTCCTTTCACCTCTTCGAAAGCAGTATGTTATCTGAGCCCAAGTATTTGCCAATATTTTTAATATTTCTAGCTTGCTTTGTGAGAGCAGCTATGTTCTGTGGAAGTTTTTTTACTTGCTGCAATTGGGAGGGATGTGAGACAACAGACTAATTTAGACATAACATTTATGGTTTGTTAAAGCGTGGGAATGAGACTTAGGCCCCTGCTGCCTTTCCCCCCCCCCTTTCTCTTGCCATTCTCCAAGCTCTGCTTGTAGAGTTTAGCCTTTCATGTTTAATTTAAATCCAAGGGGATTTTTTTTTAATATATTCAAAATAGGGATAGTGGTTTAATCATTGCTTTAATCACTATTAATGATGATTTAGCTCATCACAGCATTATTTAATTTACAGGGTCATAAACTGTTATTAAAAACTAAAGTTATCTGATTTGTATCTAATTAATAGGAAATTAATGTGACAAAGCTGGAACAAAAGTGTAGAAGGAATTGTCAAAGTCGTATGGAGGCTTGCTAAAGTGTAATTGAGGATAAAAGTACACAGTTTGAGGATCCAGTCCTTAAAATGCTTGTATAGTAGTTCTCTGATCTCTCTCTACAATACCACACTAAGAAGGAGAAAATATTAATTAAACAGCAAATAGGAACTGCATTTGATTCAATATGTTTAAAGTATATTGTCAAACTAAACTTTAAATAATAATAATAATAATAATAATAGTAAGTAATAGTAATAATAGTAATAAATAATAATAAGGTTGGAAGGGACCTTGGAGGTCATCGAGTCCAACCCCCTGCTCAGGCAGGAATCCTACACCATTTTGGACAAATGGCTCTCTTCTTAAAAACTTGCAGTGTTGGAGCATTCACCACTTCTGGAGGCAGGTTGCTCCACTGGTTAATTGTTCTAACTGTCAGGAAGTTTCTCCATAGTTCTAAGTTGCTTCTCTCCTTGATCAGTTTCCATCCGTTGCTTCTTGTCCTGCCTTCAGGCGCCCCATTTGGGAGTGGTTTGGTTTAGTTAAGGGATAGGCAACCTTGGCTCTTTTATGACTCGTGGACTTCAACTCCCAGAATTCCTGAGCCAGCATGGCTCAGCTTCCCTTTCCCCTCAGCATGGCTGGCTCAGGAATTCTGGGAGTTGAAGTCCATGAGTCATAAAAGAGCCAAAGTTGCCTACCCTGGTTTAGTGGTTAAGAGCCAGTTTGATGTAGTAGTGAAGGCACCAGGCTAGAAACCAGAAGATGGTGAATTCTAGTCCCATGTTATGCATGAAAGCCAGCTAGGTGACTTCTCCCCAAGCCAATCCTCCTCACAGGCATTGTTGTTGTGGGGAAAATATGAGAAGGAAGGGATGTAAGTATGTTCTTGAACTATTTGTAAAAATAATAAAGGTGAGATAATAAATTGTCTATCTAGTCCTCTATTTGAAGTATGGCTCCCAGCATCTCAACCAAGCACCAAATGGAACCCTCATCCTGAAAAAGCTGCCAACTATTAAGCTTGTGTCCCGCTTGACCCGAGAAAAGCCATTCTCTTGATTCTTCTTGAGCCAACTTCCATTGACCTCCTGTGGTGGCTCGTTCTGAATGACATTCCACAGACAGCCATTCTATCTTGTTGCATGAGAAGAAGTCTAATGTTCTCAGTGGAGATCCCTGCTAAGAGGTTCCTTTCCCATTATCTTCGGTTTTTTATCTTTTTAAAACAAGAAATAGAGCAGTGTTTCTCAACCTTGATAATTTTAAGGCATTTGGACTTCAACTCCCAGAATTCCACAGCCAGCAATGCTGGCTGTGGAATTCTGGGAGTTGAAGTCCACATGCCTTAAAATTGTCAAGGTTGAGAAACACTGAAATAGAGGTTATGCAGTTAGGTAGCTCAGTTTCTTTTGTTCAGGGATAATCTTGGCCCAATTAAAAACCTAGGGAATGAATCTGATTAATTCAGCCCACGAATTTCCTATTTTGTCTATGCATGTGAAAGTAAAGAAAAGAAACACATATTTGTAGAAATGATGCTCTGCTATATCCTATATCATACATAAGAAAGCATCTTTCTTGAATGTCACAGCAAAATAGCTCACATTCTGTTGCATATTGCCTTCTAATTCAGTATTTTTACTTACCTTGCATTCTGTTTGCCAGTGAAGTAATTTTGCATATGCTATGTAATATCCTTTTTCAGCTGTTGTTATAATGCGGCTGTTTTAGAATGAAGCAACTGAGCTGTTGGTTAGAATTTTCAGAGCACATTCTGCAATTAAGCAACCTAAAGTGCTTAATTAGATCTATAAAGAGAATATAAATACTGCAATTACCCTGAAAAATATTTAGGTAATAATATCTGTTATAAAAATCAACTATTATTCAAAGACCTTCGTAAGCAGTGATAATCTCAACAACCTTTATATTTTTGTAAGGTTGACATGTCTGAAATTTTGCTGTTGTGCAATGTCGCATAGATGGGACCACTCCTAACCTTGTGTTCCATAGGCATATCTTCGTTATTTCATTTATCATTGTTCAGGCACCCTGAAGCTAGGAATAAACTAGTGTGGAAAAGTTTTTGCCATCATGCTGCATTTGCTTTTATGGCGGGAAAAGCCTCTATTCATTTTTGAGAACATGTACATAACTAAAAGGTGCTTAAATTCCTGACAAATAGTTGGTCCATTAAATCTGTTAGCAAGCTGAACATTAGACCTTCTGTATATCCTAAGACATGTTGCAGTTTTAGATGAACTGTAGCATTGTTTGTCAGGCACCATGTATATATTGTTCTTATGGATTCAGTGATTATTGTTCAGCCAGGTGCAAATGAGAGATAGTATATTTGATCTCCCCTTTGTTGGATAACTGCGATGGGTCACTCAAACCACAGCCAACAGGATTACAAGGTCCACAGGCTGCTTTTGGTGAGCAGTTTCTCTTTGTCTTGTAAAGAGTTCAAGTAACTTTTAGCTGCTGCGTTGATGAGGTTCTTGCATGGAAGAAATAGCCAATGATTTTAACTATTATAATAATAGAAATAGAAGGTTATCTAATAAGGCTGAATTCAACGAGGGGTATTTGATGAAAAACCAGATGAATATTTTTCTCTTTCTCTATTTCATGCTTTTAGGGTATTCAGTTAACTCCTAGACGATGGCTAAACCTGCAAGAATACCAGAGTAAGAAATTGATGGCTGATCATGGGGTCACAGTTCAGAAATTCTTCGTGGCTGACACTGCAAATGATGCTATTGAAGCTGCTAAAAGATTAAGTAAGTTGATTAATCATAGAATTAAGCCCTCAATGGCTATTAACCAGCCTGAAAATTAATTTACACTGCAGTAAATAAATATGCATAGTTATTGTGATCTTCAAAGCTGGAACAACTTTTATTTTGGAAACTAGAAATGCGTGAAGAAAGTGAACATGTTTTCATTTTTTGTTTTTTATTCCTTACAGTCCAGAGATTCTGAATGGTTAACAGTAAATGTATATTAGTTAATCATATATAACTGTTTCTATAATATTGTAGCTACTATGACTTTCCAGGATTTAATTTCATTTCTTTGAAACATTTTGTATAGTAATGTCAAGCATAGGAAATCAGGAGTCCAAGTAGTTCAAATGAATATATACGGTAGGTGTATTGCAAGCTTAAGCTCTCTACAGGAATCTGAACTACTGATGGTCAAAGCGAGTTGCCAATAGATAAGAGTCAATGGAATTCAATGTGGGCTGGACTTAGATCACCTGTGGGTTCGAAGGGACTTGAGACTTATGACTTGAACCCTCCCTTGGGTTCAGCATGGTCATCATCTCCTATAAGTAAACATAGATAGCGAGTACCAATAGAATTGTAACCAAAATGGAATTAACACTATATCTGGGAGAACTACCCGTGTTTCCCCGATAGTAAGACACCCCCGATTGTAAGACGTATCGGGGTTTTCAGGGGGTCGGCTAATATAAGCCGTACCACGAAAGTAAGACATATTACTCCTGCCCACTTCCGCCTCCTGCTTAAAATACTTAAATACTTAAAATACTTAAAATACTTAATATACTTAAAATACTTAAAATAAAACTGACAATTGTTTTCCAATCAATATAAGCCGTACCCCGAAAGTAAGACATAGTGGGGCTTTTGGGGATAAAAAGAAAGTGTGACCCTGTCTTGCTTTAGGGGAAACACGGGTAAGAAATTTGCAGAAGCCCTTTAATTGCAGCAGGTATAAACACACTGAAAAAAAAAAGCAAAAATATTTTGAAAAAAAAAAAAGATACGATAAAGAACTGCCCACCACAAAAATTTTATAATTAATGTATACTTTTATATATATATATATATATATATCTCGCACAAGTGACTCTGGGTGTCTGCTAAGGATTAAAGCACAATCAAACCCACAAAATGTAAGCCTAGGCCTCTGAGGATAAAGAGTAACCCCAGTCTCAGAAAAGGTATATTGATAACAGTAAAGTTTATTTACCCACCTGTTCCAAGGGCCTGCAGAAATAGATAAATCTTCAATGCCTTGCAAAAGGCTAATAAGGATGGGACCACCTGAATCTCCAGGGGATGCTGTTTCCCTGGGTAGGTGTTGCCACCAAGAAGGCTTGACTCCCAGGGTCTGGCAAGATGACCCTTGCTCAATAGATGTGATCTGGAACGTGCCACCTCTGCTAATCTGATGGGGTGAGCAAAAACAATAGAAGAAAGGCAAGTATCTTAGCCCTTACACCAGAGGTCCCCAACCTTTTGGGCACCAGGGACTGTTTCCATGGAGAGAGGTTTTTCCGCAGATGTAGGGTATGTGGTTTTGTGTGCTGCCTGCATCCCTCAGATAGGACTTTGCTTGTTTGTGTGGACCGGTTGCTGGCATGCTGTGGCCCGGTACTGATCCATGGACCGGGGATTGGGGACCCCTGCTGTACACTAAAGGTTTTATAAGTAATGACCAGCATCTTGAATTGCACCTGGAAACTTAACTGGGAATCACTGCAACTCACAAAGCAACAAAGTTGTGTGAATATAACAAGAAATACTCTAAACTGCCTGTGCTGCTCCATTTTGTACCAGCTGCAGCTTCTGAATGTTCTTCAAAAGGCAGCCCTATTGTGAAGTACAATATAGTAATCCAGCTAGGAGCTGATCAGTATTCAACATTGACTACTGTATAAACAAAACAAAACAAAACAAAAAGTGGTAGATAAAGAATTACATAGAAGCTCAGCTATAATGATGTGTTTTTTTATAAAAAAGATACACGTGTGTAGGTAATCCTCGACTTACAACAATTCATTTAGTGGCCATTAGAAGTTACAACAGCAATGGCCATTTTTTACACTTATGACCATTGTAGTATCCCCATGGACATGTGATCAAAATTCAGATGCTTGGCAACTGACTCATACTTATGACGGTTGCAGTGTTCCCAGATCCTCTGATCACCTTCTGCGAGCTTCTGACAAGCAAAGTCAATGGGGAAGCCAGATTCACTTAACAACTGTGTTACGGTACTAACTTAACAACTGCTGTCATTCACTTGACAACTGTGGCAAGAATGTTCATAAAATGGGACAAAATTCACTTAACAAATCTCTCAATTGTGGCCATAAGTCGAGGACTGCCCATATTTTTAAACATCCACATATGTAAACACACTCATATGTATTATTTAATATATGTGCCCGTGCAAACACAAATACACACAAATTGTCCAGGGCGAGAACAACAGCCAAAAGCAATTGCAATGGAGGAGGTTAAATCACTTCTCTCGTGTGATTGTCTGACTGCTTATTTTAAAGTAAAAATCAAAGAGTCAGTTATACCATTTGCATTTAATGTAATGTAGTTTGACACGTTACGCGTGCTTAACTGTGAGAAATAGAAATTCTAAATTAGTGATCTGGGTTCTCATATACAAACTTGCTCTTCCGTATCTGAAAGTTGTTTTACTAGTCATTCTTCAAATTACCGTGATAAAAAGTAAAATAATATCGTATGTGCCACTTCAGCAGATTAAATGAGAATGCTCTTGTGTGAGACTCTGCACCTTACATGTTTAACCTCTCCCTTTTCTTTTCTCATCAGTTCCCTTTAATGACTGCTGAGCTCAGAAAAGCTCTTGTAGCGAGCCCACTGATTGCTTTCAACATGAGATATGATACGACTTAATAAGTAACAGAGTTATAAATAGGACAGCAAAGAAAACCAATCATATATACCTATTACAGTAAAAAAAGGGTGAATCTGTAGATTGAGTAATTTTCCTACAGCTTGACATTTCATGGTTTATTAATGATATTGTCATTGATTATGGTTATGATTACAAGAAAAAGCAAGTGCATACACACACACACACATACAATATACATGTTGCTTTAGAGGAAAAAAGAAGTAGGGAATATATGGCACATAATAATCTAAAGAAGTTCAGTGTGGAATATGCAGCAGTTCACACAAGGGATAGGTGAGCACAATTTTGACCTTTCTAGGTCACACCCTCCTCATTCCCCCATTATCTGTTCTCCTTTCATGGGATAGTTGGGGCTGCAGCTAAGGCAGTGTGGGGATCCGTGAGCCTTTCTTTCAAGATACTCTACCAGTAATCCTCACCCACAGCTGGGACAGGACAAGAACTTCCCTTGCTAAGCAAAGCAGTCATTAAGTGGCTTCCTCCCGATTTTATGAACTTTTTAGCCACGATAGTTAAGCAAATCTGGCTTCCCCCACTGACTTGCTCGTCAGAAGGCCCTTGGGAAGGTTGCAAATGGTGATCATGTGACCTTGGGATTCTGCAACTGAATCTGCTGGTTTTGCCAAGGACCCAAATCTTGATCATATGACCATGGGGTTGCTGCAACCAGTTGTAAGCACTGTTTTCAATGAATCAACACATTTTTATACCTTGTTTCTAAAAGTGACTTACAACCAGCCCTTGTACTTTTTGAAAAAAGGTTCAGATTCTGCAATGAACTTCTTTACACCATTAGGCACCATCCTTTCCCTACTTCTTTTTTCTCTAAAGCAATGTGTATATTGTATATGTGTGTGTATATATATATACACTTGTTCGCTCTTGTAATCATAACCATAATTAAGGACAATATCATTAATAAACCATGAAATGCCAAATGTTGTAACTTTGAATAGTCATTAAACAAATAGTCCTAAGTTGAAGACTATTAGTATTCTACTCATAACTATTAACTTTCAAGTCAAAATTAATAAATCATACGAAAGTGGAAATAAATGTGCTAATTCATTGATTGAATTAAACTGTTTCATGTATTTCATTTCTGAATGCACATCCCCTGTGAGATTATTGTTCATATTATTTAACATAATCAAGTACAAAATATTAATTGTTTATTATTCTTCACTTTTTACTGTAAAGAGAGATAAAGGAGGCAGTAAATAGGTACCTTATTTGACTAAGGTATTCTTTAGTAGAATTCAGTTGAATTGATGGAATAAAGTTCAAAAATTAGTCTGAAGTACGTATTTCAAAGTTGTTAAATTGTTGTCTACTTAATCCAATGAATCAACATATTTTTATATCTTATTTCTAAAAACTTGGTATCTTCATTATTTGTCCCACTGTAGTGCCATAAGCAATACAATGTTATGCGAATAACAGCCACCACTGCTTTTCATCAACCATTGAATTTTGAATGAAATTTGATATATTCTCTATTATACATGTTACAAAGTCATCTGGATTGTACTTGCAAAAAATTACCAGTGTAGCTCACACTTTCTAGCTTCCAGAAGTGAAAGAGGCAAATTCTAAATTAGAGAAGTCATAGAAAAGTAAAATAAAGAACTCACAGAAATGGAATGGTAACAATATTTGTGAATACTGTAGAAAGAGATGATAAGAAATATTTCGGATATTTAGTATTAAGTCAGGAATTATCAACTCTCAGGATGAAGTGGTGGATATTAACTACAATACCAATGCAGATATAGTTAAACTTTCTTGAATAGTGTTCAATATATTCAATATAGTTTGAATTAACTAAAAGGATGGAAGGGTTTGCATACTACAGCCCCAAATGAGTTCCCCCCCCATCAAGTTAAATTGAATTGTTTATTTTTAATAAACAGACATATCTAATACTCATCCCTCCTCCTATTTAAGACAAGATTGGACAGCCATTTGTCTGAAATGGTATAGGGTTTCCTGCCTGAGCAGGGGGTTGGACTAGATGACCTCCAAAGTCCCTTCCAACTTTTTATTATTATTATTATTATTATTATTATTATTATTATTATTATTATTATTATTATTATTATTATTATTATTATTATTATTATTATTTCCCCCAACAACAACCCTGTGAGGTAAAATGGGCTAAGAGAGAGAGTGACTGGCCCCAAGCCACCCAGCCAGCTTTCATGCTTAAGGCAGGACTAGAATTCACTGTTCTCCAGCATGGGTGGATTCCGAATCCACCTATGGGTATCCAATACCTGCTACCCAATCAGAGACTAGGTCTGAAATTTAGCTCCGCCTCCTGGCTTCCTTCCCCAGTTTTTTCCTAGTCTGAAGCCCAAGAACAGCTCTTCTCGGTAGCTCCATAGAGAGAAAGTTTTTTTGGCTTAAGTAGGATTGGTAAAGTATATTTTCTGAAGCTTTTTGTTAGAGATAAATTGGATAAACGAAATTTAGGAAGATTGGATTTTTTAAGTTACCTTTTTTTTGGTGACTCGGGCGCTTTTCGGCCCAATCCTTCCTCCTCCCCGGCGGGAGCGCGGGGGCGACCGCCCAAGGCCCTGGGCCTTGGGAGAAGGACGGGGAGTCGCAGAAGAACATCCCTGGACCCCCGACTGAGCCCGGGAAGCGGACAGGAACCCCACCGGACTGCAGGCGTCGAGGAAGAGGACGTCACCGGAGGTCGTCGACAGATCGCCGCAGATTAGCGGGGGACCGCTACGACTAACCGCAAGTGGGGTTGCTTGAAGGCGGGGAGGAGGCCGCCGGTTCACTGGGGTCGGTGAAAGGAGGCGGGAGACGTCTGTAGTTAAGAGGGTAGACCGGGGCCGGTAGAAGGCATCCACCGCGTGGTCGGGAGCGCAGAGCTCCAACCAAAAAATTGGTGCGGTGGCCATTTTGGAAAAGGGGAGGTCCCGGTACTGGTGTGAATCGCCATCTTGCAAAGGGGGCGTCGCCGGACAGTCCCTGCCGCCTGATTGGGTTTCGTCGCTAGGGCGCGAAAAATCCTTGCAAGAAAGAGGGCGGGGAAGCCTCTTTGTTTACTACCGTTGGGCCTGGGCCTAGGGAGACAGGCAAACACCGGCCGGCAGAGGTGAAAGGATTCACCGGTTTAAGAAAATAAGCGATTAATTGAGGCCGGGGGTCGGAGAGAGTGTGTGATCGAGGGCGTGTGTGGGCACTGTGAGTTTACCAGCAACTCCAGAAGGGACGGCCAAGCCAGAAGGATCCGTGGGAGAAACTACGGGCCGCGCCCACACCACGGTCGAGCAAGAGTAGGGACACAGTCCCTCTAGCGCTGCCGACCCCTGCCGGGCCTGCCAACTACCGGGACAAGGCCCTAGTCACAGCATGGCCATGGCAGATGGCACCTCGGCCCAAGGCTCAGCGCCTCCCCCGTCGCCGCCCCGCAGACCGGAGGAACCGGGGGGGGGGCAAGAAGAAAGCCAAGACAAAGCATCTAACCGAGCCTTCAAAGGCTGCTGAGCGGCAGGCCATGAGGAGGCACCAGGCCTTGGAGAAAGAGTTTGCCAAGGCCCAGAGGAGCAGAGCCAGAGGAACAGAGAGAACAGATCTGGCTCTCATGGAAACTCCAAGTGGCTTTGGCTCCTCGGAATCCACCCCCAGGGAATGGCTTCCAAGGGGGGAGATGGAAGGGGAGTTGTCCCCCATCTCGGTGCCGTCATCTCCAGCACACTCGGAACCCACCACCAGTCAGGAGACTGGACGCAGAGGTAGGAAATGAACGAGGTCTGGTAAGTGGTCATCCCAGCTTCATTCCATTTTACAGGAGGCCCTGGAACACCTCCGGCCCTCGAGGAGTGAGTCGCCTCCTCAGAGGGCCCCCTCATCACGAAGGCATGCTCACCGGGGGGGGGACAAGGTAGTGTTCCATGACTCTGATGTTTCTGAAGCCTCTTCACAGGTGGCAGACGAGGAGCTGGAGGAATGGGAAGAAGAGGGAGCTCCTCTGTCAGAGAATGAGGAGACAGAGCAACAAACGACTCAGGTTTCAGGTCTATTTGACCACACCCTTTTCACCTCCCTTTTGCTAAAAATATGCTCCGCACTCGTTCTGCCAGCAAAGACGAGAGAGACCAGACCACCGTCCTCAGAGGAGGAGGACGCTAAGGACCCCCTGATGTCCTCATCTGTGTCGGAGGTCATACAGGTTCCTTGCACAAAGGTTTTTAGGTCATCGGTAAGGTCCCAGTGGACAAACCTGGGTGCTATTCCTGTACCAAGTGGTATAGAAAAGAAGATGTTTAATGTACGCAGTCCTCTGGCTTCTCTTATAGAGGTACCACAGGTGGACGCGCCACTAATTTCTCTTTTTTCCTCCTCAGCCATCCCAGGGGACATGCAGAGGCAATGAGGGCGGAGGAGAAGAAGGTAGAACTCTCCCTCCACAGAGTACACCACTCAGCGGCCTGGGCCATTAGGGCCTCGTCCACGGCATCTGTGTTCTCCAGGGCAGCAATTAGGTGGCTGCGGGAGCTCCAGGCAAGTGTTCCGGCAGAACAGGTGCGCATACAGCAGACACTGACCAAGCTGCGCATGACAGCGGAGTTCACGGCGGACGCCACAATGTTTGCTTCACGATACGCGGCCAGAGCCATCGCAGGTACAGTAGCAGTGAAGAGACTCACATGGCTTAAAAATTGGAAGACAGACCTAAAGTCAAAATGGCGCCTGGCCACATCTAAGTATTCGGGATCGAAGCTATTTGGAGCGATCCTGGATCCTTACGTGATTGAGGACAAGACCAAGAGAAAGGTGTTAGCACACCCCTCAAAAAAGACAGACAGGGCAGGCCAGGATTTCCGTAGGCAGGCTCCCCGCCAGAACGGGAGCAGGGAATGGAGACAGCCCTTTCAAGGGGGACGGTCCTGGGAGGGGCCAAGAACTCCGTGCACCTTCTCATACAGACAGGAGCGCGGCCAGGACCGTCCAGCCTCTGGCAGGGGCCAACCTTCCAAACGCCCCTTTAAAGGGGGGGAGGCCGGCCCTACAGACGCTTCAAGTGACGCCTGGGGCAGTCCCATCTAGGGCCGTCTGGCGTTGTTCAGCGAAGCATGGCAGACGACCACGACGGACGCCTGGGTCAGGGAGACAGTGGCCCAGGGTCTAGCGATAGAATTTTACTCCATTCCTCCGGATTACTTCATAAGGTGCCCGTGGTGATGCAACAAGGCCAAGGCGGGCCTTCTAGATCAGGCCATAAAGCACCTGGAGGAAATAAGTGCGATAGAGCCGGTTCCTCCAGGGCAGGAGGGACGGGGTTTTTACTCCATCCTCTTCCTGGTTCCAAAGTCATCCGGGGATTGGAGGGCCATTCTGGATCTCAAACGTCTCAATCACCATGTAGTGTACAGGAAGTTCAAGATGCAGTCCCTCAGGTCCATCCTGGCCACCATTCGAAGAGGGGATCTGCTGTCATCCATAGACCTCACAGAGGCCTACCTTCACATCCCGATAAGGTGGGATCACAGAAGGTTCCTCAGATTCTGTTACAGGGACCGACACTACCAGTACAGGGCCCTACCATTCGGCCTGTCCTCGGCACCCAGAGTGTTCACGAAGATCCTGGCAGCATTGGGAGCGCATCTATGCATGATACCGGTAAGAGTCCAATGCTATTTGGACGACATCCTGATCCTGTCAGGCTCTCACCAGGCAGCCCTGACAGACATTCGGATCACCATAGACACCCTCCAGACTCATGGCTTCTCAGTAAACCACAAGAAAAGCCAGCTCACACCATCAAGGAGGCTCCTACACCTGGGGGCCATCATAGACTCAGAACAGGGCATGGTTTACCTTTCACAGGAGCGGCGGGAGAGCCTGAGGAAGCTAGCGCTTCTGGTAACACAGAGAAGGACGGTCTCCATAGTACAGCTCTCTCAGCTCGTGGGAAAGATGATTTCATGCCTGGGAATTGTTCCGTGGGCAAGGCTCCACTCCAGAAGTCTCCAATGGCTTCTGCTCCCTTACCAAAGGCAGAACCAGAGCGCTTCGCTCAAGAAGGTCAGGGTTCCACCCCAGGTCATAGCATCCCTCAGATGGTGGAGGTCAGGCACCCTAAGAAGGGGCACCCCGCTCAGGGAACCCGACAGGATCACAGTCACGACCAACGCAAGCCTGTTCGGGTGGGGGGCCCACTCCGCGGACAAGATAGCCCAAGGGAGGTGGAGCACGGAGGACCTACGTCACAGGATCAATTGGCTCGAGCTGAGGGCCATACACCTGGCCCTGCGAAAATTCTCAGCCCACTTGTCAGGGAATCATGTGCTAGTCCTGATGGACAATGTAACAGCAAAGGCACACGTAAACAAGCAGGGCGGGACCAGGTCAGCGGCACTCATGCGGGAGGCCAGGGAGCTGGGCCTTTGGGCAGAACAGCATCTGGCCTCGCTCAGGGCAGAACACATATCAGGGGAGGCAAACCAACAGGCGGACTCCCTCAGCAGAAATACGGTAGACCACGCGGAGTGGAGGCTGGCCCCGGAACTGTTCGAGGCAATCTCGGACAGGTTCGGCCGGCCTTGCCTGGACCTCTTCGCGTCTCCAGCAAACACTCAAACTCAACGTTTCTTTTCCAGGTTCCAGACCTGGGGAGCGGAGGGGACGGACGCGCTCAGATGCAGGTGGCCCCAGGGGCTACTGTACGCCTTCCCTCCTCCGCCCCTAATACAAGCAGCAATCCGCAAACTGATTCTGGAACAGGCGGAGGTGATACTAATTGCTCCATACTGGCCGAGACGTCCATGGTTCGCAGACCTGGTAGATCTATCACTCTCGCCAGTGTGGAGACTCCCTCCGAGCCAGGTATCTCTGAGCCAAGGGAAACTCCAACACCCAGATCCACAATGGCTCCAACTAGCCGCCTGGCACTTGAGCGGGAGGGTCTGAGTAGGCAGGCTTTCTCAGAGGAGGTCATCTCGGTCATCCAGGATGCCCGTCGGCCCTCCACCAATAGGATATATGACGCCACCTGGAGGAATTTCTCCTCCTGGTGCAGCAGGCAGGGGTTAAACCCCCTGTCAGTCACCATTCCTGACATCCTCCAGTATCTGTGGGAGGGCATGAATAGGGGTCTAGCGACCAACACCATCCGTAGACAGGTAGCAGCCCTACAGACGGTCCTGGTCTGTGAAGACCGGGGAACCCTGTCACAACACCCAGCGGTGAGCGCATTCCTAAAAGGGGCTGCCACGAGATGGCCTCCCGCAGTCCACCGTTTCCCATCCTGGGATTTACACAAGGTGCTACAGGCCCTAACTGAGGCTCCGTTCGAACCACTGGGAACCAGCTCACTCCGTTTCCTGACGCTGAAGGTGGCCTTCCTTGTGGCGATCACCTCGGCAAGACGGATTTCCGAGTTGGGGGCCCTGTCGGTCCGCCCGGACCTGCTCACGTTCGCAGAGGGCAGGGTGACTCTGCGGCTTGACCCAACCTTCATTCCTAAGGTCAACACATGGTTCCACAGGTCCCAGGAACTGATCCTCCCAGACTTCTGTCCGAATCCCATGCACCGTCTGGAGAGACAGTGGCACACATTAGACGTGCGCAGGGCTCTGCGTCACTACGTTAATAGAACAGCAACTTTCAGGAGATCAGAGGCGCTATTCGTCTCATATCATCCTTCTTCCAAGGGTCTGAAGGTATCCTCCTCGACCATTGGGAGGTGGATCAGGGCATGCATAGCCAAGGCCTATGAATCATTGGACCTGCAGGTACCAAGCAACATCACGGCCCACTCCACAAGGAGCGCGGCCACATCGGCAGCCTGGCGCACGCAGGCACCGCTGGAGGAAATTTGCAGAGCGGCCCCGTGGGCCTCTCCGTCCTTTGTTAGGAACTACAAGATTGACCAATTTGCTGCAGCAGAGGGTTTGTTTGGCAGGAGAGCCCTGCAGCAGATAGTTGAGTCCTAGTAAGAGATAGCCTAGACTCCCACCCAAGGGGACTTACGAGGGCTTGGGTACGTCCCATAGGTGGATTCGGAATCCACCCATGCTGGAGAAGAAGCGTTGACTTACCTGAACGCCTTTTCTCAGCATGGGGGGATGGAGAATCCACACCCTCCTCTAACTAGTCTAGGCAGGAATTCTCTTACAGGACAATGAAATGGAGCTACACGGTCCGACCTGATGAGGGGCTTCGCCTGTCAAAAACTGGGGAAGGAAGCCAGGAGGCGGAGCTAAATTCCGGACCTAGTCTCTGATTGGGTAGCAGGCATTGGATACCCATAGGTGGATTCTCCATCCCCCCATGCTGAGAAAAGGCGTTCAGGTAAGTCAACGCTTCTTTTCTGATTTCTAGCCTGATGCCTTAAAGCCAGTTAATAGATAAAATATATTTGCACTAACAAAACCTTTCCAAATCATCAACCTATGGCAAGCTTTGCATTATTTATGCCCTGTGTCTTGTTATTATCTTTTTCCTGTACTGCTTTTTGCTCCTGACAATACAGACTTCAGGAGCCTTTGTTAATTCAGATGAGAAAAAAATCACATTTTCATTGGATCCGGAAAGGTTTGCTTCAGATATATGATTTCCAGTCTTTTCAGTTGAAGAGATGGGATGTGTATTCTGGTTTTATCTTTATTCTTGAATGTTCATGTTCCTCTCATGTTTTAATGTTTCCTTTTCTCCAAGTCCTTATATTTATTATATAACTATCAAGTAACCAGTCCTTATCTTCTCATGTTGGTTTAGTCACACAACTGTAAAACACTTCTGTTCAAAACTTCTATCTGTTTGCTGGATAATAATTGGATAGTAAATAAATAATAATAATTACACTTTAGCTAGTCACTGAAGTCGGGGACAGAGTTACCCAGATTTGATTAATAGATTTCTTAATTAATGATTTCCCTGGAAATGCCGAAAAGTCACTAAAAGTATAAAATGGGAAAGAAATAAAATTATTTATAAAGAACTTTAATGGGACTATTTTTTTTCATCAGATGAAACATAACAGATGCTTAGACAATTACAGTAAAGTCGTGTTATTAAAACTTGTCTTCAAAGGGAGTTTAGTAAAAGATTAAACTCAGAGGATTCTTTGGTTTGAACAATTCTCTGATGAAGTTAATGTACAAAAAGTATTGCTGAAGAATCAATATTAAGTAATTTTATGTTCCAAGTCAAGAGGCTACAAAAAAAACCCCACTTGATGTACAGTCTTGAAAGTTATCCATTATGGCTGCTGTTCTTAATGACGGGTCAGAAAAAAAACAGGACATGTACCTTTTTGTATCTGTTTCTTAATGTGGAATAATGAACCAGGGTATTTGAAGACCTACTTCTGAAAGTATTCTGTGAACAATCAGAATGAATTGTGAGCATTTTCATGGATTTTATTGTTAGATATGAGACAAGGAGAGAAAACAGATGGGATGAATGCAACAATCTAAAAATATCAGCATCAGTTATCAGTTTATGTTCCACTGAATCTAAATAAACACAACAACATTTGTGAGTTGAATATGCTTTCAGAATTGCTAAGTTTAGGTAGCTGTTTTCTGCAAACAGAACAGGATCCATTTTTCACTTCATCTTGCTGAGCCCAGCCCTTTCTCTGACTAGGCCTGCCTTCAGATGGCATGGAAATATATTACAATTTCTCTTTTTCCGAGGCCCTCTTCTTGAATTTTATATGGAGCTTCTTTGTGAGTGAAAGAGAAGTTTTAGAGTGGTTTTAAAAAAAAAACAACAACAACCCAAAGACTAGCACACTTTCAATGAAGAAAACATTAATGTACTGTATTGATCAACGCTGGAGGCAAAGACATTTTTTTTAAAAAAAAGGAGGAGGGAAAGTTGACAGGCCCTCTTTGTAGATATTGCAGATGGGTACAGAAGCAAGATATTTGATTGACTATAGCACATCATCTGTCCGTGTGAGGTCACGAGGCGAGTAGGGCATAACTATGAGATCATAGGAGGTTTGAAAGAAAGAACTCAGTTCCTCTCTAGGGAATGCTATATCTATCCCTGTTTTCCAAACTTCTCTTAGCCTCCTAGTATTTTCCCAGCCTATCAGCATATCTTGACCTACTAAATGTTTTATGGCTGAGCTGACAATTTAGTTTCCCTAGGAACCTGCCATATTATCTCCTTCAGTTGTGGGTTGATTTATTGCTAAGTTAGTCCTTTATTTTCTTTGGGAAGATGTTACAATATTAGGGCAGCTGTCCCCAAACTTTATGGCTTGGCAGCCTCGGTGGGGGGAGTAGAAAAGGGAACTGGCCCACGCAAGCTGGTGCGCCATTCATGCAAATCGAGCTATGCCCGTGCGCATGCACCCACCAGCTGGTCCATGGCCTGGTTCCAAACAGGCCACAGCCAGGTAGTGGGCTGTGGCCTGGGGGTTAGGCAGATTCACTTAACAACTGTGATACTAACTTAACAACTGCAGTGTTTTTACTTAACTATGGCAAGAAAGTCATAAAATGGGGTAAAACTCACTTTGCTAAGCAAGACATTTGTCAATTAGCAACAGAAATTTTGGGTTCAATTGTCGTAAGTCGAAGACTCCCTGTACAAGAAAATCAATATATCTTAATTAATTTTTTTAGATGCGGAACTAAAACAGAGTATGATATAATAAATGTATAGAAGCTCAGTGAATGATTGGGGATACTCTCTCAGCCAAATTTACTTCACAAAGGTCTTCAAAAAGCTACAGTAGGAATATGGCACACACTAGTCTTAAGCTCCTGAAGAAAAGTCAGGATAAAAATAATATGCATAAATTAAATAAATAAGCAGGCAGCCATGAATATAAGGAACTAGGGAATTTGATGAACTAAATACTTTTTTCCCCCTAGTGTTTTCCTGCAAGTGCAGGGTCTATTTTTTGTCAGATCAACCAAGTGAATTGATTGATTGTCCAAAATCACACAGCTAGCTTTCATGCCTAAGGCAAAACTAGAACTCAGTTTCCTGGTTTCTAGCCCAGCACCTTAACCACTAGACCAGGGTTAGTCAACCTTGGCTCTTTTATGACTCGTGGACTTCAATTCCCAGAATTCCTGAGCCAGTTTAGCTGGCTCAGGAATTCTGGGAATTGAAGTCCACGAGTCATAAAAGAGCCAAGGTTGACTAACCCTGCACTAGACCAAACTGAAAGCAATTTAAAAGAACCCATCTAAACTTTTTGAAAGTTTCACTGAGGGAGCAAGCGACTTCAGCCTGCCACACACCTTTAGTTATTTTACAACCCTTCTTTGCCACTAAATGTCTTTGAAGCAAATAGATTTATAGTAATGGATAGGGGGCTAGCAAATCAAAATCTCATTTCAGATGTTTGACACTAATGTTGTGCTGAGTTACTGTTCCCTGAGTTGGATTTCTGAACAAATTACTAAAGTTGCCAGCTGGAAGTAGAAATGGAGGCAAAAACACAAACCAAATATTGTTAGAAATGAGTGCTGAATTTCACTGTTAGCATATGTCATAAAAGTAATTTTTTCATCCTGGATAGACTTAAAATCATCACCATCATCATAGAGTTGCTTTGATCTTTCTTTTTGCAGATAACAACAGTTCCTAATATACATCACATGGTAGAAATTCAGATCCTGGTGCATGAAGCACAAAGTAATCATGTTTTATTTATTCCTGATCTTTTATGATGCATATTACTACTTTTCAGCAGGAATACTACAAAATAACAACCTGTGCAATTGAGAATATATTGCAGGCTTCTTTTTTTTGTTAAAAAAATGCAATAACATTTGTAAGGAGTAACTTTTTATGAATAATAGTGTAACAGATACATTTGAGATTATTCATAGTTCCTAGCTGGAATCAGAATAAACCAGCCCCATTTTTTTCATGCTGAACTTTTTATTTGTGATGCTTTCTGGGCCAAAAAATTGTACCACTCTACTTTCCATTGCATTCCTTGATTATAGCAACTGCTCAGGAATGTGGGGTAACTTAGTGATGATGCTATACACGTGGTATACCATAAAATTTGTTTTATTGGTTGTGTCCACCTTTTCATAAGGACCTTAGAATTGCTGTTGTGATCTCCCCCTTTTCCTTGTAACAATAACACCAGTTTTAGGTGGGATGAATGAGACTAGCTGGCCTTGAAGCTTCAGAGTTGAGTGGAATTTAGAATTTGAATATTCCTCGCCCTATTGTAACATTTCTGGAGTCTTTGAAAAAGAGACTGGACTACCATTAGTCTGAAATGGGATAAGGTCTCCTGCTAGAGCAGGAAGTTGAACTAGATGACTGTCCAACTCTGATGATGTTCTATATACTTTAACCATTAAATCACAGCTGCCAAGGCCTCTGTTGAATATCCTTCATAAGCAGACATATAGGTCTAATTTAATGTATTTATTTATTGTACTTTCATCTCACCGCATTCAATAAGACTCTTGGAACTTCTGTTAGGAGGCACATGTTAAAGTAAGGAAGGAAAAAGGGATATTGAGGTGTGGACATCTTGCACCTCTGTATCATCTGACATCTTGTCTGACATCTCTGTATCATGACATCACATAAATGATATAATTTAGGATATAGCAATAATAATAGAGTTGGAAGAGACCTTGGAGGTCTTCTTGTCCAACTCCCTGCTCAGGGAGGAAACCCTATATCATTTCAGAAAAATGGCTGTCCAGTCTCTTCTTAAAAACTTCCAGTGTTGGAGCATTCACAGCTTCTGGAGGCAGGTTGTTCCACTGATTAATTGTTCTAACTGTCAGGAAATTTCTCCTTAGTTCTAGGTTGCTTCTCTCTTTGGTTAGTTTCCATCCATTGCTTCTTGTCCTTGCCTTCAGGTGCTTTGGGGAATAGCTTGACTCCCTCTTCTTTGTGGCAACCCCTGAGATATTGGAATATTGCTATCATGTCACCCCTTGGTCCTTCTCTTCATTAAACCAGATATACCCAGTTCCAGAAACCACGGCTCAAGAACTAATTTAAATTATTTTTGTGTTGATATTATAAAGCAGAGGTCCCCAACCATAAATTATGGTTGTAAATTAAGGACTACCTGTAAGAACATGTGAATCAAATGTTCTGGGTTTTCAGACATCCTATGGTTTTTACTTTTAATTGTTGGATAAGCTACATCATTTAGAACTTTCTCAAATATTCAGTCTTTCCATGCAACTTACACTTTTATAGTTTTTGTGTAATATTCCCAAATTTGAAACTTACATTTTCATAAAATATTTTATCATTAATATTTGTGTGTGTGTGTGCGGATTGTGCAGCAAACCACAGCTAATTGATCCTATTCATTGCCACCTTGGAATCAGTTTCATTGGATTATATCAGTTCTGATAGATATATAGGAATTATTTAAATGTCCATAGAATGTGCCACTTAATTTTCTATTTCTGTTCATATAATTTATTGTGCACTTCTCATTATAAGTGTACAAATGTATGCATTACAGCAACTAAACCATAAATTCAGTTAAGCAAAAGACTTCCTAGACTAAGCCTGCTCTGAATGCTTCTGCAAGTTGCCATGATGAAATATAATTAATTTACATTGGATGGATTAACTCTGAAGATTAGTCCTTGACCAGATTAGTCCCAGTAATGGTCTGGTGCTTCTCTATGTCATCTTGTTGGAAGTGGGTTATGAAATGACTTGTTACTGCACAAGTCCATTTAATTAGATGTATCTTTACTTGAGATAAGTGGAATTGAGTTTCTTTTTTTTTATAATGAATGTTTTTATTAATTTTTACAAATTTTTTACAAAAAGAAGAAAAATTATAACTCAACTGGAAACAATCATTTAAAACATTTACCAATCAATCAGAATAAGTGCCCGGTACCCCCCCACCACATCCTCGTAAACCTACACTATCCCCCTCATCTTTCCATCTAACTACCTACTTTCTCCTTTCTCTCCTTACCCATCCCCTCCACCAACCTCTATCCCCTATCTTCTCCCTCTTACCCTCTTTCTACTTGCCTCACCTTCATACCTCCTTCCTCTTTCCATCCAATGTGGTGCCCAGAGGCCACCCGAGCAACCCCTTAATACCTATGAATAAATACATACTATCTTATAAACCCCAATTACAGTTGAGAAAACATAATATAACAATTATTAACACCCTCCCACCCCCCCCCCCGGCTTCCCAGAGTGAATACAGGGTAAAAACGCAAGAAACCCCACTAAACTACTTATTATATAACTGTTTAACTATATACCAAATGTAATTCCTTCAGTTGATATTTCTTTTGTATATAATCTATCCATTTTTTCCAGTCCATCATAAGTTCTTCACTTGAGTGATTCTTCAAATATGCAGATATCTTAGCCATTTCTGCCAAATTAACCACTTTTAATGTCCATTCTTCAATAGATGGTAACTCCGATGTCTTCCAGTATTGTCCCACCAATAATCTTGCTGCAGTAATCAAGTTCAAAATCAACTTAGTCTCTATGGTGGTACAGTCTTTTGTAATGCCTAACAAAAATAACTGTGGTGAAAATTCAATACGCTTTTTCAATATATTTTGAAGAATCCACCATATTTTTATCCAAAAAGCCTTAATTTTTTTACAAATCCACCAAATATGAAAGTAGGTAGCGTCCATCGATTCACATCTCCAACACTTAGGTTGCATATCTGGATACATAAGTGATAATTTTTTTGGGTCCAAATGCCATCTATAAAACATTTTATAAAAATTCTCTCTTAAATGCTGTGCTTGTGTAAATTTTACATTTTTCACCCATATCCTTTTCCATGTTTCCATCATAATTGGATGTCCAAAATTACGTTCCCACTTGATCATACAATCTTTAATCTTTTTTAGATTAGTCCTTGACCAGATTAGTCCCAGTAATGGTCTGGTGCTTCTCTATGTCACCTTGTTGGAAGTGGGTTATGAAATGACTTGTTACTGCACAAGTCCATTTAATTAGATGTATCTTTACTTGAGATAAGTGGAATTGAGTTTCTTGTGGTAGTGGCTGCTGAATCTGGGTAGCCCATATGGAAGAAGATTCTCACAGGAGAATTCTGTCTTAAAAATAAACAGGAAGAGAAGACGTATCTCTGACTGGTGAATGTAATCTGTAGTTTGGGAGATTCTTTTTTTTATTATGGTAGTGGCATTGTGCGATACTCTAGCTCCATGGTGGCGAAACTATGGCACGCGTGCCACAGGCAGCATGCAGAGCCCTCTCTGTGGGCACGCGCACCGTCACCCCAGTCCTAGGCCTTCAGTCCCATCCGTGAGCAACCTGCATCAAAATCTCCCTGGGCATGTGGCTTTTTAAGTTGGGTTTTATAAAACCTTTTCGCTTTAGGCCTCCGCTGCTGTGTGCAAAAAAAACAAACCAAAAAAAGTTCAATCAATCAATCAATTTCAACTTCTCATAGGAAAAAGAAATCTCACAAAGTTGGAATTGATTGATTGAAGTTTATTTTTAGTCCCACACAGCGGTGGAGGAAGTGACGCGTCGGAGCTGGAAAGAAGGTGCCGCGTGGGGGTGGGGGGACCGGTGGTAGCAGGGCGCTCCATGGGGAGAAAGGCGGTAGCAGGACACTCTGTGCGAGGGATGGGGCGGAGGCTGTGCATGGGGTGGAGAAGCAACGCAGTGGCGCTAGCATGGTGGTGGACCAGTTGCTTCCCTCCCCCTGCCAGACACCTGCTGAAGCTGCGCAGGGTAAGGTTGCCGCCCACCCCCACTCAGATGCCCTCGCCTCCCTCAAGTGTTTTTTTACCAACCCAGAGTGGGCCAGTCGAGGGGCTGGCAGGCTGTGGCTGCTGATGGACACAATTGGCTCCCATGCGCTCACTGTATGTGGGGACCAATGGTGTCAGGCAGCTGCCCCGGACTCTGCCTCGCCTTACCTTGCCCTGCGGCAATGGCACCCCTGCCCTGCCCCCTGCCTTACCTCGCCTCACCCCGCAGGACAAGTCTCCTGCACACCTCCCACCCACCAGAGATCCCTTGGATCTCCTCCAACCCTGCCCAGCCCCCACAGGTGTCCCTCCCACGAGCAACATTGAGGTGGCCATGCCCACCCAGTCTGCCATGACCACTACAGCCATGCCCACCTGGCACCCAATGATAAATAAGTGGAGTTTGGGTTGCAGTTTGGGCACTCGCTCTCTAAAAGATTTGCCCTCACTGCTCTAGTCTAGTTTTGGGTTTTTTTGAGTATGTTCCTTTGTGACTGCCTTCTTGCTGAGATTTGCCCTTGGGATTTGACTCAAAATTTCCTCAATAGCATGAAATGTGCCAGGACTGACAGTTTGTTTTGACATCCATTTTGCTGTCACTTAAATGTCCCTGAAATACGCTGACAAGATGTAAAATTACAGTCATGGTTGAGAAATCATATTTTGTGTTATTTCCATATCTTTTTCTCTTTTTCTTTTTGTTCTCATTTTACATGCTACCTTTGTAAAGGCTGCCTAAAAATCACATATTCACCTTAGATTTATTAATAATCTTCTATTTAATAATTGCAGTCAGTCACATGCAGGTGAGTGTCAAATACTAATCTGAGCCAAAACCAATTTGGTATTTTCATGTGACTTGATCTATTGCTGAACAAAGCATGTGGTTTCTCCTGTGTGCCTGTAAAAACATTTATAAGACCTGGATGCCTTTCTGTCTCTTCCCAACAATGTTGTGGTGTCCCTCTCCAAGTGGTATAAGAGCACGGGAGAAAAATGAAGATATACCACCCGATGAGATTATAATTAGGAAAATTTTAGAATGTGCAGAAATGGATAGATTAACGTTAGAGATTAAAGAGAAAGAAGATTCAGTTTATTATAAAATATGTGAAAACTTTTATCAATGGTTAGCAAAATGAGATAATGAAATTGAAATTTATTAAGATGATTGATTTTTTTCTTTTGATTAATTGATATGCTTTATAATCTCTGTTATTTTTGTTGACTACAGTTACTGATCATTATATTAGCCCTGAGGAATACTTGTATCTGGATGATAGTTTGCTTGCTAAAGCGTGAAATGTTATTGGGGGCAACCCCATTGTTGTACCCATTCCCACCGTAAATCCTCCCTTGAACCCCACCCTGAACCCCACCATTCATAATGAACTTCACTTTTCTCTACCCTGAAAAAACTTAATAATATATATTAAAGGGACAATACACAGCATACCAAATGGGCATATCACCTGAATCCTGGAGTATAGTTTGAATTTTGCTTCTGTTTATTCTCCTTTTCCCAATTCTTTATGGAAGCCCTTGTGCTAGCCATCCCCTAGCTCCCAGGAAATAATAATAATAATAATAATAATAATAATAATAATAATAATAATAATAATAATAATAATAATACAAATAATACAAATAATAATAATAATAATAATAATAATAATAATAAAGTTGGAGGGGACCTTGGAGGTCATCTAGTCCAATCCCCTGCTCAGGCAGGAAGCCCTATACCATTTCGGACAAATGGCTGTCCAGTTTCTTCTTTAAAACTTCCAGTGTTGGAGCATTCACCGCTTCTAGAGGCAGGTTAATTGTTCTAACTGTCAGGAAGTTTCTCCTTAGTTCTAGGTTGCTTCTCCCCTTGATTAGTTTCCATCTGTTGCTTCTCGTCCTGCCTTCAGGTGCCTTGGAGAATAGCTTGACTCCCTCTTCTTTGTGGCAGCCCCTGAGATATTGGAACACTGCTATCATGTCACCCCTTGTCCTTCTCTTCTTTAAACTAGACATACCCAATTCCAGCAGCTGTTCCTTATATGCTTTAGCCTCCAGTCCCCTAATCATCTTTATTGCTCTTCTCTGTACTCTTTCTAGAGTCTCAACATCTTTTTTACATCGCGGTGACCAAAACTGGATGCAGTATTCCAAGTGTGGCCTTACCAAGGCATTGTAAAGTGGTATTAACACTTCACGTGATCTTGATTCTATCCCTCTGTTAATGAAGCCTAGCACTGTGTTGGCCTTTTTGGCAGCTGCAGCACACTGCTGGCTCATATTTAAGTGATTGTCCACTAGGACTCCGAGGTCCCTCTCACAGTTACTACTATTGAGCAAGGTACCCCCTATACTATACCTGTGCATTTGGTTTTTTTTTTTTTTTAAATATTTTTTATTGACTTTTTCCCCCAATTTTAACAGAAAAAAAGCTAATCATATCAAATCTTAATATACAAATAAACAATCAACAACAAAACATAAATACAATTTCCAATACTTCTGATAATAATAACTCAACTAAAAATAAGCATCTCAAACAATTTACCATCATTCTTCCCCCTTCTTATCAGCTCACACTTAGCTCATCCTTCAATCCACCAAAGGCCACCCAAACAACCCATTAGTAACAATAATTAATTATTCTTCCACCAACCCTAATTACAGCTAAAAAAAACATCCTACCTAAAATTATACGGCTTCCCAGAATGATTACAGGGTATAACAAAAGAAAGCCCCACTACATCAAACAAAATTATTATATGAACTTAGCCAGCACACTGCTGGCTCATATTTAAGTGATTGTCCACTAGGACTCCGAGGTCCCTCTCACAGTTACTACTATTGAGCAAGGTACCCCCTATACTATACCTGTGCATTTGGTTTTTCTTGTCTAAATGTAGAACCTTGCTTTTTTCACCATTGAATTTCATTTTGTTAGATAGTGTCCCGTGTTCAAATCTGTCCAGATCCTTCTGTATCTTAAGCCTGTCTTCTGGAGTGTTGGCTATTCCTGCCAGCTTAGTGTCGTCTGCAAATTTGATGAGTTCCCCATCTATCCCCTGGTCCAAATCGTTGATGAAGGTGTTGAAGAGCACTGGGCCCAGAACAGAGCCCTGGGGCACCCCACCACACACTTCCCTCCATGTAGATGCGGTTCCATTTTTTTCCCCACATAATTTTTATTGGTTTTTTTAAATTTACAAAAAAGACACATAATAATAACTCAACCGAGAACTAACATATACTACATTTTTCAAACAATTAAAATAACTGCTCGGCACCCCCACCACCACATCCCCCTATCCCTAACCATGCGGTTCCATTGAGGACCATTTCCAGAAGGCTGAACAGATATCTCTCTTTGCTTTGTCACAATGCCACAAGAAATAAAACTAGAACTCCTGCAACTAACATCTCAACTTACAGTTCATTGAAGTGGTTAAAGAATACTGTACTTAATAGTAACAAAAACCACTGAGATCTAGTGATTCCAACCAAATTATATTTCATCTGTTTCTTCAGGTATAAGTTATAATCAAAGTAATCAAGACTGTCTCTGCATCAAGTCTAGGTCTAAATTCAGATTTCATAGTATGTTGACAAACAACTGTTTCTAAGAGTTCTTGGCTCTGCTGCAGCAAAGCCTTTTTCACTACTTTGACTAAATATGGAATATTGAACATTAGTTTGTAGTTGTTTAAATTAGCCAGGCCCAAACTTGGTTTCTCTAATAAAGGCCTCATCACCACCACCACCTTTAATTTGCAGGAAATTCCACCTACTTAGGAGAAGTATAATAATAGCATTAGCAAGTTAGTAGCTTTAGAGACCTTTATAAGCCAAGCCAAGGGAGGATCTGATAGGCAAGTAGTAACACAAACTGATTGAAGAAGCTTAACCAACTCTGTGAGAGACAAATAATAAAACTGGTTCAGACAAATATTAAATGATGCATTAGGCATCTTAGATAAAGGTAGTCCTCAGTTAATGGCTACTTGTGCAGTGGCCATTCAATGTTATGATGGCACTGAATGAATCATAGTTACCAGTCCTTGAAATTCTGGCTGTCCCAGCACTCCTCTAATCACACAATTGCAATCTGAGTACTTGGCAACCAGCTTGCACTTACAACAATTGCAGCATCCCATTGTCATGAGATTTGTGACCTTCCCTCCTGGCTTCTCATAGTAAATATGGAACCCAGAAAGCAAGTTGCTTGGATTAGTTTCCTTTATCCACACACTCCCTCCAAGCCTCAGTGCACTTGCGATCCATTTGTGGTCCTGAACCTCTTACACAAGGTTTCATCTCACCTCACCCCACTCAATCTTCACACCGTAACACATGATACATCTGATGGATTGCACTTCATGAAAGTTCATGCCATCGTACCTGTCTCTGAATTATTCAGATTCTTTGTCGTTTTATCCCTCACTTTGTATCTTTATTTGTTAAAATGAAAAAGGATGTACTATATATTTCCTGTATGTCCTAATGTGTGGTTTTATTGTATGTACTAATTGCTAGTACAGTTTATAGCCTGGCTTTTCAGTTTGTAAGTTAGTTTTGATTGTAGGGACAGTAGTATTAATCTCACTTTCTGGGCAGAAGTCCATTTAAATTTGGCATAATTTATTTTTGAGCTGGCATACGTTAGGTTGTGCTCTATACTACAGCTACATAATTTCATTTCTTAAAGTATTTTTATCCATCTCATCCGACTGGGAGAAATGCCCAGTTCAGGTAAACTTCCTTTCTTACATAATTATTACATCCTAGAACATGATATATTTTCAGAGATTGTAGTATATGCAGACTTTTAGCATATGACTGAATGTTGATGATTTCTTACCGTAGTATATTATACCACAAATCTTTTAGCATTACTATGTGGCTGTTTTAAGTTCTGTGTTATGTATTGCGAAGAATCCAAGACTGCAGCAATATAAACCTTAAATATATAATTAATAATAGTCATGACAGCAGTTAGGCCGTGAAAAAAAATTCATAGTTATGATTATAGTGCATTTAATGTTTAAACTTAGACAACAATGGCCAGTCTTACTATTTGGGACAAAAAGAGAGGGGAATCTTATACACACTCACCCTCAAGAAAATTAATAGAATAAAACCTTCTTTTCCTTGCTCAAATGTTCACAAACTGTCTCCTTAGTATTGTCCTTTCAGAGTTTTAAAGTTTTATATGTCTCTTACAAGGTATGAGTAAAGATTTATGATCCATCTTTTAAATTCAGATTTTGATGGAGATTTTATTATCTGACCTATAGTTGAAAGAAGCTGTATAATGCAGCATATTAAAAACTTTTGAAGCACCCTAGTCAAATGCTGAAGTACAAAATAGTACAGTAGTGACATAGCAGACTGAATGTCAAGGGAGCCATTGGAGATGCTAGGCATTGGGGATAATGACTAAAGCAACATGAAAAACAAGATACTTAACTGTGTTCCTTAGCTGATGTAATCCCAAGGAGAAAGCAAATGAATATATTCCATTTTCTGTTCTTTCGCTGGTTTAAACAAAACAATCTGTAATCTCTACTGGTGAAGTAGAAAATAATTTCAGTAAATAAGTAACATTTGATATACAGATAGTCCTTGACCTACGACCACAACTGAGCCCAAAATTTATGTTGCTAAGTGAGAAATATGTTAAGTCAGCTTTGCCCCATTTTACGACTTTTCCTGTCAACTTGTCAGTCAATTTGTTAACTGAATCACTGCAGTTGTTAAATTAGTAACACGGTTGTTAAGTAAATCTTGTTTCCCCATTAACTTTACTTGTCAGAAGGTTGCAAAAGGTGATCACATGACCCCTTGACACCGCAACCATCATAAATGTGAGTCAGTTGTCAGGCATCTGTATAGGGGGTACCTTGCTCAATAGTAGTAACTGTGAGAGGGATCTCGGAGTCCTAGTGGACAATCATTTAAATATGAGCCAGCAATGTGCTGCAGCTGCCAAAAAAGCCAACACAGTGCTAGGCTGCATTAACAGAGGGATAGAATCAAGATCACGTATTAATACCACTTTACAATGCCTTGGTAAGGCCACACTTGGAATACTGCATCTAGTTTTGGTCACCACAATATAAAAAAGATATTGAGACTCTAGCAAGAGTACAGAGAAGAGCAACAAAGATGATTAGGGGACTGGAGGCTAAAACATATAAGGAACAGTTGCTGGAATTGGGTATGTCCAGTTTAATGAAGAGAAGGACAAGGGGTGACATGATAGCAGTGTTCCAATATCTCAGGGGCTGCCACAAAGAAGAGGGAGTCAAGCTATTCTCCAAGGCGCCTGAAGGCAGGACAAGAAGCAACGGGTGGAAACTAATCAAGGAGAGAAGCAACCTAGAACTAAGGAGAAACTTCCTGACAGTTAGAACAATTAACCAGTGGAACAACCTGCCTCCAGAAGCGGTGAATGTTCCAACACTGGAAGTTTTAAAGAAGAAACTGGACAGCCATTTGTCCAAAATGATATAGGGTTACCTGCCTGAGCAGCGGGTTGGATTTGATGACCTCCAAGGTCCCTTCCAACTTTATTATTATTATTATTATTATTATTATTATTATTATTATTATTATTATTATTATTATTATTATTATTATTATTATTATTATTATTATTATTATTATTATTATTATCTGAATATAAATCACGCAACCATGGGAATATTGTAGCAATAGCACTTAGACCTATATATAGCCCTCTCTAAGCAGTTGAGAGAGTCAGCATATTGCCCCCAACAATCTGGGTCCTCATTTTACTGACCTTGGATGGAAGGCTAAGTCAACATGCAATGGTTATTAGTATGAACAATGATTATAAGTCACTTTTTTTCAGTGCTGTTGTAACTTCAAACGGTCACTAAATGAACTGTTGTAAGTCAAGTACTAAAGAAAGAAAATAGTGTTGGTTTCATTTAGCAGTTGCTTTGTTTCATGATTGAATTGCCAGTCCAAATTGCGATAGTGAACTATATCTGTATTGTGCAAGTTCTGGTCATAATATCTTAAGAACTATATTACAGAATCAAAAAAAAAAGTGCAAGACAAGGCAACCCGTGTAATTCAAGGGCTGGAGCAATTTCCCTTTGACAAAAGATTAACAGAAATTCAGATTCTTTTCAGGAACCCTAAACCTAATCCTACCAGCCTCACAGTGGTAGGACTGAAGATCATCTGCTGAAACTAAATGAAGGGGTAGAAGAAAATACACTTTCAGTTAGTGCATAATTAATCTGTAGAATTTGCTGCCAGTGGTTGTATAATGAGATTTGGATAGTTTGGGAGGGCATAAACTGGCTAATATTAATGGCTGTTTATTTCCAACTCATAGATAGCATACCTTAAATCAGGGGAGGACAATTAGTTTTCTCAAGAGACCACACCAGAAACTAGGACTGTTGCGGAGGGATGCTGATGACCTGCCCCCCCCACTGAATGTCACCCCACCCTCACTGACATCCCACTTCCCTGCCAATGCCCTGTCCCCGAAGCCAATGCTGCAGGCCGTACAGGAAGGGTGGAAGGGCCAAATGTGGCCTGAAGAGTGTAAAATATCCAGGTCTGCTCTTAAGTATTAGTTTGTGGTAAGAAGGGGTTCAGCTTTTTTAAAAAAAAAAATAATCATGCATTAAATGGCTGCCTTTCTTATACAAAATAATCCTGAGTGGTTTATAGTAATATTAAATAAACAGAATAAATAAAACAAACCAACACAATTACAGCACCACATATCTCAAAAACACTTCTACAACATTAGATAGACTCCCCATATTCTGACAATTCCTAGGCTCATTTCTACCCTAATGGCTTCACAGCCCTGACAAAGGCTTCCAAATCTCAGGAATGAGGCTGTTCCAAAGGATCAGGGCAACCATAGAAGCTTTTGTGGGCCCACCAGATGAGTACATTTTAACATTAAATACATCACCTTGTGTTCAGGCTTGTAAGATTCCCAGTTGCATCCAGTTAGCCATTTTAAGACATATAACACTGAACTAAATGGGCACACTGCTGGCTCATACTGAAGTTGTAGTCCATGAGGTCCCCAGATCTTTGAATTTTGTTTCTTAAGAGAAGCACTTTTCATTGTTATTTTCAGTCCTGTGAATGTTTTGAGTTCTATTACTGTTTCCTAGAGTATTTCCTAGAGAGTTTCACTAATTTTGTGTCATTTGCAACTTTGATATGCATTTTCCCCACTTTTATTCTAGTCATCGATACAAGTGTTGAAAAATAGAGGATCCAGCGCTAAATATTTTGACATTCTGTTTAATACTTCTCTTGTATTTGATGTGGAGCCATTAATGAATATTCTGAGATGATTTTTGAGTCAGCCATATATCTATTAGAAAGTCAGTTTGAGGTTGTAGTTAAAATACCACTCTAGAAACTGAGAGTTCAGTTCTAGTCCCACTTTAGGCTGGGTGACCTTGGGCCAGTACCTCCCTCTCAGCCCTAGGAAGAAGGCAAGGGCAAATCACTTCTGAAAATGTTGGCCCCCAAAACTGCAGGCCTCTCTCTGTCTGTCTGTCTGTCTGTCTGTCTGTCTGTCTGTCTATCTGCTTTGACTGTAATATCCCCAAAAACTCTGACATAGATCAAAAGTGATCCACCTATAAATGGCTATTTAGTGATTGTGATTGTATGTGCTCATATGAAGGCATGAAAAAAACAGACCATTTTTAGTTATTAATATCAAAGTGGCTGTCAACGCTGCAAATACTGTATATTCTTGCTTTGACAAAATATGCAAAACTGTCTGGTATTTTGAGAGTTAATGCAGAGCATAGGAGGGAGGAGGGAAAAGCCCGGGAAACAGAACGGAAGTGAATCTTTGCCCTCCAAGTTAATTGGAAGATGTGAATTATGACCCCAAAATAGGGGAGGGGAAATGCCTGGAATGTTATGTGCAAAGGGAAGGGAAATTCAGATCTTGGCATCCATCATGCCGTGCTGACACGTCTCTGTTAATAAAGGGTTTTTTAGGTTAAACCATACCTGAAAATTCTTTGAAGTGTTTCATTAGTCAGACACATGACAGTGGCTGGATTATAGTTTCCCTTATCTGTTTTCACTTTATGAAGGTAGGAGCAACATTTACTCTTCTCCAATCACCTGACACTTCAGTCTTTTCCAGGATTTCTCAAATATAGCTTCAACCAGATAGGAAAGTAATTCCTTCAATTTCAGAGAATGCAGTTCATTTATTTCTCGAAATCTAAAATTAATCAGAGAAAAATTATTTATTTATTTATTATTTAGATTTCTATGCTGCCCTATTTCAAGAACTCAGGGCGGCTCACAACATAATACTAACATGTAGAAATCTAATACATAAAAAACATTGTAAAACCCGTCAGTTAAAAGACCAATCATTCAAAACAGACATACAAACATACATACACTGGCTGTCGGCAAAGATGAGTCTTCAGTAATTTGCGAAAGGCGGAGAGGGTGGGGGCAATACGGATCTCCGGGGGGAGTTGATTCCAGAGGGCCGGGGCCGCAACAGAGAAGGCTCTTCCCCTAGGCCCCGCCAGGCGACACTGTCTGGCTGATGGGACCTGGAGAAGGCCGACTCTGTGGGCCCTAACCGGTCGCTGGGTTTCATGGGGCAGCAGACGGTCCCGTAAGTATTGGGGAAGTATTGCCTGGCTGTGTTTCTGTCATTCCTAGGCTTCAAAGCTATTTCTTCCTGTTGCTGTTGTACAATTTCTTGGTGGAAACTTGATGGGTGAATGAATGTGGCTAAGCGTAAGAACTTGCATGTTAAAAGCACATTGTTCATACATTATCCACCAACTATTTCTCTACTTGTCATCAACATATCATGATAGAAAAGGCTAAAAGGTTGCATGTTAACAGCAGCTGGTAAGTGGTTATGTTTAGGTCATATCTCCTTCATTTAACAGTAGCACATTGATTGTAGAAATTCCTAAGTAGGCTGTAACTGCTAGAGCAGTCAAATTCACGACATTACATGACGTTGTGTGATGTATCGAAACTTTTTCCCAATTACCGGCAACGGGGTGGGTGCAGTTTCCTCGTGATGAGTCCAGCCTGTGGGCTGGCAGTTTGACACCCCTATGCTAGAGGGTAATAAAGATCTGCTTCCAAGTTAAAATTTCATTTGCTTCACAGCCTAGATGATACACTATCCTCAGTGCAGTCTTTCCATAATAATGAAATAACCACTTGGCACTTAGTATGAAATGTTACAAGGCTTGTAGAATATTTCGGTAATTCTCATTATAAAGCAATACCTAGGTAACCTCTTTATACCTATTATCTTTTATCAGTTAATTAGCTGTTCTTTAGTTTCCAAATTGCAACTCAGGTGGTAAAATGGTGCTCTTTTTCTTAAATGTGGAATTTAATTTGCGAAAGCTACTGTGAACGTCAAGTATAAATTGGATAGGTGCATACCACAGGATTTCTTTCCTGTAGATGGTTTTTAAATTTTGGTTCACCTTTGTTTATCACTAGCTCTTATGAAAATAGTCACACTGAGTTACTGATTATTTTTTTTTTGCTCTGTTTCTACTTAGAATCCCACAGTTTTGAAAATGTGTTGTAATTTTCAGCTCTTTTCTGTGTCTAGGGATTAGGAATCTCTCATCTCTTTTTTCTTTCCTAAATGGATTCTTTTCAGGAGAACTTCCAAAATGCTTGTCTGAAAGATACTTTAAGGAGTATAAATAACTACCAGAGTTAGGGTTGAAGTGAGGAGTCTTTGGTGGTCTCTGAGCTTGATTTTTTTTTTTGCAGGCATTTCATTATCCAAACTAGGTAACCTCATCAATAATCTTTATATTAAATCTAGGAATGCTGTCTTCCAAGATCATATTAGTGTGAACTACAATAGCTAAGGAATGCGCTGAAATAACTCCTTTCCTTCCAGTGGTGGTTAAAAGTTTGTGAACCCTTTTGAATTTTAATATTTCTGCATAAATATGATCTAAATATGACTTGCATAAATGTTTTTCAAACTTGATAACTTTAAAGATGTGTGGACTCCCTACTATAGGGGTATAAGGTTTCCTGCCTGAGCAGGGGGTTGGACTAGAACAGGGCTTTTAAACCCTTTTCACAGATTGTACCACTTTTAGGACATGACAATATTCGAGCACCACCAGTGCTTAGCAAAGTGTCAAAAACTTGATAACTAAAAAGGGGGGATTTTGGGTTTTACTGATTAGATTAATTTGTTGCTATAGAAATAGCAAGTTTATAATATTATGGAAAAGTAAAAAGTTGAAGTTTGGTGTTAATGCTTCCTTCTACTGCAACAGAGGAAGTGGGAAGTCAGTGCCTTTTCTTTTTCCCTTCTCCCCTTCACTTTTTCCCCATTTTTGCTCCCAGCGTCCTACTATTTGCTTTTGTATTTTATTCTATAATAAAATGTTACAAAGGTTTTTTTTTAAAGGAAAAATGTACCGGTTTTAATTTCTTCAGTGGCAGTTCCTTTGCTGAATCACTATCTCTTTGCACTGACAAACGTATGACAAATTTATCCATATTTATTAATATGCACCACTACCTTGATGGTCAGCTGGCTGGTCGTCCCTCTCTCCCTCTCCTCTCTTTTCTTCCTCCCTGCATCTCTCCTTCCACATTGTAGTAAGAATGCACTCCCCAGACCCTTCACTGTGCCCCTCAAGACACAGGAATAAACACAAATAAAGAAAGACTCACAAAAGCCTCCCAGAATAAAGAAACACTAACTCCATTTTTTTTCTTCAAGCTGAAAAAAATAGCCTCAGGGGTTTCTCAGTTTAAACAATGCTGCAATTGGGAAAAGCGATAACCTTAAATTAAGCCTGTTTACCTACAAAGAAAACTTGCTAAAAGCCATTGACAGACTCGAGATAAGGAGGTAAAACTAATTACATTTGTTTAAATCAACATTTTGGACTCATTGCTAGCCTTTGTGAAACAGACTAAAATATTCCAATAACAAAAGCACACAAACCGAGCCTTTGAATTAAAAAAGCTGTAAAAACTGTATAAAAATCCTTATCCTTATTCAAACTGCCAGCTGACCCAGAACCCATTGGCTTCTGAAATAAACCAACTTCCTTTTTGACATGCTCGTCTCCCAGTTTTTTATTTAATCAGCACTGATTGCATTCTCTTGACTGGAGAAAACAAACGAGGGGACCTTTTTTCCAGCAACCACTTCTTCCCTGTCTCTTTTTTCCTCCCTGCCTGCTGAGCTCTCCTTCCACAGCTTCTTCTCCACCCCCTTCTCTTTCCCTGTTGTCTTTTTCCCCCTTTCCTGCCAAAACTATCTCCTTTTATATCCTCTCCTCTCTTACCCCCTCCTTTTCTCTTTAGCTCACCTTCAGCTACACGCTGCTTCCGGAAGCGCCAATCAGCTGGAGCCCTGCAGGGATCCTGGGGTTTCTGCCAGTCCTGCAGCTCCAGATGCCTCTCCCTCAGGCTTGTGTCGCTTTTGCTCATTCCCCTCCCCCTCTACACTTGTCTAGGAGGGTCGCATATCCCCTGCTAGGTGCCAAAGTACCACTGGTGGTACCAGTTGAAAAACCCTGGACTAGAAGACCTCCAAGGTCCCTTTCAACTCTATTACTATTAGTAGTAATACATACAGCCATGGGAATTCTGAGACATGAAATCCACACATTTTACAGTTACTAAGTTTGAAAAACTGTGTGAAATAAATGACTTTAATTAAATGAATTGAGTATTGTTCTTGACTCATTTGTTTAATTGGGTTTTCTTTATCTAGTTTTAGCCCTTGCCACCAGCCAATTAGGCTCAAGGGCCTATCTTCCCATGCACAATGTAACCTTCTGGGAAGTATAGTTGGAAGGTATAGTGGCCCTGAAGTGGCCATAAATTCCCCAAATTTCGTTCCCACAGGAGTCATGGTTTCTAGCATTCTGTAAGTAAGCCCATTTATTTTGGTACAGCAATTTTTCCCCTATGCTTTCCAATTTTGCCAAATTGAAGCTCACAAATAAACACAAGTTTTTGTAGCACATAGATTATGTAACTGGAGAGCAATACATTCATGATCTTTTATTTTACTTACATTTCCATCTAAATAGAATGGACAGTATTTAGTCTATCCTGGCTCCATCACTACTTTTTGAAATGTATACCCCATTGTGCTATTTAGATGCCAAGTGCAGCACACAGCCCAGGAAATGAACTGAGAATTAAACATTTTTATTTCCAATTGCTTCCAATTTATCAGCCCACTCACCTCACTGGTTGTTGTTGTTGTTGTGGGGTGCTAGTTTGGTTTAGTGGTTGAAGCACCAGGCTAGAAAACCAGATGCTGTGAGTTCTAGTCCTGCCTTAGCCATGAAAACTATCTGGGTGACCTTGAGCTGGTCATTCCTTCTCAAACCAGGGTTGTTGTGGGGAAAATAGGAGGAGAAAGTGTGTTGGCTATATTTGCTGCCTTGATTTTTTTTAGAAAATAATAAAGGCAGGATACAAATAAATAAATTACAAATAAATAGATATGTAGCCTGACCATTAGTGATCCCTCTACCAAACCATCTGGTTTTGACTCACTTGCTTGACTCACTTTCTCTGGTTGAAGTTGAACAGAATTAGGTGTGATACTGGAAGACATGCCTCTGCCTTGTAGCATTGAAGATGTAAACACTCCCTTTGTCGCAACTGTGGTTCTGATACGCAAACTATTAAATACATTGTGCAAGATTGTCCAGAATGTGCATTCTCTGATTCTCTAAAAGATCTGCATGAAGCAACACCAGAAGCGATTGCATGAATAGCTGAATATCCCGTTATGAGACCATTGCCACATCTAATTATGGGGCCACTGCCCAACCCCCATAGAAATTTTACTTATAATTACGTGGACTGTGCTGCCCTGCTCAGTCACACACAAACACGTAACTGTGGTTTAGTGAGTTTATTGATATTCCCCAGCAATTCCCTTCACCAAAACCCAGAACTGTCCCAATTAAGTCCAGCCATGAGCAGACCAAGTTTAGTCCACAGATCAATGGCCAAATAACCCACAAAGCACTTGAACGTTGCTCAAACAAAATAACTCCACCGAAAAACTTAAATCCACTAGGCAAACTTAAATCCACACACAAGAGAGCTCACAAGGCAAGAAAAGTCCAGGGTTTCCAAGACACGATTCTATTCCAAACATGGTGTCAATCCAAAGTGAGCCAGGAATCATGACAACCAGAAAACACACAGCAACGCCTCCATCTGTCTGTTGTGTGATAAATAGCAGCTTCCAGTGCAACCCATCATGACAGGTGGGGCTTTCTCCTCTTGAATAATCTGGCAGCTCTTCTCTGCACCTGCCGTTTCTTTGCCCTGCATGTTCTCGGATCAAGTGCAGAAGGCAGTTCCTCCTCTTCGCTGGCGGTCTGCAATTATAGGCTTTCCCCAGTTGGAGCCTCAGCCAGATCCCTTCCAGATGACTCTTCGAAACCATGTGCAACCCATCATTCAGCTTAGTTCCTGATGTGTCAGGAATTGGCTCATTCTCCCCCAAGCTATCTACAGAGGTATCTGGGGAATCGTCCAAGGGGGTCATCACAATTGTGTATATATATATGTTTACTTCTCTTCTGTCATGTTCTCACCGTATGCTAAATAATAAAAAGATACCCAACAGTTATTTACTTGAACTATCACTGCATGAAGAACTTTATATATTCTGAATTATTTTTTTTATTCAAAAGAGAACTACATTCAGAAATATGTTCTACAAAGATATCTTAGAGAACTTCGGCACAGTAAAAGAAGCTGTTATGAAAAATGTTGGGGAAATGGGGCTTTTCTTCCTGCACTATTCAAACACCAAATAGCTCATAGTTTGACAACTTCTTCAGCTGTTCTATATATTAAGACTGCCAACCCTGTTACTTGAACAAGCTAGCTATATTTCCATTCTCTTAACTCTTAACTCCCAAATAGATTCCAGCCAGCCTTAATATCTTCTTTGTACAGCTTTTTATATTTAGATCTAACATTGCTAAAATAGAGTTGATTTAAAGAGATTACAGGCTGCAAACATTATTCTTCAAAAGATGTGTTCCACTTACACAAAACGCCTGTATAAACCTCTCCAGGGGATAGGAGAACAAACAGTGCTTCACACCTTGCCCTTTGTTTAGATTGTGAGTTTTTCCTTTTGATCTTTCTTCTGCACTTGAGAAATAAAAAAATATTTTCTCAATTGAATGAAAAGTAAAAAAAGAAAAGGTAATGTTTTATTAAAAGACACTTCATCCATTTTTCAAACTCCGATTTATTTATATACAAAGAATGTTATTTTGTCGTTCTTTCAGAAAACGTACTTACCAGGTAGGCATCTTCTTGGAAATTTACTCTCTGTAAAATAATTCACAAAATAGTAGGTAATAATGCTATAAATTCTAAGACAAAAGAAATTTAAAACCCACCCAAGTGAGTATCATTAAAAACAAGACTGAAAATAAGGATAAATCTATATTGGAAAAACAATATATATGTATACATAGGAAATTCCCATTGAGCTGAAAAGTAGGTTCAGTGTTAAAATAGGGGCTTTACTAAATTATGACCATATGAAGTATTGATCTCTTGACTACTGCCAATCACTTAAGACATTTTTAATCCTAAAATGGCTTTAATAGAATTAAGGGGTAAAAAGATACGCAGAGGAACTCCTTCACCCTCCAAAATAGGAAAAAAATAGCAACTTCTGCTTGAAATGGATGATGAGATTTATCAATTTTGTACCATTCCCGTCCCATCATAGCACTTGCAGTCTAGCCCTGCTTCCCATTGCTTTTTACACATGGGATTATGATACTTCTCAAGAGAGGAGAGATCCTGGCAAATCAAGGGTTTGTTGATATATGGGGGGGGATTTTCTTCTGTGTTCCACTTTTTTCTTTGATTGGCACGTATCATGTTGGGTGCAGTAGGAAAGGGTGCTCACATAGCAAAATGACTTCCTTTCCCAGATAACAAGCTTCCATTGGCACTCATAGAAAATTTTTTCTAAGTGTTACCATTATATGCCATTAAGTTTCAAAAAATGGGCTGCCACTCTCTTATTTTAAAAATAAAAGCTATGCATGTTGTACTAAATATAAATATAATTTGTCTGTGAATGTTAATAAAATTAAGGTGTGTCTCCAGAGTTTCTTCTACAGGTAATCCTTGATTTATGACTATTTATTTAGCGATCATTTGAAGTTACAATGACACTGAAAAAAGTGACTTATGACCCAATCCTCACATTTATAACGGTCGCATGTCACATGATCAGAATCTGAGTGCTTGGCAATCAGCATGTATTTACAATTGGTTGCAACTTCCCAGAGTCAAATGATTGCCATTTGTGATGTTCCCAACCAGCTTCCAGCAAGCAAAGACAATGGGGGCAGGCTGGATATAATGGAATATGCAGCTGAAAAAGGAGTGTGTGTGTGTGGGGGGGGAATTACTGCCAGAGCACCATGGTTTTACAGGGGGGAAGCAGTACATTTCAGAGAGAAGCCCCAGTAAGAGATAGCACAGTCATAAATTGAATGGGAAAGGAAGAAGAAATTCAGGATAGCTCTACTTTAGAATCTCCCAGTGTGTATCTATTAGATTAGAAGGCTATAGCTTTAGTCTGGCAAGATTCTGTCCTATTAGGTATAAGCAAATAAAGAAATGGACTCATTTGGATTTCTCCGTATTCTCTTTGGGCTTGGGCCTGATATTGCATTTGCTTAACCGTGTGATTTGCTTAATGACTGCAGCAAAAAATTGGGCATGACTCATTTAATGGCTGCATCACTTAGTGATAGACGTTATGATCCCAATTGTGGTTGTAAGCCAAGGACTATCTTTATCAGAGTTCTTAATTCTTCTCATTTATGTTAAGGCAGACTTAGCCAAAGACTGTCTTAGATTTTACAGAATTAAATATGAATGCTTGTTTATTCCTTTCCTTGTACTTTGTTGATAGCATCTAGATTTCAGAATATCCAAGATAGAATGATGATGGTGGTGATAGGCTAAATCATCATCTGGAATGGCTTTCCATACTGGCTTAATCTTTTTGTAATTGCAGAGAAATATTGATTCATGTTTTTGTTTAAAGCTTCTTCCCCCTTCCCCTTAGTTGGATACCATGATCGAAGGAACTGCATCATTAATTTTGCAGCTCCAACTTTGGACCGCTCTCTTGAACAGCAAATGCACTTAGTATTGCATGACAAATTCTGGAGACAAACCAACTAGAATTTGTGAGGTATTGTGGCACAAGTGTGAAATTGGGGTAGGTTGTTAGGACTGAATCCTGCAGTCCACTATTAAATACTATTATTTCATTGAAGAGGCTTAGTTGTATGGAGTTCCTGAAATAGTTTTGAGATTCCCAACTTGAATATGTGGTTGTTTTGAAACAGTATTTACTACATTTGTGAGACTGAAACTGATGGTTTTATTCTTGGTTTTTATCCTCATTGTTCTTTTTGTCAGCTGCCCAGAGTTATAATGCTGGAATTAGGCATATAAATTCCTAAAACGAACAAATGAATGAGATGAGAAGAGATGAGATGAGATGACAGTGATTTTAACAGGACTTCTGTGTGTAATCTCTATTTCTACTGGGAAAAGGAAAACAATCATTCTGACACAGGGAGCTTTTTGGTGTATGATCTTCTTGGAGTAATTTCAGGCAACTGACTTGATAGCATCCTTGGAGATTTCAGCAAAAAACTGCCAACAGTGGCTGTTTGGTCTGTGGTAACAAGAAAGTGACATTGTAATATTTCATTGTTTTATATCACCCACAAAGATTTGCAATTTTCTTCTCCTTTCCCCCCCCACTCCAAATATATATCTCTCTGTCTATCTGTCTGTCTGTCTGTCTGTCTGTCTGTCTGTCTGTCTGTCTGTCTGTCTATCTATCTATCTATCTCTCTAACTACTATCTTCTCTCTCTCTCTCTCTCTCTCTCTCTCTCTCTCTCTCTCTCTCTCTCTCTCTCTCTCTCTCTCCCTCCCTCCCTCCCTCCCTCCCTCCCTCCCCCCTCTCTCTCCATTCATATAATTAAGAGTAAAAATTTTGAACACCAGGATAAATATAAAAACAGCTGTTTATTTAGTAAAAACAACCATTCGTTATACCAGTGGTTCTCAACCTTTTTAATGCCGTGACCCCCAACCGGTCGTAAGTTGAGGACCCCAACCATTCGTAAGTCAAGGACTATTTCCCTGCCAGGGAGCACCACACATGCGTGGTGCTGGCCCCTGTGCCGGCTGAGGCGTAGCTGGCAAGGGGACAGCGATGGCGCAGGGCGACCACTGGCTGGGCCACCAGCTGGCCCAGCCCAAGGAAGATAAAGCATCCGCCAGGCCCCACACGTGCCAGCAACCCTCCCTGTGCATGCCGGTCTCCCACCTCCCCCATACCCACCCCTGGCCCTCTTTTACTTACATGTTTAGTAGTTGCTCAGCAGGGACGGGTGGAAACCTCCAGACAGCTCGCCTTCGCTGCAGACAACTTGCAGCACCGTTGCAGACTGGGACTTTTGGCAGGCTCAGTAGGGCAGAGACAGCCTGGACAATTCCTATTGGCTTTTGAAAGCCAATAGAATTAGACTCTATTCAAGAGACTCTATTCTATTGGCTTTCAAAAGCCAATAGAATAAGCGGGAGTAGCACAGCTAAGGAAAAGGGGGAAAATGGCGGACTGCGTTGTTTGGCAACCCCCCGTGAAATGGTCGTTCAACCCCAAATGGGGTCGCAACCCACAGGTTGAGAACTGCTGCGTTATACAACATCTGTCTGCTACCTGAGCTTTCGTCAGTCCCCTGCCCACGTCATCAGAGTAAAAGCTTGGAGTTTGGAGAGTCTGCAAATAAACCTAGTTGTTTTGTGCTCTGCTCATTGAGCGCATGATTGGCCCATCTGTCCTAAAAGGGAGTAATGAGGAGGAGAAAGGGTGGTAGGACCAAACCGTATACAAAGGGATGTGAGACATTCAGGGCAGTTACGGTCATTTAGGGTGGATGGGCCAATCACACGCTCAGTGAGCAGAATACAAAAACAACTAGGTTTACAAGCAGACTCTCCAAACTCCAAGCTTTTACTCAGATGACGTGGGCAGGGGACTGACGAAAGCTCAGGTAGCAGACAGATGTTTGTATAACGAATGGTTGTTTTTACTAAATAAACAGCTCCCGGTGTTCAAAGTTTTTACTCTTAATATGAATGGAAGTGGTCCCATTACTTGTGTCCTCTCTCTCTCTCTCTCTCTCTCTCTCTCTCTCTCTCTCTCTCTCTCTCTCTCTCTCTCTCTCCCCTCTCTCTCTCTCTCTCTCTCTCTCTCTCCTCTCTCTCTCACACACACACACACACACACACACACACAGAGAGAGAGAGAGAGAGAGAGAGAGAGAGAGAGAGAGAGAGAGAGAGAGAGAGAGAGAGAGAGAGAGAGACAGACAGACACAAGTAATGGGACCACTTCCATTTGTAATGCATTGATGAGGAAGAATCAAATTATATATATAATTCCTCTACGGGGAGGAAATCCACCATCTGACCAGGACCTATGAAAAACTCGAAGTCCAAAGAGCTTCCATTTTATGTGACCTTGCATTCCTACGCAACTGCCGAGATCAAAATTTAATCCCCACATGCTTCCAATTGAAATTCCACTCCAACTCTGCAGCCACCAAACGCATCCTGAAAAGAACAGAATTGGCCCTAATCAGAAATGAACTTCACACAAAAAGATTCCTCCTAGACCGAATCAACAAAGATCTCCTCACACTTCACCTCAAACTCAGCAACAAGATTCACCCCGCACTTTGGGACAAATCCAAACAACTCGCTGTCTGGAGAGCCGAAACACAGACCACCCTCAAGACAGACACACACACCAACACAAACTCGAAGACTACAAGAACACCAGAAACAAACCCCTCCTCCCTCACAGCCACACATGAAACAAACAGTGCATAACATCTCAGATAGGATCCTTACCAAAGCCGAAACCAATGTCCTTTCCAAAGGATTAAACTTTGCAGTCGCTCCCAAACACATCCCCACTGAAACCATTATATGCAGAGTTGAAACCAGCCTGGCCAAAATCAACCCCGATGACGCTAACAGAATCAGACTCGAAATCACCAACATACTCTGTACCAGCAAGCCACCCAAAAGCAACTTACCCAAAGAGGAGCAGACAGCACTACTTCACCTGAAACAAGACACCAGCATAATAATCCTACCAGCTGACAAGGGCAACGCCACGGTGGTCATGAATACATCTGACTACCAAACCAAATTAACCAACCTACTCCAAGACTCCACATACAAACCTCTAAACACAGATCCCACCACCTACCTGGAAAAAACCACTAGATCCAAAATAAAAGCCTCCCCCATTAGCGAAGAGATCCAGCAAAGAATCATTCCCAGAGAGAAATCATCCAGATGCCCTAAGCTCTATGGTCTCCCCAAGATACACAAAGAAGGAACCCCACTTAGACCCATAGTCAGCTCCATAGGCTCACCTCTACAAAACCTAGCCAAATTTCTCGCCAAACAACTACAGCCCTATGCAGAATCCATCACCTCACATGTAAAAAAAACTCATTCCAGTTCATAGAGATCATAAAGAAACAAAACTTACAGCCCAGCAACCTACTCGTTAGCTTTGATGTTATATCCCTCTTCACCCAAGTGCCAATCAAAGAAGCCTTAACAGCTATCCAAAACAAATATAACCCCCCCAAACACATCCTAGATCTGACCAACCACTGTCTATCCAACACATACTTCATCTATAATGGACAAAAATACAAACAAATAGAAGGAGCACCCATGGGATCACCCCTCTCACCTGTCATTGCAAACTTCTACATGGAACACTTTGAAACCCAAGCCCTAGAAAAATCTGATCACAAACCCAAACTCTGACACCTTCATAATCTGGCCACATGGGAAAGAAAAACTGGACAACTTCCTCACACACCTCAACAGCTTACACCCCAAAATACAGTTTACTATGGAAACAGAAGCTAATAACCAACTTCCCTTCCTGGATGTCTTAGTCTACAAGAAATCCAATGGCTCCCTAGGACACACCATCTACCAGAAGAAAACACACACAAACCGCTATCTGCACGCACTCTCACACCACCACCCAGCACAGATCAACTCCGTAGCCAAGACACTCATCTCCAGAACCAAATGCCTAGCTGACGAACAACACCTAAAAACCGAACTACACACTCTCACTAATGTACTAACATCCAACGGATTCCAAAGAAATAAGATTTCCAACTTAATCCAAAAAGAAACTCCCACTAAAATCCAAGACAGAGAACAGGAAAACGGCAAAGCCCTCCTCCCATACATAAAAGGCACCACAGACAGGATCAGCAAGATCCTGCACAAATATAACATCAAGACAGCATTCTGCACAAACAGAAAAATATCCACCATCCTAAGAAACCCTAAAGACAAAATTGAGTTAGAAAATCAAGGAGTATATGAAATCCCATGTACTGCTTGCCCCACCACATACATCGGACAAATCAACAGAAGAATAAGTGCACGCATTGAAGAACACAAAAACTCAGTCAAAAAAGAGGAACCAACTTCTTCCCTGGTCCAATACCTTAAAGCCACAGGACATGAAATTGATTTCAAAAAGACCAGAACTATGGCCAAAACTGAACACTTTAATAACAGAATAATCAGAGAAGCCATCGAGATAGAAAAACGCCCTCACAGCATGAACAAACGAGATGATACCTCCCGCGTACCAGCCATTTGGAAACCCACCCTTATTGACAAACGAGTCCATAACACAAAGAATGACATCAGACCTACACTCACAAAAACCACACACGATGTCACCACCACACATCCAGGCAAAAAGCAAACCCAAACCCACACCGATGATGAGGCACGACCACAAACCAGAAGCCAGACCACAGCTGCATCATTAGCCACCTTAAACCCCTGCAATCCATACATGAAGCAAACTGACACCCACCATGAAGATGAGGCACGACCCCGATCGCGAAGCCAAATAGCTATGCAGCTCACCATATTTAATCCCCCTATAACGCAGACTAACCTGAGCACAACAAAGCCCCCACCCAAACAGAACACTCCCCCAGCCAATCAGAGCACAGCCAACCCCCCATCCAATCAGAACACAGCCAAGCCCCTAACCAATCAGAATACACCTCCACCCAATCAGAACACAGCCGAGCTCCCAGCCAATCAGTTCAAACCTCCACTGGCAGTTAAAAGGAAGGAACAGCTACAATCACACATTGCTTCTAGAAGCATGAAGCCGAAAGCACCAGCCTGAAGATGACGAATGGGACTTCGTCGAAACGTCGCCAAGACACTTCAAATTCTACGTGGGAGAAAACCTGAAGAACCAAAGACCTATATACAAACACCCGCGAAAACCTCAGAAAACAAATAAACAAATATATATGTATATGTGTGTGTGTATATATGTATATGTATATGTGTGTATATATGTATATATATATATATATATATATATATATATATATATATATATATATATATATATATATATATATATATATATATATATATATATATATATATATATATATATATATATATATATATATATATGGTTTTTATTTAAATTGCTAACAAAGAAATAAGGGAGAACTGGTATAGCTATTTTGAGTTCCTTAACTCTCTTCAGCCAGATCTTACCCTTCTGAGATTCGAACCTGGGCTGTCAGCATGTTAGGCCGTTGTATTAACCTCTAGACCACAGGCTCTGTCTCACTTTGTTAGGATGAAATATGAATTATTGGGATAATATTAGGATGAAAAATGAATTATTGAAATAGTATGAATTATTTTACTGCGGTCTGAAACATTGCTTATTCATGAGCTACGTTATCAATGTTTAATCATACAGTGGTATGCTTACAGATCTTAATCAAAGTTTATGATTATTATCAAGTTTAGCTTCTGGGACTCGATTTCTATTCATGATTGATCTTCTTTACTGATTGATTGGTTTAAAAATTATTGTATCCTACTTAATGCTTTGCATTGGTATTAAAGTCTGCTTTTTAGAAGCTGACTCCTTGAAGCCTCTCTGCATTCAAAATGTGATGGGAATATTGACATAGAGATACCAAAGATGGTCTTAGCTATGATCCTTCAGTTCCTGTTCTTCTTGTAGCACAGCTGTTAGACACACTGAAACATCTCATCATTCAGTCTCCATTATAAAAATCTTAAGCCAAATTAAGGTTTTTCTTCAGCTGATTTCATTCTCTATCCACGGCTGTGACAGATGGTTGATGCTAGTTTCCAGCAAGGATTTTTTTATCTGACTATGTGTGTTAACATTATGGCAGCTGTATGCTTCTGGGAAGTTTATGTATTATTTTATTAACAGTATTTGTGTGTAGCACAGTAATTGGAAGGCTTTGAGTCTGCAGAACAAAATTGTGAAATTGAAAAAAGGGTTTTTTTAAAAAAATAGTAATTAAAACATATGTTGAATACTAGCAACAATAGAATAAAAGTTCTTGAAAGAGCTTACAATTGAAACACAAAAGAAAATTTAAAGGATTTTCCTGAGAGGGAAAAAAAACTGGTTCAGGAGAGCATCTCTAACAAACCTATTACATAATTAATGTGCCACTTCAAAAGAAGTCCTTCCTCTTGTTCATTTTAATTCTTTTTTTACTCTTGTACATCAACTGGTAGAGTCAACCAGCAAAAGACATACTTACATATGCTATACTCTTTTAAGCAAGCAAGCCAGCTAAGGCCTCCAGGGATCCAGTGGGGTGAAATGGGGCGGGGGGAGCACACTACAGTATCCCTGCAGTCATTCATAAGGGCAAATGACTGTGGTGTAACTGTAACTTTGAAACCAGGTCACAAGAAGGTTTTTTTGAGGGGGGGGGTCAATCATAACTTCAACTGGTTACTAAGGAACCAATCATAAGTTGAGGACTACCTGTATTTCCAATGAAGTAACAAGATTAAAAGATAAACATAGCAAATAGTATCCTCTTGAATAACAGCAGAATGAATCAAACTCAGCCATCACAAGAACAGCAGGCCCACCCATACTGGCCCTCACAGTCCTCTGGAACAGGCAGCTCTTAATACCTTTCTTAAACCTTAGCTGGGCTGCATTCAGTAGCATCTTGGAGAGAATCCTCTTCCAAAGAAAGGGGTCAGAGAGACAGAGGCATCCTCGTTGGTGACACTCCCTAAGTGTCCCTCCATTTCCCGCTGTTATTGGATAGGCAGACGTCACTAGGAGTAGGTCATTGCATGTGGCAAAGTTGGATCTTCATAGTAATCAGGATTATGGTAGGGAGAAAATAGAGTGAAATTTTATATTAAGACATGGTTTCTAGATTCATTCTGCAATGCTAAATGAAAAAACAGCTGGTATTGAAATGTATTTAAAGCTGTAATAGTTCCCACCACAGATCCTGTTGTGAGTGTCTCTAGACAGGCTGGGTACATATCAGAGGATGACGAAGCACAACCAGGCCCCTCTGGGTATTTTCCCCTCCCATCAGCCGAGCTAGACAATGAGGAGATTTGTATGCAGGATGAGTCAGACTCTCAAAGTGATGAGTCAGATTCGGATCAGGAAGCTAGATGGCTTGATCCGAGATTCCAAAGGTTTGATAGGCGGAGGAGTCAGTTAAGTGGAAAAAGGAAGTGACGTATTGAAAACTATATTAGAAGAGGAAGAAGGAGCTAAGTCTTTGTCACGAGCAACGTTAATATCAAGAGGCAGTCTGATGCATCACCGAGTTCGTTAGAAATCAGTTTTCTGGTGTTTTTGAAATCTACGGAAGATTAATGAAGTCTTGGACAATGTAAGAGATAAAGAGTGAGTTAATTGGAAGGTGGGAGAATGTTTAATCTAAATGTAAATAAATCAGAATTGGCCGTTCCGGCCAACAAACTGCCAGCAGCTTGCTTTGAAGTGAATCTTTTGAAATGTGTTAAATAAAACTCTTAAAGAAATATTTATGTGGATTTCACTCAGCTGAGAAGGGCCAGATACAACAGATTGCTCGTGACCCAGAAAAGACGAAAATTAGTCCGAGCTTTCAGTACTGCGCCAGTTCAGTGACGTCATGGAGCAGCTTCTCGCTGATAATCCAGCTCTGTATCAACTAATTCAAACTCTCCAGCAACAAATTGGACGTTTGCAACAGCAGATTCAGCAGGCTGCCGGAGCCCCAGCCCCAGCTCCAGCCCCCCACCCAGACAAAGCAGATGTTATTTAGCATTGCCTGATAAGTTTACTGGAGAGCGTAGTAAATTTCCAGCTTTTTTAAACCAATGCAAAACATTCATTGCTTCAACTCCAGCAGATTTCCAGCTTGATGAAACTAAAGTGGCTTTCATTTTAAGTTTACTCTCTGGTCCAGCTGCTGATTGGTCGTCTCCTCTGATAGACGGACCAGATCCTGTTCTGCGCAATTATGCAGGATTCTGCCAGCTGATGGAAAGAGAATTTGCTGACCCCCTTCGTAGACAAAATGCCACCAGGCGGATACGAGAGCTACGTCAAGGATCACGCTGCGTAGCGGAATATATATCAGATTTTCGCCGCCTAGCTCAAGAAATTAATTGGAATGAAGAGGCTCTCATGGAAATCTTTCAAGATGGCCTGTCTTCCCAGATCTTGAATGGATTGAGACATACTGTAATACCGTTGCATTATACCAACATTGTTTGGCTATTGAGGCGCAAACGCAAGCCACGGATGCCCGCCTGGTCAAACAGATGGTTCTAGTCACCGGAAGTGCCAAGCCAGTTCCTGCACCACGCAGAGGATTCCAGACCCTACCTATCACTCCACCCATCCCGGCACCCAGACGTATTTTCCAACCATTGCCGGCTTACACTGAGAGACGTCCTGTACCCATGGCCAGAGATGAGCCCATGGATCTGGGTGCAGCCAGATCTCGTTTGACCGAGGCTGAGAAGGCAAGACGGAGAGCTGAGGGATTGTGCCTGTACTGTGGAGAGATGGATCACTTCGTCATGTCCTGCCCCCAGAAACGACGTGGTACGGCAGGTCCTACTCCTGTTCCAGCTCGGCCTCCCATTCAGCAGTTTCAAGCCACCTTGCCGGGAAACGGCCAGAGCCCGGCCTAATGGAAACATTGGGTCGGGCAGGCGCCAAACCCAGTCCCAGTTCCGCAGACGAAGACCCCGGTCCTCCGAGACATCTGATCCTAGCAACCAATATACTTCTGGGAAATCATGCCCAGGGCATTCCGGCACACGCCTTGTTGGATTCTGGAGCCACCACTAATTTCATGGATGAAGCTTTCGCTCGTCAGCATGCCATACCTTTGTGCTCCGTGAAGCCGCCTATGTTGGTTGAGACAATAGATGGTCGTGAGTTGTTGTCTGGACCGATCAAGTTCATGACCCAGCCCATACGCCTGGTCATAGGACAACATGAAGAAGCCATCCAATTATATGTTACCAAGGGACTTCATTTCCCCGTAGTTCTCGGCCTAGCCTGGTTGAGAACCCATGATCCTTGTGTGGTGTGGTCCCAGAACTTTGTTTCATTTCCCAGTTTGCAATGCGTAGACCACGTACGCCAAGTTTCCGCAGCCCAGCTACCATCCCACCCTGACATCACCTTGCCGGCCGACCGAGCGGACTTTGCAGATATATTCAGTGAGAAAGAGGCAGACCAATTGCCTCCGCATAGACCATATGACTGTGCCATTGATTTGCTGCCAAATGCCAAGCTTCCAAGGGGACGCCTTTACTCCATGTCAGAACCCGAGTTGGCCGCATTAAAAGACTTTGTGGACAAAAACTTGGCCAGGGGTTTCATTCGTCCCTCTTCCTCGCCTCTGTCAGCTCCTGTGTTATTCGTGAAGAAGAAAACCGGAGATTTACGCCTATGCTGTGACTATCGCAAGCTCAATGCCATCACGGTGCGCAACCGGTACCCTCTGCCTTTGATTCCTGATCTCATGGACCGTCTCCGATCAGCGACCATCTTCACCAAGATAGATCTACGGGGTGCTTACAACCTGGTTCGCATCCGAGAGGGGGACGAGTGGAAAACCGTATTTGGGACCAGGTATGGTCATTTTGAATATACCGTCATGCCCTTTGGACTCACCAATGCTCCGGCCGTCTTTCAACATTTCATGAATGACATCTTCCGGGATTTATTAGATCAATTTGTGGTGGTTTACCTCGATGACATCCTGATTTACTCCCCGTCACGAGCAACTCATCTCCAGCATCTCCGTCAAGTTCTGCAACGCTTGAGGGAGCATCACCTTTACGCCAAGTTAGAGAAATGTCAATTCTATCAAACCACCATTGAGTTTCTGGGACATGTGATTTCTCCACAAGGCATCGCCATGGATCCTGGCAAGGTTGAGGCCTTGCAAACCTGGCAACCACCATGTAAAGCAAAATATGTCCAAAGACTTTTGGGATTTGCGAACTATTACAGGATATTCATTCCGAGATTTTCTGCCTTGACTGCGCCCCTTACTCGACTGTTACGGAAAGGCATTAAGTTCCAGTGGGGCGATGCTGAGCAACAGGCGTTTCAGACCCTCAAAAAGGCTTTTGTTCAGGAACCCATTCTCAAGTATCCAGATCCTTGTCGTCCCTTTGTAGTGGAGGCTGACCCAGGGGGAGGGGCCTGCGGGGGGGATAGTGTTGTGAGTGTCTCTAGACAGGCTGGGTACATATCAGAGGATGACGAAGCACAACCAGGCCCCTCTGGGTATTTTCCCCTCCCATCAGCCGAGCTAGACAATGAGGAGATTTGTATGCAGGATGAGTCAGACTCTCAAAGTGATGAGTCAGATTCGGATCAGGAAGCTAGATGGCTTGATCCGAGATTCCAAAGGTTTGATAGGCGGAGGAGTCAGTTAAGTGGAAAAAGGAAGTGACGTATTGAAAACTATATTAGAAGAGGAAGAAGGAGCTAAGTCTTTGTCACGAGCAACGTTAATATCAAGAGGCAGTCTGATGCATCACCGAGTTCGTTAGAAATCAGTTTTCTGGTGTTTTTGAAATCTACGGAAGATTAATGAAGTCTTGGACAATGTAAGAGATAAAGAGTGAGTTAATTGGAAGGTGGGAGAATGTTTAATCTAAATGTAAATAAATCAGAATTGGCCGTTCCGGCCAACAAACTGCCAGCAGCTTGCTTTGAAGTGAATCTTTTGAAATGTGTTAAATAAAACTCTTAAAGAAATATTTATGTGGATTTCACTCAGCTGAGAAGGGCCAGATACAACAGATCCTTAGGTCATCTGTATGGCTGCCATTTGACCCGTAACCTATTAATATATTTCAGCTTACTTGAAGTCCTATAGATGTTTCTAAACACTTAACAGCTGTCATTCTGGCTGGAACTGCTGAATTTCAGCAACATCTGGATGGCCACAAGTTACCTACCTCTGTTTTAATTAGGTTTAAATGATAGACGTGCATAAGGTGATGAGAAATATATGGCATTTAATTTTTATCTATCAGCATCTCGATTTTTATTGGATGGTTGTTTCTTACCACCAAAACTCTCTGTGTGGAGTCAATTAAGAATTGTAAGGAGGGAAAATAAATAATAGATTTACTCATCATGTACTCAGTACACAGTTTAGATAGGTCACTATAACCTATTACTGGTCTTGATTCATGATGCAATTATGAATGGAAATATCACACATATTTATTCTAGCAAACTTTTGTCTAGAGCTTTATGGGCTCAAGCAAACCGTGCACAGCCCAGTGAAAATCAATTGTGGCCTAAGCTCAGTAGGCATTAAATCATTAAAATAATCCCATTGTTTTCCATTGAATGTTTAGGAGGCAAATGTACATGTAAGCCTTATTTACTTTTTTCCCCATGTGATTGTGTACCAAAAAAATAGTGATAACCTTTAATACACAACAGATTGTTTAAACGCAGCTGTTTTTTGTGCCTGGGTTTCACTTCTGCTGTTATCTGATTAATTCAATCTTACATGTGCTTTCAATTTCTTGTTTTCATTTTCTTACTATATTTGCCAAGGTATAAATGCAAAACCAATGTCATTCTTGAAGGTAATAGTCAATAAGGATTATGTTTTCTTTGGATTCTGATTTGGTCTTTAAAGAGTGCCCATAACCACATTCACATAGAGCTTTTCACTCTACATAGACCATTATTATATAGGAAAGGCATTGTTGGGACAAAAAATAATCTCAGTGTGTTGCTACTTCACCTTGCTTCAGGCTGTAACTAAAAAAACTAACCTCAATTTAATTCCTACTGCTTATGGGTTTTATAAGCACCAAGTAGCAAGGTAATATTAGGAGGTAGAAAAAAATATCTCAAAAGAATGCATAGCCCTTTATTGTTAGAATGCCTCTGGTTTAAGAAAACAGCTTGATTGTACATGTCCAGAGTTCTAAAGAGCGGTAATGAAGTTGAAGGCAATTATTGCACACATTATCTCATTTCATTTCTCATTTGCCCAGTAAAATTGGCTTTAAAACCCCAGTCCTGGAGGTAGTGTGTCAAATTTGCTTTGTAGAGCAATCTAGCAAGAACTCTCGAAGATACTATTCATATTACCACAGTCATGATATTGACATTCATTAATACGATGAAAGTTACTTTGAGGAAAAGAAAATTCACTGATTTCAAAATTGACATTTCCTTTCCCTTTAAAACATAACTTAAACTTCTTTATTTGGTCTATGGTGAACAGTCAGTTGTTGGACAGGATGCATTTAACAGTGATGAATGGAAGATCACATAAAGTGGCAAGACGAGCTGAGTTTTTCTTGTTTTTTTTCATGGTTTGAGATCTGGGATCCTTCATTTCTTTTTATTGAGTTAATCCTAATTAGAGTTGCTTTAGATTTAATATGTTTCCTACCTTCCCTAGCAGGAAGTTGTGCTACCAATTATATTATTATTATTATTATTATTATTATTATTATTATTATTATTATTATTATTATTATTATTATTATTGTATGAATCTTGAATTGTTGGTCACTTACCCTTGATTTACTCTTATATTGGCTGTACCAGACAAGGAGAAAGAAAATAAACTCTCTTTCTCACAGACTAATGTTCCCTTTCTGCAGACTATCAGAAGAGTTTGTTAGTACATAAGGAGGCTGGATATGGTGTTTTGCAGCCTGAAGCATGTTAAACCAGAGGTCACCAATCTTTTGGGCACCAGGGACCGGTAACATGAAGAGAGGTTTTCCACGGACTGGAGGGGTGTGGTTTTGTGTGCTGCCTGCATCCCGTGGATGGGGCTTTGCTTATTTGTGCAGACCAGTTACTGGCATGCCGCGGCCCGGTACAGGTCCACGGACTGGGGGTTGGGGACCCCTATGTTAGACTCATTCCATTTTCAGATACAACCAGATTAGCGGCAGGGGAATTCTTCCCTTCCTTTCCCTCCCTTTCCCTTCATCTTCCCCTTCCCCCTCACTTTCCTTGTACCTAATACCAGCAGGCCAGTTTAGGGCACAGTGGACAGGCTATTGTGCACAACATTTTCTGTCCTTCACCAGAGACAAAAGAGAGACAGCCAGCATCAATTAGCAGTGCTTCTCCCAACCTCATCTGGCTCCTTCTGCCTTTAGGGTAAGGCTGTCTCTAAGCAGAATCAGAAGTTGGTAGTTTACACTGAGGACAGAAGCAGGAAAGGAGCGATTCTGTGCTAATTTATACGGTAGAACACGGAAGTAGACCAAGCTATCAAATGCGGAAATAGAGAAGGATAAGAAGAGGAAATTGACACCAAAATATATTTAATTCTGTTGTCCCAAAGCTGCTTTTTCTAGAGGCAACCGGACTTTGTTTTTCTTTGAAGACATTTCACTTCTCATCCAAGAAGCTTTTTCAGTCAGAGCCTCTTGAAAAAGCACTTTTGGGCCAACCATGACTTAGATGACTGAGAACCTCCATAGTCATTTCATTCTGTTCCGCATTTTAGGTAATGGGATGCTTATTGTCTCACATTATCACCCACTTCTCCGAACAGCAACAAGGTGTTTCTTCTGTTGAAAGATTACAACAATATCCACTTTGAGAAACAGAAGTATAATAGTAGGAGATAGTTCACACCAGATTGCCGCCATGTAGTAAACCCTGAATGGACAATCACCTAAATATGAGCCAGCAATGTGCTGCAGCTGCCAAAAAGGCCAACCCAGTGCTAGGCTGCCTTAACAGAGGGATAGAATCAAGATCACGTGAAGTATTAATACCACTTTACAATGCCTTGGTAAGGCCACACTTGGAATACTGCATCCAGTTTTGGTCACCACGATGTAAAAAAGATGTTGAGACTCTAGAAAGAGTACAGAGAAGAGCAACAAAGATGATTAGGGGACTGGAGGCTAAAACATATAAGGAACGGTTGCTGGAATTGGGTATGTCTAGTTTAATGAAGAGAATGATGAGGGGGGACATGATAGCAGTGTTCCAATATCTCAGGGGCTGCCACAAAGAAGAGGGAGTCAAGCAGGACAAGAAGCAACGGGTGGAAACTAACCAAAGAGAGAAGCAACCTAGAACTAAGGAGAAACTTCCTGACAGTTAAAACAATTAACCAGTGGAACAACCTGCCTCCAGAAGTGGTGAATGCTCCAACACTGGAAGTTTTTAAGAAGAGACTGGATAGCCATTTGTCCGAAATGGTATAGGGTTTCCTGCCTGAGCAGGGGGTTGGACTAGATGACCTCCAAGATCCCTTCCAACTTTATTATTATTATTATTATTATTATTATTATTATTATTATTATTATTATTATTATTACTGTTATTATTATTATTATTATTATTATTATTATTATTATTATTATTATTATTATAATAAAAATCCTCACAGCATGCTCTCAGCTTTTCAGATCTATTCACTGGCAAAGAAGTGACTTGTGCTTGGTTCTAATTACTCTTGAACCTAATAAATATTTCTAGAGCTTAAAAGAAAACTTCCTGAACAGCATTTCTTCCAAATTTTCCCTACAGCAACAGCCCTATGAAGTAGGCTGGGCTGAGAGACAGTGACTGTCCCTAGATTAACTAATAGGCTTTTATGGTCAAGGATAGATTAGAATCCACATCTTCCCAGTGCCAAATTAACACCCACACCAGCTTTCAACAATTGAATGTGTGTTAATGGTTAAATGAATTGGGAGCCTAGTTGGCTGAATCTGCAGTGGTGCAATTAAGTAGCATCTGTGCATTGTGTGTTGTAATTGTGTAATGTAATACTTTTCCTGTATAATTATATAATATTTTCCTTATAATTGTAATACTTTTCCTGTATCCACAGAGATCCATACCCATCTGCTATTGATATACTGTCCATATAATCTCTTGTTGCATGTTCAAATGATCCAATCATTTTTCGCTTGGCATGGACCAAAAAAAAATACACAATCATTATATACCTATAGGGCAGTTTGAGCTTGTAACATATGGCGCCCTGAATATGAGTTACCTACTTCCCTCAAATTTTAAATAAAGTTCATGGATACTTTTACCATTGGAGTATTATATTTTATGGGTCATTTGTCAATCTTTTGGCCATCTTGGTTTTTTTATGTTCTCTTTTAAACAGTCAAAATTAGAGTGGATGGTGATTTCTATTTTACCATCTACTTATTTTACCATCTACTTACACCCCATGTAAGTAGAAATGGGGAAAAAAAATACAATTTTGTTACTTCCAAATGAAGTTGTGACCACTGAATTTTCCTTGTATTTTTGAGAACTATTTTTATTTTACTTTTATTTAGTGTGTGAAGATTAGAAAATTAGTTTTAATTATTACTTATGAGGCACCATATGGCTACCCTATAATTTTGGCTTCCCAAGGAGCTTTGTGTGCATATGGAAAATGAAATTAATTAGGATTCACACTTTGAAATCTATTATTAACTTAATAAACCTGGCAGCTTATGTAGTGCCTTCATTCAATCTGTGATGTAATTGTTTATGATAACAAGCCACTATTTATAAAGCCTCATAGGAAATCTGACACAGGTGGAGAGGAAAGGTCAAGAGAAATGCTACAGAATATTTTATATCCCTAGTAGTGCTTGAAGTTAATTGTGCATAAATCATGAAACAAATATTTCCAGCATTTTTACTTAGTTTAACGGTATTTTTTTCTTGAACCCAAAGCTGCATAATAGCATTTCACAATGCTTATAATGTGTCCAGAGAATTAAATATATTTCTGCTCATTTCAATTACATATTTTATGGCAGAGCTAGCTTAACATATGGTGTTATGCAGGTAGTCCTCAACTTACAACCATTTGTTTAGTGACTGAAGTTACAACAGCAATATTGAAAAGAGTTAAGAATCATAGCATTATAGAATCGTAGAGTTGGAGGGGACCTCCCGGGTCATTGAGTCCAACCCCCTGATCGAGGCAGGATTCCCTAAACCATCCCAGACAGATGGCCGTCCAGTCTCTGCTTGAAGACCTCCATCGAAGGGGAGCTCACCACCTCCCGTGGCAACCTGTTCCACTGGTTGATCACCCTTACTGTTAGAAAATTTTTTCTAACCTCCAATCTGAATCTTTTCCCCTGCAGTTTCATCCCATTGTTTCTAGTCCTTCCTTGAGCAAGTGAGAACAGGGCTGATCCCTCTGCACTATGACAGCCCTTCAGGTATTTATAGACAGCTATCATGTCTCCTCTCAGTCTTCTTTTCTGTAGACTAAACATTCCTAATTCCTTTAACCGTTCCTCATAGGACATGGTTTGTAGACCATTCACCATCTTGGTAGCTCTCCTTTGAACCTGCTCCAGTTTGTCAGTGTCTTCCTTGAACTGGGGTGACCAGAACTGGACACAGTACTCCAGGTGAGGTCGGACCAAGGCAGAGTAGAGGGGAATAATAACTTCACGTGATCTGGACTCTATGCTTCCCTCATTTACGACTCTTGCTTCATCCCCACAGTCATGTGATCAAAATTTGGATGCTTGGCAAATTTCACCTTCCCAGCCAGCTTCCAACAAGCAAAGTCAATGGGGAAAGCTGGATTCATTTAACAACCTCGTGATTCACTTAACAGTTGCAGTGGTTCATTTAACAACTTTGGCAAAAAAAACCGTCATAAAGATGGGTGCAATTCATTTTGCAATCGTCTTGCTGAGCAACAGAAATTCTGGTCATAAATCAGGGAATACATCTACCGGTACTTCACGTTATTTTTACTGAAGTCCCCTTAGTTAACCAACATATGTTTTATTTTATAAAGACAGAATATATATTTGGAATTTCTACAAGTCTGGATAAATGACTCTCAGAAGTATCAGGTGGATCTTGGTGGTGGATCAGACCAGAACAAAATACGTTTATTTAGCATCTTGGAAGCATTTTACCAACCTATGGACAAGATAATAAGCAGCATTTATTTCTGTCTAATTCTGGTATGCAATAAAATATCAAATGGAACATAGTAGTTTTGTAACCTAACTGAAATTGGTTGTTGTTTGATGCTGAATACTTACAAATATTTAAGCACAGTATGTATTTGAACTCTATAATGTATTCTTCCCTACAGCCTTTATTTAGTATTTTGTTGCTATGTAAATTGATGTCAAATTAATTAAGCAACATATGAAAACTTTAAGTGTGACATGTGTTCTGTAGACTCATGTAATTCTTTTGAGTACAAAATTTAGAAGTGCAGTTCAAGGTGTTAATATTATTTTGTAATTAAAACTTCATAGCTTTTTTTTTTTAAGTTTGGCGCTCTTTTAGGCAGCCCTTACCTATTATTTACTATTTCCTTTTTAATGCAAACCTTTGGAATGCATTGCGGTAACTAAGTAATATCTATGGAGATTGTCCCAAAGGTACTTTTTTCAAGGGGCAACTAGACTTTCTTGTTTCTCCAGCACAGGAGATGGAGAATCCACCAATGGGTTTAGACCAGTGGTTCTCAACCTTTTTAATGCCGCGACCCCCCAACCGGTCGTAAGTTGAGGACTACCCAACCAGTCGTAAGTCGAGGACCCCCAACCGGTCGTAAGTCAAGGACTCGAACCAGTCGTAAGTCGAGATCTATTTCCCTGCCTGGGAGTAGCACAGCTAAGGAAAAGGGTAAAAAATGGTGGACTGCATGGTTTGGCGACCCCCATGAAATGGTTGTTGGACCCCAAATGGGGTTGCGACCCACAGGTTGAGAACTGCTGGTTTAGACTATGAAACTAAAGGAGTGGGGGGGGATTGGAAAGAAAAGAACAATCCTAACCCAGCGCTGAATCCAGCACTGATCAGAAAAACTGGTAAATGGCAAAAGATGGAAAATCCACCAATGGAGACTATACCTGCCTAAGAGCCAAACTTGCACGTCTGTCCTGGGCAAGATCAAGTCGAGACTGGGATCCTCTAGCTCAGGAGAGGCGTGGCAACTTTTGCTGACTTGATCTGATTGGGCAGGAACACAGTCTAAACCCATTGGTGGATTCTCCATCTCCGTGCTGAGAAAAGGCATTCAGGTAAGACAACACCCCTTTGATATTGAGCTACTGAAATTTTTGCCAAATTTTGCCAAATTGTGTTCAATAGCATTAATTTGCTGTATACCCATCACATTCTTGAAAAAGTATTCTCATTTAGAGAATATTAATTCAGTTTTCTTGTCCAGATATTAATTTTGCTTTTCCTATTTCCTGATTATTACTTAGTGTGAAATATCTTTTTAAATTATTTGTTAACAATTATTTGTTAAATTATTTGTTAAAGTACTGAAGTACTTCAGATTTATCTTCCTTAGAATAAGCAAACAGAAACTCCAGAATGAAATTAACTTAATAAACTAAAATAACAACATTTCTTAATTCTTGGCTTGGTATAGTTTTATCTGAAATAGTAGAAGTTTATCTTTCTTCTCTCTCTATTTTAGAACTCATGTGTGTTTGAATCCAGTAGACATTGATTGTCTAGTATCCTGCAAATATTTTATATAACCTTTTGGAAAAATTAACCAAGATCACACTTTTGCCAGATTATGTAGGTAGATTTCAGTCTCTATAAGGACTTTTTCTTTAATATATACATATGTGTGTATGTCACTGTGTTTTTGTGTGTGTGCACACAGATATCTGTATTTTGCCAGTTTTATGTTCATCCTTTATATTTTAAGTATCACAAGGATGCTGATGCCTCTGAAACACAGTAGTCTTTTTTTATAATATTTTATTGATTTTCTAATTTTACAATTAAACATTTAAAAAGCAATGTGGTGACTTAGTAATCAATGATTCCATAACATACATAAACCTTTAGCACAAATCTCAAGTTATAACATCAGATATTTCCTCTCTTTATCCCTTAATATCTATTATCTCATATTGAATTAATATAATTCTCATTGTTATCTAAGTAAAACCACCGTTGTTACATTTCTCAGTAATTTTGAACTTATACATATCTTAATTATGTTTGCATTCAATCTTATATACATCAATGTCCTGTTGTAGCTTTTTCTCCAGGCTTTAATTTCCCCTCAATATTCAACTTAACATTTGGTATGTTATAGTTTCCAAGCTTCAGGTAACTAGAGTTTCCCTTATCTCAACTTCTACATTTCCCCCTTTTTATAACAAAATCTAATATTCTAAATATACATCTTATCTATTTGCATATAATCTTATTCTATTTTATTAAAAAATCTCTTTTTTTCACCATTGTAAACCAAAAATCTATTAATCTTATTACACATCTTACCTATTCAGTTATAATATTACTTTATTTTCTAAAAAAATCTATATTCGACCATTTTCAATCTTCTAATCAACAGTATAAAATCCCACCTAATAAATCCATACCCTAGTTTCTTTCAGCCTTACTCTGGCTTTTTTCCTTTGCCAACTAACCATCCATGTCAGTACTTTTAATTCATCAAACAGTTCTCCCTCTATTATTGTGTGTATTATTTGAGTTAAGAAAAACCATTTAATCAGTTCCAATAAGTACCGTTAGCGGGAGGGGCAGGTATGGTGGGAGCAGGGGGCCGTATCATAATAAGGGAGCGCGCACCCGCTGCTTACGAGCGGTCGTGCGCTCCGACCCCCAAGGCTCAACCTGTTCTCGGGGTTGTTCAGAACCACAGGGCCCTGGCTGTAGGCTGATGCTGTGCAATGCCAGGTCTGTGGTAAATAAGGCCCCCCTCATTCAAGATTTAATCTCAGAGGGGGGAGCAGACCTGGCGGGTATAACGGAGACCTGGTTGGGACCAGAGGGCGGTGTCCCTCTGGTGGAAATGTGCCCACCGGGTTTCCTTGCATTCCACCAGCCGAGAGCTCAGAGCAGGGGTGGGGGAGTGGCGGTTGTGATTAGGGAAAGTTTCAGGCCGAGGGAGGTCACTGTTCCTCAGACGGCAGGCTGTGAATGCCTTCTGGTGAAGTGGGACCTAGGGGGTCCGAGGGCGGTGTTGATTACGTACCTGGCACCCTGCCACGTATCAACCTCCCTGCCCGAGCTCCTGAGCGTTGTCGCCGCGGTGGTGGTTGAGGTCCCCAGGCTAATAGTCATGGGTGACTTCAACCTGCCGTCCGGGGGCGGGGCGTCCGGGGAGGCTCGGGAGTTCATGGCTTCCATGACAGCCATGGACCTGACCCAGGTAATTCAAGGCCCCACACACACAGGGGGGAACACGCTTGACCTGGTTTTTGTCTCTGGACAGTGGCTGAGTGGTCAGAGTGTAGGGGATATAGTCATTGAACCCCTGTCATGGTCTGATCACTCTCTCCTATGCTTGGACTTTCGGACCGTTGCACCCCACTGCAGGGTGGCGGAACCGGTGAGATGGTACCGCCCCAGGCGGCTGATGGAACCCGAGCAGTTCCAGGCAGAGCTTGGGCCAATTCCTGAGGTTCTGACACACGACTCGGTTGGAGAGCTGGTGGCGGCCTGGAACAGGGCGGCTGCCGGTGCCCTGGATCGAGTTGTGCCTTTGCGGCCTCTGATTCGGCGTGGGTCTCGACCGGCCCCGTGGTATAATGAGGGGTTGAGAGAGATGAAACGCCGGAAAAGACGCCTAGAGAGCAGTTGGAGATCGAGCCGTGCCGAATCTGACCGAACATTGGTAAGAGACCATATTAGGTCCTACCTAATGGCGATAAGAGCAGAGAAGTGTTCCTACCTCACTGCTCTTATTGCGTCATCAGATAACCACCCAGCCTCCCTGTTTAGGGTGACCCGCTCCCTCCTTCATCAGGAGGTGAGGGGAGACCCCTTAGAGGGTAGAGCTGAGGATTTCGGAAAATATCTGTATGATAAAATCGCTCAGATACGGGAAGGCTTCGACTTCAACTGGGTATGTCCAATGGGAGAGGCGGAGGCTGGTCTTGAGACTGTTACCTGGGTTGAGTTTGACCCCGTGACCCCCGAGGACGTGGACAGGTTGCTGGGGGGACTTAGGGCGACCACATGTTTACTGGACCCGTGCCCCTCCTGGTTGGCGCTGGCCTCCCGGGAGGTGGTACGAGGCTGGTTCCGAGCAATTATCAACGCTTCCTTGAGTGAGGTGTCTTTCCCGCTGCCTTGAAAGAGGCAGTGGTGAGACCCCTCCTCAAGAAGCCTGCCCTGGATCCAGCTGTTTTATCAAACTACCGTCCCGTCTCCAATCTTCGCTTTCTTGCGAAGGTTGTTGAGAGTGTGGTTGCCCGACAGTTCCCGCAGCACCTGGAGGAATCGTCATATCTCGATCCGTTCCAGTCGGCTTCAGGCCTGGCTACAGCACGGAAACAGCATTGGTCGCGTTGGTGGATGATCTCTGGCGGGCCCAAGACAGGGGTTGCTCCTCTGTTCTGGTGCTATTGGACCTCTCGGCGGCTTTTGATACCATCGATCATGGTATCATGCTGCAACGGTTGGAGGGGCTGGGCATAGGAGGCACTGTCTTGCAGTGGTTCTCCTCCTTCCTCTCTGGCCGGATGCAGTCTGTGTTGACAGGGGGCCAGAGGTCGACCCCGAGACCCCTCGTATGTGGGGTACCTCAGGGGTCGGTCCTCTCGCCTCTACTGTTCAACATTTATGTAAAGCCGCTGGGTGAGATCATCCGTGGTTTTGGTGTGGAGTACCACCAGTACGCTGATGATACCCAGCTGTACATTTCCACGCCAAACCACCCCAACGATGCCCTTGCCGTGCTGACCCAGTGCCTGGAGGCCATGCGGGTATGGATGGGGAGAAACGGACTCAAGCTCAACCCCTCCAAGACCGAGTGGCTGTGGTTACCGTCGTCCCAGTACATCGCTGTGTATTGGGGGCAAAACAGTGGCTCCCACAGGAAGGGTTCGCAATTTGGGAATCCTCCTGGACTCACGGCTGTCCTTAGAGGACCATCTGACGGCCGTGGCCGGGAGGATGTTCTACCAGGTTCGCCTGGTGCGCCAGTTGCGTCCCTTCCTAGACCGGGACTCGCTACGCACAGTCACTCATGCCCTCGTGACCTCCAGGCTGGACTACTGTAATGCTCTCTACATGGGGCTCCCCTTGTGGTGCATCCGGAAGCTCCAACTTGCCCAGAATGCGGCCGCGCGGGTAGTGATGGGAGCGTCGTGGCGCTCCCACGTAACACCGCTCCTGCGTGAGTTGCACTGGTTGCCGGTGGTCTTTCGGGTGCGGTTCAAGGTGTTAGTGAGCACTTTTAAAGCGCTCCATGGCATCGGACCCGGATACTTACAGGACCGTCTACTGCCAGCAAATACCTCCCGCCGTGCGGTACGCTCCCACAGAGAGGGCCTCCTCAGGGAGCCGTCGGCCAGAGAGTGCCGGCTGGCGACCCCCAGGGGGAGAGCCTTCTCTGTGGGAGCTCCCACGTTATGGAACGAGCTCCCCCCCGAACTCTGTATAATAACAGATTTACGCACCTTCCGTCGGGAACTAAAAACATTCCTTTTTCGAGAGGCCGGCCTGGCATAGAAGCTTCGGTTCCAATAGGGTCAAAATGTTTTAAGGGGACTGAGTATTTTTTAAGATTTTAGCTTTGTATGTTTTGGGTTTTAAATGGGGATTTCGGCCAAATTATTTAATTTATTTTTAATTATTTTAAATTTTGTATATTTATATGTTTTTTAAATTTTAGGCTGTACACCGCCCCGAGTCCTTTGGGAGAGGGGCGGTATAGAAATTTGATTAATAAATAAATAAATAAATAAATAATAAATTACATTTTTAAAAGAACTAGCCCTATTATATTTCTTTGATCAGCTCCCCGTTATTCCAGTTTCCCACAGTTGTCCTAATACGTTTATCTTCCATTCAGTCTGTTCTTCTTCCTTTTCCTCAAGTTTCTTCTGATTTATGAAACAAATCTTTTCTATTTTCAATATTGTCAATCTCTTTTCTAATTTCCCCGTTGGCTGGATCTGTTGGTCGTTGGGTCCTCTGTCTTAATATTTAGTTGTTCCATTTCTCCTGTTGCTTTCTGCATTGTTGAATCTTTGGTTGTAGTCAAAATCTGGGTCTATATTTAAGCTGGCATCTTGTTCCTTTATGTTGCCTGTTATTTTGTTACGTGCTGAAAAAATAGTTTCATGTATTGATTTCCACACAGAAAGGATTTTTTCCTGATCTTCATCCATATTCTCTTGATAATGTATTAAATTAAGGATTTTAAAATCAAATGTTAAACATACCGGTAGTTTTTGTAGCTAGATGTGTGAAATCTATTTCATGTGTTGCGGATAGTCTTATAGTGAAAATTGTTTGGCAGGTAAGAATTTATAGTCCAAAGTATTCCATCATCTTGTGTAGTAACAAAGACTTCTCATGTGAAGAAATAGAAAAACAATTTCCCACATATAATTCTGAAAGTCAATAAAGGTTTATCTTCATAGTTCAAACAGGTCAGATAAACCGCCTTGCAGTTCCTTCTTTACAGTTGTGTTTCTCACAGGTGGTATGTCAAGGTCGAGAAGGTTTTTTCTAATTTCTGGGCTTCCAGCCAAGTCTCTTTTAGTCAATAACAAATTGTAATAGCATATTTTGCCACAAGATGTCACCAATGCCATTTAAAACTTTTTAGATCCTGAGTTTTTATAAGAGTTTTTCAAGGTTTATTTCTTTTCTTTTTAAATAAAAGCCAATATCTCCAGTAAAAATAGGAAAACTTCTAGTTCCCAAATTTCAAAAGTATATGCATCCAATTAAGTTAGAATTGTTCTTATAATTGCTCTTTTCCCCCTAAGTAGTCAATCGCCGCTGTTCTTGGAGGATGGGATAAGACTTCCCTTCCATTTCTCCTCACGGGGAAAGAAATACTTTGGACAGCTTTTGCAGGAAAAAAATATTTAAAGTCTTAAAGAGAAGATCAAATCTCACTCAGTTTCATCCTCATTGCTTTAAAGATGCTTGGTTATAATTTTGACTTCAGCTGTCAGCAGCTTAATGACGAGCCATATAGCTATGGCCGGTCTTTTCCCTGCTGGTTTGGAGAGCTGCCCTGGATCAGGCGGAAGGGCTGCCACCCTTCTATGATCAAACAGGGGTCCTCTCCTTGCTCGTCGCTTCTACAGGGTGACTTTCAACCCTTTCCAGGGTCCCCCAGCGGGATAAAACCAGCACCGCGATGGCAAACCGGAAGTCTGAAACTCAGTGGTCTTTTTAATTGCAGTCGTGTGCCTTGGGATTTTTCAGATAAATCTTTATACGTGGAATTGCTCAAGTGTGTCCAGGGTTCCTTGTGACTAGTGTGGTATACAAAAAATTCAAACAAACACGTAGATGTTTAATACATAGAAGCCAGCAAACAGCCATGATAGCAAGCTTTTAGTTTTATGAGTTTGCATAAAGCATCAGTGAGAAATGGGTACTGCCTAATATAAGATCAAATTGCCTGTGAGAAAATTTGCTCTCCCTGGTAAGGCTGGTCAAAAAATAATGCTATACTTGTGTAATCTAAATAAAAGATAGCATGTTCAGAAGGAAAATTATATATTTGTTTGCTACACTTGACACAAAGAGCTTAGTTTCCTTTCCTTTTCTCTGCATTCTCTTGACTCCTTTGGGTCACCTTTATATAAGTCAGGTGGCACTAAAGGCAGTGCTGTCAAGAAGGAGAAATTTGGGGTCCTTTTGCAGTCAGAATGAAGAAATCAATCTCCAGAAATATGTAACAATGGAAAGCAGCAAAGAATAACAGTGAAGATCTAAGTTTAAAAGTTTTCTTGCAGTCAAGAAAAGTCAGCATGTTCAATGTGACATTTTAAAAATAAAAGAATATCAGCCAACTGTTAAATCTCCTCTTTCTTTTTCTATCTTCCAAGTTCACTGATCTCAAAATTACATACAGCACATTTGTTGTGACTCTTTTTTTCAGACTATAAATAATAGCTTGTCTTGGTGCTTCATAAGGCAATTCAGAAATTTAGAGTTCATTTATTCTAAAGACTAGTTGTTCTTATATGTATTAATGATATACTGCTTCCTATAGCAAAGCATCTCTCAAAGAGGTTTATAAAATCCAAAATACACTGTAATACACTATCCCCATAAGTTAAGAAAAATGTTTTAAAAACAAACTCATAATAAAAAGGGATATTAAAAAAAAATAAAAGCAGAAAATGAAAAACATCAAAATCTTCAGCAGGCAACTCAAAGATATAACAATAGGCATTGTATGTTTATCTAGTTTTTATGATAATACTTTAAATGAAGTGTAATTTGTTTTAGGTGTCAATCTTTGTATTATCTTTATTACTATTTTGATCAAGTGAAAATATTAATTAAAATGGTAACAATAAAAAAATGAAAAAGCAGCAAAATATCTGCTGTTATTCCAGAAGGAATTCCTTGCTGGCAAGTCCAAGTATTAATAGAACTTAATAGCCCCTTTGCCAGATTAGTAAGTGTTATGGCTGAATTTACATGGCTGTATACAGCAGGTGGGTTTATAGGATTTTTTTTGTATATTTCATTCCACATAGTAGGTTGAGGAAACACAACTGAACATTGTGCTGTAAAGCATAAGTAAAGGCTTCCTATGGTGACAGTAGCTGTGGCAGTGAGGAAGATTGATGACTTTTATCTTGCTAAATAAAAGCAAGCTGAGGACATGTTCATGTTCTTTCTTTAAAAACAAACAAACACCATAGCCTTCTGAGATAACTCCTTACTCTGGAATTTCCTATAGGTTTTCATTCAAATACTTAATGTGCCCAACCATATTTACCCTTTCAGTTGTATTTGTTTACTATAGATTCTTGTTGGCCAAAGTCAAGTTAAGATCTGGTGACTTTTTGTTTATTATATTTGTCATATTTATATAGGTCAGTGATGGCGAACCTTTTAGAGACCGAGTGCCCAAAGTGCAACCCAAAACCCACTTATTTATCGCCGGGTGCCAGGTGGGCGTGGCCACCTTGGATGTTGCTCATGGGGAGGGATGCCTTTGGGGGCCGGGAAGGGTTGGGGAAGATCCAAGGGGTCTCTGGCAGTTGGGGTGGTGGGCAGGAGGCTTGTCCTGCGGGGTAAGGCGAGGCAGGGCGGGGGTACCATTATCGCAGGGCAAGGCAAGGCAGGGGCCAGGGCAGCTGCTGCCTAACACTGTCGGCTGCTGCACATGGGGGCCAACAGTGTCCGTCAGCAGCCCCTTGACTGGCACACTCTGGAGCTCCGCAGCCCACCGCCATCAGTTCAGAGAAGCTGCCTCTGAGCTGGACGGCCAGCCGACAGCTGACGAGGTGATGCAGTGGGTCATGCCCGGGAAAAGGAGAGCAATCGAGGCCAGGAGGGATGGGATGGGGGGAGGGAAACCAGCTGTGCTGGGATGCATCCGGCCACATGGGACCTTGGCGAGTTAGTGGGCCATCGTTGCCATCTCAGGGGCATGGTGCGCATGCCCACAGAGAGGGCTCTGAGTGCCGCCTCTGGCACGCATGCCATAGGTTCGCCACCACTGATATAGGTAGTCTTCAACTTACAGTTACAATTAAGCCCAAAATTTCTCTTGTGAAGTGAGTTTTGCCACATTTTATGACCTTTCTTGCCACAGTTGTTAAATGACTTACTGCAGTTGTCAAGTTAGTAACATGGTTGTTAAGTGAATGTGGTTTCCCCATTGACTTTGCTTGTCAGAATATCGCAGAAGCTGATCATATGATCCCGAGGCACTGCAGCCATCATAAATGTGAGTCAGTTGCCAAGCCTCTGAATTTTGATCATGTGATCTCAGGATGCTGTATGGTCGTAAGTCTGAAAAACGGTCATAAGCAGTGGTGGGATTCAAATATCTAAACAACTGGTTCTCTGTGTGGATGCCGCTTCCAGAAGTCCATTCTGGGCCTGCGCAACAAAAAATTAGCTACCAGTACTGCCAAAGTGGTGCGAACCAGCTGAATCCCACCACTGGTCATAAGTCACTTTTTTCAGTGCTGTTGTAACTTCGAACAGTCACTAAGTGAACTGTTGTAAGTTGAGGACTACTTGTATTCCACCTTTCCTCAGACTACAGAAGCATACAAAAAAATTCAAGCCTCTAACTTTTGCACCACAAGAATACGGGTGTCTGAGTGAGAGCCTCTGTTCCAGTCCCACCCACTGAGATTCCATGGCTGAGGAAGCTGGGTTTTGTCCAACGCACAAACCATATTGCCTTAGTGTCCCTTTGTACAGCTTAATTGATATGTAAATTTTATGGCTATGTAACAAGAAAACTATAGTTATGCTAGTTTTGGATGGCTGATTACAGCAAATTTTGATTTTTAGCTCTTCTATATTTCCGTCCAAGTCCATTTGGATATAAATCTTTGAATCATAATAAGCCTGGAAGGGATATTGGAGGTCTTCTAGTCCAACCCCCTGCTCAAGCAGAAGACCTTCTATACCAGTGGTGGCGAACCTATGGCACAGGTGCCAGAGGCGGCACTTGGAGCCCTCTCTGTGGGCACATAGCCTTGCCTCCCCCCATGACCCCCTGCTGCCTCCCACCAGCAGCCCCCCTGGAGGAGAGTCCAGCCCCCCTGAGTGTGGCCCATGCGGAGCAGCATAGCCAAGGACATGGTAGCCAGGCAGTGTAGACAAGACTCTGCCCTCACGCCCGATCGCGCACAATTGATGCTGTGGGGCATGGGCAGAGGGCATGGCCGCCATGGGCTGTCTGGGCAATCTGCGGTGGGCCCTGGGGGCAGTGAATGGCCCTGCGGGCAGGTGGGGTGGGGGTGGGGCAGGGGGTGGAGCAGGGGCGGGGCCAGTTTTTGGGCACTTGGTCTCTAAAAGGTTCGCCATCACTGCCCTATACCATATATTGTTGTGGGTGTCTCACGACTGGATGATGACATATCAGAGAATGAGGAAGCACAAGCCGGCCCCTCTGGGTATTTCCCCCCCCCCGGCAGCCGAATCAGATAATGAGGAGTTTTGTATGCATTCTGATTCAGACTCTCCAAATGATGAGTCAGATTTAGAGCAAGACGAGCAATGGATTGATCCGAGGTTCAGAAGGTTTGATAAGCGAAGGTGTCAGTTAACTGGAAAAAGGAAGTAATGGGGGGAAGTGACGTATCGGACACTATATTAGAAGGGGGAAGTAGACTACGCCCTTGTTACGGGCAACGTTTATCAATGAGAGGTTTGGAAACTTTTGCAATGCTTTGAAAGTCTGATGTTTTGAAAAACCTAGCGAAGGATAATGAGGTCTCGGCCACTGTGATAAAGACGGAGTGAGTAATTGGGATGTTTGGAAAGAGTTTGTTGTAATCTAACTGTAAATACTTAGTCTTAGCTGTTTTTGCCAGCAAAATGTCAGCAGTTGGCTTTGAAATGAATCCTTTTGAAATGTGTTTAATAAATCTCTTAAAGACATTTACGTAGTTTTTAATGAGCTGAGAGAGACCAGACAGAACAGATTGCCCGTAACCCATTTAAAACAGAAAAGACGAAAATTAATCCGAGCTTTCAGTGACGTCATGGAGGAACTCCTGGCTGCTAACCCGGCTCTGCATCTATTAGTTCAAAATCTCCAGCAACAAATTGGACATTTGCAACAGCAAATTCAAGACGCAGCAGCAGCCCCTGCTCCAGCCCCCCCTCCCAGAAGAAACAGATGTTACTTAGCCTTGCCTGATAAGTTTACTGGAGAGCGTAATAAATTTCCAGCTTTTTTAAACCAATGTAAAACATTCATTGCCTCAGCCCCAGCAGATTTCCAGCTCGATGAAACAAAAGTAGCGTTCATCTTAAGTTTATTCTCTGGGCCAGCTGCTGATTGGTCGTCTCCTCTGATAGACGGACAAGATCCTGTCCTGAGCAATTATGCAGGATTCTGCCAGCTGATGGAAAGAGAATTTGTTGACCCCCTTCGTAGACAAAATGCCACCCGGCGGATACGCGAGCTACGTCAGGGATCGCGCTGCGTAGCGGAATATATATCAGATTTTCGCCGCCTAGCTCAAGAAATTAATTGGAATGATGAGGCTCTCATGGAAATCTTTCTAGATGGTCTGTCTTCCCAGATCTTGAATGGATTGAAAGTTACTGAAATACCCGCAACCCTGGATGCATTATACCAACATTGTTTGGCTATTGAAGCGCGAACGCAAGCCATGGATGCCCGCCTAGACAAACAGATGGTTCCAGTCACCGGAAGTGCCAAGCCAGTTCCTGCACCACGCAGAGGATTCCAGACCCTATCTATCGCTCCACCCATCCCGGCACCCAGACGTATTTTCCAAACAGGACCGGCTTACACTGAGAGGCGCCCTGCACCCATGACCAGAGATGAGCCCATGGATCTTGGTGCAGCCAGATCTCGTTTGACCGAGGCTGAGAAGGCAAGACGGAGAGCTGAGGGCTTGTGCCTGTACTGTGGAGAGATGGGTCACTTCGTCATGGCCTGCCCCCAGAAAAGACGTGGTACGGCAGGTCCTACTCCTGTTCCAGCTCGGCCTCCCACTCAGCAGTTTCAAGCCACCTTGCCGGGAAACGGCCAGAGCCCGGCCTAATGGAAACATTGGGTCGGGCAGGCGCCAAACCCAGTTCCAGTTCCGCAGACGACGACCCCGGTCCTCCGAGACATCTGATCCTAGCAACCAATATACTTCTGGGAAATCATGCCCAGGGCATTCCGGCCCACGCCTTGTTGGATTCTGGAGCCACCACCAATTTCATGAATGAAGCTTTCGCTCATCAGCATGCCATACCTTTGTGCTCCGTGAAGCCGCCTATGTTGGTTGAGACAATCGATGGGCGTGAATTGTTGTCTGGACCGATCAAGTTTATGACCCAGCCCATACGCCTGGTCATAGGACAACATGAAGAAGCCATCCAATTCTATGTTACCAAGGGACTTCATTTCCCCTTAGTTCTCGGCCTAGCCTGGTTGAGAACCCATGATCCTTGTGTGGTGTGGTCCCAGAACTTTGTTTCATTTCCCAGTTTGCAATGCATAGACCACGTACGCCAAGTGTGTGCAGCCCAGCTACCATCCCACCCTGACATCACCTTGCCGGCCGACCTAGCGGACTTTGCAGATATATTCAATGAGAAAGAGGCAGACCAATTGCCTCCACATAGACCATATGACTGTGCCATTGATTTGCTACCAAATGCCAAGCTTCCAAGGGGACGCCTTTACTCCATGTCAGAACCCGAGTTGGCCGCATTGAAAGACTTTGTGGACAAAAACCTGGCCAGGGGTTTCATTCGTCCCTCTTCCTCGCCTTTGTCAGCTCCTGTGTTATTCGTGAAGAAGAAAACCGGAGATTTACGCCTATGCTGTGACTATCGCAAGCTCAATGCCATCACGGTGCGCAACCGGTACCCTCTGCCTTTGATTCCTGATCTCATGGACCGTCTCCGATCAGCGACCATCTTCACCAAGATAGATTTAAGGGGTGCTTACAACCTGGTTCGCATTCGAGAGGGGGACGAGTGGAAGACCGCGTTTGGAACCAGGTATGGTCATTTTGAGTATACCGTTATGCCCTTTGGACTCACCAATGCTCCGGCCGTCTTTCAACATTTCATGAATGACATCTTCCGGGATTTATTAGATCAATTTGTGGTGGTTTACCTCGATGACATCCTGATTTACTCCCCGTCACGAGCCACTCATCTTCACCATCTCCGGCGAGTTTTGTAACGCTTGAGGGAGCATCACCTTTACGCCAAGTTAGAGAAATGTCAATTCTATCAAACCACCATTGAGTTTCTGGGACATGTGATTTCTCCACAAGGCATCGCCATGGACCCTGGCAAGGTTGAAGCCTTGCAAACCTGGCAACCACCATGTAAAGCAAAAGATGTCCAAAGACTTTTGGGATTTGCGAACTATTACAGGATATTTATTCCGAGATTTTCTGCCTTGACTGCGCCCCTTACTCGACTGTTACGGAAAGGCGTTAAGTTCCAGTCGGGCGATGCCGAGCAACAGGCGTTTCAGACCCTCAAAAAGGCTTTTGTTCAGGAACCCATTCTCAAGTATCCAGATCCTTGTCGACCCTTTGTAGTGGAGGCTGACGCCTCAGATGTTGCAGTAGGGGCCGTGCTACTTCAAACACGCCAAGATGGCGGCCCCCTGTTCCCGTGTGCTTATTACTCCAGGAAACTGAGTCCCTCCGAACGCCATTATACCATTTGGGAAAAGGAACTATTGGCCATCAAGACTGCTTTTGAGACCTGGAGACACCACCTGGAAGGAGCCCGCTACCAAGTTGAAGTTCGAACTGACCATAAAAACTTGGAATTTTTGCAATCTGCCAGGAAATTGAATCAACGTCAAATCCGTTGGTCTTTGTTCTTCGCTCGATTCAACTTCAAAGTCACCTACATTCCGAAAGGGTACAACAAAAGAGCAGATGCCCTGTCCCGTAAACCTGAGTATCTACAGGTCAAGGATCCCTTACCGCTTCGAACCATTCTGCCTATCGAATCGATCGCAGCCGTGCATGATCCGGTAGATCTACGACGACAGATTCGGGAAGCGCAACAACTAGATGACTTTGCAATACGGAAGAGACAAGTGGTGGGTCCCGACTCACCTTGGACCTTGTCCGAGGGACTATTACGCTTCCGTAACCTGTTATATGTTCCAGCAGGCCCACTCCGGGGTCTCATCCTGACTCAATGCCATGATAACCATGCGGCAGGTCATTTTGGTTTCTTTAAGACTCTGCACTTAGTGTCTCGGACTTTTTGGTGGCCCAGACTTCGCCATGATGTGCAATCCTATGTGAATTCCTGTGTACGGTGCCGTCAGGCAAAACATGCCACAGGAGCCCCTCCGGGATTATTACAGCCTTTACCCATGCCGGAGAGACCCTGGGGAGCTATTTCCATGGACTTCTTGACTTGTCTACCTGTTTCTGCCGGCTACACCGTTGTCTTTGTAGTAGTGGACATGCTGACCAAAATGGCACATTTCATTCCTTGCCGAAGAATACCAACAGCCAAGGTCACTGCTCAGCTGTTCATTCAACATATCTTCCGGCTACACGGTTTGCCTGACAAAATAGTGTCCGACCGAGGAACCCAGTTCACCTCGGAGTTCTGGAGAGAACTCATGTCTGCGCTTCAAGTCCAAGTTAATCTAGCCTCCACGCATCACCCAGAGACTGATGGGGGTACAGAGAAAGTGATTGGCATCCTGGAGCAGTATTTGTGTTGTTTCATCAACGACCAACAGAACGATTGGTCCAAATATCTCTCTGTGGCCGAATTCGCTTTCAACAACTCTCAGCACACTTCCACTCAGATCACTCCGTTTTTTGCCAACTACGGCTATCATCCCAGATTTTTCCCGCTCACGCTCCTCGATTCTCCAGTTCCAGTTGCAGAGGACTATTTAACCGAACTGCAGTCAGTCCACGAGATGGTTAAGCAGCACTTGACTAAAGCCAAGGAAGACTACAAGCGGGTTGCAGACCGCTCGCGTCGCGACACGCCGCCGTTAGCTGTTGGAGATCGGGTTTGGCTTTCCACCAAGTACTTGTTTCCAGGGAGAATTCACCGCAAGCTTGATCAACGTTTCCTGGGTCCTTTCCCTGTGGAGACGGTCATCAATCCGGTGACCTATCGTTTGACTTTGCCTAGGTCTTTTCGTGTACATCCCGTGTTTCATCGCTCCTTGCTTGTTCCTGTCAACCCTGATTCTCCGCTTCGACCTCCTGATCCGGGCCCGACAGCTCGCCGTGCTCAAGTTCCTGTTTCCCGGTTGGAGGTGTCCGGCATCCGAGATTCCCGATGGCTCGACGACCGCTTCCAATATTTGGTTGATTGGACCGGGGGTGGGCCCTCCGCTGGCTCTTGGGTAGATGCTCAGGATTTTGAGGCTCCTGAGTTAAAGTGGGATTTTCATACTGCATTTCCCTCCAAACCACATCCCTTCCGACGGCCCCCGGGGGAGGGGCCTGCGGGGGGGGATAGTGTTGTGGGTGTCTCACGACTGGATGATGACATATCAGAGAATGAGGAAGCACAAGCCGGCCCCTCTGGGTATTTCCCCCCCCCCGGCAGCCGAATCAGATAATGAGGAGTTTTGTATGCATTCTGATTCAGACTCTCCAAATGATGAGTCAGATTTAGAGCAAGACGAGCAATGGATTGATCCGAGGTTCAGAAGGTTTGATAAGCGAAGGTGTCAGTTAACTGGAAAAAGGAAGTAATGGGGGGAAGTGACGTATCGGACACTATATTAGAAGGGGGAAGTAGACTACGCCCTTGTTACGGGCAACGTTTATCAATGAGAGGTTTGGAAACTTTTGCAATGCTTTGAAAGTCTGATGTTTTGAAAAACCTAGCGAAGGATAATGAGGTCTCGGCCACTGTGATAAAGACGGAGTGAGTAATTGGGATGTTTGGAAAGAGTTTGTTGTAATCTAACTGTAAATACTTAGTCTTAGATGTTTTTGCCAGCAAAATGTCAGCAGTTGGCTTTGAAATGAATCCTTTTGAAATGTGTTTAATAAATCTCTTAAAGACATTTACGTAGTTTTTAATGAGCTGAGAGAGACCAGACAGAACATATATATACATATATATATATACATGGAAGAGAAGGTTTGATTTAGCCTTCTTTTCGACATCTTAGGTTCTGTTGCAAGATTTCTTTCATATGGAGAAATATAGGACAAGTTAACACTTGACAAGAAGCTACAACTTGGTTAACTAAGTTAAATAAACCATTATTGGCTGGAGGAACTTATAAACGAGGTAGAAGCACATGATGTGTCTTGCAAATTGAAATGCTGACCAATATTGCAGTTGACACAGAATTGGCCTATTACAAGCCTAAAAGTTTACAAATCAAAAATAATGAATCTCCCCCACAGAATATTGATTGATGGTGTTCCGTCAAATTGTTTGTGATGCCTAGCAATTTATAAATTTTCTCCATGGATATATAGAACATACCCACCTAAATATTAACTCAAAAGCCAACTTTTCTTTTAATGTAGTTTTGGAGCCTGGCTTTACATTTCTATGTGACAGAATAAATTGCAAGAGCATTGTAATTCATCTACTGCCTAAATTATTGGTGCTTAGTTTATTATTCATTCTAGTTTATATTAAATTATAAAATGATGGTGCATACCTCTGATGAGACTTCATCTCCTTACAGTAGTTAATATGTACCAGTTGCCTCAGGCCACAATATTTCTTTTTTATATTGTTTAATGCAATAGTTTTTTAATGAGGGGGGGAGAAAGGCAATGGTATTGTGAATGCAAGCAAATAAAAGTCTTGACAGATTCCTCGTCTACCCTTCAATAAGTCAAGCAGAAAGATGTATTCAGAAATAAAACATGCCTTTATTTTCTTCTGCAGTATTTTTGTATATAATTAAATGTGTGTGTGAGAAGGTAGTGTTTTGTTTTGATCTTCTTTTCTTTTAACTTAGCCCATATAAACTGTAGCTTGCAGTATCCAATTCTAATTTGAACTCTGTTGCTTCAGTTCTTGTTGCATTATTAGAGCTAAAAACAGTCTGACAAACAATTTCCAATCATTCAGCTTTCACGACACAAAATCAGACACCATGATGAATGTCAGATGTGTTTTCCCTCTTCTTTTTTATTTTTATTTTAATTTGTCCCTATCTGAAGGAGCCTAGCGATTTTGTCATGTTTAGATCACAAGTCTTCATTCATAGAGATAGAGTCCATAACACCTTGCCCCAGCCAGTGTATGTATGTTTGTATGTCTGTCTTTGGATGATTGGTTTTTAATTAATGGGTTTTACAATGTATTTTAATACCAGATTTCTTCATGTTAGTATCCATGTTGTGAGCCGCCCTGAGTTCTTGGAATAGGGCGGCATAGAAATAAATATATATATATAAATAAATAAATAAATAAATAAATAAATAAATAAATAAATAAATAAATAAATAAATAAATAAATAAATAAATACTTCTTTGATTATCCAGGTGATTGTTCTTTCATTAAATGAACCTCAGATTTCACAAGCTGATAAGAAGACCTGAAGGTGTAAATAGTTAGTGAATATACTGGTTGTTAGAAGGCAAGGATGGAGAACTTTGGTTTCTCTGGGTTAATGGGTTGGGATAGTTACCTCAAAAGCATTCTCATTTTGGAGACATTCTCCAGAGCATTCTCATCTTATCTAGAAAATTCTCATTCTGGAAACATTCGGACTGGTTTGTTGTCTTAAGAAGTGTTGGGAGTTGAGTGACATACTAGCGAGACAGACTGATAGATGGACCCATCATCACAGTTCTCTTGGTTTGCCTTACCAGCCAATTTATGTATTTTGTGGTTATGGAAAGTGATTTCAGACCAATGCTTGATTGTTTACTTCTAGTTAAAAGAATCCGAAATAAGAACTTTGAAAGCTGCCTGTAAGCCAGATCTAAGTAAATCAGACTAGATGAAACTATGATCTAATTTTATGTAAAGGAACTTCATTTTAAGTGCATTTGGCAGGGCGTTAGTATGTACTAATTACAGTGAAAATGTCTGAAGTACACTTCTACTATAATAGTAAATATCCCTTAATTATTCACCACCATACCTTTGTAAGATACTTTAGTTATACCCTGGTCACAATGCATAATGTCAGGCTCTCTTGATTAAGATTTGGCAGAAAATCACTGATCTGCTGAAATGGTTCTGTTTGTCAGTTAGGGTTGGCAGATGCGTCTCAGACATGGCTCAGAGAGATAAGAATCTTTTTTTAAGGCAAGATAAAAAGTGAACAAAACAATTGATTTTCCATTGACAGTAAGAAGATATAAGTGATTTGTAACAGTGGTTTAGCTCATTGTTTTTTCTTTCTTTCTGGTCTTCCCATGAATTAATGGACTTCTGGTGCAGCACATTCTTGAAGCCAAACCATTATTGAGTGTTGACATAACCGTCATCTTAAATCTGAGAACCCACTGGCTCCTGTCTCAACCCTCTCATATAGTTTAAATTCAGGGTCACTGATTGCCTTAGATGTATTTTTGATCAGGATACTTTCAATAGAACTGGGAGAAGGAACAATTTATTTATTTATTTAAATCATATTTATATGCCGCCCCTCTCCAAAGACCCGGGGTGGCTCACAACAAAAAATACTACAATAATTTTAAATTTAACACATTCATACCACACACAAACTCAATTAATTCACATGCACTGATGGCGGGACACTCTTAGGGCCAAGGGGCAGAGCGCAGCTCACATGCCCCAAGCCTGTCGGCATAGATGTGTCTTCAATCCTTTCCGGAAGGCTAGGAGGGAGGAAGCAGTACGAACCTGCGAGGGAAGCTGGTTCCAGAGGGTTGGGGGGAAGCAACGGAGAATGTGTGCATATGTGTTCATTCACATCCTAAATGAGAGGGCACAGAAAAAGAATTATAGTAGATTGCCCTCAATCTGATTAATCTCTTTGACTTTTTTTTTTTTTAAAGCTTGGAAAGTTTTTCCCAGGAGCTCCTTCCTGTAGCTTTACTTTAGCACAGAGAGAAACAAGAAAGATAGATATTGATTTATCTGCCCAATATAAAAAAACCCTAAGTTTATTAAAAAAAATTTGTGAAATACCATTAAGAATTAAGCAGTAACTTAGCAACCAATTTGAATATAAGAGTAGCATTAGTGAAAAATTTCCTTTTGAAATTATGCAGCCAAACGTCTGTCTGTCTTCCTCAGGAAAAGGGGGAAATTAAAAATCAAATCAAAAAGTAAAATCAATATAACTAGCTAGTCCATTTTAAGTGAATGGAATGGAATAGTAACAGAGTTGGAAGGGACCTTAGAGATCTTCCAGTCCAACCCCCAGGAAACCCTATATCAGGGTAGGCAACCTTGGCTGTTTTATGACTCGTGGACTTTAACTCCCATAATTCCTGAGCCAGCTGCCCTATATCATTTCAGACAAATCATGCTTACAGAAGAACAAGCTATCCATTAGATCGGGCTTTCCTTCAACAAAACATGAATGTTTATTTATCAACATATGCAAATTCTTTAGCTTTCTTGCCCTCAGTTCTGCAAGGCACAAAGAAACAGATCAAGAAATAAAGAAGGAAAGATAGTTCTTAATCGCTCTCCTCTGGCTCCTAGATTTTGCCATTATCATAACAAAGAAAAAAAAGAAGAAGAAATTGAACAGGAGTCCAGGAGTGCAGGTGTGCAGCTGGGGGCAAAAGCGAAGTGTTTTGTTCTTAATGATTGCCTGATTTCAGTGCTGCCTGCAAGACACAGCATAAAAAGTTATCCTTATAACAGCAAATCTTGTGAATCTGAGGAGTCTTTCCCTGCAAAAAAGATTAATATATACTTTAGCATCCAAAATAAAGTATGTGGTGGTGGGGAGAATCTTCTGTGAGTCTTTATTCTGCCTGCTTTATGGCTGTAATGGAGAGTGGTTGCTTTGCTGTATTTGCATTTCTTGCAAGCATGGATGCTTTATTCTGATCCTGTGTTTTGCTTATGAATCTTGTGCAGTAAATTAGTCAAAGATAGACAAAGGCCTAATATTGTCCTATATATCCCAGTGCTGACCAATACTTGGAAGCTGGATGGGAAGGAATCTGCTTCAACTCAGCCCATTAAAATGGGATGGTGCCGATAAAGGAGAATATTTGTAGCTCAGGGTTGAAATGAGAGGGGTCCAATAACCTGGACTTGGTTGTTTGCTTGCAGATGTTTCATTACTCAAACTAGGTAACTTCTTCAGTGCTGGGATGGCTCCGGGTTTTGGTATCCCTGGTTCAGATGAGATACCATCTCTGACTGTTGCCAGAGAGTCAAACCAGATTTGCAGCTCCACAAATGTGGCTAGGGAAGTCTTTAGACAGATTCATCTTGTGCACCAGTTGAACCCATTCCTGGACCAGGACATTGCTCCTACTCACTCGTGTTGAATTACTGCAAGGCATTCTCTGTATTGAGGACCATCTGGAAATTACGGCTGGTCCAGAATTACTGATAAGGGGAAGTTATGAGTGCGCCATGCTTTGCCCACTTATACCACTGCTGCAGAAGCTTCACTGATTTTCAGGTACAATTCCAGGTGTTGAGTTATCACCTGTAATGTCCTATGAAAGCTGGTTGGATGACTTTTGGCCAGTCACTCTCTCTAAGCCCAACACATTCACAGGGTGGTGGTTGTGGGGAAAATAAAAAGAGGAAGGTATATTGTGTGTATTTGCCACCTAGAGTTATATATATATAAAATAAAGGCGGAATTTAAATGAATATATAAAATGGCACAAAGCCAGGTTATTTGTAGGACCCACTCTACTAGAAGGCATGTTATAGGTTTCTTTCCTTAACTGTTACTGCCTAACAAAACCTAGGTAGTGTGCCTTCTTGGTAGCTGCCCCTGGCCTTTGGAATCCTCTCCCTCCTCATGGCTGGCAGATCCCTGTCCGCCTAGCTTTTCAAAATGCTGTAAAGACCTGGTTTTTCTCCTCAAGTCTTGGGATAGCATGAGATTGCAGCCCACTGATGTTTGACAGTTTGCTTGGATATGTAGGGATGTATTGTGTTTGGGGTACCAAGAATTTTTTATGCTGATTTTTATGATTTTTTTTTAAAAATATGTTGTTTAATTATGTGTGAGCTGCTCAGGGTTATGTTACCAAAGATGGACAGCTACACAAATATTTCAAATTAATTAATAAATATTAAATTGATATTATTGAAATTATTATTATTAAAAGGAATACTCATAATTTATTTTCTATTATTTTGGAGAGAGAGAAAGAGATAGAGAGAGAGAGAGAGAGAGAGAGATCCACAAATAGGCAATATCAGTTGTTAAATCAATTCTAAAAGATATTCTATTCTAAAAGATATACTGTATTGAAGCCAACATTTCTGTTGCTAAGCAAGATAGTTGTTAAGTGAGTCACACCACATTTTATGACCATTTTACCATAATTGCTAAGTGTTATTAAGTGAATCATGTGGCCATTAAGCAAATATGGCTTCCCCCGTTAATTTTTCTTGTCATAAGCTGACTGGAAGGTTTGCAAATGGTGATCAGATGTCCCAAGGACAGGGCAACCATCATACATACATGCCAGTTGCCAAGTGCCTGAATTTTTAATCATGTGACCGTGAGGATGCTACAACGATTGTAAGTGTGAGAACCGGTTCATAAGTCACATTTTTCAGTGTCATTCAACTTTGAATAGTGACTAAACAAAGTTGGGGACTTACAATTCAATACACAAAAAACTCCAAAGTTTGGATGTGACACGAATGGAAACCAATAGTGTTTTCCAATCAAAATTAAATTCTCCATCAGATTTTCTTTTAACCTAGGAAGTTATTCCTTGCATTGAAACATACTTCCACAATTTAATAAGCTATTTTTCCCAAAAAAGGAATCAAAGATCTTTTCCATTATAAAGTGTATAAAGTCTCTGCAGCCATTAACATATATAGTGCTAGTTTACTATATTTTGGATAGATATATTGTTTAGTGAAATTCGATAAGAGCATTTGAGGTTGTAATGGAATTACAACCTTCAGAATCTGTTCCATTCTGCTATAAATCATTTTTCAGTGCTGTTGAGCTGTAGATGACTACATTGCCACCACAGATAAAACAGGATGTAACCTGTTAATTTTAATTTCAGTATTTTTTATAATAGGATTTGTTCTTTTAAGCAATCGGGATTGAAATAATATACCAATGGTGGAATATACTTTCTCCAAGTACAGGTGGTCGACTTATGACCACAGTTGAGCCCAATGACTATAATAATGAACATGCCCAGGTGACTATGTTGAATGAGGACTGGGAGAGTTATCTGGAAGTCATCAGAATTTTGAAAAGTGGTCATATACCAATAGACATGATATGCACAGCATCTATCTATCTATCTATCTATCTATCTATCTATCTATCTATCTATCTATCTATCTATCTATCTATCTATCTATCTATCTATCTATCTCTAACATATCACATCACATCATATCATATATCATATCATATCATCTACACTGGTACCTTGGTACTCAACTGCTTTGGAATTGATCAAATTTGGTACTCAGTGAACATTTTGTCCCAGCACACATTGTTAATTTGGTAGTCAACGCACAAACTACAAGTTGTCAATGTCGGCTGCCTTGTGACTCACCATATTATTATTCCGTATTATTCCATAGGAGAAACATTTGTTTGGTACTTAATTGATTTTGGGAGTCATCACGCCTCCTGGAACCAATTAACAATGAGTACTAAGGTACTACTATTTCCATCATTCCCGTTCTCTCTATCTCTATTTCTCTCTCTCTATTATAAAATTGAAAGCTTATATTTCTTTTGTCTGGAGAGGAAAAAAGTAAAAGATAGAACATGGAAATAGCCACCCATGGGGAGTGGGATGGGATAAAATTGTTAGAAAGAGAATGGATGTTAAGTTTAAAATTTAAAAAAAAACATTCGAGTTGTTTATGTAGACATTTATATCAAGATGAAAGCACTGACTATCTCTGGCAGATGGGAGGCTGATCAGTGTTTTATAGAGAAACTTCCATTTCACACTTCAGTTTCATATCACAGTTTGTGTGCTTGCTATTTGTGGGAGGGCGGTCTGTAAAACTACAGGCTGCTTTTGTATGCAGTTGGCCTTGTTCTAGCTCTTCCTACGTTAGAGGAAAGGGGGAAAAAATCTCTGTTATGTCTCATAATGTTTATATCCCAGTCTTATCTGTGTCAAGAATACAGGTCCACTTAAGAAGAATTATCATTTTTATTCAATGACCTGGTGATCAGAAAATCATTTTCTTCACTCCCCCCTTTTTTCTTCATCTCAGAAATTGATGCCCGTTTGCTAATTTTCTGTTAAGACTATTTTAAAGGGCCAAACACTGGAGTCTGTATTAATAGGATGTCTAAGAACAGGCATAAGATTCTCGGGCTGTGAATCAAAGAGCATAGTTTAGCTACTCTGTGTTTTTCTATTTTCAGTGGATACTTGTGCTGAGAAAAAGATGAAAGAAGCCGTAGGAAAACATGGTAAAGTAAAGCTGGGTGATTGTGCCTTTTTTTTCCTGTTAAAAATTATTCCAGTAAAATAATTTTACTTAATAAAACAATAATAAATAAAACAAAAAGGAAAGGAAAAAATACATATGCAGACATAAAATAAATTTTACACTAGAATGAAAGTTGAAATAACAATGTAATTATTATAACAATTTTTTAAAAAACACAGCAAAACAAACAAGATAAAAAAAGAATATTGGAGACTACTAGAATGTTTTTCCTCCCTTATAACAGCATGTTTTAGCAATAAGATTCCATAAGAAATCATAACAGGATCAATAAAAGAGTCACCAGCTAAGTGGGAATAGCTCACTGAGGAGTGACAAATGCCAGGCTTTCCATATCATGGCAGGGAAGGTTGCAAGCTGCTGCCAGCTATTGATTTCTCCTCCTCATCCTCTTTTGTTCCATTCATTTGAAGATCCACACAGTTTCTTGATGACCACAATAGGCAGAGTCAAGTCTGCAGTCCTTGAGCAAAAGAATCACATGGGCATCTTGCTTAATCGCCATTTCACAGAATGATCAAGATTCCAGTCCCTATTGACATAAATTGAGGAATATTTGTAAAAGCTTAAATAAGTAAGCTACATTGTTACATTGGTAAGTGATCTTCACTGCAGCCAGCTTATTTCTCAACACGGTTCATGTGACATGCTTAGTTTAGATAGAATGCTTGTAGAATACCAAAGCTAAAACCTTTAAATATTCCAGCTAAATTCTTCTTGCCTACTTGGGCTTTAATTATTATTTTATTTGTGTTTTTTTAAAATACTTAAATGGTTAGTTCCTTATTAGGTGAGATGCTTAGTCAAGGAAAAGGGAAAAGAACATTTTTGTTAAGTCACAGTAGTTAATATGAGGAGTCCTTGAGGCTCTCTGAGCTTGGTTGTGTGCTTACAGACATTTCATTAGCCAACTAGGTAATATCATCATTGCATAATACGAGCTTTAGAGCAGGATAGTAAGACTGTCATGCCTATACCTGTATAGCAAAATATCTCTGTTACTGTACTGTTGTGGTCTGTAGTTCCCTTTAAAGCAGTGGTTCCCAACCTTTTCTATATCCCACACCCCTAGAACACTTCTGATATATTCTTGCATCCCTTACAAAAGTTTGAAATAACGGCAACAATTTTTGCATATACACTATAATTTTGAAAACCCAGGTTTTTGATCCCCTGGAATATTGTCTCGCACCCTCAGGGGGTATGAGCACCCCTGATTGGGAACCCCTGCTTTAAAGAGATGAAACATAGAAACAATTTGTGTGTAGATGAACAATCCCATATTGCTAGCCCATGAACTTATTAGCTTACTGCATGAACCAGTAGTTAAAATGATACACACTGCAGTGGGTTGAAGACAAGCGGCTCATTTTTGCTATAAACATTTGCAGCAGACTAGAGCAATCGCTTTGCCAAAGTAGATCCAGTTTTTATTGATTCACAATAACCCAGTGCAAGCACAGCTGGCTCAGGAATTCTGGGAGTTGAAGTCCATGAGTCATAAAAGAGCCAAGGTTTGCCTGCCCCTGATCTAGTCTCTTACTCTGCTTTTCCTTATGTCATTTGTTGATCCTTCATTGTTCACTATATTTTTAATCTCACCTTCCCAAACGATTAATGTATCTAAAAATACATGTATTATGATTTACTACATTCTTTTCATATTAGCAGACATTTAGCATTGAATTATTTTTTAATATTAATAACATTTACATATTTGTGCGATGCCACTGTAAAAATATAAATTTTCAGAAAGTGGTTTTCCTGGCCGATAATACAGTTTTAAAATTTTCTAGTGCAAAGCTTAATGACTAAATTTGTGGCAAAACTAAAACACTATAAATAAGCATCAGACTTACCTTTCTAATTTGTTTTGTTTTTTTTTAGTTTGGAGCTGTGAAGCAAACACTAATGAATTTCACACTCAGTCTTGTAGTCCAATAGACATCACTGGCAATTGATTGAGAAGCCTTAATTGCAAAGTGAAGTGGTGCTGAGAATGCTGTGTGTGTTGTTATACTGCATTGTAGCACGTTCCCAGTAGTTGTAAATATTGACATGGCACTTTATTTGTCATGCTAATCTCTTTCTAAAAGAGAGAAGAAAAGAAAGAAAGATTGCATACTCTCAAAGGGAGAAGATTTAGCATCTTGGAATTATTTGTAGATTTGTTGAAGCTACTTGATAGATGCTTACTAAAGAGATCCATTTTAATGTTGCTTCCTGACTATAGACTTATTTCATTTTCGTAGCCTGCTAGAAACTAGGTTTTTGATGCATTACCCAGTAAGAATCAGTACATCGTGTGTACATTTCAAATGAGTTTCAGGTTTTTTAATATGTGGTACTCTTTCCTGATGTGATGTGAGAATTCAGGCCAGAGACAAGATAAAAAATGTGGTCAGACATGCGTGTACACACACAAACATAGAAACACACACACACGAGATTAGCTGCAACAAGCTTTTTTAGAACTGAGACCTTCAAGGGAAAAAGAATCGGTGCAGAGTGAATCTACTTGGTAAATACTAGAGCTTCAGGCCTGGTTATTGTAAAATAGAATTTGGCTGGTTTACTTCATTTTCCACAGTTTGGGCAAATCATTGTGGACTTAAATTACTTCATATCATTTCCCTTTAGGTGCAGGAAGCCTGCCTAACCTGTTTTCCCTGCTATATTGATTAAGAGTGGAAATCTAACCTCAGATCACAGGTGTCAAACTCGATTGCGTCACGTGGTGTTTTTTGCCTTTGTGGAGCCAGGATGGGCATGGCCTGCGCATGATGCATCTGGCCCGCAGGCCGCCAGTTTGAAACTCCTGCTTTAGATAGACTTCCTTTGCTTATGGATTTATTTACTTCTTTCATAATGGTTGCATGTAAGATATTTTGCTGCCTCAGTGCTCTTTTGACAAGTTTGATAAAATTAAAAATATCTGTTCAGTTTGCTTCTTCCAACCCCAGCCTTTTTCGCCTTTATATGGTGCCAACATAAAAGTAATCAGTATATAAGTTCTAATTATAATTGATTTGGCCTGAAAAGCTTGTGGAACAAAGAATAATGATCGGCATCATACTGACAAATAAAAAAGAGGGGGGAAAAAACAAGAAAACAATGTTCAGAAAGACATAAAAAGAAAAATAGAAAAGAAAGAAAAAGGATGCAGAGAAATGGTTTCTAATATTCACAACAGTTATAACTACAATTATATTTTAATCTCTCAAGTTATATTATAATACTCTTCTTTCTATAATCTAGGTCTTTTGAAGAAAAAAAATAATATGTCTCATTTTGTTCCATTCTGTATTAGTAGTAGAAATTTAAGTGCTCTTCTCCTTTAACTGTAATCTTTAATTCTTTCTAGTTCCTTCTAATGCACAACCTTCAAAATCTTATCCTTTCATATTTCTTTTAAAGAATTCAAAACATGACAAGGATTCTTATCTTGATCTTTAATCCATTCAAATAATGTCATAGAACTTGCTTATTTTTTTTCTTTGTTACTTTGCACAATTTTTTTCAAAACTTTAACAAGTCTCCTTTGTAAATCTAAAATAGATTGCTCTTTTAGTTTGTTATTTGTATATCCTTTTCAATTATTAAGACATCAAATGGTTTCATTTGTATGCCCAGCGTAGTATCTTTTTTCCATATCATTCTTGTAGTCTGTCATTTTAAAATTCACTTTTAGATAACTATCAATCTTTCTAGTAAAACTTGTTCCTCTTACATAACATCTTCCAAACACTGTCTATCATGACAGATGCCCTTAAGTTTAACATCTGGATCTATTGTTCAAAAATATAATTTAATATATCTAATGCTCTATTTTGCTCCACTCTGTATTAGTAAGTCAAATTGAAGTGTACTTTTCCTTTAATTGGAATCTTTAATTCCTTCTAGTTCCTTCTAATATCCAACTTTCAAAGTTCCATCCTTTCATATTTTTTTAAAGAATTCAAAACATGGGAAGATTCTTATAATTAATTCAAAAATCAAATCCATCTGGGCCTTTAATCCATTTATAACTTTCTAAAATAAAAAGTTCTAATCAACCTTTTGCTGTTTATTTCAAAAGAATTTTTAAAGTCCTTGAACTTGTATTTAAACTTCTTTTACTAATGATTGGAAGAAACTCACCCAGTGTCAATCTAAAGGTTCCTAATAGCTGAAAAGCAGCTCACAAGCAATTTCCGAAAGCGATTAGAAAAGGAAGTATGTGAATCCAGTGTCCTTTGAAAAGGAATTGACTGTGGTGTGAGTGAAGATGGTGTTATCTGCTCTCCCAGAGTTTTAAACCCACTGGAGCTCATTGTCTGGAGCACTTGTGGGCAAACTCTTTGTCCAGAAAGGAATTCCAAATAGCTGGTCCTCTCACCAGCAGTTCAGTCTACCACAGTCACTGGCTCTGTTTTTCACAGAGCCATTTTCAGTTCACCATTTCTTCTCTGAAAGTGTTCAAAATAATTAAATACTCATAGTGGCTATTAACAGTAACAAAATAAATGTTTTGTCACAATAAACACAGTGATTTTTGGTTATTAATACTAATCTCCTGGATCATAATTTATTTGAACGTTCATCCTGATAATTTGTATGCTGGACAACACAGAACTAAAACTGGATCTTCAGAGCAGGGGAGGGTTCATTTACGTTTTCTTGTAATCTACCCTTGGGGTGCTAATGAATTATTTAGAAAATCTGGAACTGGGAAAGGAGGTATATTAGAATGCAAGGCAGATGTTGAAGTAGAAGGGTTTGTGGCTTAGAGCAATATATACGAAAAGTAAATGCTTGGAAATAGGTATTTTTTAGCGTATGCCATGTGTGGAAAGAAAAATGTCTTTTTTCTATTTTAACTGTACTCTTTTGTAATATGGATTTACAGTACAATAGATTAAAGATTTTTTTTCTTGCTTGGTGATAATCTTTCTTGCTTTCAGTCTTTATTTTTTATGTGCTATCTGTAATTCAATGCCTCCAGGGCATCCCCCATCTCTTTAAAATCCTGATGATTCTAAGCACTTTACTTAAATCCTGTTTCCTGATGATTCCTAAACACTTTGCTTCCAGCCGTGTACCGCACAAGTGTACAACGGGGGACCATATCCAGACTTCCAAAGCCTTGGTTGCAGCCCTTCAGAAGCCTCCAAAAGTTATTACTGAATTTTAACTTTTAATATGACAGCTGTATATCGAATATCTCAGGGGTTGCCACAAAGAAGAGGGAGTCAAGCTATTCCCCAAAGCACCTGAAGGCAGGACAAGAAGCAACAGATGGAAACTAATCAAGGAGAGAAGCAACCTACCGGTAGGAGAAACTTCCTGACAGAACAATTAATCAGTGGAACAACCTGCCTCCGGAAGTTGTGAATGCTCCAACACTGGACGTTTTTAAAAAGAGACTGAACAGCCATTTGTCTGAACTGGTATAAGGTTTCCTGTCTGAGCAGGGAGTTGGACTAGAACACCTCAGAGGTCCCTTCCAACTCTATTATTATTGTTGTTGTTTTTGTTATTATTATTATTAATCATCGCACACTTAGCCAGATGTTCAGACTGGATTTGACATTTTTGTCTACCTATTGAGTCCTTACCAAGGACCTGGGATAGGCAGATGTACATGTTTGATGGTATTACAGATATCAATGCAGGATGGAAGCAGTTCCTAGTAAGGCCGCCTTTTGCAATTGACTAATGGCGAATTTGTCAATGTCAATGGTGTTCAAGTAGTGCTCCATTTGTTTTGGGATTGCATTTAAGGCTCTTCTTCTTCTTCTTCTTCTTCTTCTTCTTCTTCTTCTTCTTCTTCTTCTTCTTCTTCTTCTTCTTCTTCTTCTTTTTCTACTAGTACTACTACTACTACTTATTATTATTATTATTATTATTATTATTATTATTATTATTATTATTATTATTATTATTATTATTATTATTATTATATCTCTGTAACTGGAGATTAATTTGGCTAGGCAATTATTTGCTTCTCTCTATGGACAGTATACATTGTAGCAGAGTAATTATCTAATCCAGCCCTGTATTTATGTGCCCAGATATTCATATCTCTTGTAGACCACTCCTCTGCTTAATGCTTGTCATTGATTTGTCTAATTTTGGCTTTTACCTGGCCTCTTCCTTGGAGGAAAATACATTGGAGTATTGTATCTGCAATTTTTCTTCTCTGGAAAAAATAAGATAGCAAGAACACAAAGCAGATATCAGAAGAGCTGTGGAAGTTATATAGCATGTGACTTCAAACTAAAAGGTTATATTTTAAATTTGTATTCATATTAGTTCCCAAACTTTGGACAGTGACCATGTTTTGTTAAGGCCAGGTTAAAAACCAGGAGACTGTGAGTTCTAGTCCTGTTTCAGGCATGAAATCTGCTGGAGGACTTTTGGACAGTCATTCTGTCTCTTTCAACTCAATTCAGTTCACAGGGTTGTTGTTGTGCGGAAAATAGGAGGAGGAAGGAATATTAGATATGTCCACCACCTTAGGTTATTTTAAAACATAATAAAGGTGGGATAAGAAAATAAATAAAGTGGTGCTATTTGCATGAATATGAAAAGTCTTCATAATGCAAATAACTTCAGAGGAGGTATGTTTTTTTTCTTAATATTGCAACTAGAAAATGAAATGTGAAACTGACCTCTCAACCAGCTGGAATTCTAGCAATGGTTACCCCCTTTCAACAAGACTCTTTTACCTCCTTTCTCTCCCCCCTCCCCAAACAGAGGGATTGACATTTTAAAAACTGATTGTGTGAATCCAAGGCACAAGTGACATCCTCTCTAATTGGACTGTAAGTCATCCATTTTCAAGAATTACTAATTGCTGTCAGAGAAAGGCATTAAAGAGGCAAACCTGATAAACTTTTCATGTTCTTTACTGTCAATATATATATTTTTGTGCCTGGTTTTCAAAACCGCTTTCCTTTTTCATCAAAATAAATTTGGCATTCCACCCGAAACATGTAATCAGAATTAAAATGCTGCTTGGCTGGTCATGGTGAGTCATTAGTAATGGTATTGAGGGAATCATCCTGATCACTATCTGTTAGTCTTATTTATTTATTTATTTATTTATTTTATTAATTAAATTTTTATGCCGCTCCTCTCCAAGGAGTCGGAGCGGCTAACAACATAAACAAAAAATATCTCAGCATTTCAAAAATCTAAAACCAAATCTAAAAAGCATTTAAAAGACCCCCCAAACACATTCATCATTCACACACAATCACAGTCATCCCCAGGCCTGCCGGCATAGATAGGTTTTTAGATTCTTCCAGAAGGCCGGGATAGTGGGGGAAACGCGGACTTCAGGGGGCAGTTGGTTCCAGAGGGTGGGCGCCACAACAGAGAAGGCCCTCCCCCTAGGACCCGCCAGATGGCATTGTTTCGCTGACGGGACCCGGAGGAGGCTGACCCTGTGCGCTCTCACCGGTCGAAGGGAAGTATGTGGCAGAAGACGGTCCCGTAAGTATCCTGGTCCAATGCCATAAAGGGCTTTATAGGTAATAACCAACACTTTGAATTGCGCTCGGAGACCGATAGGCAACCAATGCAGCATGCGGAGAGTTGACGAAATGTGGGCACAACGTGGAAGGCCCACAATTGCTCGCGCAGCTGAATTTTGCACTAATTGTAGTCTCCGAACACTCTTCAAGGGTAGCCCCATGTAGAGAGCTATAGCTTGCTCCTATTATTGAATAGGCGTTCACAATTAGAAATAGTTACTAGAACACTTGGAGCATTTGTGAGGATGCTTATTTTTTTTCTCCTTGATAATGCCTAGTTTATGGGCATTATTATAATGTTGGCAGATTCCTTTCCTAATGACTCCTAGCATGGATTTTTGTGCTTTTCCAGAGTTGTTATAGATGAGCTGGCATCTTTGTCCGGCTATCTAATATAATTCCATGGTCTTATTCCTGGTTAGTTATAGATGGTTCCAATTCCATAAATGTGAATTTAAAGTTAACCTTCTTCCTCCTCCACTTGCGTTACTTAAATTGCATTACATTTCTAAAATTAATTGTGCTTGCCATTTGGTTAACTATTCATCTATGTAAATCAGATTCCTTTTGGATCTTGCACCAGGCTGAATAGTTCACTATTATCTACAGACTTGGCTAGCTCACTCCTCCTGCTGGATTCAAGGGGAGATCTGAAGAACACACAGTGTCAGTACTCAGTAGGATTTTAATTTCTTGAAAGGGCTAGTTCATCTCTTATCCCTAAGGCAAGTTATTTTATGAACAGGTTTAAAAGCACTGGTCTTGGTACAGATCCTTGCAAAATTACACTCCCTAATTTTCTCTGCTGAGAAATTTGCCCATTTATTCTTACTCTTTTCTTTCTGCCTTATAATAACTACAATAGCTTGCAATCCATAAAAGGCCAGTTCCTCTGCTCCTGGCTCCTGAGTTTCTTCAACAGCTTTAATGAGGATCTTTGTCAAAGGCTTTGTAAAAATCCATGTATTGAGTGTCACCTCCATTCATCTGCCTGTTAACACTCTCAGTAAACTCTGCAAGATAGGTGAGGCAGGTTTTACTTTGGTGAATTCCATGCTGATTTTTTCCTTCAGCAAGGTTTGTTCCTCTATGTTATTTTTTCTTTTAATTACTGTTTTCAACTAGTTTCCTGGGACAAATGTTAACCTTAGTGGCTTATAATTTCCTGTATTTCTCCTGAGCCCCTTTTAACCATTTTCCATTTTATTCATTGTCTCCATGACTGCCAGTCTAAAGTTGCATTGCGTTAAATTAAACACAGAACTGTTCTTTTAACATTAATATGCAGGAGCGTTTTTCCAGTCAACTGTCACATAATAAAATTGGTTCATCCAGGTTGTAGCTTAAATACATTTTTCTCCTCTTAACAGAAGCAACAGAAATTGTGTTGAAGGCTCAGATTTTAGCTGGAGGAAGAGGCAAAGGTGTGTTCAGCAGCGGTTTGAAAGGAGGTGTACATTTAACAAAAGAGTGAGTCTAGTAAATGCAACATTTTTTAAAAAAAAATATTGCTTCTTTAAAAATTGTTTTAATATTCATGTAGTAATTTATTAATTGATTCCTCTTTTTTGTAGCCCTAAAGAGGTAGGACAGCTTGCTAAACAGATGATTGGATATAATCTTACAACAAAACAAACACCAAAAGGGGGTGTTAAAGTTAAGAAGGTAAGAAAACCTCCCACCTGAATATCAGAATAAACATTATCAGGTGCAGTAGGAAGCTACTGAGTCAATTACAGTATGTTATTGTTCACTAGATCTATATCAAATAAATGTTCATGTGAGGATGAACAGTACACATTGCTTATTTACATTCTTTACTTTTTATATTTTACTTCTTGCTTATAAATGTCAACTCAAAAAGCACGTTCTATTTAAGTTTTCTTTTGTGGTCTAGCAGAATAGAAATAATTTATCCTCCATAAGTCATCTGTGGTGGTATTTGCTAAGATCCAAAGTACTTAAATGACACAATGTACATCATATGTATAAGGTGACCAGTTTGATCTACACAGCAGTCAATGTTAAAAAAAATCTCACTCAGGAGACCTATGAAAAATCTGTGGGTTTTCTTTTCTTTTCTTGTGGAGCTAATGTTCAGAGAAGACAAGACTTGCCCAGGAGGGTTCCAATTTTCAGTGGTTTGTGTGTGTGTGTGTGTTTTTAGAATTTCAGCACCATCTCCCTAAATTGGTCTGAAAAGAACAATTTCTTGAAGTAGCGATGAATTGAAAGTACATAGGTGTAAAATGATGCTTGATAGATACAGTTGTGTTCACAGGATATGATGAGGTTAAGAATGCTCAAGAATGTAAAAATATAAAAATATCTAACCAAAATTTAACTTAGTCAAACATTATGTTTCTCACAGAGCATTTGAGGTGCTTGTAAGGAAGAGATAGAGATATCCTCTTTTCCATTATTTCCCTGCAACTATATTGGCTGGAGAATTGTTCCTTCTTATAGAGAGGTAGTATTGATTTACAGGCCTTGATAGAGCTGTCTTCCATGAAACTCTAAAACAGCGGTTCTCAACCTTTTTCAGGCCGAGACCCCGACCTGCACCGCCCATGCGCGGTGCGACCCCGACCTGCGTTGCGCATGTGTGGCACGCGCGACGGCCTGCATCGTGCATGCATGGCGTGACAACCCGAACCGCGCATGCGCAGTGGTGCGTGACGGCCTGAATAGCGCATGCGTGGCGCGACGGCCCGAATTGCGCATGCACGACGGCCTGAATCGCGCATGTGTGGCGCGACAGCCCGAATCGCGCATGCGTGGCGTGACGGCCCGCATCGCGCATGCGCGGCGCGACAGCCCACATCGCGCATGCGCAGCGTGCGCATGACGGCCGAGGGGAAATGGGGAAAAAATGGTGGACTGCGGTGTTTGGCGACCCCTGTGAAACGGTCGTTCGACCCCAAATGGGGTCGCAACCCACAGGTTGAGAACCGCTGCTCTAAAAGTTGGCTTAGAAGATAGAATACAATGGTGATTCATGATAGAAATTAAAAACCAGAATTTAAATGCCCTAATCATAATTTAGTAAACTTTTGCAATGACTGAATTAATGACTTAAAACCATTATTTCAGATTGCAGTTCTCCGTGCTTATATGCAGAAGTTCATTGATTTCAGTGGAATAATGAAATATAGGACAATGCAAGAACATTTTACATATCTGAAAACAACATTCATACTTTCTAAACCATCCAGCTTATCCTAGGCCTTACTTTAAGGGCCTTGAGCATCTTGACACAAAAGGTTACTCTTTTACTTACAACTAAAATATGACTTATCAATGGTCAAGTTAAATTTGAAAAGTAATCTTGTGTTATATTAATACACACGTCAAGTCATTTGGGAATCGATGATCATTTTGATTATTAGCTGATAAAAGACAGAGAATGTCAGCATATTGATACATTAAATCAGGCATGCCCAACTCCTTATGGAGCCCCATAAGATTGTAAACTTTTAACATTATTATGTGATTTATATACATTAACTTATTATATATTTTATATAATATGAGCTATGGTGGCACAGTGGTTAGAATGCAGTACTGCAGGCTACTTCTGCTGACTGCTGGGTGCTTGGAGTTTGACAGTTCGATTCTCACCGGCTCAAGGTTGACTCAGCCTTCCATCCTTCTGAGATAGGTAAAATAAGGACCCAGATTGTTGGGGGCAATAGGCTAACTCTGTAAACTGCTTAGGGAGGGCTGTAAAGCACTGTGAAGCGGTATATAAGTCTAAGTGTTATTGCTATTGCTATATGTGGCCCAATTCCTCTTCACTCAAAGCATCCCAGGTAAGCCAAAACGTTATACCCTCATGCATTAAAGCTTGTAATCTTTTAATGCTGCCATAAAGTGGACAAATTCTATACTGTAGTTTGTAGGTAGACAAACTGCCAGCTGGAATGAATACATCTGATTTTGTTCATTTGTTAAAAAAATAATAATACCTTCAAACTCCAACAGAATTGTTTCTAGGATTTTGATCAAATGGAGAATTAATCTCCAAAACAGAATTTCCAATTCATATGGAAGGAAGCTTCAAGCTCAATGACTTCCACCAGAATTTTGCAAATTTTTCTGAGCTTCTCCAGAGCACTGTGGTGACCTAATAAAGGTGGATCTCTCGCCTCACAATCAGGAGACTATGTTCAATCCTAGGGAGCAGCAGATATTTCTCTCTCTGAGCACAATGAGTAATTGTCATTGTAAACTCTGCATAGGCATCAGGAAGTGCATCCAGCCAGTAAATGCTCAACTCCAATCAGTTGCCCCGACCCTATTTGCAGGATGATTAATGTTGATTGCTTTAATAAAAAAAAAATCTAAGTTTCTGTAAAAATGGACTGCTCTTTTTCTTTCACTTCCATAAAGAGAAAATCTAGGCAATCAGAAGACAGGGAGGGCAGTTCACTTTCAGTCAAAGTGAGTATCTTAATTGTTCTTGCATAGATTCATCTATGGGGAACAATTGTTCTTTGTCTTGTTTCATCTCAATCTTTTCAGCCTACAAGACCAAAAATGTGCTAAAATACTGCCTAATGCAACTCCTGGTGGCATTTGTATGTGTCTTTGGAAGCAGCATTAACCACCACAGCAGTCATTTTAAAATGTTAGATTTAAAACTGAGATACCAAATGTTACACAAACTACTATGAGATTTATTCCTGAGATTTATTAGCGTATAAAACTAAATATAGTGTACCGCTCCCCCACACCTCATTCCCAAACAGCCACAGTTACATAGTTAATTTTACCCCAACCAGAAGCCATATACTTATTACATGAGAAGAAATAAGGGTTTCCAATAGAGAGCTCTCATAAACCAGTGAAATTCCATATCGCAGGACTTCTTGAAAAAGTTGGGTTAGAAGTGGCACAACCTAGTTTATAGTCCCGGGCGCAGTTGTCCTCCTTATCAACCAATGAGCTTTTGAAAGTACATTTCTTTCCCTGCAGTGATACATAAAAACGTTAGTGCAAGATCAATCTATCTTAAATAAACAGAGTTTTCCCCCCTGGCTCCATCAAACTATTTTATAGGTTTACATAAAATTCTCCTATGGCATCATGACATTTGGAGAGCTTGGTTATCTTCAAAGACAGCTTCAGTATATCGCAGTTGATTTACCTGCCCCTGTTCTCCAAGCAATAAAAGAATTTAACTTTATTGAAGTTTGATTTAGATGGATGGATTTTTAAACAAAAATAATTATAGAGTTTCTTGTAATAATATTCTGTGGAAGATATTACAGAAGCTTCCGATAATAAGGATGTGAATTCTTTCCATTCATTTAAAATTTAAATATTTTGTCTTATTAATCCTGACAGTATTAACAATTTTATTTAAAAAAATAAAATTTGCAAAGTTTTTCTAAATGAGTATAACTTTATGCTTGGTATCATCTTTGGTACATATTTGTACTGTATGTGGAGAGATATTCTTTTAGGGACATGTATTTAAATATTGATGCATTTATAGGTATCTCTATATGTGTTCCTATGCTGTATGTATGTTGACTTGTTGTTTATGGATTGTTTGTATACTGTATATATAGAAAGATGCAGATGTAAATATTCTTGAGTATTGGTGAGCCTATATTGGAAGGTTCTGCTGCCTGTTTGATACAGAGAAGACTTCATGTCTCAACTTTTATACAGTACAGGCAACATCATGTTGCATCTCCATGGCATATACTTTTGTCTGCATGTCTGTATCTGTGTGGACTAAAGGTCCAATTCTTTACCACCGAGATATTGAGATAGCAAAGAGAAATAATTATAGATTTTTATTGTACTATGGATAAATCAGAATAAAAAGTTGGTTAATCTGTCAATATATTGGACTGTTAAGAGTTCCTTGGAAATTCCATTGGACAAAATAAAACTCTACATTATTGAACTATAAGGAACATGTGCATGTATCCTAGTTGTATGTCCAGATGGAATTCTATCACAAATAAAAGATGGCCCACACACGTCACAATGAATGCCAAATTATAGTTCCTTGTGGGTAAATCTGAGAAGATGAGGGAGGGAGGGAGGGAGGGAGGGAGGGAAGGAAGGAAGGAAGGAAGGAAGGAAGGAAGGAAGGAAGGAAGGAAGGAAGGAAGTCTAAATGAGATAAGCAAGCACAAGAAATACATCAATGTTGGATTGAAGGACAGTAAACTTTGATGGAAATTCCACTGGGTCTTCATCAGGACAGCTAACACTCAATATTTTCTCTCTGGACCAGAGGGACAATTTTCACTTTTTAAATGAAAAGTGAATTTCATATTAAATGTCAGTATTGCTTTACCAGATGATATGGGTTAGAGGTGGGCATGAAATGAAAACCACACCTTGTTTTGGGTACATCGTGTTTTAGGATTTGGGCAGACATGTTCCAACAAGGCTTGGATTTCCAGCTGAAATCTGGAACCTCTGGTTCCAAATTTTGGATAAATTCTGGATAGCCTTATGAAGCCATTCTAGCTTGATGTTTAACCACTACACCAAACTCTCATACATATTTTTTGCCATGTTTCAATTCAAATGTGGCCTAGCACTTTTTTTTTGCTTGTTGTTGCTGCCACCATGCTTGAATTCAAGCTGAGCACCCATCTCTCCCTTTCCCTTCCTGCAATCATTTTTCTTTATTGGCACTATTTTGTGTGTATTTTGTTTTCTCCGTGTTTATCTTTTTCTCTCTATGCACAAAGCATTGTGTCCATCTTTCCCTAGAACAGATAATATAGAATTGCAATAAAGATATCATTTAATATCTATTACTGTCAGAAGGCTGAATAAGGAAGACCATCCCATGTTACAAATATCTTACTGAGGTTATTAAAGCCGGCATGCCTTTAAGATGCTATCCTATTCTGATTAGTATAGCTGCTCCATCTTAAGAATTAAGATAAGGCACAATTCGTAATTTCGCATAGTGTTTATAGTGTGTGAATTATGTTTGTTGTTTGCTTAATATACTATTGAAATTATTGACAAGCATTATTTCGGATTAATTCTTTCACATACTAAATGAGATTCCAATGACTTGATGTATATGTAACAATTGCAACAGTGCTGCAAGTATTGTGTGCATTTAGTGTGAAATGGTTGGGCTGTATTATAGGTGGGGATGTGCTTTAGTCTAATCTGTTTTGCAAGGGTGACCCTCAGGCCTAAAGAAAAAGAAGACAATCTGCTGCCCTCGTGAAATGTACAGCCCTAGAATAGTTAGTTAGAAATTGTTTGATTCTATTTTTCACATATTTAATGGAGGTTGCTGCAGTTAAGGGGCATTAGCCTCTTATAACCACTAATCCCCCAAAAATGGGCCACTGTCTTCACCATAGGGGATAATCTGTATTGTGGATGATTCCCAGGATAAGCCCAGGAACAATCCATCTAGAGTTCAGTTCTTTATTTGCTTACATACAGTAGACAGAATCTTGCTACTACTATTCTCACTCTAAAGCAGGGGTCCTCAGCCTTGGCAGCTGGCTGAAGAATTGTGGAAGTTGAAGTCCACAAGTCTTAAAGTTGCCAAGGTTGAGGATTCCTGCCCTAAAGGATATACTATGGGAGATCTAAGGAGAGGCTATCCTTACTTTCTTCCCATCTCTTATCCAGCTCTGTGCTGTGCTGCCTCTTGTCTCCCTCACCGCCTTTCTGGAATGTTCTCCCTCTTTTCTGGGAGTGACTCCCGTCCATAGACACCATCTCTCACAGATTGCCCTAGGCTAAAATGGAAAGATATACTGGAAATACATGATGATAATATAATGTACTCAAATTTTAATGAAATAATTGATTTTATAACACATCACTGAAGGATTCCAGAATGTGGGTTGAATTCTGGCATTTGTTTATTACATATGCTGGATTCTTTTCCTCATTTGGAAGACTTTATTTGTTATACAGCCAATAAAATGCAAAGACTGTTGGATATTGTTGGCCAAGGCATACTAATACTATATTGTCAAATTACATATTTTAGGTTATGGTGGCGGAAGCTCTAAACATTTCCAGAGAAACATATTTTGCAATATTAATGGATCGAGCTTGCAATGGACCTGTTCTTGTTGGGAGCCCACAAGGTGGGGTTGATATAGAAGAAGTAGCGGCTAAAACTCCAGAACTTATTTTCAAGGTATATTTCAGCTTAAAATTGTTTGTGTTCAGGCAAACTGCACTGTTATATTCTCTTTGAATAAATAATCAAATATGGGTTGATGTGGCTATATATAGAAGATTTAACATATCTGTAAAGCATTCATCAAATGTTCCAGATGTTCTTTATGCATTTATATAGAATGCATATAGAACATCCAGAAGGGGAACTAATGATTTTTAATATTTAATATTAGTGTTTGTAAGCAGTCCAAAGTCCTCGCTAGATGAGATGGGTAGCACACAAATCTAATGAATAGAACGGGAGTTCCCAACCAGGGATGCAAGATGATATTCCAGGGGGTGCAAAAACTTGAGTTTTCAAAGTTATAGTTTATATGCATAATTCGTTGCATTATTTTGAGTTTTTGTAAGGGGTGTGAGAATATATCAGAACCGTTTTAGAGGTGCAGGGTATAAAAAAGGTTGGGAGCCGCTGGAATAAAATAATAAATAAATTCCTATAGATTTTGGTACATATTTAATCCGAACAGGATGTGATCATCAATAACAGCTGTGCATCATAACATTATCACCCAAATTATGTGAATTATATATAGTAGTCCTCAACCTATAACAGTTCATTTAGTAATTGTTTGAAGTTACAATGGCACTGAAAAAAAAGTGATTTGTGACCATTTTTCACATTTACAACCGTTGCAGTTTCCTCATAGTCATGTGATCAAAATTCAGACATTTGGCAATTGATTCATATTTATGATGTTTGCAGTGTCCCGGGGTCATGTGATCACCATTTGCAACCTTCTGGCAAGCAAAGTCAATAGGGAAGCCAGATTCACTTAACAACCATGTTACTAATTTAACAACTGCAGTGATTCACTTAACAGTGGCCAGAAAGTTCATAAAATGGATCAAAATTCACTTAACAACTGTCTTGTTTAGCAACAAAAATTTTGGAGCTGAATTAAAGGACTATCTGTACTTCCAAGTACATGGTTTATATTATTTGAACAATGGTGTAATCATTCTCCTATGCTAGAGCTTGTACAGATGTTCCCACGCTCCATTAATCTATTCATCTTTATCTCCCATTAAAAAATTCTTACTTTGCAGAAATCTTGCTACTGCTTACAGCAGGGTTTCCCAAACTGTGAGCTGTACCTCCCTAGGGGAGGTGCAGACGGAGTCCAGAGGAGGTGTGAAAAGCCTTTTAGTTATGTTGTTAGAATAAATCCACCTTTCCCAAAGTTTCATTAGAACATAAGAACATAAGAAGAGCCATGCTGAATCAGGCCAAAGCCCATCGAGTCCAGCATTCTGTGTCACACAGTGGCCCACCAATTGTACATGGGGATCTTGAGCAGAAAGAGAAGGCAAAACCCTCCCTTTCCCTTGACCCCCAACAAATGGTACTCAAGGGAATCCTGCCTGCCTCAACCAACATAGAGGCGGCACATGGACATCCGTTTTAATAACCACCGATACACTTGGCATCCATTGCATTGTTTTCAGTGATCGCTCGGTGTTTTTAGGGGAGGTATGAACAATAATATTGTACTGAAGGGAGGTGTGGTGGCAACCTGACTTATGGAATAGCAGATCTTAAAAAAAAAAGAGGTCCACATATTTATTCAGGCTCTACATTTATAGCCGAATGGAACGTGAGCATTTTCAAAGTGTTATTTTACTTTAAATGTAGATAGAACGTATCTGAATGTAGTACAAAGTGGGACATAACCTTGGAAGAGTTTATAACAGAAGTAAATGACTTCTGCTAATGAGTAAATTCTGCAAGCTAATAAATACTAACTTGGTTAGTTTATTCTTTTTTTGCAGTACATGCCTGTTGAAGAAAAGTCTAATTGTATATCATGGGAATTATAGTCAGATAAATAGGTTTAAACTTGTAGCCTCAAAAAGCACTCTTTAAAATATGGGAGCCAGTTTATAAAGTCAGGGAATACAGCTTATCATAGACTGTAACACTATAAAGGAAATATAGATTATTTAAATTCATCTCCATAAAGATATCTGTAATGTCAAGGGCCTTAATTTCTTTGTTTAGTGCCGTAGTCTGATGGAGATATAGTACTTTCAAATACCATACAATAGCAAAAGCATCTGATTCTATTGATTTATAAATTGTTCACTATTCACTCAGCGGATAAACATATTTTACAAATTGGTTAGTCAAAATTCCTTTTCTTTTCACATGACAGTCTGCTATTATTTCAAATTATAGGAGTGGGGAATGGCTACTATATGAAAGAATGCTTAATGAGAGAGTAACAAAGCTTAACATGGAACTGGTCTATAATTTGGTGAGCGCATAACATTCTTTAAATAGCAACAACAACAATAATAATGCGTATTTGAACTGAACCATGAAGAAGAATATTGTTGGGCATTAACAAACATTGCTTTGGTTCCTTGTCTAAATTGGTCATAAAAATTAGCAGAATATGTATTCATCAATGCCATCTGTACAGTAATTAAAAGTGAAAACTGGTGTCAGATTGCCTTGTCAGCATGCCACCCTGAAGAATTTCACGATTTTCAGAGGGACTCTTTTCATGGAGAGTGTGGTAATTATAACATACCCTGTAGCTGCAGTCTTCGAATTTTGGCAACTTGCCAAATTTTAATTGCTAATTTGCAAAATATGTTAAGGATTTTTTTAACCATTGAAGTTATACATTTGTTTTCCAGCTGAATATTTTTATTTGTGCCCTTTGTTGTAACAGGAAGAAATAGATATTTTTGAAGGAGTAAAAGATACTCAAGCAATCCGGCTGGCAGAAAATTTGGGATTCAAGGGGCCTTTGCAGCAACAGGTAATATTTTCAGGAATTAGCTTTTAACTATGCTGAATAATAATAATAATAATAATAATAATAATAATTAGTAGTAGTAGTAGTAGTAGTAGTATAGTAGTAGTAGTAGTAGTAGTAGTAGTAGTAGTAGTAGTAGGAAGAGACCTTGGAGGTCGTCTAGTCTAACCCCTGCTCAGACAGGAAACCCTATGCTTTGGGTGTCAAACTGCCGGCCCATGAAGCCGGTTTCATCATACGGAAGTCGCGCCCACCTCACTGCCGGCAATGGGGAAAAAATTGTGATACGTTGCATCATGTGACGTGGCGAGTTTGACACCTCTGCCCTATACCATTTCAGACAAATGGCTGTCCAGTTTCTTCTTAAAAACTTCCAGTGTTGGAGCATTCACAGCTTCTGGAGGCAGGTTCTTCCACTGATTAATTGTTCTAACCGTCAGGAAATTTCTCCTTAGTTCTAGGTTGCTTTTTTCTTTGGTTGGTTTCCATCCGTTGCTTCTTGTCCTGCCTTCAGATGCTTTGGAGAATAGCTTGACTCCCTCTTCTTTGTAGCAGCCCCTCAAATACTGGAATACTGCTATCATGTCTCCTCTATTTCTTCTCTTCATTAAACTAGACATACCCAATTCCAGCAACCATTCCTTATATGTTTTAGCCTCCAATTCCCTGACCATCTTTGTTGCTCTTCTCTGTACTCTTGCTAGAGTCTCAATATCTTTTTTACATTGTGGTGACCAAAACTGGATGCAGTATTCCAAGTGTGGCCTTACCAAGGCATTGTAAAGTGGTATTAATACTTCACGTGATCTTGATTCTATCCCTCTGTTAATGCAGCCTAGCACTATGTTGGCTTTTTTGGCAGCTGTAGCACACTGCTGGCTCATATTTAAGGGGTTATCTACTAGGACTCAGAGATCCCTTTCACAGTTGCTACTATTGAGCAAGATACCCCCTATACTAAACCTGGGCATTTGGTTTTTCTTACCAAACTGTAGAACCTTACTTTTTTCACAGTTGAATTTCATTTCATTAGATAGCGTTAGATGTCAGTGAATTGTTTTGCTCAATCCAACTTTAGGATATTTCTGGTTCTGTATGAATTGTATTCAAGGCGTTGGTGGTCTTTGTTTCATCATAATATCTTGTTATATGATTTAAGCTTTCAGGAAAAATAAAATATATTATAAATCAGTGATAGCAACAATGGCAACTATCAATTAAACTCCAAGAATCTATTCTTGGACCTTAATTGTTTTTCTTCCTTGGTGTGGGAAATAGATTTTTCACTGTATAGTGAGAATGCTTGCTGTTTTTTTACAGACAGCTTTTTAAAGTGCTTGTTGACATTTTCAAATGGATTTTTCCAGAACCTTGAAGTGCTTTGCAAGCATAAAATGGAACCAATTTGTTTCCATGTAAAGAAAGGAGTGAATCTAGGTAGGAATGGTGTGGTTTAGTCTGGTCTGGTTTAATTCAGAAGTTCAGTTAAGAAAAGACTCCATATCACTTCCTCATCACGTGGTTCATGCTATGGTAGAAAACTTCAGGAGAAAGAAGATGACCACAATCCCAAATACCAGTTAGTCATCAGAATGACCTATATTGTCTAAAATAGCACTAGCATTCAACATAATAATCAAAAGACTTCTTTACTGAGATTAGAAAAGAGTTGAGACAGGGACATGAACCACATGACCCAACTGAGTTATTTGAAAGAATGAGCCCAGAAAACCACATTCATGGCCTGGCTGATTGGGGAAGAGAGGAGTACAAGCAAATACACCTGACTCTAACTCTTAAATATATCTTCTTATACGTGCATAAAAGCCTATGTGTCATTTTGTACAGGCATACATTAAGAAACAATAGGGATAAAACCATGTATGCTCTTACATGTTTATAGAGATCTGGCCTCTATTTATCATTATAGATACTCGCAAACCAGTGTTTCTCAATCTCAACAATTTTAAGATGTAGGGGCTTCAGTGACCAGAATTTGGAGAGTTGAAGTCTACAACTCTTAAAGTCTTTGGAGTTGAGCAACACTAATCTAAACCGTAGCATAATGAGATCATGGATAATGTATACAAGTGAATAGATACTTTTTGATGATTATACCTGGGGAAATTTTATGATGAAGACAAAACTGAGTCTTCATAGCGATCCACTGAATATTTTGTCAAGGGATGATTAGATAACATATACTGTAGATATATTGTATTCTATATGATGATACAGAGTTATCTATTACTGTATTACTGCACCTGATTGTCGGCTGAATGCTAAAGAAAATGTTACATTTCTTCTACTTAAGCAAATTCATGTGAAAAGTTATAGGCAGTATTAAAAACACTACTTGGTTGTTGAATGTACTGTTAATCTTTTTGCTACTCTGTACAATTAAAGTCCTGTCTAGATCAGCATCTTGTTTCCATAATGGCCAAGCAGGTACCAATGAAAATAACTGGAACTGAATGCTACATTAGTTACATTCCTAGTAATTTATGTGAGAGACACACTTGCCTCTTTTACTTGAATTAATATAAGCCCATTTTACTAGTAACCATTTACATCTTAATACTTTTACATCCTGTGAAAATTTTGATGTCCATTTAAAGCTCCTCATATGGGTAATATTATTATTGTTTGTAGTACAACTTCTATAGTTAATTTTTTTATCTATCCTGAATTTCTTTCCATTCATGTTCATCTAACGATGACACATGCATAAAAAAGAAGCAAATTTAGATTTTCTATATACATTTCACTGCTTTAAGATTTATTCTCAGGATATGAAACTCATGCAAATCACTATCTGTTTGAGTTTATTTATTTTTATTAAACACAGTTATATGGCCACCCAACTCCCACAGGTTTATTTATTAAACATATTTATATGACCATCCAACTCACATTTTGTAACAAGCTTGAGCTTTTTTACTGCTCTGGGAAGAAAGAGTTGATAAACTGTTTTTCTACAGACAATCCCATATCATCAAAATGCCACTTTTATAAAATCTTTGAATTTTTAAAATATCACTTTTAATTAATTTCCATCCCAACTGTGCAATTAACAAATGCATAAACATTAAGATGATTAACACCCATTTGAAGTTTTAGCAATATAATTAAAGAGAGAGAATTATTATTACATCTTTTTAGCTTTTCATGTCATTATTAGCACAATGCATGAACTGCTTAACAAAACAACAGCTAATACATTTCTTCCCATGTGCTATAACCTTTGCATTGTGATTTACCAAAGCATAGAAACATAATGGCTATATCAGTGTAATCAAAGGTCTATTTAATTTGGTCTTACGATAATCATTTATATTCCCCAGTAGATAGATACTAGAAGAATTGTAGTACTACGGTTAAAATCTAATGTCTAACAAGCTGTGGATAAATTTTCATAATGCTTGATAACCTTTTAGTTGTCTCTTTGGTGAGGATGGTTATTTAACAATCTTCTAAAATAATGCACGATTATTGAATTTCTTTTCAAGCATCAGTACGGAGATATGTGCTTTAAGTTTCCTTTATGGTAACTATGCAGATTCAAATGCATAACACTAGGTTTTATTTTACTTGTTAAGTGGAATTGCTAATTCAGATTAAATGCATTCTGAAAAAAAGTTGACAGCTGAACTCTGCACATTTGTACTTGCATAAAATTGCTCATACCAGTGGGAATAATAAATCTCACTGGAATATGACTTAAATTGTGGAATAATAATAATGTACTGATCTCAGCAACTATTCCTGGCCCTGCCTACTGCTGACCTTGCCTCTTAGTCCTCTTTTTTTTAAAGCTCAGTGCTCCAAACAGCTACCATTTTCATCACACAAGTAGCCAAGTATAGGTGTCATTTTAATTTGCCTACAATGGCCTGATGTAGCATTGCTTTGGATTGTCATAGAAAATCAAAATGAGAAACTTCAGATATCCATTAAAGTGTCTTGCTGTTGGCTTACCACTCCTTTCAAATAAGCAGTCTGGACTGACCATCAGCTGAAAGGGTCTCTAGTTAAAGAATCCACTCAAAATAGTCTTGCACTAAATAGAAACTATGTCTTAGAGCAGTGGTTCTCAACCTTTCTAATGCCATGACCCCTTAATACAGTTCCTCATGTTGTGGTGACCCCCAACCATAAAATTATTTTCGTTGCTACTTCATAACTATAATTTTGCTTCTGTTTGGAATCGTAATGTAAATATCTGATATGCAGGGTGTATTTTCATTGTTACAAATTGAACATAATGAAAGCATAGTGATGAATTACAAAAACAATATAGCAATGCTCACTGGAGAAGCTTACTCTTCCTTGCTCAAAAATGTTGGGAGGGAGGGAAGGGGAAGGAAGGAAGGAAGATTGAAGGGGAAAGTAAGGAGATGGAGAAGGAAGGAAGAAAGGAAGATTGAAGGGAAAGGAAGGAGATTGAGAAGGAAGGAGATTGAAGGAGGAAGGAAGGAAGGGATGGAGATGGAAGGAAGGAAGGAAGATTGAGGGGGAAAGGAAGAAGATGGAGAAGGAAGGAGATTGAAAGGGGAAGGAAGGAAGGGAGGAGATTGAAGGGGAAGGGATGGAGATGGAAGGAAGGAAGATTGAAGTGGAAAGGAAGGAGATGGAGAAGGAAGGAAGATTGAAGGGGGAAGGAAGGAAGGAAGGAGAGGGATATTGAAGGGGAAGGGATGGAGTTGGAGAGGAAAGGAAGGAAGATTGAAGGGGAAAGGAAGGAGATGGAGAAGGAAGAAGATTGAAGGGAGAAGGAAAGAAGGAAGGAAGGAGAGGGAGATTGAAGGGGAAGGGATGGAGTTGGAGATGGAAAAAAGGAAGATTGAAGGGGAAAGGAAGAAGATGGAAAAGGAAGGAGATTGAAGGAGGAAGGAAGGAAGGAGAGAGATTGAAGGGGAAGGGATGGAGATGGAAGGAAGGAAGGAAGATTGAAGGGGAAAGGAAGAAGATGGAGAAGGAAGGAGATTGAAGGGGGAAGGAAGGAAGGAGATTGAAGGGGAAGGGATGGAGATGGAGATGGAAGGAAGGAAGATTGAAGTGGAAAGGAAGGAGATGGAGAAGGAAGGAAGATTGAAGGGGGAAGGAAGGAAGGAGAGGGATATTGAAGGGGAAGGGATGGAGTTGGAGATGAAAGGAAGGAAGATTGAAGTGGAAAGGAAGGAGATGGAGAAGGAAGGAGATTGAAGGGGGAAGGAAGGAAGGAAGGAAGGAGAGATTGAAGGGGAAGGGGTGGAAATGGAGAAGGAAGGAAGGAAGATTGATTGAAGGGGAGATGGAGAAGGAAGGAAGATTGAAGGGGAAAGGAAAGAGATGGAGAAGGAAGGAGATTGAAGAGGGAAGGAAGGAAGGAGAGAGAGATGGAAGGGGAAGTGATGGAGATGGAAGGAAGGAAGGAAGGAAGGAAGGAAGGAAGGAAGGAAGATTGAAGGGGAAAGGAAGGAGATTGAAGGGGGAAGGAAGGAAGGAAGGAAGGAAGGAAGGAGAGATTGAAGGGGAAGGGGTGGAGATGGAGAAGGAAGGAAGGAAGATTGATTGAAGGGGAGATGGAGATGGAAGGAAGATTGAAGGGGGGAAAAGGAAGGAAGGAAGGAGAGAGAGATTGAAGGGGAAGGGATGGAGATGGAAGGAAGGAAGATTGAAGGGGAAAGGAAGGAGATGGAGAAAGAAGGAGATTGAAGGGGGAAGGAAGGAAGGAAGATTAAAGGGGAAAGGAAGGAGATGGAGAAAGAAGGAGATTGAAGGGGGAAGGAAGGAAGGAAGATTAAAGGGGAAAGGAAGGAGATGGACAAAGAAGGAGATTGAAGGGGAAAGTAAGGAAGGAAGGAGAGAGAGATTGAAGGGGGAGGCGCTGCCAAGGATGCACAAGCAACTCCGCACAATTGCCCGGGGAGGGGGGAGGCTCTGGAGAGCCAAGGGGCAGCACAACAGCAGGCACTGTTGGAGAAGGGCGCCCTGGAGGTGGAGGAGCCAGCAGAGGAGGAGGAGGGCGGCGGCTGGATAGAGGAGCGGTGTCTCGGTTTCTAAGACCATCAGAAATATGTGCTTTCCGATGGTCTTAGGCGACCCCTATGAAACGGTCGTTCGACCCCCAAAAGGGTCGCGACCCCCAGGTTGAGAACCGCTGTCTTAGAGAGACATGTTAATCTTTTGTGTTTTGTTTTGTTTAAAATGGAACAGTCTTAAAGCAGAGGTCCTCAATCTCCTTTGAATCAAAGCCCTCCCTCCCTCCCTCCCTCTTTCTTTCTTTCTTTCTTTCTTTCTTTCTTTCTTTCTTTCTTTCTTTCTTTCTTTCTTTCTTTCTTTCTTTCTTTCTATCTTCTTATGTTCCCCCCACCATAAAGAGGAAGACAAAACTAAATTTAAATGTCTATTTTTAAAATAATTATTAGAATATTATTTTAAATATCCTCCCTTTATCACATCAGCAATTATAAAGGTTGGTGGAAAGTTTTGGAGAGACTGTAGAGCAGGGGTGTCAAACTGCCAGCCTGCAGGCCAGACGCGTCATCTGGAAGCCACACCCACCCCATTGTTGGCAATGGCAAAATAGTCCCGATATGTCTCACGACGTCATGTGACATCGCGAGTTTGACATGTCTGCTGTAGAGGGTCCACTCAAACTTTAGAAAGGAAGGGTATTGGTACTGCCCCTCCTGTGAAGCAAACAAACTTGTGTGCAAAAAGAAGTACACATTTTCTTACCAATTCTGAAATTGGTAAGAGTATTCCTTATTACGAATCCTGGGAACCTATTGGTTAATGTCCATGACTAGTAAACCAGTGTTGTATTTAGCCTCATTGTTTTGGGGTGAAAGTAACTCAGACGTACATTCTTCCTCTCTGGGCCTATCACTTTCCACTTACATCACAAAGTTGCTTTAAAAGTCAAATAGGAAAAGGAAGAATCATCAATACACTTTTGGGAGTCAGGAGAAGAAATAAAGGAATTGCTTTTAACAACAAGGAAAAATAAATCACCAATTCGCAAGAAGTGTATTACACTTTCTTCTTCATATGAAGTATCCTAAACTTCCCCAAAAAATTTTTGATGCAATATTGGAGTGATTTATGTTGTGTGCTGTGGTGGGGGCACAATTCTGATGTTGGGGGATGATTGGCCATCTCTGCTTTATGTATTAAATATTTGTAACTTTCCTTGTTAGTTTATTTGTGGAACATTTTTAATGATGCCATCTATTTGGTGGGGGATTTTCTCTGGCAAGAAAGATAATACAGACAGAAAGATACTCTGGGAAGTTTAATCCTGGTCACTCATCAATAAAATTAAGCACAATGAATTAAGCCAGATTTTGAGAGCAAATAACCCCATTTTTCAACTGTTGTTTCTGCAGCAGAAGTCACATTTTGATGTAGGAAGGGCAGGTTTAAATATTTTCTAAACAAATTCAGCAACTAATCTACATTTGTCAGCTGCATATTGCTTCACAGTTTCTGAATTTAGTCTCATTAAGGTAATCACTTTAACTTCCATATCAGCATAATGTATTCATTATGAACTCTCAAACTTGGTTCATTGTGCTTAAATTAAGTTTGTTTGAATTAATGATGCTGTTCTCCCTTCCTGCAAGGCCCTATTTAGTGCACTGTGAAGAGGGAGTCTTTATGCAATATTTGACAGTGTTTTGAACCAGCAGTCTTCTTTTTTTTACTTGAGGGAGGAAGAGGCTAAGGCAGTGATGGCGAACCTTTTAGAGACTGAGTGCCCAAACTGCAACCCAAAACCCACTTATGCATCGTCGCGTGCCAGGTGGGTGTGGCCCATTGGCTGGGTGTGGCCCATTGGCTGGGTATGGCTGCAGTGGTAATGGCAGACTGGGTGGGACTAAAAAGTTCAATCAATCAATTCCAACTTTGCAAGATCTTTTTTTTCCTGCAAGAAGTTGAAATTGACTGATTGAACTTTTTTTTTTTTTGCACATGGTGGCGGAGGCCTAAAGTGAAAAGGTTTTACAAAACCCAGCTGAAGGCCTAGGACTGGGGCAATGGTGCGCGTGCCCACAGAGAGGGCTCTGAGTGCCGCCTCTGGCACCCGTTGCATAGGTTCGCCACCACTGGGCTAAGGCATCAGCCATCTATCTCAAGACAATATAAAGCACTTCCACATTTTAACCTTTCTTACCAATGGACAAAATACTAATAGGTTTAGTGGTATGTTAGGATTATTTTCTTTTTCTTTACCCCTTTTCTATGATTTTCTGTTTACGTTGTTATGCCTTATGTTTTCAACTTCAGGCAGCAGATCAAATAAAGAAGTTATACAACCTTTTCCTACAAATTGATGCCACTCAAGTGGAGGTGAATCCCTTTGGTGAAACTCCAGAAGGACACGGTATGTTTTGTTTTGTTTTTTTAAAAAAGGTGGTAAGGGGTTGAATATTAATCTAACACTTTTTAGATTAATGTTCTTGCGCATGAGGTTTAAAAAGTAATAAAATTTCCTCACATTCTCAGTATCAGAATGGTGTCTTAGAGAATTTGAACATTTGTAGATACAACTTCTTCCTTGTGTTTTTCTTGTCACGGGCAAAATCTGCCTTCTTTTAAGCTTGAGTTAGACATCTGTGTTACTGCAAATCAGGGAACATATGCATCTATCATTCAAAGACAGTTGCATAGCTGTTGCAGTAATACAGTGTTAACGTTGTTTGAATGTGCCTTGCCTTCTGCCCACCTTCCAACAGGAAGTCAGAACCACCAATGAGCATGTAGGATACATATCTCCACATAGTTGAGATTTGGGAGCTATGCGCATCGACCCATCTGCAACCATTGCAACCTATGCTTACCCATCAAACCCTTTGCTGCCTAGGTATGTGTTGACGCCAGTGTGCAGTTGTGGACAAGTCTCAATCAAGCTTTAGTGTAATTATGGTTCATCATTATATTCATCTTGACACTAAACATTCATTCCAACAGGATTGCATTGGGAGCTATAATTTAAATCATCACGAGGCTGTTATGGAGGCAGTTCATTTATTCTGTGGAGTTTACAGGCATTTAATCTTTCCACGGAGGATCCTTTTCTTCCTTAGTGGTTATTTATTTATGGAAGACGTTTATAAACTATCCTACTTGAAACTAGAACAACTTTCATAGCTGCTTTCATGTTTGGATTAATCAAGTTTCTCCTTTCTCGTTCCTTTTGGATCATATTTACAAAGTTATTTTTTAGAAACTCTGTTCTCCGTGCATGTGATGCAGCTTGGAGAGGCTCCAATGAACACCTCCATTTTGTCTCCTCTGACGTCATCACACAATCCTTTGATAGGAACCAACCACCTCTGCTATATCTATATTAATCTGTTTTCCTGGTGACCAAGTCTTGTTATGAACATTGACGACATCTCAATAGCCTCATTCTTAGATATCTCAATGGGCTCAGTTCTTTCACACATCTCTTGATGACCTCAGCATGCATAGTTCATTCTATGCTTTATTTTCTCCTATTGAGAGGAGTTCTGTTTTCCAAGCCATCCTGATTATGTTCTATTCATCTGGAACAAGTCTTCTATTTAATCTTGATTCCTTCCATCCTACAGCTTGGAGAATTCTATTCCATAACTACTGAGGAATAAGGTAGAGGGGATTATACAACAAATAAATAAAAATCCTTTCCGGTATTTGGAAAAACAATTTAATATTTGGTGATATAGGCAGTCTTCACCTTATGACCACAATCGGCCTCAAAACTTCCATTGCTAAGCAAGAAAGTTGTGAAGTGATTTGGGTCCCATTTTACAATCTTTTTTTGCCGCAGTTGTTAAGCAAATCATCACAGCTGTTAAGTGAATCATGACGTTATTAAGTGAATCTGGTTTCTCCCATTGACTTTGCTTGTCAGAAGCCAGCTGGGAAGGCTGCAAATGGTGACCACAGGACCCTGGGACAGTGCAACTGTCATAAATGCATGCCAGTTGCCAAGGGCCCGAATTTTGATCATGTGACCATGGGGATGCGATGGGGACCATCAAGCGAAAACTGATCATAAGTCATTTTATTTCACTCATAATTTGCCATTGTAACTTCAGATGTTCACTAAATGAATGTGTCAGAGATCCTCACCACACCCCTGGCAAGAAGACACGGAGCCGTCAAGTTCACAGGTGGCAGCTGATTTTACTTCAGGAACCTCTGGCATGCAGTTTACATTGGTAGTCTACTATCAAAGTCAGCACTGGGAGCGTCTGCATCCCAGCGCCTTACATACGCAGCAGCAAGTAGGCTTGTTGGTGCCGGCCGCCGGCTATCCTCTCCGCCCCGCACGCTGTCCTTGGCCCCCCCACCCCACCCATCCATGTCGAGCCCGGAGGACTTGACAGAATGGTTGTAACTCAAGGACTATCTGTTTCAGGTCAATCCACCTACTTTGGGCACTCAAATCAGTCAGAAAAATCTCCACCCATTATCAGCTTTTCATTTCCATTTAAACAACTTTCTTCTTTTTTTTCCCTTCACTTTTTTTCTATCCACTGGAATTTCTGCCAGTTCCCATCTTAAGCCTCTTTTTTTTTCTATGTTAATACTGACCCCTACAAACTCCTGGCTATTCACTTTCTCTCACCGAGCAAAAGGTTCTTGAAGAGCTCCCAGGGGCAGAGCTATATGTCTTTAGAGCAGTGTTTCTCAACCTTGACAATTTTAAGGCATGTGGACTTCAACTCCCAGAATTCCACAGCCAGCATTGCTGGCTGTGGAATTCTGGGAGTTGAAGTCCACATGCTTTAAGATTGTCAAGGTTGAGAAACACTGCTTTAGAGCAAAGCTTCCCAAAACTTTTCATTCGTTATTTGAAACTGCTGATCAGAAAGTCCTTATTTAAGTGTGTCCCTGTTGTGATTGGGTGATGAGTTTGCATGATGTTACCCAAAGAAAAACTACTTTTACCCAATTTGGGGTATTTTACTCAGGTTTGGTTAGCACTGCTTTAGAGAAATTCTCCTTTTCTTACATTCCATATGAACAAAACAGTTCTTTGCTTGGATGCCCCTTTCCTTCCCAAATTATTTTTTTTTTCATGAATTAAAACTTTAGACTGTCTCTATTTTTCCCCAGCCTGTCAAGTGTTTGTCTTATACGCACTTTTACTTAGATTGTACAGTCTTGTTCTTCGGAAACCAGTATTTATTTCTGCCTTCCATAGCTTTATGGAGTAAGGGCGGATAGACGGCTACAACCAAGAGGTTTTGTTGAAGGCTGGCTAAGCAACAATTCTTTCTGAATTGTACTGTTTTAAAACAGCAATGACCAATGTGTAGTTTGCACAATTGGGGAGCAAATAGCATAATTTGCCCAGGTTTTTTTAATTATTATTTTAGGGATACAGCCAATAAACGCCCATTTTAGCAAACTAAGTAGACTATTTTGGATTTTAAAATTATATTCTGTCTTATTTGACAACAATGTTAAAAGACAGATCTTCAATAAAGTAATCAAGATGTTCTTGCTATTTTAACAAACAGTTCTTTTAGACAGCAGAATGAAACAAAGTTATTTTTAAAAAAAACAAATGGCATAAAATTATTTCAGAATAATTTAGTGCATGAGAAGAGAATAATTTAAATAATTTAGTGTAATAGAATACAATAAGTCAAAAAATTGAAATATGGTCATGATGAAGTGTACTTGTTTTATGACTATAATGTAAAATAATCAAGTTAAGCTGAATTATTGGACAAATTATTAATGATAAAAATATATAAAAATTTATCACTCCCCCTCCTCACTCTTTTCCAACTTTGAAAGCTCCCTATGGCATTCTGGATATATATAGAAGAAATAATTATGTTGGTTAGAATAATAAAAGAAGATCTATTATATATGTATCATTATGCAGTGTCTTGCCACTGGATGCTGCTGCTAAGATTATGCTGTTGATATAAATTTAGGATTAATTCTTTAATTTGGGGATGAGGAAGAATTTTAATGGCTCATTAGCCTACAATTAGTTCAACATTTTGAGGGCCACACCTTTCAAAGATTTTTATTTATTTATTTATTTATAATCAAATTTCTATACCGCCCCTCTCCCAAAGGACTCGGGGCAGTGTACAGCCTAAAATTTAAAAACATATAAATATACATAATTTAAAATAATTAAAAGTGAATTAAATAATTTGTCCGTAAAATCCCCATTTAAAACCCAACACTTACGAATCTTAAAAATTTACTCAATCCCCCTAAAACATTCTAACCCTACTGGAACCAAAGCTTCTATGCCAGGCCAGCCTGTCGAAAAAGGAACGTTTTTAGTTCCCGACGGAAGGTGCATAATTCTGTCATTGTACGGAGTTCGGGGGGGAGCTCGTTCCATAACGTGGGAGCTCCCACAGAGAAGGCTCTCCCCCTGGCAGCCGCCAGCCGGCATTGTCTGGCCGACGGCTCCCTGAGGAGATAATGAAATGTTCATTAACAAATTAAAAGTTAGCCTAGTATGTGGCACTTTTTTTTCCATATTGCCAAGTGTCACAGGATAGTAGTGAGGTTTTTTTTTTTAAATCCAACAAATGAATAAATTCTGCAGTCCAGACGTAAGGCTAGAAACTGAAACATGAACGTTTATGCATTGTCTGTGCTATTTTCCTCTGCGCAAAGACTTCATCCTGTAAGTTCCTGAAAAATTATACTAATTTAAAGACATGGCTGGCATATACCTTCTTCTTCATTAAGGGGTAATGGCAATTATAATATGGATTGGAACCCTAGTGTTGAGCGTAGAGAACACCTCACTTTTGCAGTTGGCAAAGTGAATGCATCCAGTTTTATCTATACCAATACCATAGGAGCTTTCCTCCCACAGCAGAGTTCACAGAGTGATGTCAAAATGATGCCTTGTGTGATGATGTCACATACATTCTGCTTTGTCTTTTTGGACATATTTATTTATTTATTTTATCAAATTTCTATGCCGCCCTTCTCCTAGGACCCAGGGCGGCTTACAACAACAATACAATTACATGTAAGACATTTAATAATAATCAACCATCCAACACATTCATTCAATCTAAAACACATACATACAACATGCAATCACAATCAAACACACAATCAATGATGGAGGCACGTTCCTAGGCCCGGGGGCAGAGCACTGTTCATACGCCCCAAGCCTGTCGGCATAAATAGGTCTTCAATAATTTCCAGAAAGCTAGGAGGGAGGAAGCAGTGCGGACCTCTGTGGGAAGTTGGTTCCAGAGGGCTGGGGCAGCAACAGAGAAGGCCCTTGCCCTAGGACCCGTCAGATGACATTGCCTAATAGACGGGACTCGTAGGAGGCCAACCCTATGTGCCCTAACCGGTCGCTGGGATTCATGAGGTAGAAGACGGTCCCGCAAGTAACCTGGTCCGTTGCCATAAAGGGCTTTATAGGTCATAACCAACACTTTGAATTGTGTTCGGAGACCAATTGGTAGCCAGTGCAGCTCACGGAGAGCTGGAGTGATATGAGCATGTCTTGGGACACCCAAGACAGCTCGCGCGGCCGCATTCTGGACAACCTGCAGTCTCCGGACATTCTTCAGAGGTTGCCCCATGTAGAGAGCATTACAGTAGTCGAATCTCGAGGTGACAAGGGCATGAGTGACTATGAGGAGTCACTATAGGGATTCTGAAGGATTAGCTATCTGCAATGCTAATTTTGGGGGGGGAATGAAAAAAAAATTACCAAGTTAACATTAAGTAAGGAAAGAGGAAGAAGGCATCAGCAGTAATACTTATTTTGATGTCAAACTCCCCCCCGATGTACCATGTATGAGTGGTTCCTTCATCTTGCCATCTGTCTTCAGTGTCTTCCTATGAAGCCCCTCTGTTTGTTTATATTGTTCTTATAATGTATTGCTTAGAACAGGGGTCTTCAAACTTGGCCCTTTTATGACTTGTGGACTTCAACTCCCAGAATTCCTCAGCCAGCGTGCCTGGCTGAGGAATTCTGGGAGTTGAAGTCCACAAGTCATAAAAGAGCCAAGTTTGAAGACCCCTGATTTAGACTCATTTAGCCCTCTTGATAAGATCTGGGTATTGCATAGTAGTGTGCTTCTATTATTTGCTACTTTAAAAAAAATGTTGCTTTTTAAATTCTGTTTATAATTAGGTTCCCTGCACAGGCATTTCAGATTGAATCATATGAGCAGTTGAGGATTCATATTAGGAAATCTTTTGTTGCCAGTGGGCTACAGTATTCTGCCAGAGAAGGAAAAGAGACTGACAACCTTATCAAAGATCATTGCAGCCAGTGTAATTAACTCTCTTACTTATCTCAAAGTAGGAAAGAGGAATAAAATGAACTACTAATTCTCTAATTTGGCCAATACTAGACTACAGACATTAACAAGGTGGACTTTTTGCCACCTGGGAATCTTTTCTTTGCTAGTAGAGATGTAAGAAGAAGCCTAGAAATGCTTGGCAACTGTACATCTGCCAAGTCTCTGTTGAGCTTCCTTTGCTCTATGATTTTATTGTTGCTTCTTGGCTCTTTATCAATAAGAAAGACAAGAGGGACCAGAGACAGAAATTTGGCTTTTTAACTGAACTGGAAATGAAATACTGCTTGAAAATGAAACTTGTTTTGCTCTGCTGTGTTAATTAAAACAAAATTACAGAAGATGTTTTGTTTGCTATGGGATGGATCAGAGCCTGTGAATCCACAAAGCCCTTGTGACGAAGCCATTATGTTATTTCAGTGTTAAGCCATTTCTCTATTGTGTTATTCCACTGTTTCACTATTTTAGCTTCACACTAAACCTGTAGTAGACGTAGATTTATTACAAGGAGAATGCTGCCAGTTGAACAGTCTAGCATTATTTACAGTTCTGACCACTAGTATAGCACCATTATAATTCTCTCTATAGGCAGACAATCTCAAAAAATCTGCAGATAGGGCTGATTGGAAAGAACTGGAAAAGAAGGAACATGCCTGTGTCAACCTGAACATTGGTCAGATCTAACCCTCTACGGATGCCCTGATTTCACATCTGACATAATGGGTGGCAAGATGTAACAGATTTTATACATCTTGCACCCATCCGTGGTATCCGAAGCAGAACATCCAGATTCAGTCACAGTTTTGTTCCATACAGTATTAACCTTGTGAACTCTAAAGCTTCCTCCTTCCGTTATGTATTCAAGATGGACAGTGATTAATATTTATATGTTACTTATATGTAAGGGTATAGGTTTATACATATGTTGTATATAGCATGTTTAAATGTGTGTTGTGTATGTGTACACTTTGAGAGCAAGCAACTAAATTTCATTTTTAATGTGTGCCATTGTGCCCACAGTAAAAAAATGACAATAAAGGTTATCTATCTATCTATCTATCTATCTATCTATCTATCTATCTATCTATCTATCTATCTATCTATCTATCATTTTAATTTCAGTGAAGCTAAGGACAATTTGAACCAAATCCCATTTATATACTCAGACTGAAATGAAAGCAACTTGGAAATATCATAGAAAAAAAATTCCTTTGACGCCAAGTAGATTTGTGGCAAATTGCTTTTTGATAACTGCTTTTGTAAGCCCCTAAAATCTGAGGTGGAATTCTAATTCTGTTTTCCTGTCCATTTTATTTCCTTTTCCATTTAGTGGTATGCTTCGATGCCAAGATAAATTTTGATGACAATGCTGAGTTCAGGCAAAAAACCATATTTGCCATGGATGACAAATCTGAGAATGAAGCAATGGAAAATGAAGCTGCCCATTACGACTTAAAGTACATAGGTCTGGATGGAAACATTGCCTGTTTTGGTGAGCAAAATCATCCTATTGCTATAGCTTCCTGGTCTGGCCTGAAAAACTGTACGCCTAACATCACACATCTGAACAGAATTGGATCAAACTTCTCTACGGGCACTAATGACAAACCCCTTAGAAGTAAATGGTTGTTTTCAAAGCATGAAAAAGTATTTGTTTTCTAGGGAGAAAGACCTTCATGAAAAGAAAGCAATAATCCTGCTAAGGGCGCTTGTTAACAGTCATGCCTAAATTTCCTGTTTGATTCCTAGCTCCCTCCATTATGGGTTGGGGAAGCACTGAACTTAGAGCTGCATAAAGAATTGTAGACTACAGTACTGTTTTTAATCCTTAATCTGCACTTAGATTAATACCACTGGTGCACTAGCTCTTCCTTCCTTCCTTCCTTCCTTCCTTCCTTCCTTCCTTCCTTCCTTCCTTCCTTCCTTCCTTCCTTCCTTCCTTCCTTCCTTCCTTCCTTCGATTTTTAATCCCACCTTTTATTATTTTTATAAATAGCTGAAGGCATTGAACCTACATAATTCTCCTTCTTCCTCCTTCGGGTTGTTCCCACGCAATAACCTTGTGAGGTGGGTTGGGCTGACAGAGAGAGTGACAGGCCCAAAGTCGCCCAACTGGCTTTCATGTCTAAAGCAGAACTAGAATTTATAATCTCCTAGTTTCTAGGCAGCACCTTAACTGTTAGCTCAAATTGGCTCTCTAATTGGTTCATTAAATTTCATGAGCTAGAGATACACACCTGTGTACTAACACGATATGAACCCAGGGTATGAACCTATCCTTATACGACCACAACTGAGCCCAAAAGTTCTGTTGTTAAGTGAGACGTTTGTTAAGTGAGTCTTGTCCCATTTCACGACCTTCCTTGCCACAGTTGTAAATTGAATCACTGCAGTTGATAAGTTAGTAACATGGTTGTTAAGTGAATCTCACTTCCCCATTCACTTTGCTTGTCAGAAGGTTGCAAAAGGAGATCACATGACCTTGGGACACAATAACGATCATAAGTATGAATCAGTGTCCAAGCACCTGAATTTTGATCACAAGATCATGGGGATGTTCAAAGGTTGCAACTGAAAAATGGTCCAAGTCATTTTTTTATAGTGCCATTGTAACTTTGAACAGTCAGTAAATGAACTGTGGTAAATTGAGGACTACCTGCATTATAAGCTATCTGAAAAGATCTATATTTTGTAGAGTATTTTTTTTATTGAATTTCTTTTATATAACCACCCATCTTACAAAGTGACTCTGGACAGTGAACATAATTTCAAAACATCCACATAAATAACAAGTAATAAAAACATATAGAAAAAGAGTATCCAGCAAATTTTTCAGAATGGTTTGGCTGTTTTCAGAAGACTTCTATTTTTGTTTTGTATAATAATACCAAGGTAATCAATACCGAAGTTATTTATAAGTTCAAATCTTTATTCACATAATTCTTTTTTCTGAAAGAGATTGCTTTCCAGGGTAAAAAATATTGATATTACTTTTTTTTTTACATTAAGCAACCACTTAGATAAAATGATACAGAATTTAAGTTTCTGTATTACTCATGAATTATAATCTGAAGCTATAAAAGAATGCATTATCACTGATGGCTGAACTTCGTAAGTGGGATATTTCTGATTATTTATATATTGGATCCTCATGGCAGCAGACTGCTTTGGAATTTCCTGCAAAAGAACTATTTCAGTTTCTGATACTATATACAAACAACTTTAGAATTTTCCACATCATTTCTATCTTCAAAACAATCACATATGTCTTTTTTCATTTTGTCATAGAATGATACTAGGAATGAAATTACACTTTTTTTCTCTCATACAATATTTTCCCAATTCTGTTTTTTGCTTCCCATGACTGGAAGCTGAGTCGTGTGTATATATGTTTATGTAATCCAGATCCTAATGTGAGCTCATGTGGTATTTTTATTGTAAACAACAAAAAAATGGCACATCTTTCACAGCATGTTTATCCTTTAGTTGGAATCCCAGGATTGCATTTTAAGTCGGGAGTTCATAATTCTTTTATCCCAATGGAATTTTCCTACTTTGTCATTTGGATATTGGCAAAATTATCTCTCTGTTGATTTTCTTATATGTTTCATTACAAATTTGATTATGTTTATATCATGTTTATAAAACAAATGTGTAATACATATTAAATGGTATATATCATACATTCCAAGTTCAGAGATTCCATAGGGTTAGAAGCAGCTGTTTGGACCATCAAGTCCAAAATCCTGATTGAAATGTATCTGTCTCTCACCAGAAAAGTTTAACTATGCAAAGAAGTTGACATTTTAATGGGCTAAGCCATTTTCTTCTATTTCATTCATGAACTAATCATTTTTGCAACTGGAAGAACCCATAATGTATACTGTAGAGCAGGGGGGGGTCTACAATCCCCGGGCCATGGTGCACTTGACCAGTTCAGAACCATTCCACGGAAGCGCGAGCCCATATGCACGGGCTCCATTTGTGCGAGCAGCGAATGCACATGCCCACTGTTGACACAAATAGAGCTGTGCGCACATGCACATTGCTCATTGCTCGCATGGAACCATACTCTCTCCTCCCTCCCCCGCCACAACTGATCCGCAAAGCTGAAAATATTAGGAAACTCTGGTATAGAGAACCCAGCAGTTTTTAAAAGGAAAAATTAAGACATTTTCTAGTCTTGGTAAAACTCTAATTACTGTAGTTGGAATTTGTTATAAGGATAATGTTTTACAAAATATTATTAGAAAGAATTTATTGTTTTAACATAGTTTTGTGCAATGTTAGTGAAATTAGGCACGGCCCATAAAACTGCAAAACTGACTAAAGGATCTGGGTAACTGAAGGAATAAAATGAAGACGTGAAATATGGAGTTTTTTCTGATTTTATAATTGGTTTTTGTTGCTACTCTTTTATTCCTCTGCTGTATTGATTGCAAGAAGAGTGGAGGAGAAGTTATATTCAGCAAAATGTTCTCCAGCCTATATAGCACCCTCACCTTCCTAGGTGCTCAGCCTCCCTCTTGTTGTCCATCATTTTTCCAGAGACTCCAACAGCCTCCCACTACCTGGTCACCCACCAGCCCTCCCTAGTCCTTTTGTCATGGTTCCGGTAGATGAGACCAGTTAAAAGAACTTCAAGGCAAGCAATTCTTCCTCAAAGAACATTTTTATTTGGCTACAAAATAACGGCATATACAGACTAAATTCCCCTCCCCTTGGTTACAAAGTTGCAAGTTGCAATTCCCACCCCAATTAGATGTCATAAATCACACTCACCAATTGTTAGAAAGCATGGGCACTCCTCCCAGCTCTCCAGCCCGCCAAAATGTTATCAGTGATGACCTTGGTTCCCATACATGAGAATTGTTTTGGCTAACCCAGAACTTCACCCCCTCCCTCCTTCTTTACTAAATATGTGGCAACTGAAAACTAAGTGAAAATGGCTTCAGTTCAGTTCGTTTCAGTGTTGACACCTTTCTTAGTATACAAGGAAAAGGGAAACTGATTGGGGTTTTTTTTTATTCCCCACTTTTGCTATTTCTGAGTCATACATTAAGTTAGATGGTGACTATAAGAAGGAGTAGAAGAATAACTTAAGTCTTTTTCTCTTTTTTTTTGAAAAATTTTTAATTAATTTTTTATAATCATAAACAAGAAAAAAAACAAATGGAATACCACTCAACTTAATACAATCTTTTACAATTTTCTCCCATAAAAAACAAAGCGTACATTCTTTTGAAATACTTAATATAACTATGGGTGTTGCTCGGCAGCACCCCCTTCACCACATCCCCCTCTTTCTTCCTCCCTACCTACTACCATCCTCCCACCCTCTCTCTCCCTCCTTCACTCTCCTCCCTCCTCTCCTACCTGCCTACTTCCCTCCACCTTCACTCCCCAATCTACCCTCTCCAGATGTGGTCCAGAGATACTGCCCGAGCAACCCCTCTTATAATTATTAAATATATTATTCTTTTTTTAATGTTTTTATTATTTATTCTTAAAACAATCAACATTAAACATAAGATCATATTAAGAAGCAGTCATCATAGAACCTAAAATACAACACTAAGTATTAGTCTTTGTAAACGTCTGATTTGGTAACCATTCCTCACTCCTCACATCAAGCCTCAACTATACGCCTGTTACATTTTATTTGATTGGTGTTTCTCTTATCTATAGTCTATCCACTGTTTCCAGTCTATCACATATTGTTCATTCGAGCGATCCTTCAAATATGCCAAAATTTTCACCATTTCTGCCAAATGTATTACTTTCAGAGTCCAAACTTCAATAGGTAGTATTTCTGGCTTCTTCCAGTATTGTCCCACCAGCAGTCTAGCTGCTGTGACCAAGTTCAGAATTAGATTCATCTCAGTAGTAGTGCAATCTTTTATGATCCCTAACAAAAGATCGTGGGGTAGAAATTCAATAACCTGAGGTAGAAATTCAATCCGCTTTTTCAATATTAAAGTAATCAACATTAAACATAAGATCATATTAAGAAGCAATCATCATAGAACATAAAATACAACATTAGGTATTAGTCTTTGTAAACGTCTGATTTGGTAAACATTCTTCACTCCTCACGTCAAGCCTCAACTATACGCCAGATACATTTTATTTGATTGGTGTTTCTCTTGTATATAGTCTATCCACTGTTTCCAGTCTGTCAAATATTGTTCATTTGAGCGATCTTTCAAATATACCGATATTTTCGCCATTTTCGCCAAATTTATTACTTTCAAAGTCCATTCTTCCATAGGTGGTATTTCTAGATTCTTCCAGTATTGTCCCACCAACAATCTGGCTGCTGTGATCAAGTTCAGAAATAAGTTCGTCTCTGAGGTAGTGCAATCTTTTATGATCCCTAACAAAAAAACCTGAGGTAGAAATTCAATACGCTTTTTGAAAATGGTTTGGAGTGTCCACCATATCTTCCTCCAGAAGGCTTTAATTTTTCTACATATCCACCATACATGAAAATATGTAGCCTCCCCATCACCACACCTCCAACATTTGGGTTGGGTGTCTGGATAGATGTATGATAGTTTTTTCGGGTCTAGATGCCACCTATAGAACATCTTGTAGAAGTTTTCCCTTAGCTGTTGCGCTTTCGTAAATACTACATTTCTCACCCAGATTTCCTCCCACGTTTCCATCGTGATAGAATGCCCGAAGTCTTGTTCCCACTTTACCATACAGTTCTTGATTAGCACAGTTTCAGAGTCCATTTCTATCAGAACGCCGTACACTCGTTTGATATGCATGATCCCCTGCTCTCTAATCTGTTCAATTAAATTCTCATCGGTCCGGGATAAGCCCTTCTTCTTGTCTTTATGCCACCTTGACTGCAGTTGTAGGTATGATAGCCAGGTACCTCCTATTCCTTCATCTGCTAGTGTTGTTTGGGGCTTCAAGGAGAGCCCATTTTCTTCTTCCAGTAAAAGTTTATTGTAGGGCACCACTTCCTGCCCTTGGGATATGTTTATATCCCCTATTGCATGTCCGGGGATCGTCCAGATGGGGATCTTATCGTGTAGAAGGTATTTATATTTCCTCCAGACCCACAACAACGGGATTCGTAGTGGGTTCTCCTTGAAGTTCTTGTCCGCCTTTTTGTTGTACACCAAATATGCGTGCCAGCCGAATATTAGACCATGCCCTTCAACATTCAATATTCTATCATTCGTCATATTGATCCAGTCACGCAACGCCACCAATGTCGCTGCGTGGTAGTATAGCTTTAGATTGGGCATTTTTAGTCCCCCTCTCTTCCTCGTGTCCTGGATGATTTTTAGTTTTACCCTCGGTTTCTTGCCATCCCAAATAAATCTGTTGATGCCCTTCTGCCAGTTGTCCAAGTCCACATCCTTTTTGAGTATGGGTAGCATTTGAAAGAGAAATAAAAATTTTGGCAAGACGTTCATTTTTACTGCTGCTATCCTGCCCAGCAGGGACAGTCGTAGTGTTTTCCACCTTTCCAGATCTGCTTGTATCTTGTTCCACAGCACCTCGTAGTTATTCTTGTATAATTTCGTGTTCGTTGTTTCTATCTCCACTCCTAAGTATTTAACTTTCTTGACTATTTCACAACCCGTTATTCTTTCCAAGTCCTGTTTTGCTTTGTTGTCTAGATTTTTAACTAGCATCTTTGTTTTTGATATATTTACTTTGAAGCCTGACACCCTACCATAGTCTTCCATTATCTCCATCAATCTCCTTGTGTGACTGTACTGGTTGCGACACTGTCACCAGCAAGTCATCTGCAAAGGCACATAGTCTGTAGTCTTGTTGTCTAATCTGTATGCCCTTTATGTCCTCTGCCGCTCTTATCTTGTTCAGTAGAATCTCCAGCGTTAGGACAAATAGCAAGGGTGACAGCGGGCAGCCCTGTCTCGTGCCTCTTTCTATGTTGAATGAGTCCGTTAGGTCTCCATTAACAATTATCTGGCCTGTTTGTTTCTGGTAAATTGCCAGTATGGAATTGAGAAACTGTGCTCCCATTTTCATCTTCCGGACCAAGTTTGTCAGAAACGGCCAATTCAATCTGTCGACGGCTTTTTCTGCATCCACAAACATAAAAGAGTGGCGGGTACCTGGTTGTGCCTTTCCAAGTACTCTATTATGTTCAACAGCTGTCTCACATTAGTTTTCATCTGGCGCCCTTGTATAAATCCCCTTTGGTCCGGGTGTATTATTTTTTGTAGTACAGTCATTAATCTATTGGCCAAAATTTTTGCGAAGATTTTGTAATCTGTGTTTAGTACTGAGATGGGTCTGTAGTTTGCAGGTTGTGCGTTATCTTTTCCCTCCTTGGGGATTAACGAAATGTAGGCTATTTTCCAGGACGGTGGGACTTGGCCTCCTTCTTGTATGTTGACAAATAGCTTTCTGAGGGGTTCTAACATTTCCTCTTGGAGATGCTTGTAGTATGTCGCTGTTATCCCATCCGTCCCGGGCGATTTTCCTTTCTTCAGTTGTTTGATCGCTGAGTGTATTTCCTCCTTTGTGATCAAGGCATTTAGTAGACCTCTTTGCTCCTCTGTGGTTATCAGTAACTTTTCGTTTTGTAGAAATTTATCTATCTCTTTATCTTGTGTCTTCTCTTCGGCATATAGCTTTGAGTAGAACTCGGTAAAGGCTTTCTTGATGGTTTCCTGTTGAAATTCTTCCTTGCCTTTGTACTCTATCTTTTCAATTATGCGGGATTTCTGTTTCTTTCTTATGATGTAAGCCAGCCATCGACCCGGTTTGTTGGCCTGACAGAATGTCTTATGTTTTGCATATTGTATATTCCTTGCGACTTGGTCCACCATCAACAAGTCAAATTGCTTTCTTAGAATCTTGATTCCTTCTTTGGTGATTTTGTCATCCGGTCTTTTTATTAATAGCTGCTCCTTCTTGCTTATCTCATCTTCTAACTCCTTTCTTTTATGTTCTTGTTTACGACGGTGCCTGCTATTCATGTCCATAAATATATTATTCTTATATATTACCAATATTGCAGTTGAGTACACCAATACACCCCCCCTGCCCACCCACCCCCCGACTTCCCAAAGTGAATACAGGGTAAAACACAAGAAAACCCACTAAACTAAACAAAACTATTATATAAATCCTAATAATAATTTAACTATATTTTCAATCTAACATATAAAAATTTAACTATATAGTAAATACAATTTCTTAAATTGATATTTCCCTTGTATATACTCTATCCATTTTTTCCAGTCCAACATATATTTTTCATTTGAATGATCCTTCAAATATGCAGATATTTTGGCCATTTCTGCCAAATTTATAACTTTCAAAGTCCATTCTTCAATAGATGGTAATTCTGGCTTCTTCCAATATTGTTCCACCAACAATCTTGCTGCTGTAATCAAGTTCAAAATTAAGTTCATATCTATGGTGGTACAGTCTTTTATAATACCTAACAAAAACAACTAACTTAAGTCTTTTTCTCATTGCTAGACATAAGCAATGCCTATTTTCAGTATTGAAGTATACATTGGTAGTAAAGGTTACAATCAACTTACAATCACAATTGAGCTCAAAATTTATGTTGCTAAGTGACAAATTTGTTAAGTGAGTTTTGCTCCATTTTACGACTTTTCTTTCCACATCTGTTAAGTGAATCACTGCAGTTATTAAATTAGCAACATGGTTCTTAAGTGAATCTGACTTTCCCAGTTGATTTTGCCTGTCAGGAGGTCGTAAGAGAGGATCACATGACTCCAGGACATGGCAACTGTCATAAATATGTCAGTTGTCAAGCAACCGAATGTAAATCACCTGTTTAAAAATACGTCCAGCAACTGTTGGAAATGTAGACAAAAACCAGGCACATACTATCATCTTTGGTGGAAATGCCCTAAAGCCAAAAGATTTTGGTCAAGAATATATATAATTTTCTCTAACCATATATGTATATATATTTGTTTTCTGAGGTTTTCGCAGGTGTTTGTATGTAGTTCTTTGGTTATTCGGGTTTTCTCCCATGTAGAATCTGAGGTGTCTTGGCGACATTTTGACGAAGTCCCATTCGTCATCTTCAGGCTGGTGCTTTCGGCTTCATGCTTCTAGGAGCAATGTGATTCATGAACTAATCAATTTTGCAATTGCTCCTAGAAGCACGAAGCTGAAAGCACCAGATATATATGAGAAAATTATTAAAAAACATAGATTTTAAGCCAGAATTATTTTTGTTAGGTATAATTGTAGGAAATTATGAGAAAGAATGTTTATATTTGATATTACATGTATTAACTGGCAGCAAGAATTGTATTTGCTCAACATTGAAAAATGCAGAATTACCAACGGAGGGAGAGTTAATCAAAAAAATTTTAGATTGTGCAGAAATGGACGATTTGACATTGAAAATGAAAGAGAAAGAAGACTCAGTATACTTTAAAACGGGTGTCAAACTCGCAACGTCATATGACGTGTCGTGACATAGCACAACTTTTTTCCATTGCCGGCGCGGTTTCAGCATGATTCATCCGGCCCACAGGCCAGCAGTTTGACATCCCTGCTTTAGAACTTGGGATACTTTTTATCAATTGCTAGAAAAATGAGGTAGAGAGAAAGGAATTTAACATGTATTAGTAAGTTAAATTTTGGAACTCAGACAATATGTTGCTGATAAAATATTAAGAATTTGTGACTATAAAAATTAATAAAAATATATGTAAATCACCTGACTATGGTGATGCTTTGATGGTCATAAGTCACTCTTTCCAGTGCCATTGTTACTTCGAATGGTCACCAAACAAGCTGTTGTGAGTCAAGGACTACCTATATTTGGTGTTTTGCTTGTTTATGCTGTAGTTTATTATTCAGTGTTTCTGTGCCCCCTCCCCTCTTTTTATCTCAGTAAACTGAGACACCTTGAATAAGAGTCATAGGATCTGGAAGCAAATAGGTTTAAATTTTTCTCCATCTGTTCCTTTCTCTTCTTCTGTTCTTTTTCTTTTATTTTCTGTCTCTCTCTTTTGGTTTTGGCACCTTGGAATTACATTTGCATGTGTTCATATTTCATCTTGTAAAAAAAAAACCAGCAATTTAATTCTCTTTAATTACAGTAAATGGCGCTGGACTTGCAATGGCAACCTGTGATATAATTTCCCTTAATGGTGGGAAACCTGCCAACTTCCTGGATCTTGGCGGAGGTGTGAAAGAAGCACAAGTATATCAAGCATTCAAATTGCTCACTGCAGATCCCAAGGTAAAAAAAAAAAAACTTTTGACAGAAGATTTCTTAGTACATACCGCTGTATATCGGTAGTCCTCAGCTTACGACCACAACTGAACCCAAAATTTCTATTGCTGAGACATTCATTCAGTGGGTTTTGCCCCCTTTTGCGATCTTTCTTGCCACAGTTGCTGAGGGAATCACTCCAATTGTTAAATTAATAACACTTGTTAAGGGAATCTGACTTCCCCATTGATTTTGCTTGTCCGAAGGTCGCCAAAGGGGATCACATGACCCTGGGACACTGCAACCGTCATAAATAGGAGTCAGTTGCCAAAGCATCTGAATTTTGATCGCGTGACCATGGGATTGTGTGAAAATTGGTCATAAGTCACTTTTTTCAGTGTCATCGTAACTTCAAATGGTCACTAAAGGAACTGTTTAATGTCAAGGGCTACCTGTATTATTTTTCTAAATCCAAAAATGTACCCTAAAAATGTAAAGTGTGAAACTGCAACAATTCTGCTATTCCTTCTGAAGATGTAATAGCTACAAGACTTGTAGCTTCTCATCTCCTGGTTTCATTCTAAAATCTCAACGGTTCAAACTAGCAAAAAAAGTCAGATAGACCAGGGATCTCCAGCCTTCTGTCTGTGGACCGGTACCGGGCCTCAGCATGCCAGCATCCGGTCCGCACAAACAAACAAAGCCCCATCCATGGGATGCAGGCAACACACAAAACCACGCACTCTCCGGTCTGCAGAAAAACCTCTCTCCATGTAACTGGTTCCTGGTGCCCAAAAGATTGGGGACCTCTGAGATAGATCTAAGCAATCTTGATCCATAGGCAGTCCCCAACTTGCAGCCATTCGTTTAGTGACTGTTCAAAGTTGTAATGGCACTGAGAAAAGCGACTTACAACCGGTCCTCTCACTTAGCAGCGTCCTCACAGTCACGTGATCAAAATTTGGATGCTTGGCAACTAGCATGTATTTGCAACAGTTGTAGCATCCCAGTGTTATGTGATCACCGTTTGCGAACTTCCTAACCAGCTTCTGGCAAGCGAAGTCAATAAGGGGGAGTTGGATTCATTTAATGACCACACAATTCACTTAACAACTGCAGTGATACACTTAACAACTGTGGCAAGGAAGGCCATTAAATTGGGTGCAAATTACTTAACAATTGCCTCGTTTAACAACAGAAATTCTGGTCTTAATTGTGGTCAAAGACTGCCTGTACAGATCCTTCAGCATTAGAATATACAAGTGTTCTCCAAGCATCAGTTTGTGTGATCCTTTTGCAGCAGGTAACTAGATGGTCTTCTGCTTTTTTTTCTTCTTCTTCTTTGTAGAGGTGTCATTTGCTATCTATTGTTTTCTTCTCTGTTATTAGTGTTATTGTTTCATTGCATAGTCTGCCAGGTACTAGGTTATTATTATTCTGATCAGCTCCATCCGTCTCATTAAGATACGATGCTAGCGAGGAATATATATGCTTTTATACATTTTTCAGCTGTATAAAATCACCTCCAGTGGATGAAGGAGCACCCATTTTTCTGGATAAATGTATCCAAAGGAAAGTTGGACATTAAATTGTATAACAGAAGCAAGCAGTTTAGTTCAATTTCTTTGGTTTGGGTGGTCACAGCAGATGGATCTTCTCTTGATTTTAGTGGTAAGTCTCAGGAAACTATTGGAATTAGGACTTGATGACAGGGTTTCCCGATCAGACACTATCCAAATATATCGGATTATCACTTCCACACCTGTTAACTTTGCCGGTTGTGGATTATGGTTATTGTAGTTCAACACATCTGTCTGGCTTTGCATTATAAGCTTTGCTCCCCACCCTTGACAAATGATTGACATGGCTGGTTTATTGGAATATCTGCTTACGCTGACCCTTTTTTAAAAAAACAAACAAAAACCTCTGTCTCAATTTTGTTGGATCCTTGTTTTATCTGCTCCTTATTTCATTGTTTCATTGATCTGTTTTATTTAATATTGCTCGCTTGCCCTTAGCTCTTGTCTGAAAAATATTTATCTTGTTTCTTGAACACCAGAGAAACACTTTTGGTCCCCTGATATTTGTCCTCTTACCCCTTTGTTCCTTTGTTCTGTTTTTCGTTAAACGGCCTTGGCTCCTGTTCCTGCCTGCACTCTGCTTCTCTTTTCAAATGCATCTTTCCTAAACTTTCCCCCTAGACAAGGTGTGTTCCCTCCCTGCCTGCCTCCCCCGTCCCCCACCCCCCAAAAAATATTGGCCTGCTAAACGCTGTGTTTGCCTTTGGGCACCTTGCTAATAGGAATGTCAGGTCTTGACACGCAGGTACCGTTCAGGTGCCTGTAGGTTTGTACATTGCAGAGTTCAAATCATAAAGAAATTATTGCCTTCCTTAAAAAATCATTAATTCTCATTCCTTTCACTGTGTTCTCTGTACTCCAGCTATTGTTCCTTGTTATTCTCCCTCCGGTTCTTTCTAAATGAAGCGCTTTCCAACTGCTAAGTCCCTTGGTGCTTCCTCATGACTGATTTTAGCTTCTACCCTTTTGTCACTGCTATGGCTGGGTTGATTGGTTCATGCCAACAAACCATCTGAGATAACTTTTTCTTTTTTCTCTCCTTCCTTCCCTCCTCCTCTTCCTTCCCCCCATCTCTCTTTTCCCCTCTCTTTCTCTTCCTCCCTCCCTTCCTCAATTTGAGAGGATAAAGATTTAATTGGGGGGTTTCATGGATGTATTGCAAGCAATCAATCTATCAGAATTTTAGAAGAATGTCACATTTCCTTTTCTGCACAGTAGCTTATCCTGCCATATAATTGAAGCTCCTTCCCCTGCCCCCCAACCTATTTGAATAGAATGGCTGGAAAGGTATTTGACTTGTGCTTTAAAATCTGGTTCCTGACCTTCAGGTTTGTTTTTTTTCAGATCTTCTCCATGACCTACCACTCACATATCCCCACATATCATTTATTTAAATGCTGTCCTCTCCTCTTCCTTTAAGTCTGAATGTGACAGTTGTAGGATGTTCATGCTCTGTGTTAGAAGTAACATAAGGAAGTACAATAAAAGTGAGGAGCTGTTGTGCCTGCCTTGAAGAAGGCAATAGTATCTCCCTTCTGAGGAATACACCATTGAACCCAACACTGTTGGTTCTTTCTGACTTGTCTCCAAGATCCGTTTTTGCAGAAAGGTACTAGAATGGGGACCAAGAAGGCCCAGGAGGAAGTGAATTATCTGGAAGCTGAGGGCTACCAGTAATAATATCAGAATTTCAAATAAATTGATTTTTAATAACTTTTCATATTCAGAAGAGATAATGTGGACTGACATTTCTCCAACATACATAATTTTGGCTATTGTTAACCATTACCTAGCACAGTGGTGTCGAACCTATGGCACGCGTGCCAGAAGTGGCACTCAGAGCCCTCTCTGTTGGCACGTGTGCCATCGCCGCCAACAGCAGGTCCATCAGGCCACCCGGAGCAAGAGCTCCACCCAGCACAAAGGAGGCGAAGCGGTCTACTGGCAAGCTCAGGTAGAGGTGGTAGAGCAGAGGTCACCAACCATTGTCAATTGGTGGACTGGAGGAAAAGGGAGGGGGAAGCCTTTTACATGCGTGCATGTGAGCGGGGCTAGTGCCTGCGTGATACTAGCCCTGCCCTGTTTTTGCATGGTGCAGCGCCTTGTATCTGTACCACGCGGTGTGGCGGCGGCCATTTTTGTGCCCCCAGTTTTTGCATACCAGAGGGAGCACTCAGAGGCACCTCCCTGCCGACCTCCAAGGGTACCACAATGCTGATGTGGCCCTGGCACTTTGTGATAAATAAGTGGGTTTTGGGTTGCAGTTTAGGCACTCGGTCTCTAAAAGGTTCGCAATCACTGACCTAGCATAAATAGAATAGCTGATAGGAAGTGCTGTCTCTCCTCCCTCCATCCCCCCCAAAACCATGCTTTATATCAGGCACAAATAATTTTTAATGTGAAATAAAATTCGTTATTTAGCACTTAGCCCTTTTATTGGGCATGCAATTATATCAAAGTGCAATGCAAGACCTGGGTTTTTTTAAAAAAAAAAATCTTGTTCTTATTTTTCTTATTTCTTACTTGTGGCAGTTTCCCTAATTTTGTTTACTTCTGTGCAGTAAGGTTTAGAGCATCACTGTCATTATGAGGACGGCCTCGTTATTTTTTTTTTTTTGTCTAAACATCTCTGGCAGTGATCAGAATTATGAAGTAAAGTAGCATTAAATATTTCTGCTGTTTGGTTTCATTTCCAGTTGTCAAAAGTGTCAAAATAATATTGTTTGCCCTTTTAAAATATATTTAACCACTATCATTTTCCTTATGGTTGCACCAATTCTTATAATTTGTTTTTAGAAAATTGGAGCTTCCTATTTCAATATAAAAGGAGGCTTTCGGGATTATCTAGCATAACAGACTACATGGGGGAGATGTAAATGATATGAGAAATATCATATATAGTTAAACAAATAAAAGTGGGGAAAACGGGAAGGAAGATGGAGCAAAGATATGAGCTTCAGTGGCTGATATAAAAAAATTAGGCATCCTGTACAGTCTCAATTGCAGCAATCTCGCTTTCCACTAAAATAAATCAAGCTTTTTAGAAAGAATAATTTAATACACCCTGTATCTTAAAACAACTTTTCCTCCAAACCCACCCAGAGAACTATGAGCAGGTTCCACATTCCTTTAAGGACAGGTGAGCAATATCTTGAATTGGAGATGCAACTGTAGTTAACAGGCAGAGAGGTGTAGTTTCTTCCTAATTAATAACCAAATTATATCAATCAAATCACTTTTGGAAAGAAAGCGGAATATTTCTTCTCTCAGTAATCAGCTGAAACAAATGCTTGGCAGTGGCATAGAAGGCTCATTATTCCAAAGTAAACTAAATTACTTGTGAGTCCAACTGATGTTTCTGTCTGTCAGTGCCAAGTAGGCTAGTTCATCTGAGGCATTCCCAGACAGCGTAAAAGACAACAGTTCATTACTATGTTTAAGTCATTACCCCATAAAGTTTCCAATAGAAGAGAAGATATATATTCTAGGAGCTCCTAGAAGCAGAAGCCAAAAGCACCAGCCTGAAGATGACGAATGAGACTTCGTCGAAACGTCGCCAAGACACTTCAAATTCTACGTGGGAGAAAACACGAAGAACCAAAGACCTACATACAAACACCCGCGAAAACCTCAGAAAACATATATATATATATGTGTGTGTGTGTGTGTGTGTATGTATATGTATATGTATGTGTGTGTATATATATATATATATATATATATATATATATATATATATATATATATATATATATATATATATATATATATATATATATATATATATCTCTCCAATCAGAGCACAGCCAAGCCCCTAACCAATCAGAACACACCTCCACCCAATCAGAACACAGCTGAGCTCCCAGCCAATCAGTTCAAACCCCCACTGGCAGTTAAAAGGAAGAAACAGCTAAAATCTCACATTGCTCCTAGAAGCAGAAGCCGAAAGCACCAGCCTGAAGATGACGAATGAGACTTCGTCGAAACGTCGCCAAGACACTTCAAATTCTATATATATAGGTCTTTGGTTCTTCGGGTTTTCTCCCGCGTAGAATTTGAAGTGTCTTGGCAATGTTTCGACGAAGTCGTGGGAGAAAACCCGAAGAACCAAAGACCTACAGACAAACACCCGCGAAAACCTCAGCTGAATGTGGGGTTTTCTCCCTGTTTATATACATAGCTTGGCCTGCTAATGTTGGTGGGAGTACAAATTTCTCCTTGGTTGTTCCTTGATGTACATCGATTGAAGCTTTTAAAACTCTTCAAGGTTAGCCCCATGTAGAGCACATTACAGTAGTCCAATCTGGAAGTAACTTGGGCATGACTGAGTGTAAGCAGGGTTTGCTGATTCAGGAATGAGCACAATTGGACCATAGGACAATGTGTACAAAGGCCCATTGAGCCACAACTGTCATTGGAGTCTGTGACCTGGGGGTCCTCCTAGATTCATGACTCCTCCCATCAAGCAAGAGTTGTGAATCTAGGAGAACCCCCAGGATATAGATTCCAATTGAGATTAACGGATAACTCCTTAATCTTACAACGCATGGACAGACTCAACCATAGTTTCAACTGGGAAACCATGAGCATCCTAGACAAAGCTAAATCCAAAAGGGCTAGGGAATTCCTGGAAACTTAGTATTCAGGGAAATCTGCCAACAATGGACACATAAAGGTAAATCACATTTACACACAATTCAGAAGAGATAATAAAAATGCTAAGATATCTGCAAGCAAACAACCAATCAAAAGTGAACACTACCTACTCCACCTCATAAAGGGTCTCTTAGAAAAAATAGAGTTAAGATAAAGTGTGTTTAATTTCTGTTGAAATCAGTGAAACCTAAGTTCCTAGTTAGACACTTAAGACTCACTGAATGTAATGAAAATGAAGAAGATGTCACATTTAATAAATTATACTTTTTGGCTAAGAACAACCCTATAATAGCATTTACTTTTTAAAGAAAATAATACTCGCCACCCCCAATTGCCCAGTGTCTAGTTCTGAATGAAATGAAATGAAATGTAAATAGCATTCAGTTTCAGATGTAATGCCGTATGATACCAGTGGATTTGTTTGACTTGTCAAATTGCATGTCATTAAGTAATAGAGAATCAGCCATATTTTTCTATGGTCATTAACAAGTATTTTACATTCCAATTCAAAAGCCATGTATCTTTTACACGCCTCATTGCCTAGTTATTCTTTGAACAGTGTGAAAACATCTTTTGTTTATTGAATGGATTTGTTTGGGGGAGGGGGGAGAGAGAATATCGTCAATGCCCGGTGTGAAGAGCACAGTATGAAGTTGCTTGGAAGCTGGGGGAGAGTTGGCATAATAAAAAAATATATATTTGTTAATGGGCATTGCATTCATAGCCTTAAATTACAACCCATATTTCCTGGCATGCTTAGGAAGCTGTATTTAGGGACAAGGTGATAGTTTACTAACAGAGTGAGGCACGGTGGCCAAGCAGTTAAGACGCTGGGCTTGCCGACTGGAAGATTGGCAGTTCAAGACCCAAGTATTATGTGATGGGATTAGCGCCCATTCTTGCCCCAGTTCCTGTCAACGTAGCAGTTTGAAAGCATGCAAATGCAAGTAGATAAACAGGTATCACTTCAGTGGGAATGTAACAGCATTTTGTGCTTCTTTGGGGTATAGTCATGCCGACCATATGACCATGGAAGCGTCTTTGGACAACACTGGCTCTTCGACTGTGAATCAGAAATGAGCAGCGCCCTCTAGAGTCAGACATGCCAGGCAGGGTAAACCTTTATTTTATTTACCTTTACTAGTAAAACACATAAACTATCACCTTATTCCTAAATACAGCTTCCCAAGTTGCATTCTTAAATCTCCAAAAGTATTTGATTAGCAAGGCTAGGAAAGTCTGTTACTAAGATATTACAGAACTAGTATCAGAATAAATACTCATGACTAATTGTTGGCTATAATAGAATCAGGCAAATGTTTGATCTGGTGAAGATAATTAGAAGTTTGAGACCATGTAAAGTTATCACAAAGTGGTTGCCATGGATCATAAAGTGGCAAGATAATGTCCATCACTTTCTATAACTTCTTACCCCAAGCTTAACATGGAACATACTACTAAAGCATTGGACTCAGCTACCCAGTATTTTTTTTTAAAGAATATGTGTATCCCAAAGTTAGAAGCCAGTTCTTTGTTTTGAGACATGCCAACTTCTTTTCAGAACAGTTTAATACGTACAGTATGTTTTGTTGGAAGGCAGTTTGGTGCAGTATTTAAGGTGCTGGCCTAGAAACCAGCAGGCTGTGAGTTTCGTCCTGCTTTGGCCATGAAAACCAGCTGGGTGACTTTAGACCAGTCATTCTTTCTCAGCCCAACCCACTTCACTGAGTTATTGTTGTAGGAAAAATAGGAGAAGGAAGGAGTATTAGGTATATTCTCTATCTTGAATTACTTACAAAGTATTTGAGGCAAAATAAATATCTAATACGTGAATGAACAAATTAATTAAGAAATGTTTAATAGAAGGTAATTTCTATTTCTGTAATAGAAAATAGTTTATATGGACAGGTTGCAAACATTCTGACTACAGATGAAGCAGCTATCAACATATCAATCAGGTTTAAAATATTTAGGACCATTTTCTTCTTCAGAGCATTGAAGAAGGCATAGTTATTTTAGTTATCCTAACCAGTACAGAGGAGGTAACTGAGCTAGTAATTAGCAACTCAAAAGAGATTTCAAGAGTTAAGAAGAGAAAATTTGGGGCTGAGGGGAAATGCTGATACTCTTCAAATAGATCAGTGGTTCTCAACCTTTTTAATGCTGCGGACCCCAACTGGTCGTAAGTTGAGGACTACCTATATTTCCCTGCCCGGGAGCGCCGCACATGCGTGGTGCTGCCCCCTCTGCCGGCCGAGGCGTAGCTGGCAAGGGGCAGTGACAGCGCAGGGCGACCACGGCTGGGCCACCAGCTGGCCCAGCCCAAGGGAGGTAAGCCACCTGCCGGGCCCCACGCGCACCAGCAACCCTTCCTGCGCCCGCCGGCCTCCCAACCCTTGGTTGGTTGATTATATGGCATCAACTCATTTTCAGCACCTTGCAACCATATAGATAGATAGAACTACATTAGTGTGGAAAATTTTCTAGAAAAATGGGAGCATTTTATTTCAAATACAGACAAAATACCAAATGGGGATCTATAATTTGAGCTATAATTAAAATATCAAAAACAGCCTTCTCACTTCAGAATTCTTTCTGGAGAAGAATTTACTATGTCAAAAGAAAGAAAAAAAGACAACATTAAAATTGCTTTAAAAAATCTATCCTGTTTCTGGAGCTTGTTTCCAATGAGAATATATTAGTTTTAGATCCTGTAAAGAGGGGTTTTTTATTTTTTGATCTTTTGAAAAAGTAAAATGATGTATTTTAAAATTCTGAATTGTGCCTTTTATTTATCTGTGCAGTTTTTTTCTGCAGTGCCTGGTTGTACAATCTGAAGTTTTTTTTCTTAGTAGAAATAATAAATTCAATTAAAATACTCTTTATTCATCCATGATTTTGGTGCAGCACTTTCTCAAAGTCTGTATTTTACTGACAACTACAAGTTCAGGAAAGCAATTTTCTTTTTTGTGTGTTGTTCTTTTTCAGTGCATTTACATTTGTTTTAGAATGTTTCTCCATTCTCCACTCCCCTTTTGGGAAGCAAGCATTTTTTGCCATGATTTAGTGTGCTGTCCTTCCTCATTTCAAGGCAAAACCTTTGTTTGCTGTGTGAGCATTTTTCAATCCATTGGATAGAAAAGTGATTTAATACGCTTTTAAAAAAAATGAACATAACAGGTTGCTTAGACTAGGAGAAGGTACTTATGTAGGTTTTATCAAACTTAGTTACAAAGTCCTACGTCAGTAGAAATGTGGATAAGCAGCTCAGTGTGAATAAGACACCGAAATACTTTATAGAATTTTACCCCCTAGTAAAAACCAATATTAGAACTGGATATAGATGATCTTTCAAGATTGTCCTTCATATTTGTGGACAAAAAAATTAAAAAATTTCTCTGAACTTCCCCAGAGGAACAAGAAATTCTCCAATAATTCCAGTGGCAAGCAGAACAATTCCAATGACAGTAGGACTGCTTTTGAAAAAAAAAGACAGAATTTTCTTTGGAGTTTAATTGAACCATAGGAGGCTGCAGATTGCCAGAAATAAATCATGTTGTGAAAGAGAAGATATTCATACAGATTCTTGGCTGCCACAAGCAAGTAATGTCAGACTAACCCTATTTCCTTTTCTGGCAGAGTAACTAATATAATACATCGGGGGGTGTACATGCCAGCCAGTTTCTCATATTATCCTCATTAATAAAATGATAACATGTGGGCTAAATGACACAAGTGATGGATTCAGAATTGACTGAAAAATGGCATCCAGGAAATACTCATAAAAGAAGTATTGGGTGAAGGGCAGGTGGTTGTCATAAAGTGGACCTGGTTTGTGGGCAATAAAAAGCAAATCTGCTCTGCAGTAACTGCATTCTTTTAAGGGATATATTCCTGGTACTCTCCATGGCTATTATTAAAGGACTTAAAAGACATAGTTGATGATCTACATTTTCAGATGTAGCTTCTTAAAGTAAACCTCCATGAAAACCTGTCTAAGCTTCTGTTATATAATTGCATTTTAAGATTTCTTACACCATCTGGGAAAAAATAGTTCAGAATAACTTGCTTATAAAATAATTGTCATGGTTCTGATAGATAGAGCTAAATAAATCAGAACTCCAAGGCTTGAGATTTCCTCAAAGAACATGTTTATTGGATACAAAATATTGGCACAGTCAAAAGTGAAACCAAGTCTGAAATTGCCTCCAAAGAGTTACACCATTACAAAGTAAACCTCCCACCCCAGTGCTATGAAATCAGCTACATTCCCCAATAGAATAGTTTGGTGGGCTTTCTTCCAAAACGCCCATCCCTCTAGCCCAGTGGTGGCGAACCTATGGCACGGGTGCCAGAGGCGGCACTCAGAGCCCTCTCTCTGGGCATGCGCGCGGTTGCCCCAGTCCTAGGCCTTCAGCTTTATAAAACCTTTTCGCTTTAGGCCTCTGCCGCTGTGTACAAAAAAAAAGATTCAATCAATCAGTTAATTTCAACTTCTTGCGGGGAAAAAAAAGATCTTGCAAAGTTGGAATTGATTGATTGAACTTTTTAGTCCCACCCAGTCTGCCGTTACCACCCCAGCCATGCCCACCCAATGGGCCACACACACCCGGCACTCGACGATGCGTAAGTGGGTTTTGGGTTGCAGTTTGGGCACTCGGTCTCTAAAAGATTCGCCATCACTGCTCTAGCCTAATCAACAGAATGACCTTGGTTCCCAGCGACACAGAATTGTTTAGACTAGCAAAGATACTCCACACCCCCTCCCATTTATGTGGCAACCTACAACAACCAAGATGGCTGCAGCCAGATTCGTTGTAGAGTTGACAATAATAATGGTTTACAGGGATTTGTAGAAGGACCTGAATATGTGCTGGTATAGGTAGCTTATGATTCAACCTTTACATATTTCTGGATATCGTAAAGTTAGGAGGCCTTTCTTCTACATGGAGACATCTTTCTGGAATGATGTCCTGTGGGTTTTTTTGCACTATAGCCTTAACTGCTTGGTTCTTGTCAAAGAGAGAGTCCTCTTAGACTCACAATTCCTGCTTGCAGAGCAGGTGGCAGCTGAGGGTAAGAGGGTCTTTGCATCAATTGTGCCTATTCCTGGATCAGGAGGCCTTGCTCATTGTGACTCATCCCACACCATTTGGAATACTTCGATGGACTTTATGTAGGCTTCGCCTTGAAGAACATTCAAAGCTGGAATTGGTCAGAAACATAGCTAGCTAGGCAGCTTTTGGTGCCTCTCAATATACTCAGGTAACACTGCTTCTCTGTAAGGTGCATTGGCTCATGACCACCGTGACTACAAGAACACCAGAAACAAACCCCTCCTCCCTCACAGCCACACATGAAACAAACAGTGCATAACATCTCAGATAGGATCCTCACCAAAGCCGAAACCAATGTCCTTTCCAAAGGATTCAACTTTGCAGTCGCTCCCAAACACATCCCCACTGAAACCATTATATGCGGAGTTGAAACCAGCCTGACCAAAATCAACCCCGACGACGCTAACAGAATCAGACTCGAAATCACCAACATACTCTGCACCAGCAAGCCACCCAAAAGCAACTTACCCAAAGAGGAGCAGACAGCACTACTTAACTTGAAACAAGACACCAGCATAATAATCCTACCAGCAGACAAGGGCAACGCCACGGTGGTCATGAATATAGCTGACTACCAAACCAAATTAACCAACCTACTCCAAGACTCCACATACAAACCCCTAAACACAGATCCCACCACCTACCTGGAAAAAACCACTAGATCCAAAATAAAAGCCTCCCCCATTAGCGAAGAGATCCAGCAAAGAATCATTCCCAGAGAGAAATCATCCATATGCCCCAAGATCTATGGTCTCCCCAAGATACACAAAGAAGGAACCCCACTAAGACCCATAGTCAGCTCCATAGGCTCACCTCTACAAAACCTAGCCAAATTTCTCGCCAAACAACTACAGCCCTATGCAGAATCCATCACCTCACACGTAAAAAACTCATTCCAGTTCATAGAGATCATAAAGGAACAAAACTTACAGCCCAGCGACCTACTCGTTAGCTTCGATGTCATATCCCTCTTCACCCAAGTGCCAATCAAAGAAGCCTTAACAGCTATCCAAAACAAATATAACCCTCCCAAACACGTCCTAGATCTGACCAACCACTGTCTATCCAACACATACTTCATCTATAACGGACAAAAATACAAACAAATAGAAGGAGCACCCATGGGATCACCCCTCTCACATGTCATTGCAAACCTCTACATGGAACACTTTGAAACCCAAGCCGTAGAAAAATCTGATCACAAACCCAAACTCTGGCTCAGATACGTAGATGACACCTTCGTAATCTGGCCACATGGGAAAGAAAAACTGGACAACTTCCTCACACACCTCAACAGCCTACACCCCAAAATACAGTTCACCATGGAAACAGAAGCTAATAACCAACTTCCCTTCCTGGATGTCTTAGTCTACAAGAAATCCAATGGCTCCCTAGGACACACCATCTACCAGAAGAAAACACACACAAACCGCTATCTGCACGCACTCTCACACCACCACCCAGCACAGATCAATTCCGTAGCCAAGACACTCATCTCCAGAACCAAATGCCTAACTGACGAACAACACCTAAAAACCGAACTACACACTCTCACTAATGTACTAACATCCAACGGATTCCAAAGAAATAAGATTTCCAACTTAATCCAAAAAGAAACTCCCACTAAAATCCAAGACAGAGAACAAGAAAACGGCAAAGCCCTCCTCCCATACATAAAAGGCACCACAGACAGAATCAGCAAGATCCTGCACAAACATAACATCAAAACAGCATTCTGCACAAACAGAAAAATATCCACCATCCTAAGAAACCCCAAAGACAAAATTGTGTTAGAAAATCAAGGAGTATATGAAATCCCATGTACTGCTTGCTCCACCACATACATTGGACAAACCAACAGAAGAATAAGTGCACGCATTGAAGAACACAAAAACTCAGTCAAAAAAGAGGAACCAACTTCTTCCCTGGTCCAACACCTTAAAGCCACAGGACATGAAATTGATTTCAAAAAGACCAGAACTATTGCCAAAACTGAACACTTTAATAACAGAATAATCAGAGAAGCCATCGAGATAGAAAAACGCCCTCACAGCATGAACAAACTAGATGATACCTCCCGCCTACCAGCCATTTGGAAACCCGCCCTTATTGACAAACGAGTCCATAACACAAAGAATGACACCAGACCTACACTCACAAAAAACACACACGATGTCACCACCACACATCCAGGCAAAAAGCAAACCCAAACCCACACCGATGATGAGGCACGACCACAAACCAGAAGCCAGACTACAGCTGCATCATTAGCCACCTTAAACCCCTCCAATCCATACAAGAAGCAAACTGACACCCACCATGAAGATGAAGCACGACCACGAATGCGAAGCCAAACAGCTATGTAGCTCACCATCTCTAATCCCCCTGTAACTCAGAGTAACTTGAGCACAACTAAGCCCCTACCCAAACAGAACACTCCCCCAGCCAATCAGAGCACAGCCAACCCCTCATCCAATCAGAGCACAGCCAACCCCCTAACCAATCAGAACACACCTCCACCCAATCAGAACACAGCCGAGCTCCCAGCCAATCAGTTCAAACCCCACTGGCAGTTAAAAGGAAGAAACAGTTGCAATCAGACATTGCTGCTAGAAGCACGAAGCCGAAAGCACCAGCCTGAAGATGACGAATGTGACTTCGTCGAAATGTTGCCAAGACACTTCAAATTCTACGTGGGAGAAAACCCGAAGAACCAAAGACCTACATACAAACACCTGCGAAAATCTCAGAATATATATATATATATATATATATATATATATATATATATATATATATATATATATATATATATATATATATATATATATATATATATATATATATATATATATATATATATATATATATATATATATATATATATATATATATATATATATATATATATATATATATATATATATAGGAAAGATATTTAATAAAACGGAGCTTTCATCGGAAATTTCCGACATCATCAGGGTTAAAAGCTAGTTGACAGAAACACCTTAAATAAGGTTAACTAACGCTTGTGCCCGGCTGCTAGACGTGGAAGAAGGGAGTGTGGTGTAGTGACTCGCTCACACAGTAAAAGAGAGGGAGATATCTCCCCCTCTCGTTGGATGGGTGGGTGGAGGACAACGGACGGGGGATGCTTGCGCCCACAATTGGAGGCGCCTCTGGTGGAACATAGGCATGGGAAATTCATCCCGGATAAGAGCGATGATCGCCAGCAACGTATTGAACATCAAGAGACAGTTAATATAGAGAGCACCAAGGTGGGGGTTGAAGGTAGAAGTGCCAAGCTGTATGATATCCAGATAAGGGCCACCCACATAGGAAAGGGAAAGAGGATAGAGAACGTAGAACAGGGAGACGCCCGAACCACAATTGAAGGGAGCGGGAGGAAATATTTGGGGTCTCAGTGGAATATATGACAGCACTAAGGGAAAATCAAGTGGCCCACCCCCCAAGACCTGTGACAAGGAGAACCAGGTGAGGAAGGGTGAGGACATTAGGAAAGTAAGTGTCACCAAAGGGGAGGAAGATGAAAGGATTTCAACAGACCTAGGAGCCAGCATTGAGAGAGCAAGTAGGAATGTTCAAAGGAGTGACAGAAGGGCTGGGTGCAAACGGCAAAGAAACAACTAGAACACAATTTAACCGGCTGGGACCGGTGACGCGGTCTAGGAGCCGGGTGCGAGCGTTAGTTAATCTTATTTAAGGTGTTTCTGTCAACTAAGTTTTAACCCTGACGATGTCGGAAGTTTCCGATGAAAGCTCGGTTTTATTAAGGAGTCATGTACGTGCTATGTCTGTAAGGCTTCTTAGGAAAGACAGGATGCAAATGTTGGAAAGAAAATGGAGAAATTCTATTCTAGATGTCTTGTGCGAAGTGTAAAAGTTGTAAAAAAAGAAATAACTTGGCCACTGAACAAGCCCTATGCATTTGAATGAAGCCTGACAGAAGCATAGATGGCATTGCATAGAATTACTTTTGCTTATGGAAGGGGAAAACAAATTTTCAAAGGACAGTGCTGGTTTTGCTCAAGCTGGTTGAGAAAATTACTTTGTTGGCAGAGCAATTTAAGTGGTGGAGGTACAGCACTTACCCTCCTCTTTAGCTTGGAGCAGCTAAAGCAGTGACAGCAGCAATCACTAGAGAGACATGTATGAAGGGTTGATTGTGCAATTCTTCACCTTCAGTAAGAACCAGGCTTGTCATGAATATATTCACTTCCCACCCCCTTGCACAGAATGTCCATTCTACTTAAAACCCAGGATGGAGAAGATGAAGGAGGGGCATTCACTTCAAGAGAAGAGAGCAAGTTGTCAGCTTCCAACATTTATGAAGTGGGCCACCGGCATACCAGGATATCTTTATCCTAAGGGGAACCATTTGCATCTGAAAGAAATCATAGATATATCCAATTGGGGATTTTGAAGAAAAGTAAAGATCATTGTTGAAATGCCATGTTTGGGAGGGGTAGGGAAATCTTTCATTTGCTTGACAAGCACTTGCCAGATTGAGTTGTGTTCACAAACTCCAACTGAGAATATTATTAAGCCAGGAGAGTCAGCTCAGCTTTATCTACGTTGACAAGGTAATGTCAAGTGTGGGTGATTAAAGTAAGTACATTAAAGACAGAAATACATAACATGTTGACGGAAGGATTGCTATTTATTTATTTGAATGTTAATCATTTCACCAGGAAGCAGAAAACGGTGCTGGTTAAAAATGAGTTTTTTTATAGGTTTCCTTCTTTTCAGGGTTCTTCCCCCCCCTTTTTTTTTAAACTATGCATTGGGGGAGCAGAATTAACTTTTTAAGGCTACATCCTGATTAAGCAATCTTTTATTGATCTTGTTACAGGCCTTAAGAAGCCAGCCTTTGAGAAGGGGGGGAAAAATCCATTACAGTTAAGAATTGGAGAATAGTAGAGGGAGGGAAACAAATGCACAGAGTCAATATTTTATAGTAGGTGATGAAACTTGTGAATGCTCAATACCCAGCAAATCATTTGATTTAAAAGGTTCGGGACTGCAATGCATGACTTTTCATTGAAGAAATATAAAAGAACAAATTACTGTTTGTGGAAAAGTCACAGAAACCTTATCAGAATTGTTTAGTTCCTACTGCTCCCTAGAGATTTTCCTCTTCAGCTGCTGATTGAGTATGTGCTCAGTGTATTGTAAAAAAAACTTGCTTTTAATCAGAAATTTCATATGCCCTTATCTGCTTCTTTTTATATCGTGAGATGTTGCAAGAATATCTTACAATGTATTTCAGAGATGAGGATGATTTGCTGGCTGCAAAAGTCTTTTGACCAAAAAGCCAATTCTAAATTATTATGAAAAACCGGATCATCTCTTTAATATGTCCCACCTCCCTACATACATACATATCCTCCTTTGAAGAAGATTAAAGCAAAATCATAATCTTATATGCATGAAAAGAGGAGCAAGGCTCATCTTTCTGTTCAACTGTACTGTGCATATTGATCCTGATTCAAAGTCCCACATGAGCTGGGCATACTTTCTTTTGGTGTAATACAGAGCTGTAAAAGCTGTGGTCCAGAACCCCCCCCCCTCACCAAGCACCCCACAGAGATTTTCAAAATCTTCCATCAAATTGTAATTTTTAATGAGTGGGGATGGAGGGGGGGAGAGACTATTCAATACCAGTATGAAAAGTAATTGTCATAGTAAGATCTGAAGACTCCCTTGATACAAGCATCGTTTGTGATAATTATACAGACACATTGATGCTATTTACTTGGCAGAAATATGTAAGTATTTTGCCACTGGCTTCTCTTGTGTTGTTTTGCAGTTGTTTTGTTTTTTTGCTTTCTTGTTTTAGTTTACAGCCTAGGCTTCCCTAACCAGACCTGATCCTGCATTCAGCTTTTTTTAGGTCAGATAAGATTGCCTGGGTGCTACAACTTGCTGAGACAACAATATTGAATATGTTTAATTTAGTTAAATATAAATCTAATGAAATTCAATTAATTTAATTCAGTTCTGGTGCCACCCATTAGTTTTGGAGTACAGCTCCTTGCATACAATTCCAAGGCCAAAAGTGACTTTCTGTTCAAAAAAGCTTATGCATGCATGGTTTAGTAGAATTATGTTTACATATTTTGTCATAAGGGTGAACTGCCAATTTATACAGAACTCCAAATTGGTCAATAGATGTGTCTAATTTAAAACATATGCTTCTTCCTTTCATTAAACAACTAATAATCCATTTAGCTTTCATATTAAAATTTTGAGTTCCCCAGAACACTTCAACATTGGCACAGGAAGCAAGAGATGAAGAAGTGACAGTAGTTGGAATTAGCCAAACCAGGAAGGAATTGTTTTGTTTAGTTCAAAAACTGCATAATACATTCTGTTTTGTTAATTGATTGAATGTGGAACTGAAATCAATGTATACGTAAAGAAAAATAAAGAAGGTCCTGAAATTAGGCCAGATGTTTCTACATGAGCCTCCAGGTCACGTTCAGTCCCAAGATGGACTTATGAATTATGAATGATCCTTTACCCCTAGCATTTCAGTGACAAAAAATTTGGTTGTGAAAGATTTCCATACTTCCACTTGTTGAGATATCCACTTGTTGTCAAACACTGATAGAGGTTTAATGCTAAAATCAAGTGCTGTATTTAGCATTTGAATATAAGCTGCACTTTATGACGTGTTGAATTTATGCTGATGAGTATACTTGGAAATTCCATCACCCATAGCGTCTCCCATTACTCCCTCTTCCCCTCCCTTCTTTGGCAGTGTTCTGGAGGATATGGTATTTAGGCTATAAGTAAAACACTGATTGCCCAGTCACTCAGGGCTCTGAGGAATCTAGAAACTTCACAGATTGATGCTTGACAGAATAATTAGAAAACTGTCATTTGAAGAAACCATTCCAGTATTCCCTAAAGAAATGTGCCTAACCCAAATATGTGCTGTCTGGATCTAGAGGTTAAATGTACAGGAAGACGAAACACAGCCTGTCACTCCAGGAAATTGCTTCAAACATGCTGTGTGGGGGGAAAAAAAGACTTACACAGTTTATTGAATCTACCTGCTTTGATCTTGTCCCCTATCAAAGAGATTTTTAGTCAGTTTCAGCCTAGCTTCAATATCAAATAATGAAGAGTATGGTAGGATTGCTAGATGAATGTTCTCATATGTACATTATTTCACAGTTTGTTCTGCATTTGATACAGATTTGTATACTCATTTATACCTTTGAGACTTTGGCAAACCACTGGAAAACAAAGTGGATAATCTTGGAAATTAGGGACAAAGAGGCAAGACATACATTTCTCTCTGTGGGTGTTGGATAGAGGAAGGAAGGAATTAAAGGAATTCAATTATTCGTGGTGAAAATTCATTGTGGATTGCTGAACCCATTGCAGAGTTGCTAATCTACTTTATACTCATTTCATTGGCTTCATCTAATATTGACAATGAGATGAAGACTACCTCAGACAGTCAGTATTTATGTTGAGTAAAGTAAAGGTGGAGAAATATTTGGAGAAAAGGATTTGGTTTGGTTTGCTTCATTTATCAGAGCACTTTGGGGTTTGAGAGAAAAGTCTAATATTTTCATCCCCTTGAGCTCCCAGGTACACTACTACCGGTACTATAGTATGTAATCTAATAATTGATGGACAGACGGAACTGGGAAAGAATTTAGTCTAATCTCATGAGCCCATCTCTGCTACTGAGTTCCCTTAAAGAGTGGGATCCTTTGCTTCATTTCCTTTTCACTCAGAATGTATTAGGTTATAATGATGTATACATGTGAGCAGCACGGTGGCCTAGAGGTGGAGCTCTTACCTCAGGAGGCTCTGATTCTGATCTTAGATAATGGCAGATAGTAGCAGATATTTCTGACTTTGGGGGAAATAAGTCATTGTCTGCTGTGAACTCCCTATAGACATCAGGAAGGACATCCAGCCAGTAAATGCTCAAATTCCATCAGCCCCCCTGATGCAAGGGATTACAGAATTGTTTAAAAGAAAAAAAAATAGACATATACATGTAAAGGAGATACATATATAAGGGAGACAAAAAAGATGGGATCCTGAACACTGTCCACAATCTGTACTTGGTGATAAGACCAAATCAAGTGCTGTTGCATGGAAACTGAGATGATAAGCAGATGTATGTATGTATGTATGTATGTATGTATGTATGTATGTATGTATGTATTTAGCATATAGAGCTGCTTGATATTTAAAGAGTTGTATTTTCACATGCAGAAAGCAGCATCTACTTCCTTCTTCATCATGTGTTGGACTATGGGGTTGACTATCTCTGTTTTTCAATTTCTACATGTATGTAATCATGAATTTCCAGATATGTTTCCAGAAGGAATTAAAACTCCAATTTAAATTCTAAAACAAAGTTGCACTTTAAATAAAGATTGCCTGTTGCTGTTTGATTGTTAACGAGCCCACTGGACTTTCGTGCATGTTGAGGGTCTGAAATGATAGGGCTCTGCAAGTAATCATTAAATCACATTTCCCAATTCAATCTTCTGCCTTTCCAATTTCAGATATTCCTTAGGTGTATGAATATATAGGGGAGAGCATAGATCAGAAGAATTTTGTAATAACCCCCAGAAAGGAAAAAATGGCTAAGTCTCCCTAATTAAAAGCATAATCAGATTATCCCAAACTCGACTTTCTTTGTTTTTCCTTGAAGACATTTTGCTTCTTATCCAAGAAACTTCTTCTCATTCAAGAAATTTCTTCAGTTCAACTGAAGAAGCTTCTTGGATGAGAAGCAAAACATCTTCAGGGAAAACAAAGTCCAGTTGTCTTTTGAAAAAAGCACCTTGAGATAACCATGACCTGGATGACTGAGAATCTCTGTTCACATATAATCAGATTAATTGTAGTTTTACTGTGATATTTTGTGTTGCTGGAATTCTAGAATTCAGCTGGCACCGTGTAGTTTTTTGGTAAGTCAGCTGGCCCCAAATATTGTTTTCTGTAGTTAATTTAATATATACTAAACAACCAAATTCTGATGATATGAAAAACAGTAAAATTGTACAAAAGAAAATATACATAATTCCCATCCATATCCTTGGGTTTGGAAGCCATATCAAAAGTTGTGCTCGTAAAATCTCTTTAGGGTTATCACGTTCCACTTCATAGTTATCCTATAATTTCTTCTCTTCCACATAAACAATTTTTACGCATTTTGCATGCTTCTTTTTATCACAACAAGTGTAAGTAAACCTTATCTTGAAACTGTTCTCTGGAACAGAGGATTTGTTGGTACATTTTCTTCTCCAAAATGATATTTCAGCACTACTCTCCCTTAACACTTCATTTTAAAAAACACTATTATAAACAACATTCTTAGAAATATTTTCAGAAGTCAAGGAAAATTTGGTGACTACTGTTGATATTTCCATGCCAACTTCTTTTGTTTTTCCAGTTTTCTTTCTAAAATACATCAAATAGCTTTCTTTCCTCTATCCAGAATGGGAGAAGTTGTCTGTATTTATTTTATATAAATGAACTTGTACAGGTAAGTATAATAGATAAAAGAGTAAGTAAAATCAACTCCCAATTTCTGCACCAAAGAAACTCAAAATCCTTCTCTAATTTTGATTCTAATTCTCTTATATTGAAATAATTTTAATGAGATATTCATGACATACTATTTCAGTAATCTGATTTCTATTACTATGTTATTTTTTCCTATCTAATAGCTATTTATAATTGTTGCTGCTGTTCTTGACCTCAATTTTTATATAATGGTTTTTAATGTTTTTATGTCTTCAATATAACTCACATTGGAAAAACATTGTTTTTAAAGATGTCATGCAGACTTGAAGGCCAAACTAGACGTAACCTATCAGGTTCTCATTTACTTCAGGTGCCATCTAAATAAGATGTCTCAAACCATGAATCCATTCTGTGACATGCAGCGGATGAACTTATGCATCCAGGAGGCACAGAAACAGGAAAGAAGGTCAGACTACATAGGATAGGATAGGATAGGATAGGATAGGATAGGATAGGATAGGATAGGATAGGATAGGATAGGATAGGATAGGATAGAGCTGGAAGGGACCTTGGAGGTCTTCTAGTCCAGCACCCTGCTCAAACAGGAGAACCTATACCATTTCAGACAAATGGTTGTCCAGTCTCTTCTTTAAAACTTCCAGTGTTGGAGCTTTCACAACTTCTGGAAGCAGATTCTTCCACTGAATAATTGTTCTGACTGTCAGGAAATTTCTCCTTCGTTCTAGGTTGCTTCTCTCTTTGATTAGTTTCCATCCGTTGCTTCTTGTCCTGCCTTCAGGTGGTTTGGAGAATAGCTTGACATCTTCTAACTTTTCCTGACATGGTTTCTTACTTTTGCCAAAATAAATACAACCCTTGTGTCTTCTAGCTTGCAGGAGCATATTTATGATGTGCCTTCTGAGTTTGATGGGTCACAAATTCAGAAAATGTCTAACTTAACTGCTGGCAGGACATCCCACCACCACTCCAAACAAAAGAGAAACAATCCTTTATATATTCATTTATTTTTTTAAAAAAATGCAGTCCAGTTATGTGTGTGATTCCCTCATCCTAAACCTTCAGGTGATATTCTGTTGACAGCTCCCTGCAGCTTACCTGAGACAGCTCCAGGTTGAAGCAGCTTTCAAGAGTGTTCTTCCATAGCTTTTGCAGTATTAGAAAACTAGGCAGAAGCATGCCTTATTCTCACACAATTTTCAGAGGCTCTGAAGACCATGTGAAGGAATGGCCTTCTTGCACACCTTCTGGAGGCCATACAAGCACGCCCCATTCTTACGTGGCCTGTACAGCCTTCAAAAATCACACAAGAATGGGACATGCTTTCTAAAATAGTTGCCAAGTCACCCAAAACGTGGTGTGTCAACTTTCGCAGAGCTGAAGAAGCTTCTTGGATGAGAAGTGAAACGTCTTCAAAGAAAATCAAGAAAGTCCAGTTGCCTCAGGAAAACGCATCTTTGAGACTTAGGCATGCGAGTTATAGATTTGCCATCACTGCTGTAACATGAAGGATTCTCCTGTTTTCTTGGCAACTATCGGATGCTTATTTAACATTAGCCAGGACACAGTGCTCTCTAATAAGGTAGTCCTTCCTTTAAAAAACAATCTGCAAGGAAAGGCTTTATGCTCCTGTGAAAAAGCTCTCAGGCCAGGGGGCTTTTTGAAAGTAAAAGATCAGAGTGTAAAAAAGAAAAATTCAAACACAGGAATCAGATTCAGACGACCATTCCTGCTCACAGGATTAGCTCTATCCTCCATGATTGTATGTAGCTTGTTATTTTGATACCTAGATAGCCTTATTCTCTTTTAACGTCCTTATTTACATTCTAATCTCAATAGGTTACTATTTCATTATTCACATAATGAGTAATTTAATCATAAATGTCTTCTGACAAGGTTGACTGGGCTCTTTCTGTGCTTCAAGACAATAAACCCACAGAAAGAATATTATGTTTCTACTCTCTAAAAAACATAGATCATCACAATTCCACAAGCTTCTAAATTTGATGTATTTGTTTATTACTTAGTTATTTACATGTACTTAGAAACATCCAACTTCATGCAACTATGCAGTGATAAGTAACTTTTAACTTTAAAAATTCCTTGACCGTGAAGAAATGTGCAAGAGTTTGCTTAGAATGGGTGCGGTGATTTCTGTTACAACCTGAGTGTGATCCTGAACGCATAGGATCAGCTGTTTTCACAATCTGAAGAGGAATGGGGTTGCCCATTTTATTTTATTTTACTTATTTATTCAATTTATTCACCACCCATCTTGCTGTTATGCAACACACGATACATATGTGGTATTTTGTTGTTTGTCCTATATGCCTGAGTGTCATCTGAACAGAAAGCCTTAATTGATGGAAAAGGCCTCCTTTGAAATAGAAAATAGGTTTTTGGTTTTTATATGCTGTGATGTTGTTTTTTGTTCATGTTGTTAGCCGCTCTGAGTCCTTTGGAGAGGAGCAGCATAAAATCTAATTAATAAATAATAAAAGCAATCAAAAAGAAAACAGTAAAGCTTGAATCCAGTTAAATTATGCAACAGAGAGTCAGCCCTGCTTGGCCATGTTCAAATACTTGTGCCTTACTTTTATTACATGTAAGAAAAGTTATATCTTTTTCAAGGATATGTTTACCACTAATGTTGTGAATCACCTTTATACAAGGAGTGAGGATGGAAGCTTAAAATCAAATCCTCTGCCTTAATACCTGCCATAGCTTGTTGCATTCATCAGACGTAGGTACAAATTGTAGCCATTTGGTTTTATTTGGGTCTCAGGTGGAAGTTCCACTCAAAGTACTATAAGCCCCCATTTTTTACTGAAATCAATGTATGCTCCTTTTCTCCTCCCATCAAGATCTCTTGGTATCAGAGGCTAAATTGGAAAACGTAAACTCTATAGACACATGTCAAGAGAATTGCCGAATCACATATTGATCTACTGTGTCTCATTCTACAACCACATGTCTCTATTTTTCTCTTAGCCTCTTCTTGAATATTGATTTCTTTTTCTTCTTAATACCATGATCTTTTTATTTTCGGTCTATGTCAGTAGGGAGAATATTACTCTGTCTCAAGACTTAATCTTCTCTCGGGTCTTTTTTCTTCCTCCATAAAGTTCACATTAATCTGTTAGCCTTATCATACAAGTTACCGGTGCTAAAACTATAATTTTAAACTCACTGGCAGTTGTAATTCTTGGTACAAGAGGCAATTCAGTAAGCGTAAATATGGAACTGCCTGTCATGTAATGATCTAACGTGGATACTTGAGAACATGGAGAAGAGAGCAGGACTTGCAGGAGGAGTTGTTATAGCCAAGTTTCCTCAATCCAAAGAAGGGCAGAAATGTGAGAAAGAAATTCAGAGTAAGTCCCCTTTAATTTTGCTAGGTATATGTTGATATGGGCAGGCTTTCAACTTTACGTTTCATTATCCGATCAGCAAATAAATGTCATTCCAGAAATCCAGATGGTTCTCCTTCTTGAGTTTGCTGGCCTCAGAAGGCTTGCACTGACATCATCATAAAGCCATCTATAGCTTCCTTTAAGAGCAAAGGAAGGTGCAGACAGGGAGATCCAGAACTCTTCTGTGTCTATGCAAATGATCTGGCATAAGTGCAGAGTATCTAAGGACCCATCTCTCCCCAATGAGACAAGCCCACCCCACTCATGCCAGTGGAACAGATTCCACCTGCTAAGGCAGTGTTTCTCAACCTTGACAATTTTAAGGCATGTGGACTTCAACTCCCAGAATTCCACAGCCAGCATTCTGGGAGTTGAAGTCCACATGCCTTAAAATTGTCAAGGTTGAGAAACACTGTGCTAAGGTATTGAAGCAGGTGGGATCAAGAAGAAGAGCCTTCCACTGGAAGTGGGAACTGCCGCTTCCCTTTTGACCTTTCAAAAGAGTATCAAAACCTAGCTTTCCCAGTTGGCCTGGGGCCGGGACAGGGGCACTCAAGATGGTTGACAGGGTAATAAGATCTCATTCCTATCCCATCTTCTCTTGGCTCTTGTAAGCATGGTTTCAGCATAGTTTTAAATAATATTTTAATGCCAGTTTATTTTAATCTTTTACTTACTTTTCACTTATTTCTATAATTTGTAAACCACCCAGAATCACTTTGTAGGGGAGATAAGCGCATAGAAATTTAATAAATAAATAAATGGCCGTCAGTAAAAACTGATCCAAAAAGAGAAATGTCCGCCCTATTAGAAAGGCACACTTGTTTTATATAATTCAAGTGTTACCCTAGTAGCATTTGAATTATATAAAATTATTCCCATGCTGGCAATTGAGGTATGTTATCTGATCTTTATCCTGAACAAATTAGAATGCTCATGAACAAATTGAAAATTTGACTACTCGACAATTAATTGATTGCTGACTATGGCTGATCAAGTTAAGTTATAGTACATTGGTGATTATTAAACTTATTTTTCATTTTATAAATCTCTTAAAATGCCAGTTAAAAAGAAAGTAAGTTCTCAGTAGTATAGATTTTACCTTTCAGTAAAAAAATCAAAATAGTTATCAGGTTCCATATACTTCTAAAAAATATCTGTTTATAACTTTCAATCAGCCTCAATGATTCATCATAAGGCAACAATCAAACGCTCTAACTTAAAAAAAATGTGTACAAAATCAAATGCTCTAACTTTAAAAATGCGTACAAAATCCAGAGTCATTATTCCTGTAGAATAGAAATTTCAGGGATCTTCAGACCAATTATATTTACAAAGTTGAGGCTGCTGCAACATATCTATAGTCACATGATCATTATTTTTGATGCTCCCTACCAGCTTCCAACAAACAACATCAACGAGGAAGCCTCCAGGAAGTTGGAAGTTGCTCCTGCTTCTGGTACATAATACTCCGACATTACTTAGGAGCCAGCCAAGGACTTGGCAGCACAAGGAAACAGCCAACGATTTAATAGCTGGCCATCAACACCCTAATCAATCAATAAAAAGCCACACCCAACCAAACACCACATAAATACGATGCATAGAATAGCCCAAAGCACATATTCTGGTAGAGAGAAATCTCCTGAGGATGGGCTCCAGCAAGAGTCCAAAAGCTTGGAAGGCTAAACATCTGGTCTCAGTGACCGACCCAGATTGGATTCTATACCACAACCTTGTTTGCATCAAGCAGATTGAATCAATCAAGATACAATCAAGATTCAAGATTGAATCAATATGCTAAAAACATGTTTTAAAAAAAATCTCAGATCCATAATTCCTATGGAATTGAAGTTTCCACCAAGTTCAGAGCAGGTTTATTGCCTCATTTCTGATCGTTGTAGCATCCCCCATGATCACATGATATAAACACTCTTTTTGAGATGATGATGGGAACATTCGGCATTTGAGTAAAAACAAATATGGTCAGCCCAATTGTGCTGCCTCAAAGGGCCAGTGAATGAGTCAAGCTGAACTCACTTCTTATATACATTGTCAACTTCAGTGAGATGTAGTCATTTTAACAAGGAGGAAAAGTTTCTTTTCAAGATTTAAGAGCCAAGAAATGTGCAAGTGTGATGCTTAAGCAATAATAATTGAGGCATTAAGGCTTTTCTTGGGGATTAATGACTTGTGGGGAGGAGCTAATGGCCCAAGCACAGCCGAGGGCAATTAAATCCAACTCATTAATCTGTAAGGAGTGCACTCCATTCAGCTCTTCTTTGTTACTGCAAAATAAATATTGGGGAAAAGGCTTGAGCACACTGGATAGTGGACTACTTAGCATCATTTAAGGTGATGAGAATATTGCTGCTTCCTGGACTTTTGAACTAATTTGCACGAGTCTTTTATGTTTTTTTTTTCCATATTACCAGTCATTTCTCCCCCATTTCCTCCTGTTTAGATTTACAAATCGTTAATCACTGGGAATACTTAGGGAACATTAAGATTCAGGAATCTTATATATTTGCATTAAAGTACAGGACATACCAGACTGCAGTGTACACGCAGAAATGCAAAAAGTAGTGAAGTGTTTAATTCAAAATCCAGGATACTGTTTAACCACATAATACTGGGTGATTTTAAAAGAAAAAGTGAAATGATTGATTGCTCCATCCTTTTTATGGAAATACAAAGTATTGAAGCTAATTATATAAAATGAGTTTATTTTATGCCAAAGGAGAGGCAAGGAGAGAATTGCATCTATAATTGTGGCACTTTGAAAGGTAAAGAAGTACTTTAAATCTGCTTTATTCCTAATTCTCCAATATGGTGATGAAAAATATTAATGCTGAATGTGTTATGTTTCAAGTTGCAAAACTCTCTGTTCGTATCCTTTCCCAAAAGTTGGATGAGATTGTGCAGAAGTGATCAAATAATGTCATGCCTCTATATACTGTTTTTTTTTTAAAACAAAAACAAAAAAACCTTCAGTGTAATCTATAAAGATGCATCTAATATTCAGTGCTTAAGGCTGACATTTCTCATTGCCTCAATATTTGAGGATGCAATTTTGGAGCATCTTTCCCGCAGTTCCTAAAATGCAAATATTTTTTGGGAGACATGAGATTTCTTTTTTTTAGCACTGCATTATTCATAACTCCTGTTTAGAAGCTTAAAAATAGCACTAATTTCCCAACCAATTTTGCCTCTTTCTATTAGGCAAACCTTGATTTCCTAGGTGCTTCTAATGGGCCTTGAAATTGCTGTGTCCTTTCTTTCTCAATATACCGTCATTGTCTATATTACAGTGGCTTTCTTAAATTATCTCTTATTTTGGCAAACAGCAATCTGGACTAGATGAGCAATTCTGAGGTAACACAGCTGTGTTCTGAAGGGTTTCTCTACCCACTTCTGATTTTGAGGATATATCATCTTTCTCCGCCATTCCTTTGTTTTGTCTTATTTTGGTCGGCTAAGCTTCTGGGCTCTTTTAGAAAGGGAAGAGTTTTAAACAAAGAATTGTGCACCATGCATCAGATCCACAGCAGATACAGATTATCATAATTCAACAAAAGTTGCTACACAGCTAAAATGATATGCACTGCAGAACATCTTATTGTATCTTATTAATTTGTGGATTATCCAGTTGTAGCTTTCTTCTTAAGTAATCTTTGTTATGGGCCTCACATTTAGGTAAAAAAAAATCCACAATGAGTGTGACATTCTAAAAATTGACTACAAGAAAATTTGAACTAATACAAATAATGAAAATACTACAATGTATGCAGATATCTCTTTTTAATAGAGATAATTCATCTGTTGCATTTAATTTCTCAAACCTAAAGCACATTCAGCATTAGCAGGAAGGAACTATTTATTCAGGGTAGTTGCATGCATGCCCAGTAAGCTGAAAGTAGTATGTTTGTCTGCCTATCTGTCTGTCCCTCCCTCCCTCCCTCCCTCCCTCCCTCATTTAGTTTATTCAATTTCTATCGCCACTCTTCTCAATTCAATTGACTGGGTGATGAACAGTATTACACCAATTAAAACCATAAAACTTCCCAAATCATTACAAATTATACATATAAGCAATTGAAAATTATGATAATAATTACATAAAAATATTTTTAACACTTTCAGGATCCCAGACTCAGGCACAAAGCCAGGTCTTTAGACCCTTATGAAAGGCCAACAGAGTCAGGCCCATCGTGAGCAACAAAGGAAGAAGGTTCTAGAAGGGAGGAGCTACTACCGCAAAGGCAAACTTCCTGGATTCTGCCCACCAATATTCCTTGATGGGCAGGAACCCCACAACATCCCCTCCCATAGAGATTTAACAAGAAAGGTGGGCCATGGATATAACATACTGGCTGATCAAGGTAGCAGTCACAAGGGCTCTGTCTACTTCCTTAGGCTTGATGGTTTCAAACTAGATAACCAAACCAGACAAAGTCGCCATAACTTCTACTGGTCTGCCTGGAGGCTGGGTTCCAACATAGAGTGAATGTGAGTGATTTTGTCTTCCAGTTGTCTGCATAGTCCTCACAGCAATTATATAGGTGAACTTCAGCATTATTTCCCATCGTATTACTTTTCACCTTGTAGGTGAACCACAGTATCATATAGCCAAAAACATTCCATGATAAATCTGGGCTGAAATATTATAGCAAGAAGGCAGACATTTTCAGGCTGGGGCAATACGGAGAGGGAGCTGCAATCAACCATTGAGTAGTACTTTGGGGCCCATGTCTAAACACCAGGTGAAGCTAGGATAAAAGCTAAATTTGATTTAATGTCATTTAAATTAATTATAGACAGTTAATGTGATTGCTCCTAGTATATTTAAAAAATTCCCTGTTCTGTACCATTAAAAAAAATAGAGCTGCCTTTGAGAAACTCTGGGGTGTCATAAGCCTCCCATTAAAATTCTTGATTGCTCACTTGTAGGCTGAAGAGGTAAAGTTTATTGTGTAATACTTTTAATAATGTAAACAGAACTACTTCAACCTGGTGCTTTTCAAATAAGTCCCAGCATTTCCACCAGCACAAATCATAGATGTTGGAAAGGCCATTTTGGCCATCAAGTTCCAACCTTGATGTTAAGTTTGTAGGAACAGCTTGTACTTTCCAGTGAATGTGTGAGAATTGTAAACCTATGTAAACCATTGTAATGACTTGGCAGCTCTTATCCTGACCTGATCCTCTCTTGGAGAGAGAAAACAACTTCAGATCTCCTGGGACAAAGAGTTTAAAATTCCATGTCTGTGGAGAAAGGAACTGTGACACAAGTATAAATCTCATCTTGCCACTAGAAACAGTTGAGTCTTTTTACAGAATAATACTGTTGTAAGGGACCTTGGAACTCTTCTAGTCCAATCCCCTGCTCAAGCAGGAGACCCTATTCCAATTCAAGCAAATGTTGTCCCCTCTCTTCTTAAAAACCTCCAGCAATGAAGTACCGACAACTTCTGAAGGCTAGCCGCTCCACTGATTAATCATTCTCAATGTCAGGGAATTTCTCCTTAATTCTAGCTTGGATCTCTCTTTGATCAATGTCTATGGAGATTCTCAGTCATCCAGGTGATAGTTATCCCAAAGATGCTTTTTCTTTTCTTTTTATACATATTTTATTAATTTCTAATTTTCCAATCATGAGTACTTAATAAACAACATATTGTCTGGGACCATTGGTAATCCATATTAACTTTCTCAGTTTAGTTTCAATACTACACTATCCAGTGCTTCCTTGATCCTCTCTTCTTCCACAGTGGGCAAATACAATTCTTGTTACTGTTAATACATATACAATTAAATATAGACATCTTCATCATATTTTTCGGGTATTACGCAGAATATCAATAGTGTCAGTTTATAATATCTTTTCCAACCAGATCTTATTTCAGTTGCATTTGCAGTTAAAATCCATTTGTTCAATCAATATCCTTTTTTCCCCGTTTTTTTAAAAAAAAATTAATTTCCCATCAAGGCTCAAAATATCTCTATCGCTTATAATTTTCTGATAATAAATTATGTTTGGGTAACCAAAAGCTTCCCTTATTCAAACCCTTTTAGAATTTTCATATTTCCCATCTCATAATGAAGTATAATATTCTAGTTACAAATCTTATCCTTCTAAGTATAATAATACTTTTATTTCTAACAGTTATCTATTTTCTTACCCATATTCAAACATCTGTTTAATAGTATAATATCTCATCTAATAGGTCAAAACCTCTATTTTCTTCAGTCTTACTCTAGCTTTCTTCCTTTGCCAAATAACTTTCCAAGTCAGTGCATTTGAATCATCAAGTAATTTTTCCACTGTTTTTGTATATATTGTTTGGAATGGGAAGAAAATTTGATTGAAGTATTTTTGGAAGAACACTCATTTATATTCATTAAACAGCCTCCATCCTTCTCCTTCAGTCTTTCTTTTCATTTCTTGTTTGTCAATATTCAGCATTTCTCCTAACAGCTTTATCATCTGTTCGATCAGCTCTTCTTCCTTATCCTCAAATATATTCTGAGATCATGACAAGTAAGATATCTTTTCCATTTCTGGTGTTATCACTGCATCTTCTAATTTTTCACTTGTCTGTATCTGTCTGTTAATTCCTTCCTCTAGGTCCTCTATCTTTGGATCCGTTTCTTCTAATTTTCCTTCTGTTTTCTGGGTTATTAGTTCCTTTTTTGTAGTCATTGTCTGGATTTTTAAGTTTAGGTTAGAAAATTGTTCTTTTGTCTCATTTGCATTATTTTTAGTCTCATCAAGAAATAAAACAATGTGTCTTCGATTGATTTCAACACAGAAAGAATTTCTTTCTGAAATTCATTAAGATTTTCTTGTTGGTATATCAAGCTGGGGGCTTCGGAGACAAGTGTTAAAGATGGTTTTTTACCATTTAAGGCTAAGTATGAAACACCCATTTTATTTTTGTATGTAGTCTTTATAATCCAGTAGGGTCCCCAATACAGATAAGCAGCCCAAGAGTTTTTTTTCCCCCTTTTCCCAGCTGCAGTCTGCAAAAGTGAAAGTTTTCAGGAACAACAAAGAGTTGTTATCTAAGTCCAGGCTTCAAGCTAAGTTTCCTTTAAGCATAATAAATGATCCACCACTAGATGTCATTGACAACGTCTTCCAGCTTTCCAAATCCAAGCCTATTTTACAGACTTTCAAATATCTTTTTTAAAAAAAAAAGTCTCAAAAGTATTTTTAGTTCCCAAATTTCAAAGCTATATATCTGTATTAATTCCAAATCGATCTTGTAGATTTCTCTATTTTCCCCCAAAGTAATTAATTCACCACTTTTCTTTTCCTGAGGGAGCAGGGCAAAAACTTCCCTTCCCTCTCTCTTTGGGGAGGATTCTTTCATTCTTTTTTCTAGGAGAGTAGTATTAAAGTCATAAAAAGAGGATAAAGTCTCACCCAGTTCCATCCATGTTGCTCAAAAATTGCTAGTTAGTTCTTATCTTTGGTTGTCAACAGCTTCTGACTGGCTACACGAATGTAGGCAGTCTTTCCTCTGCCAGTTTGGAGGGCTTCCTTGGATCCAGTGGAAGGGCTGCTGTCCCTCCGCGATCAACAAGGGTTCCCTCTTTCTTCATTGCCTCTTCAGGGTGACTTTTGACCCTTTTTAGGGTCCCCAGTGGGGCGAACTCGAACATGGAAGACAAAGCTCCATTTTCCTGTGCCTGTTATGCTGCAATGCCTAACCGGAAGTCCCCAAAGATGCTTTTTCATGAGGCAATTGGACTTTCTTGTTTTTCTTTGAAGACATTTTGTTTCTCATCCAAGAAGCTTCTTTAACTCTCTTTGATCAGTTTTTATCCATTGCTTCTTTTTCTGCTTGTAACTTTTTGCTTAAGCTACACGGATCCCATCAATATCATAAATTCTGTGCAAGAGGAAAATTTGAAACTTAGAACAGAAGTTTGTATTCTTTTTTTTATAGTACAAGTTTATTAGTTTTTTCTTTTTACAACCAAATGCTTGAGAAACAACGTGGTGACAGGGTAATCAGTTATGCACATGTAATTCAAATTAAATCATTAAAGATTCCCTCTCTATTCCCTCAAATAATATATTATTTCAAATTAATATATTTTTCAATGTAATTCAATCAATCCAAACAATCATCAATAACATTTCATTTATATAGATCAAAATCCTGTGTTAAGTTTTACTATTTACAGTTACCATATCCCCATTTAGCTTAGATAACCATATTATTAACACTTCAGGTGTCTTTCCTTTCCCTTTTCCTTAATATAATCAATAACTCATTTATTAATATCATTTCTTCTTTTATCAAAAGTCCCTCTTATTCCCCTTGCTTTACAAAATAGCTTTCCTTCCTAGAAGTCCAAAAATATTGTTCCAAACAATACATTTCTAATCTATTTTAAATCTATAATCTGTCAATCGATCAAAATCTATATAATAAATACTTTTTAACCCATTCAATAATATTTGAATCCAATCCAAATTATTATTATATCCCCCATGCACATATTAGTACAAAAAGCAAACATCTTTTCGCTAACATCACATTTAATTAATCTTTCTTCAATCAGGATGTCTGGTATCATATTTGCCAATCTTAAACTTTAAGTCAATCCATGTCTAAAAAGCCTTTAACCCGTTATGTACCATTTTAGATCACACTCTTAAATCTTATTCTAGCTTTCTTTTTGTGCCAAGCCGGTTTCCATAACAAAGCCTCTGTGTCAACAAATAAGTCTCTTTTTATTCCTTGTGGTAGCATTTGAATCAGGGAGGAGCGTCCCCTCTTCTGTTTTAGAGACCTGAATCCTTTGAAGGTAATCCCTTGTTGTTTTAAAGATTCAAGCCTCGACATTTGACTCTCCTGAATAGGAGACTCACTCCTGACCATTTTTGTAGTCAATGGTTGATTAACAACATTGTCATAGTTCTTAATCAGTTGTAATTGCAAGTCCATTTCTGTTAATTTTGAAGGTATATATGGTTTTATTACAATCATTTTTGATCATCAAAAATCTCAAAAAGTTGTATATAAGATGAAATAGAATCCTCTTTAATGATGATTAATTCCTCTTCTATTGTTTTTTGGTCTGTAGAATGTTCAGATAAGATCTGAAAATCAGTTTGTAAGTTCAAAATAGAGTTTCTGTTTATTATTTCTATAGTACTCTCTCTTATTTGGCAACATATTTGCTCAGTAGCTTCATAGATTTTCTCCAGTATAAGTTTACAGTTGAAGTGTAAATAAGATTTCTCCATTTTAATGATAATTAGGACCAAATCTGTTATCTTTTAGTGGAGGCTGTATTCAACGACATTTAGCCAGTGTCCATCCCCACAAAACAGCTGTTATTTCTTTGTCTTTTCCTTTATGATAATCTGAAGGTCAAAGCCAAACTCATCTCCAGACAGGAAACAAAGACAGTTACAATTTTAAATTTCTCCACAAGGTGTCCTCAATAGACTGTAAAATACTCTTTCCAGACACCAAAGATAACGTTGTCAAAGTCAGAAAAAAAAGAAAAAGAAAATAATATTTTTCACATATATGCTAAGTCCAGTAATAAAGTTCAATAGTAAAAATCTTTTCAAGACCCCAAAGTAGATGAAGGTCAAAGATAGTCAATTAGATTCAATTTTCACTCAATTTCACAGCTTTCCTTCCCACACTAGCACACGCCACTCTCTTAAAACAGGGAACTAATTCCAAAAAAAGCTTTTTGCAGGAAACCAAAAAGAAAAAAAAGGACTAAGAGAGGAAAGAAAAAATCTCACCCGGATCAACCACGGTGGTTCTTTGCGCTTAGATGTTCTTCTGATTTCTGGTTACAGCATCAAAGTGATCGGCCATTTTACTAGCCGATCTTTCCTCCGTCAGTCCTAAGGAGCAATCTCAGACCGTGGAAGAAGCTGCCGCTCTCCCACGGTCGATGAGGACCTCCTCAACGGTAGCTGCCCCTCCAGGGCGGCTTTTCGACCCGATTAAGGGTCTACCGGCAGAGGGAAATCAGCCGGCGAAGAGAGCAGTCTCTTTGCATGGCTGCAAACGCCGTGATCCGGAACCGGAAGTCGGAAGTTTGTATTCTTGAGTTGAGCAGTGGCGAAGTTCCCCACAGAAAGTCCTAGTTTCCCTCCTTTGCATCTTTAGATGGAAGTGAAGAACTACAGCGATTGCAATAGATACCATCAGACTACATATGGTTTTATTTAGGATAAAATAACTTCCTCTTTTCATTCCTGAGATTTTAAAGCACAAGTTTTAGTTCTCATTGCTGTGAAGAAACATTCTGATTAGTGTCTGATATGAGATCTATGATCTCAAAAGAAAAGGGAAGCTCAATGTCCTGAAGATTGAATTTGGGGCTATGCAAAGTTTATCCTTCACTGTGATCATGCAAAGCAAAGTAAATTATCTTCTGTATCATGAATGTATATTGTTGTTGTTGTTAGTTGTGAAGTTGTGTCTGACCCATCGCGACACCATGGACAATGTTCCTCCAGGTCTTCCTGTCCTCTACCATCTTCTGGAGTCCATTTAAGCTCACACCTACTGCTTCAGTGACTCCATCCAGTCACCTCATTCTCTGTCGTCCCCTTCTTCTATTGCCCTCAATCTTTCCCAGCATTAGGCTCTTCTTCAGTGAGTCCTTCCTTCTAATTAGGTGGCCAAAGTATTTGAGTTTCAACTTCAGAATCTGGCCTTCTAAAAAGCAGTCGGGGTTGATCTCTTCTAGGACTGACCAGTTTGAATGCCTTGCAGTCCAAGGGACTCTCAGGAGTCTTCTCCAGCACCATAGTTCAAAGGCCTCAATGTATATTATATTATATTATATTTTATAATATAATATTATAATGTATATTATAGTCTATTAAAACTTTGAGCTTAATGAACTGTGGATTCAGATTTGAACTTGATTTCTGCAATTTAAAAAATAAAAAGTTACTTTTCCAAACTAAAATAAAGGACCTTGTTATTACTGATTAGTAAAATCTGCTGTGGTTTTTATAATGCCTAGTGATGAATATGAAATTTAGTAACATATTCAAAAGAAAATCTTTATAAGAATTAGGTTGTGATCCTAAGATCCCAGTGGAATCCCAGTAGTAGCTACAGGATATGTATTCCTTGAATACATAATTCCAGATTCATTCATATTTTCTAAGCATTATTTAAATCAGACGAAATGTGGTTACAAAATAATCCATTATTTTTTTAAATTCCAAAGCCAAATAAGGTGACCTAAACTATACTGAATGTTAAGAGTTTTGAGCTTCAATAGTCAGCAGTATATTGTGGAGTCGCACGATACAAAGAGTATCACTGCTGACCGATAATGAAAATCACATATCAGAAAGAAACATACGCTTTTATATATGATGCCTGAATGTAGACCTAACCTTGTATCATTGTTCAGAATTATGTGTTACTGGGTTTCCTGACTTAGAAATAAAAAAATAACAAGTTGGACTTTTGGAGAAGTAAAGAATTGGGTATGCCTAGTCTAGAGAAAAGAAGGAGTGGGGGGCGGTATGACATGATAGCAGTGTTCCAGTATTTGAGGGGCTGCCACAAAGAAGAGCGGGTCAGCTTATTTTCCAAAGCACCAGGAGGCAAAATAAGAATGGACGGAAACTAATCAAGCAGAGAAGCAACCAAAAATTAAGGAGAAACTTCCTGATAGTGAGAACTATTAATCAGCTTGCCTTCAGAAGTTGTGGGTGCTCCATCACTGGAGGTTTTTAAGAAGAGATTGGATAGCCACTTTTCTAGAATGGCATAGGGTCTCCTTCTTGAGCAGGGGATTGGACTAGAAGCCTCCAAGATCCAGCTCTATTCTGATTAATCTGTCATCCCATCACATCATATGAACAAAAAGTATTCTGTGAGTCACAAGGCAGAAGGAATAAAATAATTTAAATATACTTTAAAGGACCACATTGTAAACATAGATAGTTGTGGGATAAAAGATGGTGAAGTGAAAAAGTTGATTTGTAAAACTTTCTCCCGCCACAGCTGATGACACAACTTCGGAGAAGTACACAATAGAATTTAAATCAGAAGGAAACTGATAGTGAACTATGGCATGAAAGTTTGCGGCAAGGGGATTGGAAAATTTGAAATAGGCTGATTTTAGAGAGTTAAACTTACAGGAGAAGGAACTATAATTTTAGTATTATCTAATATTAAGGTTAGGAGATCTGTTCAAAAATGGCACAACCCACATCGTTATCTAACATATCAGAATAATTGCATCTGTTCTTAGCAGGTTTTGCCTGCAGTGTAAGATATTTCATCATGCTCTTAGTCTGGCGTGGATAAGATATTTTTTGCTCCAAAAAAGATTTGAGTTTTGAGCACAGATGGGATGACATGGTTATAACAACCATTTCATGAATGTATTTCATGACCTGACTTGTAATAGAAATCCCTTAATAGTCTTGCCCACACAATATTTCCAAAAAAAGATGTTAATACACAGATGTCTTCACCAGGGTAGGCTATATTACTTTGGTTTTTCTTATCGGTAATATGAATATTTTACTCATTTGCAAAATGGTACATTTTGTGGATAACAGCACAGAATTTCTGAAAAGAATCCCTGTTATCAAAGTGAGAGCAGCATTACTCAAAAGGTGGCAATTAAAGCAGAAGTCAACAAAGCACGGTTCAATTAGAGATTAAATACTGTACAAACTGGGGTGTGATTACTACAGGTTACATGTGTGCCTTAATGGATTGGAAATAAAACATCCATTATTCCTCTCAATAGCAGCCTTTCTATAATGTCTTTGAAGCCGACCATTTTTTACAAATGCAAGAATGGAAAGGGATCAGCATCATGAATTTACTGATAACTTGATTAGTCAACATAAAGGTTAAAGAAAGAATGCATTGAGGATTCTGCTTTAATTCAGGCTCCTGTTAGAATGCCAAGAAAGGAATCAATTAAACAACTAACCATTTTATTTATTTCCTTTAATAAGAGGTGTGAAATGGGATAAGAAGTAGAAGGCATTGTTGTTGTTAATTGCAAAGTCGTGTCCGACCCATCGCGACCCCATGGACAATGTTGCTCCAGGCCTTCCTGTCCTCTACTATCTTCTGGAGTCCATTTAAGCTCACACCTACTGCTTCAGTGAGTCCATCCAGCCATCTCATTCTCTGTCGTCCCCTTCTTCTATTGCCCTCAATCTTTCCTAGCAATAGGCCCTTCTCCAGTGAGTCCTTCCTTCTCAGTAGGTGGTAGAAGGCATACCCAGCTTTAAATGTGGGTATAAAATCAAAATTTTTCTAATTCATTTTGTTCTAATATTAAAAGTGTGGTCTAGATTAAAATTAAGATATGGTGCCAGGAATTATTTCCTCAGAGTTTTTTTTCTGCGTTTTGTACCTCATGATCAGATAATTCTTTTTCCAATTTGTTTAAGAGTACATGTAAATACCGTAGTAGCGGTTCCTTTGATCAATTGACTGAACAGTTGAACAATTTTATTTTATGTCACTTTATGTTACTGAGGTATAGAGCTGGCCATCCCACAGCACTGGGCAGCATATCAAGATTAAAACCACCATAAAATTTAACCCATTATTCTCTTGGTAAAAATAACCCCTCAAACAAAAGGCTACATGACTATCACACTTCACCTAACTTTCCGTCCCTAATGCCCAGGGCAGGGGTCTTCAAACTTGGCCCTTTTATGGCTTGTGGACTTCAACTCCCAGAATTCCTCAGCCAGCGTGCCCCAGGCCTAAGGGAACAACTAGGTCTCCAGAATCTGCAGGTTTTGCCTGTTGTTATGTAGAGAAAATAAGATCTGAATCCATAATGAGCAACAACATGGATCACAGCTATTGTTGAAATTAACAACAACAAAAATGTGTAATGTCATAACAGTGATGTCATATTTATTAATCTATTCAACTAAGAACCCATGTACCAGAGAAATAATATGTCCGTTAAGCTTTCGATAACAAGAAGGGTGCCAGATAAATTTAATAAACAAACAAACAAACAAATAAATAAATAAAATAAAGCATATAATAAGTTTTAATTTATGTATGAGCAGGGCTTTTTTTTCTCATAGAACACCCAGAACGGAGTTCCGGCACCTTTTTTGGATGGAACCTTGTAGGGTAGGCAAAGGCGGGTTGTATGACGTGTGTGAGTTCCGGCACTTTTTTTTTTTTTTTTTTTTTTTAGAAAAAAAGCACTGTGTATGAGAATTAGATTTAGGTGGGATAGTATTAAATCTAATAAGAAATCTAAAACTTGGTTAAAATTTGCCCTTATACCTATGTGTTTCACAACTAAAATAAGTTCAAAGCTTATAACTGGGGGATAAATCTAAAATACCTTAACGTGAAGACAATAACTTCAATATGTTTATTAAAAGCCTCAAACACCAATATTTAAAGTATCTTCTAGGTCTTTTTTTTAATCTTAAAAATCATTTTATAGATACCAAGCACTATTTTATTTCCATATTGAAAGAAACTCAGCTCACTAGAGCAGGGGTTCTCAACCTTGGCAACTTTAAGACTTGTGGACTTCAACTCCCAGAATTCCTCAGCCAGCTCCCAATCCTGGGAGTTGAAGTTCACAAGTCTTAAAGTTGCCAAGGTTGAGAACCCCTGCACTAGAGGAAAGAATGTCACTTTCAATTTTACCACTTTTCTTTCTAACTAGAAATGTTATAAAGGTAAAATCGCAGGAATTATTGTAGAAAAGGAGAAGTTGGAAAACAGGAATCAAACTGCTCCTGTAGTAATATCAACTAATTTACTAAGCACTTTTTAAGTTTATTCTCTGATGTTTTTTTTTTTCACTGTTAGTCCATATGTTAAGAGCTTGGTTGTTTTATTTTCCAAATCATAATTTTCTGAAACTAAAAGCCTTGTGTGGCTCTCAACAAATTTATCTCAACCCTTGACCTTTCACATTTCTGTGCCACCAGATTTTCAAAAAGAGTTTTCCATTAATATGGGCGAGCCTCTTATATGTGAACACAAATAGAGAAACCTGCAATTGATAGATAACCTAAAACAATAGTTTTAATAGCCCTTGATAGAGAGCATTTCATATGTAAGGGGATTTTCTTAATTTAAAACAAAACAAAGGCTGAGTGAACTGGGTGAGATTAGCAACAGGCATCAGAGGTACTGCATTGTTGATGCTGAAAAGAGCCACACATGTGTAGATGGTTGATAATGCAGATAATCATTCATTTGTATATAGCTGACTTTCACAATGAGAGGGGGCTACAAGTTCTGTTTGTGCTTTTTCTATGTGGCTTGAATTAGATAGGGAAATGATTAATTACTGAGCTACATTTCTTGTCAAGTCATGAATAAATATATTTAGCATCCATATTGCTGTTTACAAACAAGAAAGTTGCATCCTCACCAAAAATTTGATTGAAAGAAAAGTTCAATTCATCTTGGTTATTCTCATTGGAAAGTTCTCTACATGTCTATACTTTGACCTATTGTAATTAAAAGGCTCCTAAATATTTTAATTAAACCAAAGGGACTCAGAAAAAGGCTACTTTTAATAAGCCTTTCCACAGTGTCCATGAACAAGGTGGGGTTTATATAGTGGAGGCCTGATCTTCTCAACTTTCTTTCTGCAGTGTTCAGAACCATCCATTTAGGCTAGGGGTGGGGAACGATGACCCCTTCACGATCTGTGGACTTCCAGAATTCCTGAGCTGCTGACTCAGGAATTTTGGGAATTGAAGTCCACAGGTCATAAAGGGGCCATCATTTCCCACCCCTGATTCAGGCTGACATCACTACAGTCAAATAGGAAACCAGTGAAGGGAAACTAATGTAGTAATCACTGTTTACTGTTTTAAGGTGGCTGACTAAGAAATACAAGGGCAACGTGGAAACTTGTTCATTTCTATGGCTCATACTTTTGCCTTGTATTCTTTATGACCTCAGTCACACTTTACACCAAACTATGGTTTATTTAACCATGTTTATTAAATGAACATGACTGAATTTACATAACACACTAAACCATAAAATGGGTTAAAGTTATTCAGAGAATGGTATGGTCAAATTTCAGGGTGTTTTTTTTATGTTCAACTCATATCCAAAATGTGCACACTAAAAATGTTTGGGATTTTGATCACATCATTGTGACCACCATCTTTTTGGCTGCAACCCACAGACATCAAAATGACTGTCTGCATTTATTCACTTCCCTAAGCCAAAATTATATTATGTTGTCGCTTAGCATTTGGTGGACATCCCACCTCTCTTTTCTAATCTAAATCTAATAGAACTCAATTGTCCATTAGAAATGACTAGAATATTTGCCTTAAATAATTCTGTTATTTATCGGTGAAGTATCAGGACAAGATAATTTATGTAGTACCACTATCAGTGCACATGTTACAGTGCAGTAGAACATAAGCACCAGATAAATCTTGTGTACTAAGGAGCTTGCCTTTTTAGTTTTGATAACAACAGAGATGGGAAGAAGAGGGAGAAAGTATAAGAAATCCTAAATGCAAATAACTGCAGTTGTACTTTTTAATGCAGAAGGAAGAGGTCCAGCTCTCTGCATCGCTTCCTTTGCTTTGCTTTCTTCTGGTTTAATAATAGAAATGCCTGACATGTTTAATGGAACTCAAATTTCCCATTTTCAGACTGAATCTGAAAATCAGTGATACTTAATATTGTAGGAGTTTTTCCCCACCCTTGTTCCATTAAGATAGATGGCGTTCCAATCCTTCCTTAGCACGCTCACATTGATTAAAGACTATGAGAGTGGTGTGTTGAATCAAGGGACAGTTTAAATTTTACTCTGCAGTTGTCTTTGTTCCCTCAATATCCAAAATGGAAAAAGGAGAAGGAAGAGGAGGAGTCTTTGTTTGAAAAATCATCTTTTGGGTATTTGCAAATTTCTCTGTGGGACACCATAGCTCCTGAAGTAGCTTCTGGAGCAACCTGGTAATTTTTCTTTGGAGAATGAATGTCCAATCATTCCTTCAAATAATGTCTCTTGTCGAAACTCTGCAGTGTTGTGTTACTCCATGTTTCCAATAATGTTTTTATATTGGGTCTATGTACAGTTTAGCTAAATAGCTCAATATTCTCTTTAGATTCGTGTATGTTAATTAGATTTCTCTGCTAGCTTTCCCCTTCCTCTTTATGTATATTTTATTAAGTCAGATATCATATTATGAAAATGCTTTTTTCCCCTAAATGAAGGAAGTTAATTACGTTTTAAAGCTAGGAGTGGCAACTCATCAGAGATATTTTAACTGAGTGCATCTCGTTAAGCGATACAGTGAGAATCATTACAGTATTGTTCCAATATATGAGAATGTTTCAGCATAAATATCTTACGATAATAACACCAACAAATCATTTATTATCTTGTGTGGTAGATGGATATTAAAAAGAATTTCATCAGAGTAAATTTAGATATTTCGCTGTCAGCATATCCAAGCCCATCTAACTCACGGTTTCCCAACCTTAGCAACTTTTAGACACGTGGACTTCAATTCCCAGAAGTCCTAATTTATCTAGTGTCCATCCTTAGGAGAACAATAGGAGTTTCTTCTTACTTCCTAAAAAGTATATAGATGGCCAGAGAGCATCCTCCGTTTTTCATTAAGTTTTTAAAGGACTGATGTTCACTGCAATGTTCTTACACCAAAAATAGTGATTTTTCTACCAGTGCTTCCAGGATTAGCCCTGTGTTCTTGCAACTATATGCAGCAAACTGAAGCAAATCTACCCCAATCATTTCATCTGTACCATCGACTAGATCAGGGCTTTTCCACCTTTTCAACTATTGTACCACTTTTAGGATATGGCAATATCCGAGTACCACCAGTCACCTAGCAAGGTGTCAAAAACTTGATGATAAAAAAAGGAAAAAAGTGATGAAGTACAGCTAGTCCTTGACTTACAACAGTTCGCTTAGTGACTGTTCAAAATTACAATGGCACTGAAAAAAGTGCCCCCCAAGCCACAGCCGAGCAAGACACCTGCCTGCCCGTCCAGCGGCGCTCTTCCTCCTGTCCGAGATTTTCATTGTTGTGAGCATTTCTGTTGAGAATTGGCAGCAGGGGTGGGGTGGGGGGGTGTTTGGTTTTTATTCCCCTCATCTGCTGGATGGTTGCAGCAGGTTTTGTTCACTTCACATGACCCTGGGACACTTTGACCGTCATAAATATGAATCAGTTGCCAAGCATCTGAATGTAAATCACAAGACCCTGGAGATGCTGCAACATTCCAGCTGATCGGCGCTTCTTCTGGGCTCAGCGGAAGCACCAGGATAGCGCCGAGCTCCAGCTGGAGCCTGGCGCTGATCCTGGCACTTCCACTGAGCCCTAACAGCCCCAAAGAAGCGCAGATCCTGGCGCTTCCGCTGAGCCCTGACAGCCCTGCAGCTCCAGCCATCTCTCGCTCAGGCTTGTGTGGTGCTGCCACTGGTTCAGCTCATTCCCCTCCCCCACTACCACTTTTCTAGGATGGTCACGTACCACTTGCCAGATGCCAATGTACCACAGGTGGTACCCGTACCACTGGTTGAAAAGCCCTGAACTAGACTCATTACTAGTATACTATTAGACCAGGGGTGTCAAAACTGCTAGCCCTCAAAACCGCACCCACCCCATTGCCGGCAATGGGGAAAAAGTTCTGATATATCTCGCAACATGACATGACGTCGGGAACTTGATATGTCTGTATTAGACCAAAAGATGTTATATAAGCCAAAAGACCCAGCAGCCCTGGAAGAAAAAAACAGTCATCTACAGCATACATTGTCAAGACTGCAAGAGCCACTTCATAGGACAAACAGGCAGAAATCTAAACGAGCACATCCAAGAATACCAACCAGCTTTCAGAAGACATGATGAAATCTTTTTTAATTTTACAACACATAGATAGACTTAACCATAGTTTCAACTGGGAAACTAACTATCCTAGATCAAGCCAAATCCGAAAAAATACTAGAGAACCTGGCACTCTGACAAATCAGCCATTGACAGCACATAGATATAAACAACATCTACATCCCATTCAAAAGAGACAGTAAACAAGCCTAAAAAAGGGAACAAAACCCCCCCAAACACCTCCCCACCAGCAAGCAGCACCCAGATGAGCAGAGATTAACACCAAGATTAACATCACACCAACAATCAAGAAGTAAACATTACCCCAATCAAGAAACTGCCAAGCTAACAGTAAACAGCCAAATCAAAGACCACTCCCACCAACACTGACAGGAATAGTACTGATGATGTTACCTAGTTTGGGTAACGAAACATCTGCAAGAAAACAACCAAGCTCAGAGAGCACCAAGGACCCCTTATAAACTCATTATATCCTTCACCATGTCTGCAGCTCCTTTTGGTTTATTAACTAATGCAAGTTTTCTGCCTTAAGAGGCAGTTGGTGCTGCCACGTCTTCTGTCTGCTTGTAGAGCTTTTATATGCCTATTCCAATTGTTCTTACCAGGAGAGAATGTTCTGTTATGTCGTTTCACTGCGTCTAATTACAGAGCCATTGTTTTTATGTTTCACGCTATGGTTCATTGGGATTGAGGCATCGGGGATGTGCTCCTCTCCATATGGAGCACTCGGTCCTTAAGCCGGTTGCAGATTGAGATGTGAATGGGGCGACTGAACTGTGATTTGTTTTAAAGCTACTCTACACATTTGCAAATAGAACTTCAAATTGGCAGTGATAAAGGGCCTTCAAGCTCATTACCAAGCCCGTGAGCCATCCAGGTTCAGTCTGCAATATGAATTCTGAAGTTAGTTGTATGAATGTTATTACTGATCATTAATTTTTAAGCTGTCACAGTTATTCAGGTTTTTTTAAAAAAATCAAATTAGTTTTATATAACTGCAGAAGATAAAAATGAACATTCATCATCCAAGTTTTTTTCTCTCTCTCAATGAATGGTCTTTAATATACTCGGCAACTAAAACAACAGTCCCTAACAAGGACGAAAATGTTTTGCGTGTTCAAGTGAAAATGGGTGAGGCATCATATTTACTGGGTTGTTCTAAGTGCTATATCATTAGTACTTTGCTAACAAAGAAATATAGGTAGTTCTCTGTTAATGACCAGTCAATGGGGAACCTGGCAGGAGATCACAAATGGTGATCACCTGACATTACACCTAATGACCACACAAGATTTGTCAAACAACTGCAACAGAAACTTCAGGAATTGCCATTGTAAGTCAACATGCTTGTGTAACTTAGTAATGGAGTTCCCAGTCCCAACTACTGTCATTAACTAAGGACCACCTGTAATCAATGCTTTTTCCATTCATTTGTTTTGTTCATTTAATAATATTTATATTCTGAGATATAAGGAGAGTTTCGAGGTTAGAAGCATATAAAATGTACAGTGTGAAAGAAAGAAAAAAAAACAAAGAGAGCAGTTAGAAACTTCTAATACATACTTAAGGACAATTAAAGACTAAAACACATTCAAACCAGCACTTTTTTCACTGGTTAACAAAAAAAAACAAGCAAAATTGAAGCCAGTGGCACCTCTGGGAAGAGAATCTTCTAAAGCAACAGCAGTAGCGCTTAGACTTATATACCGCTTCACAGTGCTTTACAGCCCTCTCTAAGCAGTTTACAGAGTCAACCTATTGCCCCCAACAATCTGTGTGTTCATTTTATCGACCTCAAAAGGATGGAAGGCTGAGTCAACCTTGAGCCGGTTAGGATCGAACTCCTGGCAGTGAACTGAATTAGCCTGCAATACTGCATTCTCGCCACTGCGCCACCATGGCTCTTGGAGTATAATCATATAATCATAGTCCAATGTCACATGGAGAGTATTAATGCATATTGTTGCAAGATACAAGCACCTTGAGGAATTAAGAACTGGGACTTTTTAGCTAGTAATATTCATTAAAATTATATCAGGTTCCTTTGATGTTGACTTGAGAGGTACATGTTTTTTCAGTAAACTGTAATAAATCAAATACATGAATAATGTCAACAAAGCATCTTCAAACAACAACCCAAGATTAGAATTAACTCACATTTTGAAGACTACATCGCTTTTGTCAAATAATCAGACTTTTTAATTATTTGCAAGAGGAAAATATTTTGCACAATACATGGAATTCAGGAATTCAGTCTGTTAATTTTTTTTAATTCAGATCCCTTGTTTTCAAGTTTCTATTTATTAATTAAAAAGCAACTTGAACTACATGAGGCAAAATAGAATGACTAAGCAGCTTCATTTTTTCTTGCCCTGGGAATAAATATTAAAGATATTTCTCAAGTGACTAGAACTCTTAAATATGCCCAGCAGTGTCTAATTGTTCCTCCTATTTCTTTTCCTCCTTTTTTATTAAATTCTAGTCGATAGAAAGACTAGAATTTTGTTGGATTGAACACTGGACCCTATGCAATAAATGCAGTTCAGTGGTAAGAAAAGCAAGGTCCTACATGTAGTCAAGAAAAACCAAATGCACAAAGGTACCTGAGCCTATTAGGTTTTAATACACCTTTATGTAACTGGATACTTGAGTTCCTTATTGAAAGGCAGTTTGTGAGAGTTGGAAGAAAACTTTCCAATTTCCAATTCCACCTCCTTGAGCACAGGTTCCTCACAGGGCTGTGTCTTGAGTCCGTTACTCTTCACCTTGATGACCCATGACCACTGTGCCAAGTCTGCTACGGATCATATTGTGAAGTATGCAAATGACACGCAGAGTTGGGTCTTATCCGGGACAATAATGAAGATGCTTATAGGGAGGAGATGAAGGCTCTGGTGGACTGGTGCAAAAAAAAATAACCTGGTTCTGAATATTAATAAAACAAAGGAAATCATTGTAGATTTTAGAAAGAGCCGGCATAGTCATACTCCACTTTGTATCAAGGCTTCAGCTATGGAGGTGATCATCGGTATTAAGTATCTGGTGGTGTAACTAACTAACAATCTGACTTGGTCTCTCCACACGTCATCCTTAGTGAACAAACCAGCGTCTGTATTTCCTGCATTGGATGAGGAGAGCACTTCTTTCTCCTTCTCTCCTGGCCACTTTTTACAGAGGTACAATTGAGAGCATCTTAATAAACTGCATCAGTGTTTGGTTTGGTGGTAGCAGAGCCTCAGATAAGAACATCCATACAGAGAGCGGTAAGGATAGCTGAGAAGATTATAGGAAGCTCGCTTCCCATTGTTCAGGATACTGCTTTACAAGCACTATGCGCTTAGAGCTCAAAGCATTGATAGAGACTCCACACACTGACTTCAGGGTCTGTTTCTGTTGCTCCCCTCTGGGAGGAGGTTATGAAGTATTTTTAGCGGGACTACTAGATTCTGCTACAGCTTTGTTCCTTATGCCATCCGTCTTGTAAATTCACAGGATTCTTTTTTCTCGCCTTGTATATGTATACATACAAACTAGACTGTGTTATTTCTCTGTGTCATATATGTTGTGTGTATATGGGTATGCATAATCTTTTGTCACGTTTATGTAGTGTATATTGGAGGTGGTGACCCTTCGAGAGCTGAATGCAATGAAATTTCATTTTAATGTATGCTGATTAGTGTACAGTTAAAGTGACAGTAAAGTTTATTCTATTCTATTCTATTCTATTCTATTCTATTCTATTCTATTCTATTCTATTCTACCTTAGGAGAAATTTACTGACAGAATAATTAATCGGAGGAACAGCTTGCCTCCAAAAGTTGTAGGTGCTCCATCACTGGAGATATTCAAGAAATCTGGAATGAGATTGGATCTCCTGCTTGAGCAGGGTGTTAGACTAGAAGACCTTCAAGGTCCATTCTAACCCTGTTATTGTTTATTTTATGTTTTGATCAGTTCAGTATGTGAATACGACATATTTTAGAGGATGCAAATAAACATAAAATAAATTTAGCTGGGGATGCATTCGTTTAAACAAGGATGTGGCAAATGTCATCTAGCATCTGAATGCATCCTCCTCAGTTCCTCCAAAGCAAGTGGGTCAAAATTAATTTGAGTTCTTCATTTGCATGTTTGCAAAACGGGGAGGATTAAAGGAATAACACTGATGCCTTAAAGGTTGCAGATGCTACAGTACCAGTGTATTCCTTAAAAACTCCTGAAATCCACTGCAAAATAATCTCCCCCACCCCTCATTTTAAAGTGTGGATTTGAACAAACTTTGTAATATCTGTTGTGGCCTTCGCACTTACAGAAACAGCGTGCCTCTGGTTTAAAAGGTAGCATTTACTTTATACCTTAAGGAAGCTCTGCCTACAAGGAGACAGAAATAAAATTCAGGGGAAATAGAAAGAGAAAAAAAATATATTTCAACAATTTTTCCAAAAGGTCAGAGTGGGAGTAAGTGAATGCAACATGTATTTATTTTTTTATTTTTTTTTTGCTTCTCCAAGTCAAGTTATACTCTTTCTGCATAATATCCCTCCCTTCAGCCACTACCCAATTTCTGTCAGCTCGGGGGCTGTGCATGACACTGAAACCTGAGTAGGCCTCTGAAATCTGTAAAGTGGAAAGAGCCACACTGATGAATTAAAAATCACAGGGGCCTGCAACGAAATACCTGGCAGCGTTCAACTATTTGGAGTTTAGCCGTGTAACAGCAGTGCTGAAGAGGCACCCAGCAGTTGCTTCAAAATACATGGTTGACGGGGTGGGGTGGGGGAGTACATGCCCTCCAATTAGTCATAAGTTGTGCATATCTGAACAAGACATTGATAGAGATGTATTATATGTTAACGTTTATATCTCTTTAATTTTATATGGAATAATTTTTATTTGGAGTCTGTGAGCAGTCACAAAGCCATTCATAGCCAACAGTGTAATTTACATACCCAGCATACACACCCAAATTTGTATCCCCTCCCTATTGTCTCTGTAGCTCGGTGGTTCTCAACCTTTTTAATGCCGCGACCCTCAACCGGTTGTAAGTTGAGGACTTCCCAACCGGTCTTAAGTCGAGGACTTTCCCTGCCGGGGAGCGCCGTGCATGCGTGGTGCTGCCCCCTGCGCCGGCCCAGGTGTAGCTGGCAAGGGGCAGCGACAGGGCGACCACCGGCTGGGCCACCAGCTGGCCCAGCCCAAGGGAGGTAAGGCACCCGCCGGGCCCCTGCGCCTGCCGGCCTCCCACCTCCCACCCCTGGCCCTCTTTTACTTACATTTTTAGTAGTTGCTTAGCAGGGAGGGGTGGAAACTTCTACACAGCTCACCTTCGCTGCAGACAACTTGCAGCACTGTTTGCAGACTGGGACTTTTGGCGGGCTCAGCAGGGCAGAAACAGCCTGGACAATTCCTATTGGCTTTTGAAATAGACTCTCTCTATTCAAGAGAGTCTATTCTATTGGCTTTCAAAAGCCAATAGAATAAAAGGGAGTAGCACAGCTAAGGAAAAGGGGAAAAAATGGCAGACTGCGTTGTTTGGCGACCCCCGTGAAATGGTCGTTCGACTCCAAATGGGGTCGCGACCCACAGGTTGAGAACCCGCTGCTGTAGCTAAAGGAAGAAAGAAAATTGCTGCAGTATTAACCACTTGATGCAGCTGGGGAACCTCAGGTCCAAAATTCCTAGTGCTGGCAACCTGACATTAATTAACTACAATTTGCAGGAAGAAGTGAGTAAGTTTCATCAGTTTTCCCCTCTTTTGGAAGAAATAGGATATTTACTTTCTTCTCCAAAAAGGTGGGGGAGGGGGGAAGAGGAGGAATGCAGGATTTTAAAAGTATGCTGTTTTGATTGGCTGAGTATGCCTATCAATATTGTAACCTCCCCTACTAACAATTAAAAAAACAAACAAACAAACAGGAGTGTCCCTTTCTCTTTCAGAAGGAAGGAAGGAAGGAAGAGAGGAACAGGGAAGGAGGGAGGCAAAGGAGGAAGGGAAATGACAGGATTGGAAAGCGCTTTGGCAAAATGCCAAAGGGGAAACTGACAGGAGGTGGAAAAGATCGTGACAGTAGGAGATGACACTGTAGAGCACGGGTCCTCAAACGTGGCCACTTTAAGACTTGCTGGGGAATTCTGGGAGTTGAAGTCGACAAGTCTTAAAGTGGCCACGTTTGAGGACCCCTGCTGTAGAGAGTAAAGAGACATCATCTAACCATCCACTGGACCTTCTACAGTTTGGAAAGCCCTCTTTTTTTTTTCCACTGGGAAGTTAGCATTACTTTTAGTTCTTTTTAAAAAATGAATGTTCCACATCACCATTGGATATAATGCTTGCTGAGCTGGATCTATAAGATTCGAATAATAGAAAATCTTACTTGTAATGCAAAGGATCTTGCAATCCTGTCACCATCTTGCCAGAAGAATTCCTTTTGGGTTTCTTGTTCCCCTTTCGCCTTTCAGAACATTTGCATTGCTCCCCCCACCCTGTAGTTTTGCAACCACATAAAACATGATGAAGCTGTACAGAAACACGTTTCCTGCCACAGCACACTGGTAAAATGTTGGCTAAGTGTGCAGTCTGTTGTGTCACATGGCTTAAATTATTAATCCTACGTTTGCTTTATCCTCCATACCACTTAACATTTCTCAGATTGCTGCATAATTCTTGTTTCATTATACAGCACAGGAACTTTGGATACATGTTGGATTAATCATTCATCATACGAATTTTTGTTTTTACATTATACATAAATAATAAATACATCCCCAAATCCTTTGTTCATTTAGCACAAATCACAAAAGCAAGCACATGGAGATGGCTTTTTGAGATTTGAAAGGAGGAATTTTAAATCCGTTGACACTTTTGGCAGGAATGGCATTGAAGCAATCATCTCTGCCTGAGAAAGAATGTCAACACTAGTAACTTATTTATCATTGTTAGCAATCCCAATCTGGGTACAGATGGTCCTTGTTTAGCAACTGCTTCGAATAACAACTGCTCACAATGAGGACAGTAATGAAACAATTTTGTGACCAATGTCCACATTTAGAGCAATAAAAGTCTTCAGTGTGAAACTGATTCAGGTCTGGTCAGTTTCAGGCATCAGCTAGCTGCTGGCCAAAGGATCCTAAATCAGCTAATAAAGGTCCCAGAGTTGAGCTTCTTAGCTTGCTCTAAGCATCTTTTGGACAAGTGCTGCATTGTAGAGAAAGCAGCTCATAGAAAGAAATTACCTGTCTAAGCAGTCTCTCCATCCTGCAGAGGGGGGAAGAAAATGGGGGAGGGGAACGGGCTTGGCACAGGATATTAAAAGAGCATCTCTCCCAGTCACCTGGTTCACTTAACCATGTCATTCACCAGAACAAATTGTAGTCACTAAATGAGGAATGCCTGTATATACCAAAGATACTTTGCCAATGAAGCAAAAGACTTGAGCTTCATTGGCTAGCAAAAAGACACTCTTTTCAAGGGTCTCATGGCCAAACATGAATATAAGAATGACCCAGGGATTATACTGAGCATTCTAATCACAGCATTGATTATCCCAATTATACAGCCAAGTTCTGATTATGCCATACCCAGCAGAGATCCTGGCTCACCCACCCACCCACCCACCAGTCATTTCGTTACAAGCTTTGCCTGATGCTACAGCCAAGCAGGAGAAGAGGCTCTTAATTCCTGAGTCTCTCCATATCACCAGACCCCTTTGGGAAACCAGGGCAGATCAGAAAGCAGAAAAAAAAAAAAAAAGGAAAGCACTTGAGAAACCAAACTGAGCAGCCCAAGGTTTTTGCTAAACTATTTCTTACGATAGGGTGAGGAAGGACCTAATCTGGAAACATAGCATGAATTTGAAGGAAGCAACGTAATGGCATTTCCTACTGCTAAATGACAGATTTCCCACATCATTAGTGGAATGGGCGATGCCAAGATGCAACTGAGAGATGGGCATCGCTCAGTTTGGCCCCCTGCTCTAGTAACAAAGCAGTTTTTTCTGCCTTGCCCTCCCACGTCAAGAACCAGAATAAAATCTTCTCATACATAGCAAAGTGGACATTAGAAGATTTGAGTGCCTTACATTTTATTTGTTTGTTTAATTTCTATGGCCGCCCATCTTGTATTGTGGTGTTAATGGTTGTTAGTCTAGGCTGTGCCTTGTTTTTCTGCCCACAGAATAAATCTTAGGAACCGAAATGTGTATTTTGCCTGTTCAGTTTGTTTTTCCTTCGTTTCCTCTTTTTTTTTTGAGGTTGTCTTTGGACCCCTTTTGTTAGTCAGGGATGTATAGCCTTAGAGAAGAGTTTCTCAACCTCAGCAATTTTAAGATGCTGCTCCCACAATTCTCCAGGCAGCATGCTATCTGGGGATTCTGGGAGTTGAAGCCCACACATCTTAAAATTGTTGAGGTTAAAAAAGACTGCCTTAGAGGAATAGAAGTGACCTGATTCAAGAATGCAGAGGAAATATTATGAAACCCAGGTATCAGCAGACTTTGGGTGGCTGAAGGGAACCCCAACTGTACCAATAAAGGAGAATATTTCTAGCTCAGGGATGAAATGAGGGGTCCTTGGTGCTCTGAGAATTTGGTTGTTTTCTTGCAGACGTTTCATTAACCAAACTAGGTAACATCATCAGTGCTAGTCAAATGTGCTTCCATCCCTTTATACCTCTCTTTTTCATATACATGGGGGAAAGTTTGACAATGAAAACATTTTTGCTTGCTGTGTATATTAATACTAACTTAGTTGGAGAGGATATTCCACCATAAGGTTGCATAGCTAAGAATGATGAATGGTCTCTCATGCATGCTGTCCAGCAGTTTGCCAGTTCATCTCACCGGCTCAAGGTTGACTCAGCCTTCCATCCTTCTGAGGGTTGGTAAAATGAGGAGTCAGACTGTTGGGGTCAATGTGCTGGCTCTGTAAACTGCTTAGAGAGAGTTGTAAAGTACTGCGAAGTGGTATACAAGGCTAAGTGCTATTGTTATTGCTATCTGGGACATAGCAGCATTTGAGAAGCCAAACCATTTTGAGCATGATACACAAAGAATGATACTTTATGAGGCTCGGAAATGGAACACAGCTGACTTTTGAATCTAATGAGACATCTTCTCATTAAGTAGAATTTCACTAAAGATTTTGGCTGCTGCATTTTGGTTTTGATTTGCCAACCAAGGGCTGTTCCATAAAAATGCTTGCAATAGCATAAATAAATGGTTGCAGCAGCATAAAGAAAACTGTTCCAAGAAGTTTGTGATTGATATATCAGTCACAGTTGGTCAAAAGCTTGCCATAAGCAATAGTTTCAGTAGAATCTCTGACAAATCCTGACTCTGGGATAGATCTGGCTTTTGAATGGTGTTCTATCCCAGAAGAAAAGGGGTAGAAATGTAATAAAATTTCAATAAAGAAAAGTACAGCTAAAATGAATCTATGTCTGCTAGTCACATAATACGTTGTCCTGTACAGTTGGTAACAAATCGTAAACTTTCAGTGGTACCTTCTGGAAAAGCACTAGTGACCACTTCCAGAGTTTTGTGTTGCTGCAAATGATGTGTTCATGATTCAGCTTCCAACACTAAGAAGAACTAAAATTGAGGTCATTCACATATTGATGATATCTCACGCAAGCACTTCACCTAGCAAGAAGGCTTTAGATAGAGACCAATGGTTGGCCATTAACTCTATGCTACATGTCTAGGATTAACCTCAGTGCAACCTCATCTCCCTATATTGAGCATCATACAGAAAAGTCCCTTCTGAAATTTTCAGGGCTGAGTATTGGAGAAGGCCTCAGAAGAGAAGACAAAGAAACTGCTTTCACAAAGCAGTTTCAAAGAAGTGTGGGAAGTCAGCCCCCCAGAGAAGGAAATATTAAAAGGGCAGAAAAATATATTTCCTCAAAAGGATTTTAAAAGCAGAAACCAACCCTGCCCCCAAGTCTCCCTGTCCCAAGCAGAAGCCAGCTCTGTACACATGCAGATGTAAACCATCAGAAAGGCCCCAGCTAGGAGATCAAGAAGACAAAGACACCTAAAATTTGCATACCCCACCCAAACTCTAAGAGTCATTAGCCCCAGCACCAGGGAAGCAGGAATGACCTTTGGGACATAATAGGATTAACCTATCACCATCAAGAATACCAGAAAGGCACACCCAGACTCAGGTGAGAATACGTGACACAGGTACAAAGCCTAAAACAGGAACAGGAAACTACTTCAAACAAAAGGCTTCAGAGGGTATAAAAACCTACTCCCCACATGTGCTCAGCCCTTTTTTCTCTCCTCTCTCCTGCCAGAACCATCTTTCTGTCTGGCTCTTCAATAAACTGCAACCTTCTTTCTAAAGCAGTCGCCATGTTGTTTATCCCCGGCTGATGAAGACTGTTCTTTCAACAGAAGTATATCAAGCCCTCAAAACAAGGAGTCCCTTCAAACAAGATCCAGTGAATATTAAGTAAAGTCTCCTTTGATTCAAGTGTAATTCCTAGAAATATCTTGGATACATTCATATATATATTTCTTGATAACAATGCAGAAGTAGCTCACCATTGTTTTCATTCATTCACTGTTTCATTTTCTCTCAACTTTCCAATCTGGTCTACAGTCCTTCTATTCAGTAGAGGTGCCCTGTTTATATACTGATCACACCCATCCTTATTTAGCTTCCAGTCCTGTAGAAGTGCTGCCACTTGCTGCAATCACTGGTGGAAGCCAGTAAGATAAGTGTAATACAGAACCCCAATATCTTAAGCCACGCAATCATTCTGGAAGGGAGACCATTTTGGTGTTTAAGGAAATCAAAAGGGTCAGGCCAGTTTATATGAATACATTAACCCAGAGAGATTGGAAGAGATGGCCACGCAAATTCACCTTGCGTATTGACTACTTAGTTTATTTCTTCAAAATTTAGCAAATGTATCTCAAAACGAAACTATAGCATTTATTTTTCTGCTTCTTGAGGCCAATGCTACCTCCTGTGAGTAGCCTTTTCCACTTTGAATTCATACTGCCCTCTAGTGGTGGTCTTATACAAGCATTAATGTTAACTTCAATTTCTCTTCATCCAAAACGATTAAAAAGTCTCTTATTTCCAAGCCAATGGCCCTGTTAAAGCTGATGGGAAAAGAAGAGTGGCATATTTGGTCCCCCAGGAGTTAGGTCTTCTTCCCAAGTCCTCTTGCAAACAGTGTCTTCAGGAACACCTTGGTAGCAACATATTTTTCAAAACAAAACATTGAATATCACTCCAGCTGGCGGAAAAAGTTAAGCAGAGTTTGTTTTCTTAAGCAGGGGCAGAGTGTTCAGCAATTCATTGAGACACCTGGAGGTGTAGAAAAGATTTTGTTGGATTTCACTCACAAAAGGCTTGAGGCAAGATTTCTCCAATATGTACCTTTTAATTCATTGCAGACAGAGCTTTCCTGACAGTTGCGAGCAGCTTATTTCAGCTAAAATAAATGGGGCAGGCTATAGAGCATCAGATTAGTAAGGGCAGATAGGGATACTGTATATTTTGAAGTATCTTTTACAACATTTTCTCCTTCAATACCGGTATTTTCTGATAGAGACATATGACTCCAGCAGCAGATGAAGAACTAACATAGAAGATTAGCTTTCCTTACCGCAAGATTAGATAACCTTTATTTGTCTTCAAGAAAAGTCGCTCATAAAGAGAACATTAGCAGCAGCTTTGATTCTTGGGGATCTAAAGACTCTTGCTAATTAGCTCCCTCATTTACTCACCAGGGTTTTGGGGGTTGAGGGAATAGGAGAGTGAGATAGGAGATTTGTTTTCTTAATTATGTCTCCATTTTCTTTTGAGAAAATCCACTGCAGTTTTAGACATGCCTTTATCTTTAATAATAATAATAACAAAGTTGGAAGGGACCTTGGAGGTCATCTAGTCCAACCCCCTGCTCAGGCAGGAAACCCTATACCATTTTGGACAAATGGCTGTCCAGTCTCTTCTTAAAAATTTCCAGTGTTGGAGCATTCACCACTTCTGGAGGCAGGTTGTTCCACTGATTAATTGTTCTCACTGTCAGGAGGTTTCTCCTTAGTTCTAGGTTGCTTCTCTCCTTGATTAGTTTCCATCCGTTGCTTCTTGTCCTGCCTTCAGGCACTTTGGAGAATAGCTTGACTCCCTCTTCTTTGTGGAAGCACTGCCTCTTCTTTAGGCTATTAGAACTCTACTGTTTGTCTGTTTGTAACCTTCAATTGGGGAAAATGGTGCATCATAGGACAACAGTTTTTGAATCATGGCACTTAAACCATGCATCCAAAATCCAGGACCCCATTACTCCTAATGGGATTAACATTTCAAGGATTTTCAGATCAGTTAGTTGTATTGGTAAAGTTGTGGCTGCTGCAGCAACCGCAGTCATCCATACTTAGCTGCAGTCATATGATATGACTTCTAAAGCTCTTTACTAGGAGTGAAGCCAATGGGGAAACCAGCGGGAAATTGGAACCCATTCTTCTTCCCACAGTTTTTTTGCCCACCCTTGGCCTAGGTAAGAACATATTTCTGAAACAATGACCTTCAGGGCATGAGTTGACTAGTTTTAAATTAAAAGATGCTTGTGAAAAAAAAGCAAGGTTTGCTTTTGAAACTGCAGCTTCGTATATATTATTTCTAAATGATGTTGTTTTATGAAGGAATCTGTTTTTGTTTTGTGCTCGGTACTGTGGTCCACAAACAGCTGGGATTGTTGTTTCAAAACATTTCTTCTCTGTATCTGTTTGTCTGTCTCCCCACTTCTCTCTCTACTATTGATTCTGTTCTTTGCCCGCTAAGAATGGATTTGATGTTCAGGCTGTGGAGAGGTATGTACCGTTGTGATGTGTGATCTTTTCTTAGGAGGACTCCACATTTGAGAAGTATTTTTCAGAGTTTGCACCCTGCATCTTCCTAAATATAAGCAAGTGCTTTTAGCCACCGTATACAGTATTCACTTTGTCAGCATAGCGTTCTGAGTGAGAAAGATTGCAGCTGTAGGCGACAACTACGTAGCCAATATATAGATCTATAAAAGCATGTTCTATGCATGGGATGATTTTTTGTTCTGCAGGGTTTATTTTCCTTTGGATGTTAAAATACTTCAATGAGTTTGTCAAGCTAAAAGTGAATGTATATATATTGCATGTCCGAAATGGTATAGCAGGGGGCTGGACTAGAAGACCTCCGAGGTCCCTTCCACCTCTATTCTATTCTATTCTATTCTATTCTATTCTATTCTATTCTATTCTATTCTATTCTATTCTATTCTATTCTATTCATGCCTTGGTATCAGGGTATAGACGTACTTAGACAATACATTGTGTATTATAATACAATGCACTGTTTAACAAAATGTATTTTATGGCCATGCAAAGTCTCATGGTCAATTTCAAAAAGAAATCTGTTTTGGAATGCAGGACGTGTGAACATAATATTTGTCTGTAATATCAGGCACATATTTCCTTGTGCACAAGCCTGAAAAAAAGTCAGAGATACTTTGAACAGAGGCTGAACTGTATCCCCAGGTGCTCCAAAGTGCCTCTTCCAAATCATTTTCAAGAGGTTTACTTTGTATGTTATTTTCCTGCAGATGTTTTGTTACCAAGGGGAAGATAAAGTTTCCCCTGTCCAATCGCATGCAATTCAAGGGGGCAGTATTCATCCCTGTTTCCTAGCCGAGAGAGCCAATGTTGTTTGAACACACCTCTGTGTGGTCATGTGGCCAGCATGACTCTATGCCGAGACGCGTGCAATGGTGCTACTTTACCAACGAAGTGGTACCTATTTATCTACTCACATTTGCATGCTGTTGAACTGCTAGGTGGAGCTGGGACAAGTGACGGGAGCTCACCCCATTGTGTAGCGCTCAGGTCTTGAACGCAGGCTATCAGCTTTCCAGCTAGCAAGCTCAGCATCTTCAATTGCTGAGTCATCATACCTCCTTTTTGTTACTAAACTGGGCAACAAAACATTTGCAGGAAACTAACATACAAACTAGGTACCAGTGCATGGGATAGTAAAGTTTGCTGGTTGTGTGTGTGTGTGTGTTGAAAAAAAGAGAGAGATAGAAAGGGAGATATAGATAGTTCTCAACATACAACCATAAGTGAGACTGCCAATTATAACTGGAAGACCGATGATCACAGTGCAAGTTATCACACATGACTAGAGTTCACAACCTCTTTTGCAGGATTAAGCAAACCCATTGCTTGCTATGGACCTTTTTTTTTCCAGAAACCGTATGTAAATACCAGTTTCTGGAGGGAAAAAAAACCTCATAAATTGCACCTATGTGACTGCAGAATGCTGCAAATGACCATTAATTGGAACTGGATTGTATATAGCTTTTTGGGGGGGGGGGGTGTTTGTCAAAACATCCAACAGTTACTAAGCGACTGGTCGTAAGTAAAGGACTACCTGTATTGAGATTGATATGAGAGAAGTAACAGACTCATTTTAAAAAAAAAGTAGGATCTGGACCATTCTTGGTATGTTTGGGTAATCTGCGTAAATGGATGAACTTTTAGACCACAGTTACATTGATACAGGGGGGAAGATCTAGGGAAATTGAAAACGTTTTGAGACTCTTCCTGTCTCCCTGTGATTCCTAGATTCTCAGTGCCATCCTCGTCTGCCAGGCCAGATAGGAAGCTCTCAGTATATGCTGACCAAGTCCTTGCGTAGCAATATTTTACAGCCATCTCCTTTATTGATGAGTCGCTCTTTGGCCACAGAAATAGATGTTTTCACATATTAGGATTAAGTTTTGCTGTGAGCCATCATTTCCTTTTGATAGAGATTTCATGCCTGCTGTGTCAATAAAACAGCTGCTAGGCGCAATATATACAAGTATATCCTATAAAATATACTAGGCGTGTATGTTTTCTATTGAAAGGATACCACGGAGCAAGGGCTTGCAAGCCGTGACGCTAGGTGGAAATGCTAATCATGAATATACCTTTGGAGGCATTTTGTCTCCTGTCTGCAGGTGGAAACTCTGTTCTCAAGGCACATTTTATATGTGGTGCGCCTGATATGTTAATAAAGGCTCCTTTGCCATATGCAGTGGGTGGTTTTTCTCTTTTCCCCCCTGCTGAACTCTTTTCAGATTTTTTTTTTCCTTCCCTTGCATTAAAAAAAGTGCTGGAATAAATCCCTTCATTGGAATTCAACATTCATTGGAATGTTAAAGTTGTTTTAAAGAAAAAGCAAAATCCATTTAGGGCAGCAAAGGAACAATAAACAATGCTCTCAGTTTATAGCTGAATCTCTTTACTGTTTGTACTGGTCTTTTGGCTTATTTATAAGATTTCACTGAAGCCCAAGATTAAATTCTCCACCTGACTCACTTTCATATTGATTGAACTCAATCAGGCCACTCTCTAATTTAACTGATTTTATTTATGTTGTTATTATTATTAAGCCCAGGAATACAAATATCAATTCCTGAATCTAATTTAACACACACTTAGTTGCTTTTCAGTTTTCAAAATGAATCCTAATTTATGTGATCCATTGTTTGTGTGAGTGTGTATGTACACAACATATGGTTCATTAACATTAGGATTAATTTTGAAAATTGAAAAACAGATCCCTAAACGGGAGTATCAGTTTTGAGAATATGGGATTTTTATTTAGAGATTGTGTAGCTATTAAAGTTCACCTATGTTGTGCAGTGCATTTGAGACAAGGGAGTTTTCCTCTGAACCAAACACAATTCCTTTGTGCATGCTGCATTTAGATATAACTGAATCTGTCTCTGTTCTACAGTATATAAATGGCTTTAGAGGATCCAGAAGTAGCTGTGTATTTATACACTTCATCTTATTCTGTTTTCTTTATATATCTGACTTCCTGGATTGTTTTATATCTTTTTCCTTCACTACTGTGTTTTCCTGAAAATAAGACCCACCCAGAAAATAAGCCCTAGCCCGATTTTTGGAGTGGGCTTCATATAAGCTCTACCCCAAAAATAAGCCCAGGGGTATTGGGGTGGCCAGCACAAGCGGCGGCAGGGGCCAACGGTGTCCAGCAGCAGCCACAGCCCACCAGCCCCTTGGCACAGGGCAAATAAGACTGAGCACAGAGGCGGAGGGGGAGATAGGCGATCCGAGCGCGCCATGCACTTTTCACCCAGAGGGAGACTGGAAGCTTCATCTGCTTGCAAATGGGGCACATGGTCTACAAACCATGTCCTATGAGGAACGGTTAAAGGAATTGGGAATGTTTAGTCTACAGAAAAGAAGACTGAGAGGAGACATGATAACTGTCTATAAATACCTGAAGGGCTGTCATAGTGCAGAGGGATCAGCCCTGTTCTCACTTGCCCAAGGAAGGACTAGAAACAATGGGATGAAACTGCAGGGGAAAAGATTCAGATTGAAGGTTAGAAAAAAATTTCTAACAGTAAGGGTGATGAACCAGTGGAACAGGTTGCCACAGGAGGTGGTGAGCTCCCCTTCGATGGAGGTCTTCAAGCAGAGACTGGACGGCCATCTATCTGGGATGGTTTAGGGAATCCTGCCTCGAGCAGGGGGTTGGACTCGATGACCCGGGAGGTCCCCTCCAACTCTACGATTCTATGATTCTATGATTCACTTGGAGACAGAGCGAATCTCTCCATTTGTAAGCGCCCCATTTGCAACCAGATGAAGCTTTCAGTCTCCCCCCGGGCAAAAAGAGTTTGGACGCCTATGGGACACTTGGGGCAGCTCCACCCCCTCCCTCACCTGCCTCGCCTAGTGGCATGGCGTGGCGGGTCATGCGGCCTGTGGGCTGCTGTAAGCGGCCGCAGAAGTGAGCCAGCAGCCATCTGGGCTCCTGCTGGATGGGGCTGTTGGTGCCACTGCCGCAAGGCGGGGAAAAATAAGGCATCCCCCCAAAATAAGACCTACTGCCTCTTTTGGAAGCAAAACAAATATAAGACCAGGTCTTATTTTCGGGGAAACACGGTACCACTGGCATGTCTACCAACGCCAACCTTTAAAGTGGAGTGAGTATAGAAATAAAAAGCACTGTGACATCACAATGCATGGAGAGTTCTACTGAGTGATTCAAAGAGGAAAAGAGAATCTTTAAACACTGAAAACTGAACACTGACATCTAAATTGCATCTTTAATGTGTTTTCTAATAGCTCTTATCATCAAACAGGGAAATTATTCAGGGACATAAGAATTTGGGATCTAATGCACACATGAGACTTCACCACAGGCATCATTATTGTATGATTATATGAAGAAATCTTTGCAAGTAGCAAAAAAAACCCCACTGTGTGCAATTGTCTGTATATATGTCTGTGTGTGTGTGTGTGTGTGTGTGTGTGTGTGTGTGTGTGTGTGTGTGTGTGTGTGTGTGTGTATAAGATTTTCTTTACAGCTGGATGTTGAAAGGCCTGGGGTCAAATAGGAGGAGGATATGCATAACATAATTTAACTGGAAGCGAATCTGATTCCTTGGAGTTGATGGATAGCTCTTTTCCCAGTAGGACTGATCAATTAATCTGTTGTGATGAATTCTCTATTACTTCTTGTTCATTATAAAGGAATTCCTCACCTCTATTTATTCAGTAGGGACAAATATATTCAAACTGCTTTGAATGTGGAATATGTGCATAAGAATCCTCACGATAAATGTAGCTCAGATTATGACGATAAGAAGAACAATAACCTTACTCTTTCTACCTGCTTAAGGAGCTGGGTAGTAGAGAAACACTGAGAAAAATGTTTCTCTACTATCCAGCTCCTTAAGTTTGAGAGGCTCACAACAATGAAATAAACCATTATAAAATATTTTTTTAAAAAACAACTGATTGATGTCTTGGAATCAACCTCCTACCACCTTCTTGAGAACATTCCCCAAAAAGCAGGAATTCCTAGAATTCTGGAAGTTGAAGTCCACAAGTCTTCAGTTGCCAGGTTTGGAGAGCCTTGCCATAAAGGGAAGGAAAGACAGGGAATCAGGTATAAAGAGGGAAGGCAGTGGCAGAGAGGATCTTATCCAGTTCCCTTGTCAACTGTTGTTTCCAGATATCAGCCAGGGGTGGTAGAGTTTTCTACCAAATCCTTGGAAAGGTGGTAAAATTAGGGGCAACTCAATTAACAATCATCTTGTTTAGCAACCAAAATTCTAGCCCCAATTGTGATCATAAGTCAAGGACTACCAATAGTGTATTCCTTCTCAACCAGATCATGCAAGAGAAGCAATCCATTGGAAACTCTTTTTTACTGTCTTCAGCATAGTTGCTGCTTCTAACTAGGATCTCCTGTCTTAGAGGGCATATTTCTCATCTGAATGCTCACATCTGCAGTGGTTCCACTTCACCAGGCTTAAAACAGGTGTACTTTTTCTCCAGAGCGTTCCTGAAAAATTACTGAATTGTGATTTTAATGCAACAGATGGGGAAAATTATTAAATATGTATGAAACAAACATGTTAGCTTATTTAATTAAATCGTGTGAACTATACTTAAAAATTAATGTTATGACTGACTGACTGACTGACTGACTGACTCGCTTCCTTTTTGGAATTCAGCTTCCTTTGGTATGCCAGCCAGTGGCCAATTATGACCCTTGGTTCCAAATAGACTGCATGTACCTAACGGAAAACAATTTTGACGAATGCTGTGACTTCAGTATTCTTATGAAACATACTGTCCATTTATGAATAACTGATGTATGGCATCCCATTCAAGTTTCTGGCAGAGTCATTGCTATATCTGTAAGGCAAAGAAGAATTGTTTCCTAAGAATTAGATTCCCTGCTGTCGATTTCCTGTGGACATTTTCTTACTGCCCTTAAAAGCAGAACCTCCATGGCTCCTGTTGGCCTTTTTCCTGTCATTCAAAACATGGCCTGGGCATATTTTAACTTTATTCGTTTTTTTCCTCTTTAATAGCAACCTTTGGATATATATTTATTATAGTGAAACACAAACAACTGAAAAAAGATATTGTTGTGTACTTCGTTCGCGTGCAAATGATGAAGACATATGGCGATGCTGAACGAACACTTTATTCTCCTTCTATAACAACCAAGCAAAAGCAAAATGCATGCAGGCCTTTTTATATGGCCAGAAACCCGGACAGTGTCAACCAATAGAAACAGTGCGTTTTCGCACCTTGCGCATGCGCGCAAGGCCGGCGCCGCTCTGTCTGGTCCCGGGCAGCTTTTGGAATGCCCGGGACCAATGCAACGTCCCGAGCCTGCTTTTGCAGGCTCAGGACACAACAGATAATAGTGGTTGTTAAGTGGTGAAAAAAGAACCTACAAACCTACAGACAGTAAAAAAGAGTTTCCAGCGGATTGCTTCTCTTGCATGATCTGGTTGAGAAGGAATACACTACTGGTAGTCCTTGACTTACGATCAAACAATAACCTATAGTGACCCATATAATGAAACTATATGTAAAGAACAAGCAGTTAGGAAATAGGCTGCAGACTTGATAAAGCATCCATGAAGGCCTTTATCTTCTTGTGAATTCAAGGGGTGTCTCTCTCCAAAGTGTTTTCTCATTGTATCCCATTTGTCTAGGCTTCTGCAATGTTTATCTGCTTCTTCCCCTCCCGCCAAAGGGCTTCCTCATTACTCTGTACTACAGCTTGTAAGCAGTGGTGGGATTTAAATATGTGAACAACCAGTTCTCTGTATGGATGCCGCTTTCGGAAATCCATTCTGGGCCTGGGCAACAAAAAATTAGCTGCCGTTTCTGCAGAACTGGTGCAAACTGGCTGAATCTCACCACTGCTTCTAGGTTTAACTACAGATAGTCTTCAACGTACAACCATTTCTGTTGCTAAGTGAAACATTTCTTAAGTGAGTCTTGCCCCATTTTACAACTTTTCTTGCTATGTTTGTTAAGTGAATCACTACAGTTGTTAGGTTAGTAACATGGTTATTAAGTGAATCTGGTTTCCCCATCGAAAA